>JARYZH020000090.1:280000-1480000 GCA_030021035.2 Notholithocarpus densiflorus | reverse complement strand
ATAACGTCCTTTAAATATCCCATCAATTTTTTTCCTTTTCTTTTTCTCATGGTCTTTTTTCTTTTTTCTTTTTTTCTTTTTTTTTTTCTTTAAGTAATCTAAAGGGCATATTTTGGGGGGGGGGGGAGGAAAGATTAAAGTAATGTTTGATTTGAGGTCAAAAAACCATGTAGATGAAGAAGCTAAACAGTTAATAATGAACAGCTAAGTACAATACCGTTGCATTTGTCAATGCATAAATCATATATATATATATATTTATATATATATATATAAAAGTTAAATCCCCAAAAATGATGGATACACAAAATGGTAACATGTGTCCCTTTGTCGTGGCACAAACAAAAAAATTCTTGATCAATGCTTCTATGTCGTGGCACAAACCCAATGGCAATTTGAAACATCCCATGGCATAAGTGGGGATGGCTTGAACTACTGATTTGATCAAAACCTCTGTACTTGCTCAAGATAGTAATTTACCTTTTCACCCTTGCAATTTTCTTCACACCATTTCTTTTATGTAACTAAAACTTGCTTTTTTTTCTCCCTACCCACCAAGGTTGGAAACCCCAAATATTTCTTGTAAAATTTTATTTCTTGAACCCCCAATGCTTTTTTCATCTCCTGTTGAGTTTCTTATTGAGTGGACTTGTTAAAAAAGAGGGTCGTCTTCTCTCTATTTATTTTCTTATTGGATGAAACTTCATAATCGGATAGAATTTTAAGAACATTACCAAACTCTTGGAAGTTTTCCCTGTAAAAAAGGAGGCTATCATCTACAAAAAAAAAAAAAAAAAAAAAAAAAAAAAAAAAAAAAAACCTGAAAGCTCGAAAATGTGTTGAAAACACAAGAGCTGTTTAGACCCCCAAATTAAAGTTATAACTTGATTGATTTTACACTAACTTAATACTAAGTGCGAAATAGTATAAACACAAGCGTATAAGCAAGACAACTACTCTAATCCATATTTAAAGCAACACAGCAGTAAAAATGAAATGAAGAAGAGTATGGAAGAAAGATGCAAACACAAATAACACCGAGACATGTTATCGAAGAGGAAACCGAAGTACTCGGCGTAAAACTTCTCCGTCACCCTCCAAGCAGTAATCGATCCACTAGACAATCAGTTGGGATACATGGGTTAGCAAGAGACCCTCCAAGCCTAATCTACCTGATGTACCTAAGCCCTCCAAGCTCCTATTCCAACAAGGCTTCTTGGAACCATGTCTTATCTAACTCTCCGGATCCCGCAACAAGCTCCATGTTGCATCTACCATTCTAGGCTTCTTCCAATGCTTCCCAACAGCATCAAAACTTCACTTGACACTCTCAAAGGGTGTGGTAAGTGTTTGGGCTATCAACCTCTCAATAGTATAGAAATGGAGAGGTAGAAGATGAGGAAATTCCACTAACAAATGTGTAGAGAATTGTTGGTATAACAATTTCTAACTCTCAAGTGTTTTAGTTAGGGTTTTCTCTTAGAGGCTCTCCTTATCATTTGTGGGTAATGAGGGTATATATAGTGTGGGTGCAGAAAGTGTGTATCAGATAGTACAGTCTGGCAGAACAGAATGTCTCGCGGGTGTCTCGCGGGAAGGCCTTACCTGCGGGATACTCGCGAGACACAGCTGTCTCCATCTGTACTGACTCTTTGCATTCCAGTCATGTGCAGGGCACATGCGTCCTCTCGCGGGAAGCTTAGTCACGAGATACCCACGAAAGCCTTCTTTGCTTCAATTGCTTGAGTCTTCACACTCTCTCTCTCTATCACACAACCCTTACAATAAATTCCCACAACAAATACATGGTACATAAGATTGAATAAATTTACAATCAAATTTGGCACGGAATAAAAGCCAACAAAATACATATTTGGAAATCACAACTTTACAAAAACCACACACACACACACACAAATGGGTTAGCTTTGGGCCTCTCTTGCAAAAAGAGAAGCCATTAATCTCCTTAGCTCTTGTTGCTTGCATAATCAACCCATGCAGTCCTTCAGTACATAATAAGAAGAGGAAGGGAGATAGAGGTTCCCCTTGCCTAATCCCCCTAGAAGGGTGAATCATCCCCCTTGGCTCTCTATTGACAAGTATTGAATACGAAACTATGCGTACACATTCCATGATTAGATCAATCCACCATGAATAAAACCTCATTCTCCTCATTAGCTTTTCCAAGAAACACTACTCCACATGGTTATATTCTTTGCTCATATCAAGCTTGAGCGCTATAAAATCATGTTTCCCTGAATTTTGTCTCTTCATACTATGTAAAGTCTCAAAAGCCACTAAAATATTGTCAAAAATAAGGCAATTCTTAGCAAAGGCATATGGATGCCCCATAATGAGCTCTGGCAAGAATTATTTTAACCTGTTTGCTAGAACCTTTGAAAAAACCTTATACATTACATTGCATAGGCTAATTGGGTGATGTTCAAAAACTAAGGTTGATAAAAGTATGGTTTATGGGATGAGGTAATTTACCTGAATTCAACTAAGAGAGAATAGATTGTGTTACCTCCTGGTTCATAATTCCCTAGAAATGCTGAAAAAACAATGGTAGCATTCCGTCCGGCCCCGATGCTTTAAGTAGAGTCATTTGTTTAAGAGCCTTATAAACTTCCCACACCATAAACTCACCTATTAAATGGGAATTTACTTCAGTCGAGACCATCTGTGGAACATACCCCAAAGTCTTTAGTAGAAGGACTGGACTAGATGTGGTGAAAAGCTCCCCATAAAAATCAATCAGAGTTTGCCCAATTCCATTTGGTTGGTCTTGCCATCGGCCTCATTTGTCTCTAATCCCCAAGATAGTGTTTTTTCGGTGTTAGTGAGTTGCTTTGCTGTGAAAATATTTGGAATTGCTATCACCTTTGCTTAACCACAAAACCCTTGATCGCTTACTCCACATTCTAATTTCTTTGTCCAAAAGCACATTAATTTCAGCCTTGAGTTCTCCGACTCGTGTATTGATTCCAATCCTTCTTGCTTCGGTCTCAGCACTTTCCAAACTCTTTTTCCTCTCCTCCAGGTCACGTTTAACATTGCAAAACAATTCTTATTCCACCACTCTAAATCCTTGCTGCACTAGTCTCTTTTTTTTTTAACATCATTATCTACCAGTATTTCCCCAGTAGAAGTCCATGCTGCCTCCACTGTTTCTGCACACCTTGCATCGAACAACCACATCTCTTCCAAGTGAAACACTTTTTTCCTTGGTGAAACTTCCAATCCAGTTGGATTAATGAGGAGTGGAGCGTCGATTGAAGAAACACAATGCAAATAAGTAACCCGAGAGCCTGGAAATTGAAGAAACCAATTGCTTGTCGCCATGCCTATGTTTAACCTCTCCCAAATGGAATGTCCATCTTCAAAGTGCTTACTCCAAGTGAATTTAGGACCAACGAATCCTAGGTCCATAAAACCACATTCGTCAATAATGTCTTTGAAGCTTTGCATCTGATTATAGCTTCTTAAAGCAGCTCCCAATTTTTCTTCTTACTTTGTTATCTCATTAAAGTCCCCAGCACAAAGCCAAGGTGTATTTGATCTGGAATTCAGACTTCTCAATTTGTTCCAAGCCTCGTGTCTCTTGTGAGTTTCTGGTTCGCCATAGAAACTTGTAAAACGTCACTCTATATCCAAATTCTTATCAATTGTGGTATTTATGAAATACCTCTGCGAATCCTCTACTGTAAAATTTATTGTCTTTCCAGAAAAGCACCAAGTCCCCACCCCTACTTCCTCTTGGCACCTCCCACTTATGATCAAAATTTATGTTATGAAGAATACGGTCTAGCCTTGCTTCATCTATCCATGTTTTGGCTACAAACACAACAGATAGATCTTTTGCCTGGATCAAATCCCCAAGCTCTTTTCCTGTACGTTGGTTCTCAAGCTCACGACAGTTCCTGACTAAGAGACTCATTGTGCTTGGCAAGGCTGGTGACCAACCTCTACCAATATATTTATAACAGTACCATCTTCCTGAGAAACCTGATGCTTCTTATTTGATAATTCAAGAAAACTCTCACTGGAATCGTGTGTTCTTTTGCCCAGACCTGATGAGCACACATTGGTGACAACACCCTCAGAAGAGTTACTTGTTACCGTGTCCATGTCCTACTTGGAGTTTTGAAAGTCGAGGTAAAGGTATTTGGAATATCCTTTAGAGAAGACTTGGCTTCAGGGAGTCCTAGTGTCATAAGACTATTATCAAAAGAAGGCTTACGGGACTTTGCAACCTCATCTATTTTTGGGATTCAGATCCTCTAGATTTCCTTAAGTACTCTACCAAATAAGTTTTCTTAAATCTTAACTATTTTTTAATGATTTAATGATCTGAATTTTGTCATATCATCATTCTACTAACAATAATCTTAATTGTTTTGTTTGAAACATTATTTTATTATTTTAAGAGTATTGTTAGTGGAATACTGACATAGCAAAATTTAGACTTTTCAATCATAAAAGAGTGATTAGAATTTAAGGAAATCTATTGATAGCGTACCATAAAAAATCTAGAAGATCTGAATCCCTTTTTTGTGGTGGTCACGTGGGAATCCAATCTACTCACAGAATTTTGGTTATCCAATTTCTGAAGATCTTGATCAATCTCCACTATTTCCTCAACAATTAATTCCCCCTGATTTTCTGCTACTGAGTAATTTGAAGGAATAAAATCTAGAGTTGACTCGGCAAGGGAGGCATTTACTTCCTAAAATAAATCCCTTCCGTTATCATCAGTTTTTTTTTGTTTTTTTTCAAAAAATTACCATCGTTAATGCCTTCCCCGAAATCCTCAGTTTCCATATCCGAACTATCCACTGCCGTAGAAGCCACCTTCTCAACTCTGATCGCCGAAGCATCAACCTCCTTTGAATAATTAACCTGCAAGTGCACCGGATCTCTCTTGTAATATCCAGGTACGAATATTACACTCTTGCCTGTTGACTAATAGGGCAGAGCACAAAGGTTTGGACCAAATTGTTGTTGCGCCTTTGTAAGAGTACCTTTACTTTGGATCCACAAATCACAGTTCTTATTATCGTGATCAAGGCAACCACACCAGTAACAAATATTCGGTAAGCGCTCTTACTTGAAGCTAATCCAAACCTTCTCTCCACTCTCCAAAGTGATTACTTTTTCTCAACATAATGGTAGAGAAATATCAACTATCACTCTAACCCCAATGAAATGTCCTCCATCGTCATCCACTGCCCCTATGGATCGACTAACTTCCCCGACTGTTTCACATATGCTCTTAGCAACCTTCCTTGTCATGTATCTTATTGGTATATCATGGACCTACACCCAAAAGGCAGCCTGTGTGAACGCAAGCTCGCGTATAGGATTATCACTCTCATATCTCTCCAAAACCACCAAATGTTTGTCAAAGCTCCAGAGTTGGTTAGAGATAATTTTGTCCTCATCATTTGAATTGTCGAGAACAAAATGAGCTAAATGGTCTCCAAGATGACGAATCTTAAATCCATTTGATGACCTCCAAATCTGTCTAAAAGTTCTCGCTACCGCCTCTCTGTTTAGAAAACGAGAGGTAAGGAATTTTGCTACTACCATGAACTCTCTAGACCTCTGTACCTTCTGTAATGAGAATCCTGAACTTACCTTCTCAGAAGGATTAAGATTGCTCTTAAGTTATTCTGCTATTTAGTTTGCACACACCTTGGGAGGATTTAATTTATAACAATAATTGTAGCACTAAACAATATTGCGCGGAGAACAACATTAGGATTTTGTGTCATTCAAGAATAAAAAAATATACTAATATTCAAAACTAAATTAACAAATTCAAATTCAAACTAACATATATTCACTATTAACAAATAATAATAATAATAATACAATACAAAAAAATAAATGTTTCTAATACATTTATATTAATTTATTCATTTTAAAATATGGAATTTGAGTTTTTTTTTTTTTTTTTTTTTTAAAATTCTAAAAATGATATATAATTTATTTCGCATTAAATTTTGCAGAAATTTTACTTTATTTATATAATAATAAAGAGTATTCTTAGAAAACCACCTTCCATATATATGTTTTTTAGAATACTAAGTATTTTTAACACATACACACGGGGAGAGGGGAGAAGGTTTTTTTTAAAGAAACTTACAGTGGTGTATATCCAAAATGGCCTAACTCTTGAATACACAGCACAGGTAGGGGTGGCAATTCGTGTTTGCGTATCGGGTTCATGTCATGTCAACTTATGAGTATTCGACTATATAGGTCAACATTAACCCGACATGTTTACTAAACGAGTCAAGATTCCTCAACCCTAACACGACTCATTTATTAAACGGGTCAGTCATGTCGATCTGTTTATCAGATTTTATCAAAATGAAAAAAAAAAAAAATTATGAAAAAACAAACAAATAAATTATTTTTAATATAAAATTCAGAACTAACGAGTAACTGCACCACAAATAATCATTCAAAACTAAAGCATATCCCAATATCACAAATAATTAATCACAATATGTCAAAAAAAATAAATTACAACAACTAATAAGTTTCTATACCTAGAGTTTGAAGGGTATATTGGTAAAATATCATTTAATTAAACGGGTCAGACGGGTCAAACGGGTTCTATGTGTTCAACACTAACCCAACCCATTTATTAAACGGGTTAGCCATGTCAACTCAAATATGACATGAACCCATTAAACCTCAATCTATAACCTGCTAATTTCGTGTCGTGTCGTGTCGGGTTTGCGGGTCATGTCAAATTTTGCCGCCCCTAAGCACAGGCTTTAAACCTCTTTTAACAATATTTATGACTGAAAAGTCATATACTATATAGTTGAATTTTCCATAATCTACTAATTACATAAATGTTATACATTATCTCATTATATGTCTAATATTATATCATCAGAAGCAGACGCTATAGGTTGAAATTCTCTAAATATATATATATATATATATATAGTGTTGACAAATAAAAATTAAAATATAATAGCCAAGCCTAAACAAAAGTTTGTAACTACTGAACCTCAAGCCCTCAATTGCTCAACTTTATGTTTTACAACTAGTTTCAAACATGCACAATGCATAGGAAAGTTTGACAATACATATTTGTTTCCTAAGTATTAACATCATATTCTATATATATATATATATATATATATATATATATTAGATTATAAGTATATAAAAATATGAAGTTAATTTTACTTGATCAATCCAGTGAAAGTGGTTACTCTAGACTCTTATATAAACACCAAGATACCATAGTTCCAAGGTACATGAAAATATAATTCTCAAACTCTTAACTTCTTTGAGTTCATTAAGATCACTGTGAGTTTTTGACTTAACTGTCGGAAGATCTTTGGCCGGCACCATACCGATACGCTCTGAAGGTATCTTTACTCTTCAGGTTTTCTGACGACTGCGAGTTTAGACGATTGACTTACTAACGATTTCTTGCATCATCAATTGACACCATCTAGCTCCTAAGACAAAACATTGTGTAGTCCAAACTTGATTGATGGCATCAATCAACCTTGAATCCAAAAATCCTCCTATTGCCATAAAAGACAACTACAAACACTCTCTACCTTAGTTGAATGACTTGCCCAATAAAACCAAACCCTTCAACAACAAACCAAACCCTTGAGTAATAAGTTAACCTATTGCAGGAGCTACGACCTGAAGCAAGCAACCATCATGAACATGACAATCATCACCCTTCAGTAGGTTATTGTCATGAAGGAGAAGATGTGGTCGAGAGCAATGCTCCTAGTAGGCAAACCAGAAGCAAAGATGAGCAACCTTATGAGCCAGAAGTTGGTAACACATGATGGGAAGCAAAGATGAGGGCAATGAAGAACAAGATGGATCTTATGATGAATGCAATGAAGGGATGAATGACTACACTTAACAACCTAGTCCATCACAATGATTCTCCTTTCACCTTGCAAGTCATATCTTGCCCTTTGCTGCCTAAGTTTCTAAAGCCATGGAAATTTATGACAGTAGAAATGACCCAATTGATCATCTTGAGTCTTTCAAGACCTTTATGCATCTCCAAGGTATACCAAACGAGATAATACGGTGAGCCTTCCCCACCACTCATAAGGGACTAGCTCGATTGTGATTTAGTAAGGTTAAACCAAGCTTCATATCAACCATCAAGGAGTTGAGCAATGACTTCGTCACCTATTTCATTGGAGGACAAAGACACAAACGCTCAACACATGTTAATGCAGATTAAGCAACGAGAAGATGAGAGCCTAAAGTCGTATGTAGCCCAATTTAACATGGAAGCCCTCTTGATAGATGAGGCGGGCGAGATGGTCCTTGTAACGGGCTTCTCTAGCGGGCTTGAAGTAGGAGAATTCATTAGAGTTTGAAGTTCTTGATCTCTTGCATTCCTTGGTTGATAGAGTGGATTCTTGCCTATTAAAGTTGTACCACTCTTATCTAGGAGATACTTTTCAGGATTTAGCTATGTACCATCAATAAAATCAAGCAAGGACTATGATCAAAGAATGGAAGTTATTATTTGATACTTCCAAAGCACATAGTTAGAGCTATCAAGCTTGATATAAATAAGATTTGAAATGTGGGATAGAAATAAATTTGGTGTTTGTAATTGTGGTTGAGAACTTGTGGGATTAAAGTTATTTGTAGCTAATTAGCAAGGCCGGTTGAATACAATTTGAGACCTTAGACGAAAACTTTAGTTAATTTAATTAATGTTATAATGCATAACATTAACTAAATTAATGGTTAATAAATTTTATTGAAGTGGGTTCTAGTTAGCTCAATTGGTAAAGTCTCTGATGGTTGTATAAGAGATCTGGGATTCAATCCCTGCCTACACCAAAAATTGATTGGTGTCTTGGTCTGATGATAATGAGCTATCATCAAGAGCGGACGCCATATGTTGAAACTCTAAAAAAAAAAAAAAATTTATTGAAGTGATATTTAAATATACAAAGCCTCAAATTGTATATTTAAATATCACTTCAATAAAATTTATTAACCATTAATTTAGTTAATCTTATGCATTATATTTTTTTTTTCATTTAAATGCATTATTCTTACTTTTTTATATAACTTATTCACTTGAACGACGTTAGGGATATAACAAATTTTGTCACATAGGCATTACAGACTAAAGCGTCACCAATAATAATAAAAAATTGTTTCAACCATTCATTTATTATGTTGTTTAAGTGGTACCAAACTAACAGTCTATTAGCCACATCATTTTGTAAGTATTTTTTAGTATAATTTGTAGCAGTTTTAGCATTTTTCATTTACTTAATGATGATTTGTTGGATTTCTATTAATCTTTTTTTTTTTTTTTTTTTTTTTGTGAGAAAATGCTAAAACTACTACAACCTTTAATTCCAAAAATATTACAAATTGACGTGGAAAAAAATGTAACTGGTAGCACTTTAACAAAATAATAAATGAAAATATAAATTAGTTCTTATAATTGGTAGTACAATAATTTGTGAGACCCATGGAATAAAAATTTTAATATTTTCAACATTAATCAATTTTTTTTTTTTTTTTTTTGACATTCTTAAAAGGAAAAAAAAAAATTCAAAAATTGTTAGGGTTATATTTTATGAATTAGCATATCATATGACAAAACGCATTTTACTTGTAATTATGTAGTTCTAAGTGGTTTTAAGAACAATATGAAGTACTTTGAAGAAGTATAACAAGTGATATTATTGGAAAAAAAAAAACAATATGAAGTACTTTAAAGAAGTATAACAAGTGATATTATTGAAGATATGAAGATTACTCAAGAAACAGTACAGGAAAAGCTGAAACAGGTTGTCTCGATACCTAGCTCGACACCTCCAATCTATCAAGCTTTAATGAATTGCGATACATACCTCAACACCTCTCAATCTATCGATGTATGCAAATTCTGAATTTGCAGATCTATTTTTTTGGCCCGTGATGACAAGGCTTTTCTAGGGTTTTATGTTCTAGGTCTCCAGAGGATATAAAAGCAATTTTTTTTTTTAGTTGTCATCATAGACACAGAGACTACTATTGAGATACATGCTTTTGTGAAGCTGCTGTGACATCTTGTGCATCTTTGGGTTATGTTCCAAGCTTCTTTCAGATCTCTAAGCCTAAATTAAAGAACTTTGCATCAAACAACAACAATCAAGTTGTTAGTTAGTTATAGATTGAGATTCATGCAAATGAGAAGTTTTTACGAGATCAAGTCTAATTGGAGATTAGCGTAAGGGTTTAACTGTAAATTTGTATTTTGGGATAGGCTGGATAGTGGTAAAATTCCTTATACTTATAACTACTTATTCTTAATTAGTGGATTCTTCAAGAGTGATGACCTGAAATTCACTTGGTGGGGTTTTTGCTTGCAAAGGTTTCCCATTCATCAACAAATCGATGTGTTAATTTATTTTCCACTGTACTCTAGTTTAGATTGGTGATTTGTTTGTGCCTCCACGATATTGCATGTAATTTGGATAATTAATCAACTTAGATAATTGAATTAATTAACCAGGGTTAATTTATTTTTAACCCAACAAAATTGAACAACTCACATTTTTCTAAAATAAAAAAAGTACTTATTCACCCTGGCATTTGGGGGCAACCTATTCGCCTAAGTTGCCCAGGTCTAAGGTCGGCTAGTGAATAGTTGAAGAAATGGAAACAATTTCTGGTTCTTTCAAGGCAATGGAGATTTGATTATCTACTCTGCATTGATTTTACAGTTCTATGTATACTGTTAAGCACGTCGATAGCTTCCTCTAGGATCTAACAAACTTCTAACTACTCGAATAAATACATTACAAATCTGCATCAGCATAACTAATCTTGGTAGCAAATGCGTAACCTACTAACAGCAACACTAGCTAACTGTTCTCTATTCTTTTTAAGTAAGCGTATTTGATTTTGTTTTTTGTTTTTTCACTTTGCAGCTCAAGGATCTGTTTGGAATCTCCTTAAATTCCTTGGTATGATACATTTAATCAATTAATTTCATATCTTACTCATTGATCATTGTGGTCAACTTCTTTTTTCTTCATTTTTTTTTTTCTCTCTCATTTAGTTGACTAAACATTGTTTTGATTATTGACTTAAAAATCGATCAAATAAATGAATTGAAGCTTCTTCACGACAAATCCAAAAAACTTTTATGTCGCATGTGCGAAGTGTTAGCAGGTTTGAATTTTCAACAACTAGAAAATGGTAAGGTTATTGAAGCCATCATCATAGCTGTCAAGCGAGGGAGAGTTGAGTTTGCTACTGAAATACTGAAAGTATTTCCTGAACTTGCATGGTCTCTGTTGAAAAATCCACGGGACGAAACATATTTATGCTTTCCGTTCTTTATCATCAGGATGAAGTATTTCGCTTTCTATGCAAATCTCCTGCAAAGAACTCAATATTGGCTGAAGTAGATTTTGATTCAAATAGCATATTACATATTGCAGCGATGTTAGAGCCTTCCGCTAGGCCTAATAAAGCTCCAGGCGCAGCTTTTCTTATGCAAAGAGAAGTACAATGGTTTAAGGTAATATCTCTCACTATATATATAATTTCAATGATGAGTTGTTTTCAATTCTTTCTTGGTTTTATGATTAATATTTGTCACTTTATATATATCTGTCACTCATGGAAAACTCTATTCTAAACTGGTTAACTAAAGAGCCATTTCTTTTTTTTTTTGGATGAAAAACTCATAACTTCATTCATAAACTAGGACAAATGTCCATTGACAGTACATCATACATTAGCTGGTCCGTAATAAAAGGGGGAGATTCCTCCACCCAAATTACACTTTCTAAAATTGATTTGGCTTCTTTAGCCATTGAGTGTGCAGCTGTATTGCTGCTTCGTCTTGCATGCAAAATCTTCCAGTTGTCAAACTTCTTAAGCCACCAAGAAATGCCTTCAGTTACCTTTTGGATAGAGATTGCAGGGGTGATGCTGCCCTTAAGAGCTTGAACTACTGCCAACGAATCACCTTCTGCAACAATATTCTTTAGGCCCAGATCCCACGCAAACAAAATGCCTACCTCCATTGCCTTTGCTTCAGCCTCAATTGCTCCCAATGGTCTGTTGATTTTCTTCCTCAACGCCCCCATCACCTCTCCTTGAGCATTTCTAATAACCACCCCCACACCTATACTCCCTTGCTCTTTGAAGACCGCCCTATCCACATTAACCTTATACCAGTTAGGTGGTGGCGGAGACCATCTCTGAGGGGACTGATTGATTTTAGGGAGTGTACAAGGCATGTGTGCTCGGAATTCCTCAACATATCTTCCTGCTTCTAGCGCAATAACTCTCCCTTGTTTTCCTTGTCCACCATGTCTAATGACATTCCTATTATTCCAAAGGCTCCACGCTGTTGGGGATATTATACAAGGTAATAATGGAATAACAAAGTTAACACAAAAGACAAAACAGAAATTAAATAACTTGGAGGCACAATATCATTTTCCTTAGACAATATTTGCCCCCACACTATTGTTGCTATAGGGTTATTGCAAATTTGTCCCCAAGATACAACCAAGATGTTGGGTTCTACAGATA
Organism: Notholithocarpus densiflorus; assembly: GCA_030021035.2. Taxonomy (NCBI): domain Eukaryota; kingdom Viridiplantae; phylum Streptophyta; class Magnoliopsida; order Fagales; family Fagaceae; genus Notholithocarpus; species Notholithocarpus densiflorus. The sequence continues at coordinate 1,467,418 of JARYZH020000090.1, read as the reverse complement.
GCAATTCTGGAGAATGACCACAGGATTTCAAGTGAACATAGGCCTCTATTTATACCCATAGGGTTATAACCCTTTAAAAGGTACGTATGGAGAGTTTAGATTTTCATTAAAACCGTTCACAAGGCCTGAAACGTTCTCAAGCTTTCAAAACAGTCACACGAAAATTCTGCAGAAAGTTTCGTTTAGCGATTTTCGATCAATCGAGAATCACTTTCGATTGATCGAGTACACTTTTCGATCGATCGAATTGGCTATCGAGCATGGCAGACTTTCCAGGACTTTTTCTGAATTATTTCGATAGATCGAGCCTGAATTTCAATTGATCGAAATTCTTGGAAATTGAATTTTCACAAAGAAAATTCCAGAATTCGAACTTTCACTTTATTCATTTTACAAATGAATACTCTCCAACCTTAAATCATTATTACAACATATCCTTGTATATACTTATATATACAACACACACTGCAGTAGCAAAGACCTCCCAATCACTAGTACCAGAATGTTCATGCAACCACCAAAGCACATCAATAAAAGCCTCCAAAGGAGGGATCTGATTGGCATGTCATATTTTCAGCTCCTCCCAAGTGTCCTTTGTTGTAGTACAGCTCCAAAGAATGTGTCCTGAGGTCTCCCTTTCGCCGCAAATATCACACTTATCATTTGTGATGATTTTTCGCTTCTTTAGGCCGGACTTAGTAGGTAGGATGTTCCTACATGCTCTCCACATAAAGTGCCTAATTTTACTTTGACACTTTAAATTCCAAATCGCCCTCCATAAAGCTTGCATTCTGGAATTGTCTGAGCAGCCAGCACTAAGATTCTCCGAGTTAGAATCCTTCAGCATCTTGTAGGTAACTTTGTACGCACTATTCACCGTAAAAATCCCATTGGGCCTTTTTATCCATACCTGAGAGTCTTCAGGAACCATGGGGCTTAAAGGGATTCCAAGGATCACATCCGCTTCATGAGGTAGGAAGAAGGTTCTAATGAGATCAACATTCCAACCTCTGCTCTCTTCGTCAATCAGCGCCGACACCATTTCCTCACCACCTCTAATCTGGACTTTTGGGCTTATTACCTTGTACGTGTCAGCCACTGGAATCCATTTGTCATTCCAAATATGCACCCTTCTACCATTGCCAATCACCCATCTAGACCCCATTTTAATAACCTCCCTTGCCGATAGGATACTTCTCCAAATGTATGATGGTCTTCTCCCCATTTGAGCCTCCAAAAAAGTTGTCTTCGCGAAATACTTCGCTTTGAAAACTTTATGAACTAAAGAGTCCGGGTTTTTCAAAATTCGCCATCCCTGTTTTGCCAACAACGCCAAGTTAAATGCCTTCAAGTCCCTAAACCCCATCCCACCATCAACCTTTGGGGAGCAAAGCTTTTCCCATGACACCTAAGCTAGCTTTCTTTCGTTTGCCTTCTGACCCCACTAGTATCTGCCCATCAACAAATTCAGATTTGAGCAAAGCGAGTCTGGTAATTTAAAGCAACTCATAGTGTACGTGGGCATCGCTTGTGCTACGGCCTTTATTAGAATTTCTCTACCTGCGTTGGACAACAGTTTTCCTTTCCAACCAGCTATTTTCCGACTCACTTGATCCTTTATCTAGTTAAAAGCTATCTTTTTACTCCGGCCCATCAGAGGAGGTAAACCGAGGTACTTATCATGTTGTTGGATAATCTATGCACCAAAAGTTTCCTTAGCCCTTTCCTGAATATCCTTACACATATTCTTGCTAAAGAAAAGTGAGGTCTTCTCTTTATTCAACTTTTGCCCCAATTCCTTCTCATATGTGGCAAGCACCTCTGCAATTTGTGCACAATCCCCATCCGTAGCTTTACAAAAGATAAGACTGTCGTCCGCAAAGAAAAGATGGGATATTCTTGGAGCTCCTTTCTTGACCGCTACAACCCTCAGACTACCAAGCCTTTCTTTCCTTTTTATCATTGCAGATAAACCTTCAGCGCATAGTAGAAATAGATATGGGGAAATTGGGTCCCCTTGTCGCAGCCCCCTTGTAGGGGTGATAGAGCCTCTAGGTTCCCCATTGATTAGAACGGAATAGGACACCGTCTTCACACACATCATAATCAATGACACCCATTTATCCTTGAATCCCATTCTTTGCATTATAGCCTCCAAGTAGGGCCACTCCACCCGGTCATACGCCTTGCTCATATCTAGCTTTATAGCCATTAGACCCTCCTTACTCTTCCTCCGTTGGTCGATGGTGTGCATTGTTTCAAAGGCGACCAGAATGTTGTCAGTTATGAGCCTTCCCGGAACAAAGGCACTTTGCGCTTCACTTATAGCTTCAGGCAGAATCTTCTTTAAGCGATTTGCAAGTACCTTCGACATAATCTTGTATATCATATTCCAAAGACTGATTGGACGGAACTTGGTAATTTTTTGGGGGCTCTTAGTTTTGGGAATAAGGCAAATATATGTCTCATTAGCCTGGGGAGGCATAATACCTGAGTTGAGAGCCTGTAAAACACATTCTAAAACACATGGCCCAACAATATCCCAATATTTCTGGAAAAATAAAGGGGGCATACCGTCGGGACCCAGCGCCTTAGTCGGGTGCATCTGATAAAGTGCCCTTCTGACTTCCTCCGGCTTGAACTCCTTAAGCAGCTCCTTGTTCATTTCAGGGGTGATACACTCTTTAATAGCATCTATGCTAGCATCAAAGTTGGTTGGGCAATCGGATGTGAAAATATTCTTGAAGTAATCCAAGATAATAGTTTCGGTTGCACCTTCTTCTTCATGCCATACACCTTTGGAGTCCCTTAAGCCCTCAATTCTATTCTTACTCCGTCTCTGGCTGGCTGCTGCGTGAAAGAATTTCGTATTCCTATCCCCATTTTGAAGCCACTCAACTCTTGATCTTTGCTTCCACATAATCTCTTCTCTAGTAAGAACCTCATTGATTTCCATCCTCAATTCCTTAATTTCAGCCTCATTGTCATTCAGCGAATTGAGCAATTCTAGTTATTGCAGGCGGGTTTGCTTCTGCCTTAGATTTTTATTCACATTGCCAAACACTGTTTGATTCCACCACCGTAGATGATTCTGGCACCTTGTTAGTCTCTCCTCAATGGGAAGGTCCGACAATTCTCTATATGGATCCCAAGCCTGTTCAATTATTTCTTTGCATCCTCCTTCCCTTGCCCACATAGCTTCAAAAAAAAACCTCTTTTGTCTCTTCCTCTGGGGTTTGCTCTTCTTCAGACTGAGAGCAAGCAAGCAATGATCCAATGCTGCCATAGACATATGGTAAGCCTTTGCTTCCGAGAACTTAGCTCTCCAACCATTGTTTGCCACCATCCTATCAAGCCTAAGAAGGGTGCGTTGGTCACCAAATCTCCTGTTGCACCATGTAAATCTTTGCCCAATGAAACCCAAATCAAACAACCCACATACATTCAACGATTCCCTAAATGCCTCCATTTGGTTTGAATCCCTTTCTTTCCATCCTAGTTTCTCATCCACATGGAGGATTTCATTGAAATCTCCAAAAACCACCCACGGTAACACAACTTGAGAATGGAGAGTTTTTAGTAAATCCTAAGAGCTAGAGCGCATACCTGTGTCGGGATGTCCATAGAAGCCCGTCGCCCACCACAGCCCTCCACCATCGTCCTCCATCACCACCACGTCAATATGGGTATGGGAGCAGCTTTTAAAATGAACCACCGTACCTTCCTTCCATAATAGAGCTAGGCCGCCACTCCGGCCATCACTAGGCACCATAATACCTTGGGTTAATTCTAGTTTCTGTTGAAGCCCCTTGATTCCGCTGAGTTGTGCCTTGGTTTCAGCTAGGAACACCAAGGTGGGGTTCTTTGATCTCACCTCTTCGGTGAGCAATCGCACTGCCGGAGTCGACCCCAAACCCCGACAGTTCCACGCAAGCACGCTTATTGGGCTTACTGCCACACCGCCATCCACTTTGCTTTCCTCACACACAGGTTTGTTTTCTACTCCCTTTCCTTTAACTTTCTTTGCGCACAGAGTGTTAGGATCTAAATCATGGATAGGCACGGGTCCTTCTCTTTTAACACCAGCTGGGCCTAATTTCTCACTTGGGCTTGTTTCTTTGATTTTCCTAGCCAACCTCTTCCAATGTCTACTACTAGGGCCCAGTTCCTCCGAAATCCAGCCCTTACTTGGATCCAAACTCATTGCCAAAGGGCCCATATTTTCCTCGGCCCATTTTAGTTGAGCCTCTAATTCAGCTGCTCCTTTTGTACTGAGATTTTCGCGCCCTCTCACATTGACTCTGTCCTCAGACGTCGCAATCTCCCACCTTATCCCCATATTTGAATCTTCGTGCCCTCTTGTCTCATTCATATTCCCCATACTAGTTTTATCTAACATGCCAGCCTGCTTTTCCTCCTTAAATTTGACTTTGCCATTTTCGTGTAACACCTCTGGGTTCTCCCCCCCTACTTCTGTCGCCTCGGTACAGAGTCTTGGACTGTGCCCCAATGACCGGCTTTTTCCTGCAACCTTTTCGTCGTCAACCCCAGTTTGCCGTTCCGGCACCATATTCTTTCTCGGCAGAATCCTCATCTCCCTTACAGCCCCTTCATCCCTGTGTTTGTTGTTTAGCCCATTCCCTTCATCCGTACTATCATTTTCTCTGTTGGCTCGTCTCACCGGTTCACCTCTCAGCCACGGTCCATATTGTGCATTTCCTTTCTCCCCATTCTCCTCCCTTGGCATGCTCTCTAAGCATTCTTTTTCACCATGGTCAAGCATACCGCATCTATAGTAGAAGTTGGGTAGTCGTTCATATTTAAAGAACACCCATCTCCCACTGTTTCCCTCAATACATACCTTCTTTCCTCTCACAATTTTTCTCGTCGTATCAATGTTTACCTTCACCCTGAGGTACTTTCCCCACTGCACCCCTTTCTCAGGGACATCTACTTCTAAGACCTCTCCTATCTTTCCTCCAATCGCATAGCCCATCCCACTGGTCATACTCTTGAGCGGGAGGTTATAAATTTGTATCCAAAACGGCGACCATTTAAGGGATATTTCTTTTGGAACCAGCTCTCCTTCAAACTCCCTCATGAGAACTAGCTGCTTTTCATAGCTCCATGGTCGCATTTCCATCACTTTTTTCTTGTCACGACTATCTCCAAACTCAGCAAGGAATAAGTTGTCCTTAATCTCCAAAACTTGTAGCCCCTTGTTTGGTTTCCACAGCATTCTCATGTTTTTCTTTAAGGCTTCCACATTAACACTGCGTTGTGTTTATACTTTCATCACAATGCAATTTTGCCCAGCCTCTTTCGCTACCTTTGTACTGTTGCTTCCCAAAATTATATCTTCCTCCTCTTCTTCAGTAACCGTCAGTTTCTTCCAAAGTTCCTCAAGCTCATCTGCCATGGTTAGACACCCCACTCTCACCTTATTTAGCAAGGGGGTACAAAGACTGGCCTTACTGGAAGGCCACAAAACTCTTGCAGGAACGCAAGACCTCACTTGCTTCTACATGCATGAGAGCATGAGAGCACTCTATACGGAAGTTCTGCAAGACCTCACTTCCTCAAGCTCATCTGTAAAGTGCTTCAGATGTTTTTTTTTAACTAAAGAGCCATTTAAAGGTGGGAAAGTGTGAGTGAATGTGACTAATTAAAGATCCACGTAATTGTCAGAATGTGAGAGAGATCTACTGTGAGAAGAGCGACTTCAATATCCTACAAATACGATAAAGAAAATGAACGGAAATGAGATACTTAAAAAGGAAAAAAAAAATCATAAAAGGACAAATACGAAATGGAAGAGAGTAAAAGGTTGGGTGATTACATATTCTAATTCGTATAAAAAAAAGTCATTAAATTGTTAAATTAAAATAATTTAATTTAATGTACAGAATATAATAAGTGGTATGTTTTATAATTGAACTATCTATAACTACAAATATGATGATATATAGTATAGGGAGTTAATAATAATTATGATGATTGTATTTATATCTTAAAATATAGTTTTTTATGAGGTTTGTTATAATAAACGCAGGAGGTGGAGAGAGTTGTCGATCCTTCCACATTAGAACGTAGAAACAAAAATGATCAAACACCTAGACAATTGTTTATTGAGAACCATAAAGAGTTGATGAAAGAAGGAGAAAATTGGATGAAGGGAGTAGCAAATTCTTGCACAGTGGTAGGTGCTCCAATTGTTACCATTATGTTTGCAGCAGCAATTACCGTACCAGGTGGCAATAAACAAGAATCAGGCTTGCCAATGTTCTTAAATGTGAAGGTGTTTATGCTCTTTATAATATCTGATGCGCTGTCTCTACTTTTTGCCTCAATTTCATTGTTGACGTTTCTCAGCTTCACATCATCATCAAGTTATAAAGATGAAGATTTCCATCAATCTTTACCCAAAAAGATGATGATAGGCATTTCCACCCTTATCATCTCCATAGCAACCATGATGATAACCTTTTGTGCTTCCCTTTCTATTATTCTAAAAGGAAAATCATCAGTGATCATTCCTGTCATTTGCCTTGCTAGTGTTCCAGTCGCACTATTTGCATGGATGCAATTGCGCCTTCTCATTGACATGATCAAGTTAACTTATGGATCAAGGACCGTAGACAGGAAAGAAAAGTAGTCTCCTCTGGAATAGGGTGATGCCAAAAATGATTATTTTTACTTTGCTTTGAAGGATAACTGATGAACTTTCCTCTTGTGATGCATATTGTGTGTATTTTCCTTTTTAGACCTTTTTATCTTAAATCAAATAAATCAGAACTCCATTATGTATTTTCTCTCTTTATATTATCTATATTCGTTTTCTAATTTATTTATTTATTTTGACCAAGAATAGTATATTTCCTAATCCAGTAAGTCTCTTGAATCATGATTTACGAGTCGAATATAGATCTTTACCTTTGAAGCAAAAGAAGACCAATTAAGATACAAAAGTATCAGTAATTCGGTATCCATCCATGGCTAATAAGAAACTAATAGATAATATAAAGGACAAACTATCCGATACTATATTAATTCATGTCTGAATTCTAAGTTATGGTGACATTCAGCAATTTGTCCTTAATATAATAATCCAAGAAAGTAAAATTTTAAAGGCAAAAATATATGTTCAGTCCCTAATATATAGTCCAGATTCCCATTTAAAATATATACCAAGTTAGTCCCTCCATTCCCATTTCTTTATATGGATTGCTTGTGATTAATGGTCATGGAGGCCCAATATGGCCTTCTTTTTTTTATGCAAAAATATACATGTAGTCTCTAAATTTTGGTTCATATTCTATTCTAATCCAGGAAATTTAAATAGTTTTTTTTCTTATAATCCTCATAAAATATATATAAGACAACTTTTTTTTATGACAAAAAAATATAAGACATACCTAATTAATCTTTTCGTTCCCTTCCCATTCCTGCTTGTTTGTGTGACTAATGGAGTGGCAATAACCTCTTTTTTAGTTAGTTTTGAGTTTTGACCATAAACGGTTGGGTGAAATGTGGCCAAACAATTTTCATGTATTATACTTGGATACCACAATTTTTTTAGCCTTCACAATGAATTTTTCCTGTTTAACAGCACATTAAATGACCATATATCCCAAACATATTTGTCAAATTTGCAAACGTCTATCCTAAAACTTGGTCCAAAATACAATTCTCCAATCAATACCAACAATAATAATATAAAGAAAAAAAAAAAACCTCTTAAAAAGGAAAAACATGAACACGATGATAATCATAAGCCACAATAATCTTCGATTTGCAACAAAACACAAACATAAAACAATTAATAATTGGTTGAGAACACAAACAAATAGAGAAAATTTTGATCTCCTACAAAAATCACTCTTTCCCTCTCTTAGATTGAGAGAGAGATTGCATGATCAAATTTCGTAAGCAAGCAAAATAATGGAAAAGAAACAAAAGGACTGACTTGAGCACTAAAATATTTTAAGAATAAAAATCACATAAGCAAAGCATAAAACTAAAATATTTTGAAAATAAAATAAATTTTTTTATTAGAAAAAAATTCCACTCTTGAAATATGGTACAAGTTTTATTTTTATTTCCTAATACACACATATATTAAGTTCTATTTCCTTTATACAACATTCAAGAGTTACCGACTTTTGTATGTTGTGAGTTGTGTGATATTAAACTCGGTCTTCCCACTCTCCGGTGTGTGTGTTTGTTGTCTTGTGTCTTTCTAAAAAAAAAAAGTATTAAGTTCTATTTTCATACTTGAAAAATGCCACTTTCTTCAGTGTTTCTAAAGAAATACATATTAAAAGACTACTTCAATTATAAAATAATAAAGATATAAAAGAAATTAAAATATTACTCTCTTTTTTTTTTTCCGTTTGGTAACCTATTTTGAGCAATCTTTTGAGCATTCTAAACACACTTACACACTTTTTCATACACTTTTTCACCCACACGTATATCAAAAACACTCAAATAACATTACTCAAACTCTTCTACTAAACACCTTAAAACTTAAAACTTAAAACTTAAAACTTAAAACTTAAAAGTGCCTAAAATTTAAACTTTTCCAATCATTTGTAATTAAAACGTTTAAAAGACTTCCTATAGATAATTAATAAATAAAAAAACATGAAAAGACTTGAGAACCGACGTAATTATGATCTAAGTTGTGCAATTTCTACGATTAAAGGCTCTGTCTCTTCATGTGAAGAAGACCGGACTTGAATTGCACCTATTGGTTGGTTCTCTCTGTGTTTCCAAAATTTCATTTTCATTATCAAAACGCAAAGCACCAGAGAGAAAATAAAGCTTGAATTTCAGGTTTGTAACCGAAATTTTCTGTTCAGAGTCTTCTATTCCGACCTGTGAAGCTTACCTGTTATGGCTTCTTGAACAACATCACTATCATCATAGAAACAAATTCTGAGAATTGGGTTTTTCATTTCTGTACTTTTTGAACCAGATTTCAGGGTTTGATTGCAAATTCACTTTTTTTTTCTTTTTTCTTTTTTTTTTTTTATATAAAAATCTTGAATTGTAAATGGCTTATCATAAATATATGATGCAATGAAATTTGAGTACTGGGCTGTTTTATTTTATTTTATTTTTGATTGATTTCAAGTTGAATGGTTTATTTCATTTTACTTTCAGGTTTGGTTATATTTTGAAGCATCAGAAATATTAATAGAAAATCTGAGGTGTTACTGAGTATTGGGTTTTTGGTTGCAAGTTCTAAGGGTGTGGATAAGTTGCTTATCTGAGAATTCAAGTTTAGGAATTGTGATAGAGTAGTTTGAGTGTGTATAATATCATTACCAAAAAGAAATCATTGGAGTGTCGAACTTAGTATTGGATTTTGGGTTCTAGGGGGAAGGAGTGGTGGTTTGAAACTAGTTTGAGTGTTATTTTTTGTGGCTTTGATTTCTATGCATTTATTGTAAGTAAAAGATGTATAGCAATTTTAAGGAGCACGCAATAGAGTATGTGAAGCAGGCAGTTCAGGAGGATGATGCCGGAAACTATAGCAAAGCATTTCCGCTCTATATGAATGCATTAGAGTACTTTAGGACCCATTTGAAGTATGAGAAGAATCTGAAGATTAAGGAAGCGATTACTCAGAAATGTATGGAATATTTAAAGAGGGCAGAGGAGATAAGGACCATTCTCGATAATGGGGGAAGTGGGCCTGCACCCAGTGGTGATGCAACAATTGCTAGCCAACCAAAGACAAAGTCGAAGGGAGGAGTGGGGAAAGATGCAGAGGATCCGGAGCAAGCAAAGCTTAGGGCTGGCCTTGATTCTGTGATAATCAGGGAGAAACCAAACGTGAAGTGGAGTGACGTGGCCGGGCTTGAGAGTGCCAAACAAGCATTGCAAGAGGCTGTAATACTGCCTGTGAAGTTTCCCCAATTTTTTACTGGTTAGTTCCTCAATCATTATTTTTAAGTTTTGGGTTATTTGCTTTTAGTTTTCTTGCTGAATCTTGGCATGCTTTCAATGTGAATAAGCTTGATTTGGTTTATGGTGACACTTGATAACTTATGAATATTCAAAAATATGCCACAGGTACCATAAATTCAAGTTTATCAGTTGCGGAGATTGTATGCTCCAATTGTATTACTCAGAATTTCTTACTTTCAAGCTCTGCTTTTGCAATGGAAACTGTACAAATAAATCCCACCAGAAACAACTGAAAATATGTATGGAGAAGACATGTTGTAGACTTGTACAATAAACAGCTCATGTCCAACAACAAAGCAAAATTCTTATAGTTAATTGGGTTTATGTTCTGTTAGTTGAATTCAAAAAGGCTCAAATATTGGCCTTTGATGGCCCAGTGTATCAGCCTAATTCTGAACATGAAAGAATCAGCTGAGTTTAGAGAAGGTAGAAAGGATATTTTAAGAGTTATTGTTGCCATTGCTTCACTGATCTTTTAGATTTTGGACGGTGTATCTTCCAATTGATCTTCCAATTGTAAAGATACATATCAAGTAATAATATCAACTACAATAAGTTTTAAGACCCATTTGAAAACCTTTTGCATATCAAGTTTCTTTCTAAAGTTTGAGGGGTTTACATTGCTTCAATATGTGAGGCACACTACTTAGCCATGAGCTCAGATTCAGACCATCCCTTGCACCTGGCTGTGAATTAAAAAATGATTATAGCTGTCTGCTTGACAGTAGAATTTATGGCAATGGAGGATAAACATTCTACTTGGTATTAATAAAAAGCAAAATGCTATTTGGCACATTTACTATTTGTCATACGTGCCAATGTATGGATGCTGAAGACTTTCTAAACATAATTGGCATCAAGAACTTGATTTTCCATTCCTAATAAACAGTGGGATTTGAACTGTCTACATTAAGAAGAGTCAAAGAGACATTATCATTTAATGCTTAAATCTGGAAGATTCATGAACTGGCAATCTACTTCCAGGCCATTTTCTGCAGTATTTCCTTCTGGAGCAACTAATATAAATATAATGTCACATATGGTACATCTTGATAATAAAAGAATCATTTGATCTCTTTTTCAGGGAAGAGAAAACCGTGGAGGGCTTTTCTATTATATGGTCCACCTGGAACTGGGAAGTCCTTTTTAGCAAAGGCAGTGGCAACAGAAGCAGATTCAACTTTCTTTAGGTAAAAATTTGACCAATACATAGCAAGTGACTAGACTAAAATAGCAGATAAACAACTATAGATGGCAAGTTTTTGAACTACAATAGCAGATTTTAGAACTAAGGCTATACTTATTGCCAATGACACTTAATTGTGAGTTGTATATTTGAAATCTATGTGATCATCGATCTTAGTTCTTCTTCTCCTTCTTTGAGTTTTGCCGCATAACTTTTTCTTTTCTTTTTTTTATATATATATCTAAGAACCATTTGATCTCTTATGCTTATTTTTTAATAATATTTTACAATATCAGTTTCATGGTTTAAATTGTGCAATGCACTGAGATGTAAGCGATGAATGTTTGGAAGTAGAATAACTGAAAGGGTACCTGGTTTTATGGCCCTTGACAGGCAAATATTCATGATGACTTTACAAGAGAGTAGCAAGATCCACACTAGTTAATTGGAAGCCTTTAGATTTCCAAGAAAATGATATCCTTCCATTATGTTAGATTACATTTGGATACACGAATCAATTCCTTTAAATGGTGTAGTCATTAGTTTATTTTACGATAATAAATGAGTTCACCTTAATTACTATGAAATAGTTTAGGAAAACTCCAATATGCTCATTCAAATGCTATGAAGGACACAATATCCTTTTTTGTTTACCAAACTATAGGTCTGGATTTTAAATTTTGATGGTATTGAGAGGATGCTGGATATATAGGTTTCTTATTGATGAAAGATTAACATAATACACTACTAGTCTACTACACTTGCTCACTGCAATCCAGGATAATCTAAAATGTGGTACACCTTTGTTCTAATATGCAAATTTTCACAATCCAAAAGTTTCCTCCTTTTTTTCTCCCTTTTCTTTTTGAAAGAGGATAGTTTAAGTAATACGAAAATCTTATATGCATTATAGAGTTTCTGGAGAGAACCAGGCTAAAAATTATAAGGGTTTAACTTGAGGACAGCCTTGTCATATTTTAACTTCTAATGAAACATGTGTGTTGAGTATAAGTGTCATCATTCCATGTTCTGGGGTAGGTCATGTAATATGTTCCCATACATCTTCTGTGTTCTAGTTTGATCAATTTTCTAGGTAACTTAGTCTAAATGTTTAGATTATATGAGAGATTGCTATATTACTTAGAAATATGACCATGCAAGTATTGTAATATTGTTGCTTCCTAGGAGGATATAAACCTTTTATCCCTAGCAGCTGATCAACCATTTTATTGTTGAATTTCTACACTAGTTCCCATTTTTCCATTTGGTCTTCTATGAGGGGTGGGGGAAAAAAAAAAAACAACAACAATGAAGGAAATGCATCAAGCTCGGAGATTTCGTTTCTCTTGCAAAGAAATTTGACAAGAAATGTTACAAACTTGGTTAGGTTTCATTTGTGCATGGTCAACATGTCATTCTTATTCTCATCCATTTTCTGTTGATATGTTTCTTTTGTGCACTAATGCCTATATCTTAGTGATGATCCTTGTTTTCCATGCTTTCATTAGTGAATTATAGTTAAAAGGGGCTTGGTTAGGCTTATTTGTAAAGCAGGAAATTTGAACTTCTGTTCCAAATGAGCATATTAGAATGGAAGATTTTGAAGAACTTTGTTAGTGGACCATGATGCGATCTCCACTAAAACTTGCAAGATGCACACAAACCACGCAAGAATGTGTAATTTATACCTTGGAGAGTGAATGTAAGCATATGAGGATGCTCTCTTCATATTTTGTTCCTTTTTCTCAGTCTTTTAATGACTTGGTAGAAAGGCAGCAAAGAAGTTTGCAATCAATGCCAATTACCTCATTGTGCTGTCAGCCGTGACTTCTCCTATTTGTCAAATAGTATCATAAGAACATTGTTAAAAGGCAACAAGTCGGGATACTGATGTCCACTAAGTGAGATGACAGAAAAAAAATTATGAAATGTGGATTTAATGGATCAAAAATTCTTGCTTATACCTAACTTAAGATATTTGAGTTTCAGTGTGGTTGCGGTTCTTAATAAAATTTTTTTATATAGTTTTTTTTGTCTACTTCTTATATGGCTGGGGTTGACTACTTCACTTGATTTTTATTGTAATTGTCACGTCATTTAAGTGAATTTGAATTTCCAAATGCATGTATGATTTACACTTCCAGTTGTATGCCCATGGATGTAGATTTTTTTTTTTGTCTTTATATTAATGGAATGTTGCCAACACATGACGAGTGCTAGATGCTGTCAATACACAGTGTTTCGTCATCAGACCTTGTTTCAAAATGGATGGGTGAAAGCGAAAAGCTAGTCTCAAATCTTTTCCAAATGGCTGGTGATAATGCTCCTTCCATTATTTTCATTGACGAAATTGATTCCTTATGTGGCCAGCGAGGCGAAGGCAATGAGAGTGAAGCATCTCGACGTATCAAAACAGAACTTCTTGTACAGATGCAGGTATTTTGTGTTCACTGGAAGTGGATAAGAGCTTTGTTCCAAGCTTATCTTATACTAATACAACTGTCATACTTTAGTAGGTGATATGCAATATTTAAAAGTTTCCCTATCATCAATTGTTTTTTGTCCTGCATTTTCTCTCTCTCTTTTACTTTCCATAAGTGGTCCAGTTATTGTTTCAGTTGCTAAGCTATCTGTCTGTTACTTTAGGGAAAGATTGTAGAAGTCATATAAAGTTTCCCTATCTGTCTGCATTTTTCTTCTACTTATAGATTGGTGCATGGGCCTTATTGGGATGTAGTTAATTTTGTTACAAAGGCAGTCTGTACCTGTGTCAGTTGACTATCAAGCATTCTCCTAGTTATTGCCAAGTTTTTTAGGCCATGGCCCATATGAAAAGCAGGTTCCATTTCACATTTTCCTCATGCTCACTCAAATTCTGGCCATAGGATCTCGTCCCTGTTTTCACACTAATCCATCTTATGGTAGTGAAATATGCAAACTGTTGCAATGGCTAGTGATCGAACTCCTACCACCAGATAATTCTCCAATTTGAACTCTCAATAGCCGAGTCTGGAGTGTATAGTCTGACCTGGATTGAAGACATAGATCCCTTCCTACTCTATGTTCTTGCATTCTTGGTGCATCATCTTAAGCCCACATCTCTTTCGTCTTATTCCCTACTACTATTATCTTTAACCTGCATTAGTTCTTAACTACATTAAACAGTGATTGTTGCCTTTGGTTTTTCTACTGTTAATCTTCAAATGGAAATTTTCTTTAACACATTTCAGGGTGTAGGCAGCGATGATCAGAAAGTTCTAGTTCTTGCCGCCACGAATACTCCATATGCTTTGGATCAGGTAAGAAAACTCTGATCCATTGGACCTAAGTTATAGCTAAAAAGAGTTTTATGACCTTCATTGCTTTGGGGTTGAGACTAAGGAAAATTAAATACAGGCCATCCGTAGGCGTTTTGATAAGCGAATTTACATCCCTCTCCCAGATTTGAAGGCAAGGCAGCACATGTTTAAGGTACTGTGGTTTTTGTAGAGCCATAGTAATTGATTCTTTTGGAGCTTATGATTTGTTTAATATCCTCAACAGGTTTTTTATTTAATCAGGTCCATCTTGGAGACACTCCTCATAACTTAACTGAAAGTGATTTTGAGCATTTAGCTCACAAAACAGAAGGATTTTCAGGTTCAGACATAGCTGTTTGTGTAAGTGTCCAGTTTACATTAGTTTCTGGCATCCCTTTTGAGTGATTCTATGGCTGAAAGCTGTTAGCTACCTCCTGTCTTTTGATAGGTTAAAGACGTTCTATTTGAACCTATTCGTCAAACCCGTGATGCAAAATTCTTCAAAAGGAACTCTAGTGACATGTGGGTCCCTTGCGAACCTACTGAACGAGGAGCTGTTCAGGTTACCTTGCAGGAACTTGATGCACAAGGCCTAGCTTCAAAGGTAAGTATTAGGCAGGAAACTGTTTTATTTATTATTATTATTAATGGACACTGCATAAAGCTCTAGACCAGAAATCATTGCCAAAATTATCACTATAATCATGTTTAGTGCTAGGTATCAATAACTTACCTAATAGAATTATTAAAGACTTATTCAATGCTTTAACTTATGTAGTTAGTCAATTTCGGAAAAGTAGGACTGAAGAAAAAAGTGGAAAAGAGAAGGGGGGATGGGGGTGGGAGAGAGATTTAAAAAGTGCATGCCTCTATCTTATGTGCCTCATTCAATTTCATTAATGCACATTCAATGATGATTTTCTCTTCCATCAAAATTACACAATTCTTTGGAGGAAGGTCAATTTGTGGTATTTCTTTTCTAGCCTCGTTCATCCACTTCTTTTAATTTATATAATGACTTGAATGTAACTGGCTCTGGGAATGTATGACTTGCAGATCCAGCCACCACCAATCACAAGAGCAGATTTTGATAAAGTACTTGCAAGACAGAAGCCAACTGTAAGTAAAGCTGATCTTGAGGTGCATGAGAGATTCACGGAGGAGTTTGGGGAAGAAGGCTGATTGCTTGAGTTTGAACACAAGGACTGATTAACCATTTGTACAGGTAAAACCACTAGAACTATTGGTAAATGAAATATGTATATATAGTCATCAATATAGCTTGTAATAGAAAGTTCAGCATCTTGTTAAGAGAACACCGTGCCATATTGTTTCAACCTTTCTCTGTCTGTCTCACCAGAAAAGGAAGAGGCAGAAAGCTCTTAATTGATGTACAGTGTTACTGGTGATAGTTTCCATAATCAATAATGATTGATAATCTTACCATTTTTTTCCCATCTGGTTATGATCTCCTACCAGTTTGCCACTAGATATTCATTCGAAACAATATCCTAGCTGCTGCTGGTACCAAATTTGTAATTAACCAACGATGAACATCTAAAATAGACATAGAAAACAAGTTGCTATATGATATCGTTAATGAAAATTGGCAAATGATGACAGCTAAATAAATTTACAGTACTATGAAAGAACTACTGTGATACTATCTTATCGATTATGCCTCAGGGCACTGCCATTAAAAGCAAGGTTACCTAAGGATAAAACTCTTATGTTTGGAATGGAGGGAGAGAAGGAAGGTGTTCTTGAGTCATGGAGTTCACCTCCGCAAACCTTTGTAAAATTAAGTACAAATGGTAGTAGCTAAAGGCTCCCCTGGACATGCTCCAGGTGAGCTTATCTGGAACAAAAATGGTAATTGGATAAAGTGTTTTCCTTCTTTACTTAGGACTTACTTTCAGTGTTCAGGCTGAACTCTGGGCTATTGGCTATAGACTACAACTTTTGTGGCGAATGGATTATTGCAACATTCTATTACATAATGATAAATTATATACATTTAAAAATATTTTTCCAGTCAATATAAATATTTTTCTTTCCAGCAAAAGATCAAATGCTTAAAAATAAAATTAGTAAGAATTTTTTTTTTCACAACTATTAACATGACATGTGATTCGTGCATAATAAAAGTAATGTCAATAATGAATCCATGAGTCCGTTTGGATTGAACTTATTTTTGCTGAAATAGAAAACTGAAAACACTATAGCAAAATAATTTTTACATGTGTGAATAATACCGTGAGACCCATTTTTAATATTTTTTTTCTGAATAAAGTGGTTATAAGTCTCATGAACAGTGCGTAAACAGTACTACTACAGTGCATGAACAGTGCTGCTGCAATTGTGAACAGTAAATTTTGTCTCCCTGAAACGCGTGAAAAAGAAAAGAAAAAAAAAAAGGAAAATGCTGAAATGAAAACACAAACGCCGAATCCAAACCGGCACCATTTGAGAAAAAAAAATGTCAAATAACACATTGTAACCTTAACAACATCTGGAAGATATTATCACAGATAGCACCCCTAGCATAGTCTTGAAAGGTAAAGTTAAAAATAAAAAATAAAAATAAAAATAAAAACCGTAAAGCTTAACATAATGATACTAATGAATAGTCCCAAAGGCAACTTCAATCTGAAATCTAGATCCTGCACATCACTGCACACCTCAAACAAAAATCTACTTTGTTTTCAAGTTGAGCTTACTTGACTACAGAAGAAATTGCTTGTTGCTTTATGTAATTAGTATTTGATATTTAGCGTGATGCATACACGATGTAATTTTATTCTGAAACATTTTGTAGAAATTTTCTTATAATCCACATATAGTACTTAATTGTGGAGTTAATTATATAACGGACAACAATAAGAACAAGAAAAAAAATTAAAGAAACAGAGATAAAAAAAATTATTTAATTGGTATATTATGAATGAAAACGTACTCCTTGAGTGAACCAATTAATCCTTCTGTAGGGACTGGATTTGGATTAGACCCAATATAGGATTGGGTTTTAGCCCAACAAGTCCAAACAATAAATTTGTAGAGCGTGGGTGAAAGAACTAGCTCTATTCAATAAGGAAAAACAATGAAAGTTGTTGATTTGACAGCATCAAACATAATTAAGATAGGAACATCTGTCCTCGGCACGGCCTGAGTGGCTATGTTGTAATATCTTATTGATGAACAAGGTTACAAAAGTTCAAAGGATTCTCCCCTGGTCTCTTAGTTTTTCTCATGCTATATACTACAATCTTGGTATCATCTCTACCATACACGTGTAGGTTAGATTCTAGAAACTCCTTCTTGTCCCATCCAACACCTCCTAGAACCATCAACTAGTAGTTGTAAGGCTGCTTGACCACTGTTCAGGTATCACCTCCACATTAATGCGGCCAGAGAGTTAGTTGGGATGCATTTAATGTGGAGGTAGCAACTTTTGAAGATATTTTTTGCCTCCCTCATCCAATGTCCGACTTCTAATTGTGATGCATCCTTGAAGGATATCCAGGATGATAAGACATTCTTACTGACTTCGAGTCTCTGTTTCCAAGATGACTCTTATCCTCGGACATATTTTGAACTGTCATATACGATCCTTATTTCCTCTTCTTACACCATCCCCATAATAACCTTATTTTACCATCCTCGGATTGGGCCGTAGGCCCAATTCGTACAGCTTTAATAGTACCTCTTGGCTAACTGGCCCCCACAATAGCCCCTCAAAATCTTGCTTTTCGACTCCTCAGGAGGAAAGAAGGATTTTGATACCCTCAGCCTATCCTGTTTATAGTTATACCCTGTCCACTCGAACTCCCAAATGTCTTTTTACCTGCTCAAGGCATGCTCCTGACGCTTCGGCGTTCAGAGCATGCCATCATTAAATTTTGGCGGCACTCTTGTCCCCCACGTTCAACGGCAGGATGTAAATCCAACGGTGGAGGATTTTCCTAGGTTTACGAGCGGGAATTTTCCCGCTTGTAACTTCTGTGTCACTATAAATAGCTTTTCAAATCAATTCCTTTTCCTACTTTTAGCAATCACACAATCCTAGAGCTCATACATTGAACCTGTCATTTTCTCTCACTTCCCTATGCATCTACAAATACTAAAAATTTGTTCGAGGACCTTCTTTTCAAACCTGTAAGTTTCCTTGAACCCTCTTAGTTTTCGTTTCAAACTTGTTAATTTTTCTTCAAAACTTCCTAGAAAAATGGGTAAGTTCAAACGTTTGGTTGAGTCCGAGGAGGGTATATAAAGGTTTAGGGCTAAGTACAGGATTCCACTAACAGTGGGCATGAGATACGCTGTCTAGGGGGAATGGGTAGATGCTAGGAAAACAGGAGAGGTGGTCATCCCACTGATCGCCTTCATAGAGGAAGGGATGACCATTCCCATGGGTAACATCACTAGGAACTACCTTAGGTTCTTTAGACTATCTCCCACACAGTGCACCCCAAATATGTTTAGGGTATTAGGGAGTATAGAAATTCTAAACGAGAAAATGAACTTAAATTTAACCCATCATGATGTGAACTGAGTATACAACCTACATCATTTGACAGGGCAGGGGTATTACCTTAAGTCAAAGTATCCCGAAGTAAGGTTAATCCAGTGCCTCCCTACGTCAAACAAAGGACTAAAGGATGATTTTTTAATCTTCTCTGGGGAATGGCATAATGGCCTACCTTGTCCGACTAAGGAGGGAAAACCAAGTGGGGGTATAGTTGTATACTTATGCATCTTGGTTTATATTTCTCTTTTATTTCTCACTATTTTTGCCTTTGACAAAATTTTCTTTTATTTTAATGACTTTGTAGACAAACGTGCTACCAAACCTCAGCTCAGTTTAGTCAACAGAGAGAGCTTAGATAGAATTTTACGATCCGAGGTGTTCGTGAACGAAGCCGACGGTTAATTGCGAGCGGCGCATCTAATCCTTAGGTACACACCCATTTCTCTCGCATTTCAAGCCCCCAAGTGCGTGATAAAAGCCAATGATCCTCGGCTCCACCGTATTAGTGTTGCCTACGAAGGATTCGTTGTTCTAGAGGGTATTCCAATTCCTAAAGGTACACCCCTTACTCAACCACTCTTTGTGGCCACCCCTTCAGTAGGAGCATCCTCATCCCAGCTCATTCTTGAGGAAGAGGAGGAAGAAGAAGAAAATTCAGAGGGGATCGTAGATTTGTCAGATTCCTCGGACGAATTTGAGGTGTTCAACTGGCCTCTATCCTCTGAGAGTACATCGGCTGACCTTGATTACCAACAAGTAGACGTCAGCACTTTGGACGAGATGGGTAGTCAAAAGAAAGCCAAAAAGGGTTTGATGGAATTAATAGAGTCTCAGCCCAGAAAAGATGTACTGGGGAAGTCTTTTCAGCCCAAACTTCCCCCTCCTCCTCCCAAATCTCCTCTTCCCCCTCCTCAGCCCTCATTGCCATCCAGACCTGAGCCTGCGGATCCAAAAAGGAAGAGAGAGCAGAAGGGCAAGGACGTAGTAGAGGCAAGGAGGTCTCACTTTGTGCCTGAGGACGAGATCCAACGAGCTGCAAAGCAGCAAAAGACTGGCCAGATATCACAGAGTGGCGTGGAGAGGAGAGATAATCAGCCAACAGAGCCCCGGGCTTGGCTTCCAACACCTATGCTCAATGGTGAACCCTTGAAGGATGATGCATCACTCAGGGATTTCAATGGGAGTATTGGATGCCATGTTGCCTCGACCTTGGAGGGGGCTCTGTTACTTCCTACTGATATGGCCGAGCTGCGGAATATCAGGAAGAATGAGGTTTTCCTTAACCTTAAAAGATATTTGGGCATGGTATGATGCTATCCACTTTTTTTTTTTTTTTTTTTTTTTTTTTTTTTTTTTTTTTTTTTTTTTAAATTTGTTATGTTACTAACCCTTTTCTTTTAGGCTATCCAAGCCACTTCAAGGTTAAGGAGATAACCAACTCTTGCTATCAGCAGTTGGACGACGAGAAGAAAAGGCGTGTAGCAGTTATGCAGTCGTTCAACATTGCTGATCAAAGCAACAAAGATCTGAGGAATAAGCTGATTGAGGAAGAAAATGCTAGGAGGAGTGCTGACTCGGCTCGAAGAGCGCGCAAAGGCAGACCGAGGATCAGAGGAAGCGCCTGCGTGATGCCAATGATCAGCTGGCTGCTTCCGGGGAGCAAATAGCAGCCCTTAGGAAGAAACTGGAAGAAGCCCAGAAGCTCAAAGATCAGGCTGAAAAGTTGAAAGCTGAGGCCGAGAAGGCCAAAATAGAGGCCAAGAAGGCAAGGGATGAGGCTGAACAGCATGGTTACAAAGTCGGCGTAGCCGAGACCGAGGATACCCTCCGGGCAGAGGTCCCTACTGTCTGTTGAACCAACTGTGCTCAGACTTGGGAGTAAGCCCTCAACCGAGCCGGGGTTGAAGCTTCTTCTGAGCTGAGAAGGCCAGAAAACGTTTACTTCCCACCAGCCATACGAGCCTCAAACCTTCCTTCCACTCAAGGTGAGGTGGCCTCTATAGTTACTGACCCGGTCGAGGAAGCACTGCCTCAGGATCCTCTTCCTCCCAATCAGCAGGAGCAGTCAAAGGAACCTGAAGTTTCAAAGGAAACATCCTCGGACAAGGCCGCAGAGGTTCCACAAGATGGGGCAGCTTCCCAAGGTTTTGAACAGGCCTTGGCTTCAATTACCATGCCTGCCGAGGGGGCCCCCAAAGAGAAGGAAAAAGCAATTCCTACTGAAGCGAATAAACCAGTTGACAAGACTTCCAAGGACAAGCTTTAGATAAAATTGAAACACTGAATCTTCATTTTGTAATGTAATTATGGTTTCTGTAATGGAATTTGTTTTTTCCAAGACATGTTTTAATGAAATACGCATTTTTACTTTCTCAAATTTGTATGAGTTATTATTATTATTTTTATTATTTTTATTATTATTATTATTATTATTATTATTATTTTTAAATAATTTTCATTTTGATTGTCCTTTGTTTGAACATAATCATATGCCATGAGAGTACAAAGTTGCTTACACAAAAGAAAAACAAAGTTTACACATATTTTTAATCGGTAATCAGAATGGATTGTAACCATTGAATTCGTAGTACTATTAAGACATATTTTGAATCTATCAATTCTAACAAGTTTAACTTCAAGAAAATGTTCTAATGTTTGATCAAATAAAGCTAAGTCTAGGGCACCCCATAATACTTTAAGTGATGCTCATGGGCCTACTGCGATTTACATCTTTATTGGGTGATAACAAACCTTGTGATTAGAAAGAGAGAATCAGGAGTTTATTTCTTTTCAATGCTTGAGTTAATGTTTGACTAACACTTTAATAGGCACCATAATATATTAATTTCCAATAAGGCTGTGGCCTGAGGGGCCTGACGTGACTTAACTTCTATTTAATACTTCAATAGATGTCAAAGAGTATTAATTTCCACTAAGTCTGTGGTCCGAGGAACCTGACATGACTTAGTTTCTGTTTAATACTTCAATAGATGTCAAAGGGTATTAATTTCCACTAAGTCTATGGTCCGAGGAACCTGACATGACTTAGTTTCTGTTTAATACTTCAATAGATGTCAAAGGGTATTAATTTCCGCTAAGTCTGTGGTTCGAGGAACCTGATATGACTTAGTTTTTGTTTAATACTTCCATAGATAGGGAAACACATGATACATGATTGGAATGAATTAAAGAGAAACTAAACAAGACTGTTTTTATTAATAATAATACCTCTTTAGGTTGTTTACATTCCAAGGATGGAGTACAGTTTTTTCATCTAGATCCTCCAAATAGTACGCACTTATTCCTGCCACCGAAGTGATACGATATGGTCATTCCCAATTAGGCCCTAACTTTCCCCAAGATGGATTCCTGGTAGTGCCCAAAACTTTTCTCAATACCGAATCTCCTGGGGCTAACGGTCTTAGCCTTATGTTGGTATCATAACCTTGCTTGAACTTATGCTGGTAGTAAGCCAGTTGGACCAGGGCATTCTCTCTTCGCTCTTCGATTAAGTCTAGACTCTTTTCTAGAAACCTATCATTGTTGTCCGAGGTAAATGCATTTGTTCTTAGCATCGAGAAACCAGTTTCCAGAGGAATTACAGCCTCGGCCCCATACGTCATTGAAAAGGGGGTTTCTCCAGTTGACCGGTGAGGTGTTATTCGATACGTCCACAGGACATGTGGTAATTCCTCCACCCATCTTCCCTTTGCATCATCCAGTCTCTTTTTAAGTCCGCTCACTATAACCTTATTGACAGTTTCAGCTTACCCATTTCCTTGTGGATAGGCCGGAGTGGAATATCTATTCTTTATACCAAGATCACAACAGTATTTCCTGAAAGCTTTGCTATCAAATTGAAGGCCATTGTCCGAGATGAGAGTATGGGGAACCCCGAATCGAGTAATGATATTTCTCTAGACAAACCTTTTGACATCCACATCTTTAATATTAGCCAAAGGTTCAGCTTCGACCCATTTGATGAAATAGTTTGTCCCAACCAGCAGATACTTTTTACTTCCTATTGCCTTAGGGAAAGGACCTACAATATCTAAGCCTCATTGAGCAAAAAGCCAAGGGCTAGAAAGAGGATTAAGAATTCCTCCAGGCTGATGGATGTTTGGAGCGAATCTCTGACACTGATCGCACTTTTTAACATATTCTTGTGCTTCCTTTTGCATGCCCGGCCACCAGTATCCTTGAGTAATGGCTCGGTGAGATAAAGATCTTCCTCCTTTGTGACTTCCACAAATTCCTTCATGTAGTTCTTTTAGGAGTAATTCTGATGACTCGGGATGTACACAAAGCAGATATGGACCAGAAAAAGAACGTTTGTACAACTTCTTGTCCTCGGACAACCAAAACTAAGGAGCTTTCCTTCGTACTTTCTAAACTTCTGATTTCTCCTCAGGCAATATATCCTTTTCAAGAAATAGTAGTATAGGATCCATCTAACTCGGCTCTACCTTGATTTGATGGACTTGAAGCAAGCCTTTCTCTATTAGGGTAGGGGTGCATAGGTTTTCAACAAGTATTACACGGGGCAAATCTTGTGCCGAAGAAGTGGCAAGGTTAGCCAAGGAATCCGCATGGGTATTTCCACTTCTAGCGATATGCGATAAGTCGAAGAATTCAAATTTTGTCTGTATACGCCTAACTTGACCCAAATACTTCTGCATCCTTGCATCCCGGGCTTCCAATTCCCCTTTTACCTGACCCATGACTAGTCTTAAATCTGAGAACATTTCTACTGCCTTTCCACCCATTTTCTGGACCATCGCCATTCCCATTAACAAAGCTTCATATTCTGCTTCATTATTTGTAGCCCAGAACCCCAACCTCAATGATTTTTCAATGGTGATCTTCTCAGGAGATACCATAACCAGCCCCACTCCTGATCCCCGCTGATTTGTTGCCCCATCCATATATACTTTCCAGGATGAGGGGTATTGTGTGGAGATTAGGCCAACCGATTTTTCATCCATGCCATACTGCTTCACATCTATTTCTTCAGGAAATTTGGCAAACTCGGCTACAAGGTCGGCGAGGACTTGGCCTTTTACAGAGGTACAAGGCATATACTTGACATCGAAAGCTCCTAGAATTGTGCTCCACTTGGCAATTCTCCCGATATAATCCACGCTCCGAAGTATTGATTTGAGCGGAAACTGAGTTAGGACAACCACGGTGTGTGCTTGGAAATAATGGGGGAGTTTTCGTGTAGCATGCACTACCGCCAAGATGGCCTTCTCCAGTGGTAAATACCGCACTCCGGCTTTGTGAAGTGACTTGCTTACTAGTAGACTGGTCGTTGTATGCCATTGTCTACTTGTATCAAAACAAAACTTACCGCATGAGAGGCTATCGCCAAGTAGGCAAACAAAACCTCATCCACCTCAGGACTAGACATGATGGGCGGCCAAGATAGATATTCTTTAAGCTGTTAGAATGCTACAGCACACTCCTTGGTCCATTCAAATCTTTTTCCATTTATGTAGCAAAAGGAAGAAAGGTCTACATCTATCTGCTGACCGGGATATAAATTGATTCAACGCAGCAGTCATCCCGGTCAATTTCTGGACCTCTTTGGGGTTTCGAGGTGGCTGCAAACTGTTAATGGCATTAATCTGATCAGGGTTCACCTCAATTCCCCTGTGAGTTACCAGGTAGCCCAAAAACTTTCCCGAGCCTACACCAAATGAACACTTGGAAGCATTCAGACGTAACTTATGCTTTCTCAGAATTTCAAAAATGTTCGCAAGGTCTCCCACATGCTTGGACACCACCTTGCTCTTTACAACCATATCATCAATAGAGACTTCAATGCTCTTGCCCAACTGGGGTTCGAACATTTTTGTCATCATCCGCTGATAAGTAGACCCTGCATTTTTCAAACCAAATGGCATCACTTTGTAATGATAGTTTCTAGTGGGAGTGACAAAAGCTGTCTTCTCCTAATCGTCCAATGCTAACGGTATCTGGTGATATCCTTGAAAGGCATCTAAAAAGCTCATCCGATGATGGCCTACCGTTGCATCCACCAACTGATCTATCCGAGGCATAGGGAAAGGGTCTTTTGGACAAGCCTTATTGAGATCTGTGAAGTCTGCACACACACGCCACTTCCCATTTTTCTTTTTCACCACCACCGTGTTGGCTAGCCACTGAGGACAGAAAACTTCCTTGATAGCCCCTGCCTGTTTGAACTTTGTTACCTCATTTCTAATAGCCTCAGTGTGCTCTTTGGACGGACGTCGAGGTGGCTGTCTCTTCGAAGTGATGGAAGGGTTAACATTCAAATGATGACAAATGAAACTTGGATCTATGCCCGGGGTTTTGTATGCGCTCCACGTGAACACATCAACATTTTTTCTAAGGAATTCAACCAATTGTTCCCTTTTTTGTGGAGGTAGTTGAGCCCCAACTTGAAAGAACTTCTCTGGATCATCGCCAACGACTACCTTTTCCAGATCTTCACATTTTGCTTCGTCAACCGATTTATTAAAGGGCAACGCCGGAGTTTCTGATTGCTATAAATCGTTCTCAACAGTGGCCGAGATTTCAGTCTCAAGCCGATGTTGGATGGCCGCTACTAGGCATTGACTGGCTGTGGACTGACTTCCGAAAATTTCCAAAACCTGGCCTCCAGAAGGATATTTCACCTTTTGGTGAAGAGTGGAGGAGACAGCTCTTAGGGTATGAAGCCAGGGTCTGCCTATAATGGCCGTATATGGAGAGAAAGCATCTACAACAATGAAGTCCACCTCCACCACATCTGGGCCGGTTTGCACGGGTAATCTGATCTGACCTTTCAGAATAACCATTTTACCTTCAAAACTTACCAGAGGAGAACTGTAGGATGTTAAGTTCTCAAGTTTCAAATTTAGCCCCTTATATAAGTCAGGATACATTATCTCAGCTCTGCTGCCTTGGTCAATCATCACCCTTTTTACATCGTACCCACCAATTCTAAGTGTAACCACCAAAGCATCATCATGAGGCTGTATGGTTCCAAATTTGTCCTCATCCGAAAAACCCAACACCAATGGGATGCCCATCTTGACTCTCTTCGGCATTGAACTAGACTCCTCGGCCGGGTAACAGGATACCGACATTACTCTAGAGGGACAAGATCCGGTCCTCCCTGGGGCAACAAATATGACATTTATTGTGTCGAGAGGAAGTCTTGAAGAAGCATCTCCCCGAAATTTCGAACCCGTTTGGCTTCTTCGTCCACTGGAATGATGCAGGAGTTGCTTTAATTTCCATTCCCGGACCAGCTGGTCTAAATGGTTCCACAAGTTTCTGCAATCCTCGGTGGTGTGTCCATGGTCCTAATGATATTGGCAATAAAGGTTTTGATTACGCCTCATAGGATCCTCTGCCATCTTGTTTGGCCATTTGAAGAACGACTCGTTTTTAATCTTCTCCAGCACCTGTTGTACTGGTTCTCGAAACTCAACATTAACCACCTGGATGTTGACAGATCCTAGCTGCCTAACAAAGTTTTTTTGAGGTCGATTATTATTGTACCGGTCCGACCTGAAATCCCTCATCTCCTAAGGGATCACCTTAGCCTTTCCTTTCCCTTGCAGTGGGTCTTCTTCTACCCTTCTGTACTTGTCAATCCGATCCATAAGTTGACGTACACTGGTAACAGGCTTACCAGTCAGAGATTTCCTCAAATCATGCTTGACTGGAAGGCCAACCTTAAAAGTACTAATGGCCACATCGTCATAGTCTCCTTCTATTTCGTTAAACATCTCTCAATATCTATCCGAGTAGGCCTTCAGAGTCTCTCCCTCCCTCATAGACAAAGATAATAAAGATCCCAAAGGTCGAGGAACCCTGTTACAAGTGATAAAGCAAGCGCCAAAGGCCCAGGTGAGCTTTTTAAAAGAGTCAATGGAATTCGCCTTTAAGCCATTAAACCACCTCATCGCCATTGGGCCCAAACTAGATGGGAAGACCTTACACATCAAAGCCTCATCCTTGGAATGGACAACCATCCTTTGATTGAAGTGACTGACATGTTCTACCGGATCTGTTCGACCATTATAAATGGTGAATGTGGGTTGATGGAATCGCCGAGGAAGATTTGCGCCTTCTATGTTTCGTGTGAATGGTGATTTAGAAACTTGACTCAACGCCTTGTTCATGGCATCGTTCCCCAGGCCTTTGCATGGCGGGCTTTTATATCTGCGTTTGTGGTGGTACTCCTCATCGTAGGAGAAAGACTCGCTGGGCGGAGTTCTGGATCTCCGTCTATAACTAGTACCATCTGTCTCATCGGAGGACAGCTCGGAGTTAGGCGATAGGTGTCTTCGCCGTGCATGGCGCAATTCCCTCTTCAACTCTTCGATTTCACGTTGCATGTCTCTATCGTTCCTTGCATGGGAAACACGGCTTTTCCCTCGAGATTGGCTTTTACTAGTATGAGTTGTGTGCACGCTTCCCTCATGATCTCCCCTCTGTTCGAGGCTCCTCCTACACGGATTGCTACGTAGAGACCCCCTTGATTCTGCTTGGTGTAGATTAGCATCCACCTAGTGTGGACCTGCTTCTTCCATCTTAGACGGTGCACCCGAATCTCTTTCAGAATAGATCAAGTTCTCCCCACAGACAACGCCAATTGTAGGGACTGGATTTGGATTGGACCCAATATAGGATTGGGTTTTAGCCCAACAAGCCCAAACAATGAATTTGTAGAGTGTGGATGAAAGAACTAGTTTTATTCAATAAGGAAAAACAATGACAATTGTTAATTTGAGAGCATAAAACATAATTAAGATAGAAACATCTGTCCTCGGCGCGGCCTGAGTAGCTATGTTGTAATATCTTATTGATGAACAAGGTTACAAAAGTTCAAAGGATTCTCCCCTGATCTCTTAGTTTTTCCCATGCTATATACTACAATCTTTGTATCATCTCTACCATACACGTGTAGGTTAGATTCTAGGAACTCCTTCTTGTCCCATCCAACACCTCCAGAACCATTAACTAGTAGCTGTAAGGCTGCTTGACCACTGTTTAGGTATCACCTCCACATTAATGTGGCCAGAGAGTTAGTTAGGATGCATTTAATGTGGAGGTAGCAACTTTTGAAGATATTTGTTGCCTCCCTCATCTAATGTCCGACTTCTAATTGTGATGCATCTTTGAAGGATATCTAGGATGATAAGACATTCTTACTGACTTCGGGTCTCTGTTTCCGAGATGACTCTTATCCTCGAACATATTTTGGACTGTCATATACGATCCTTATTTCCTCTTCTTACACCATCCCCATAATAACCTTATTTTACAATCCTCGGATTGGTTAATATCCTCGGATTGGGCCATAGGCCCAATTCGTACAGCTTTAATAGTACCTCCTGGCTAACTGGCCCCCACACCTTCCATTGGTTAGTGTTACACCAATTAAATAATTATCAGAGTGTAATCTTAATATAATAATAAAAAGAAAAAGCAATTAAAAGCACTAGTAGAAAATGGAACAATTAGTTAGATGGTAGAACCATTATTGGAAGAATCAACGGGATCAATTATAACAAGTGACACAATTATATTCCGTAAATACAACTCTCATTATTTAATGATTTCTACTAAGTACATAACTGTTTTATTTTTTCATGAAATTTTTTTAAGGGTAATTAACTAATTATACTCCCTTCCCTTGACGTTTGAAGAAAATAATAATCCCTCCTTTCTATTTATATTAGTAAATATTCTAAATTTCTATGAAATTTTCTTTATCAAAGTTTAACCATTATTAGTAAAAACATAAAGAAAATGCAAAGTTTATCAAACACCAAAATACTTGCAACGGCAAATCTCTCCACAACCTATGACAAACTAAAAAATAAGAAAAAAGTCATACTAATTTTAAATTACTCTTCAATTAAAAATTTAAATTAGTGGATTTTAATTTTGAAATAGATGATAATTTTGGAAACCTACCTTTAAGCAAATGATATGTTAATACGCAACATTGTTAACGTTAATTTAATAGAGTTTGATTAAATGGATGTCAAAAAGGGAATTTCATTTCCCCCTTAAGGTTTAAGGTGAAGTATCATTTCCCAACACCTTAAAGGAGGGGAGTGTAATTACCTCTAGTTTTTATCAAGCCATCAACTAAGGAAGGCCTTTGGTGCGAGAGTACTAATGCATTATATTATTTAGGCAATAGGAGTTTCATACATTCTTTTACAAGTCTTACAACAGTTTCTATTCTAATTTGTTATGGTAAATTATAACCCTATAATTTTGGGCAGTCTAAATAAAATCCTATAATGTCAGAAGGACCAAGTTAAACCTTAAATTTTTAAAGGTAAAAATATAATTTTGGTCCCTATATTTTGAGGTCATAGTCAATTGGTCCTAATAACATTTTTAGATTGTTTTTAATTATATAAAAAAGGAGTAGTAGTTGAAGTTGAAACCAAAATAAAGGAAAACATAAATAAAATCAACTCAAATGTGGACTTTACTTAGCTCCTAATGGCTCCAGAGGTAGGTTCGGAAGCATCTTGTATGTATATGTGCGTGTGTGTGTATTAAATAAATTAATTTGTAAAAAGCCTAATAAATTCACATATAGATAGAATTAGTTTTTTTTTTTTTTTTTTTTTTTTAAGGTATGTAGTTGGAGAAAGAAAAATATGTTTACGAGGATAATAATATTTTTTTTGTTTATGTTTATGTTATTGTTGCGTTTATTAAATGCTATCTTTAGGAAAAAGTTTAATTTTTAATTTTTTTATATAAAATTAGAAAGAAGTTCTAGATGTTGTATTCCTACAATGCTTTTATATTTTTGGGTAAATTAAAAAGTTGGTCTCTTTCCTTCACACCATATTTCAAATTAGTGCCTAATCTTTCAATTGAGTTAATTTGGTCCCTAACCTTTGCAATGCCATGTCAATTTAGTCCCCGACGTTATCCTTTGGATGGAAAAAACTAATGTGTCAAATGGAACAATAAAAAAAAATTGTACCACCACATTAGATTAAAAAAAAAAAAAACTAAATTAAAACTAAGACACATGAAATCTCACCACCAACCAAATTCATCTCCATCTCCTCTCCCTCATCCTCAAGATCTCTTTTCTAGTGGCACGAAGTCTCTCTCCCCTATCCTTACTAACTTCATGTTTGGCTCCCTAGAAATTCAATGAAATTATTGCAATTGATTTTTGTTTTTCTTGAAGAATGATTTGGCTATGGAAGTTGAGACTGCTTTTGAATTTTTCGTTCAAACTCCTCCAAGTGGATATGTATAAACACGTATCAAAAAATCTTCTTTCTCTCTTTTTAAAATTTATTATGTATTTCTATTTATTTTCACAGGCTCTTTAGACAAGACATTTAGGGCCTGTTTGGTTTAGAGGAGTTTTGAGTGATATGATCCAAAACTTATAATTGAGTTATCAAAACACATGGGACCCACACAAATTTTTTTGTTTGGCTTGATTTTCACATTGTGTTTCCATCACTCAAAACTCACAAATTTTGAGTTAGAGTGATGGAAACATAAAACAAGAATCTGGTCTTTTCAAAAACTAAGATATATAACTCAGTGGCACCATTGTAAATTTTCGAACTCTGTGGAGCCCACAGCTTTTGAGTTGTCATGTCAGCTCAGAGCTGTTACCGTTGCAAATTCAAAGCGAAGACCATTTCTCTTTCTCACTTCCCTCAAAATATTTCAGCTAAAAATTTCCCCCATTTCTCACTTCCCTCTCTCCGTTTTCCTTTTCTCTTCTCTTCGGATCGACTGATGGTGATGGTGGTGGTATGGGTTGCAGATGGGTTTTGCGTAGGGGTTGTGGCTACGACTGGGGTTGGTGTGGAGGAGGCTTGAAGGCGACGGAAGCTGTGGGAGGTGGATCATTGTTGGCTGGGTTTTAATTCCTAGGTCATTTCGATCATTGATGGCCCTAGGTCGTGGATCGTGGAGGCTAATATTGGCTGGGCTGGGTTTGAACAGATGTTGGCTGGGTTTGAACCGGTGGTGGGTCTTGCTTTGGTGTGGGTTTTGCTTCGGTGTTGGTTTTGCTTCGATTGGTTGTTGGCTGGGTTTGAATCGGTGATGAGTTTTGCTTTGGTGTGGGTTTTGCTTCGATTGGGTGTTGGCTGGGTTCTGCTTCGATGATGGGTTTTGCTTCGATTGCTTCGATGGGTTTTGCTTTGGTGTTGGCAATGGTGGTTCGGTGGTGGGTTTGTGGTTCAGTGGTGGCCGGTGTTTCAATGGTGGTAATGGGTGGTTCCACGGTGTCTTAGTGAGAGAAGTAAAGCAGAAGATGTTTTTTGGTTAATGAGACACGGGTAGCAACAATAGTCAACACTCAGTAGTGTCAGTGGTGGGGTCCACGGTTTTGGGGAAAAGTTGTAGAGATATGTAATTGAGAACTGAGTCCAAGCATGTGTTTTGTAATTTTTAAGTGATGGTGAGGTTTGAGTAGGGAGTTATGAGTTTTAGGTTTGAGTTATGGGTTTTGAAAATTGAGTTATGAAAACTTAGCTACCTCTAAACTAAACGGGCCCTTAGAATCATAACTTCAACCCAAATACCATTCCATTTCGTACAAGTTATGTGCTTTGGCAAAGATGGTCTGTAATGAATATGGCAAAAGAGATTCGGACATTGCTAATAATGCTAGGATGTCCAATTCGATCCCAATTTACGTCCTTTGTTTGAAAGGGGTCGGCATAAACAACAAAAATAAAGAACATAAAATTCAACACCAGCCCAAAATTGTCTTCAAAACCACACTACCATAACAAAAGAAAATACCTTTCATCTCCAATGTTTTCTTAGCTTAGCAGGCAATGGAATACTAGATCAAATAAAAAAATAAAAAGCCCAAACTAAACCAAAGAAATAAAAAAAATCGTCAAAACCCAGAAACCCAATGATTAATGGATGTTTGAGCTTGGTCGTTTGCCGTTGGATGGGTGGGTCGCCTCACCGTCAGATGGGTGGGTAGCTATTGCCGTTGGCTGGACATCTCAAGTTCTTCAATCATTTTCCTACCCTCCCCCTCTTTGATTTTGTCTCACAGTTGGGACTAGGAATTCAAATCCCAATTCTCAGTCTTAGGTGCATTTTTGTGATTTAGTTGGCTGAATTTTTTATTTTTAATTAAAGAATAAGTGGCAGTCTAGTTGGAAAAAAAATTAATACTTTAAATATGTCTGTTAGTCATGTAAGTTTTTTCCATCTATCACTTAACGGCTGGGACCATAATGACACAATCCTAAAAGGTTAGGGACTAAATTGATACATTTAAAACATTAAGGATTAAATTGAAATATAGTGTAAAGGATAGGGATCAACTTTGTAATTTACCTTAGATTTGTTGAAGAGATTAAATTTTGTAAGGATGTGGTATAAACCCCATGTTTTACCCCTCCAATTCTAACATGTCACATCATCTTATTACATATTTAAGAATAATCACAATCGCACCCAATCAATTCTAATACCCGGATTCAAAAAAAAAAAAATTCTAATACCCATATATAAATCCAACCAAATTTGGAGTTTATTGAGATGTTATTAGGTGTGATAGGATGTATTGAATTTTAAGGAAAATGCTAAAGTGACAATATATTATTGGATGATGTAAAACATAAGTTTTACACCCCATTTTTACCAAATTTGAACTCTTTTTTTAATTATATAAGGAAATAATAGTAGTTGTTGAATTTAAAACCAAAACATGGGAAAACATAAGAGATTAAATTCTGTAAAGATGTGATGTAAAATCCATATTTTACCCCTCCAACCTCAATATGTCACATCATCATATCACATATTTAAGAATAAGCACAACCACACTCAATCAATTCTAAAGGAAACGCGTTAGCCACATCTACGCTACACCTCAAAAAGACTAGTCACAATTGATGCTCCTTGTAGTTGTTAATAAAACTCAAATCTACCTAGTAAATACCCGATGTTGGACTCATCACACACTCACACACATCACACACTCACACACATCACACAATCAATCAAATTGGAGCATCACAATCTCCCCCACTTAAATCGCTAAAGTAAAAAAGAGAAAAAAAAAAAAAAAATCTCCAACAATTTCTCCAAATTTTTGTACTACTTGGAGAGTGAATAGTAACTTTTACCTTTTAACTATCTTTTTTTCAGATTCACTTTCCAACAGATTCTCTATCTTTTCTTTATCACATTAAAATATTATTTCTTCATTCATTATTTAATCTTCTTCTATTCTTTTTTTTTTTAAATATTTCTTTATTCTTCCTTATTCAATGTTTTCAAAATTTTCAACAATCATATTTTTCAATGGTTTTTTTTTTTTTTTTTTTTTTTTTTTTTTTTTTTTAATGATCATAGTTTTTATTTATCAAATCTATGTAATTTGGAATGAATTTATTCATTAAAATTTTAATAAAAAATCATTAATAGTTGCTTAGTTCTTTTTTTTTTTTATAGATTTTTACTATTATTTACTAACTTATATGAGTTATATCTACTCCTCTCTCTCTCTCTCTCTTTAAAAAAAAAAAAAAAAAACTATCTAATTTTAAGGACCACATTTTGATTGTCACACTCACACATTTGTCCCATAAAAAGCAATAAAGGCCACACATTTCATTTGATCAAAAGACAAAACCAGACCATTCATCTTCTACCATTCATAATTCTTTTTTGAATTGCATAAGAACATTAGTTGTTAAATTTAAAAATCAAAACAAGGAAAATAACATTTAAATTAACTCAAATGGACTTTTCTCAGCCTCTAAAGCTGGGGGCAGAGGTTGGCCAGCAACAAAGTGAAATATTAGAACTAAACCAACTGAAGGGTGCGCCAAGAACTAAATATAAAATACTAAAATTAAACAAACTTTAAAACATACCGCCTAAAAAGGAAAAAAGAGCGAACCTGTGATGTGCATGGTATTGTTATTATTATTATTTTTTTGGATAACATGTGCATAGTATTATTAATGCATTTAAAATATTCCAATATCCTTTTTAAGTGAAGAGAAATGTTATGTTCATAATATTTTCATAACAAATTCTAAGTGTCAGGTTGTTATTGGTGGTTATTGTTGAAGTAAAAAAGTAATCTCAGTGGTAGGTTCAAATTTGAACCAATAACAACTAACCATCTATAATTTGTTATGAAAATATGGTGAAAATGTTGTGAACGTAACAATTTTCTTAAGTTAATCTTATATATTTTTGTATTAAAAGACCCTGGAGTTGATCTCAACCCTCCACGAAAGAACAAAATTTCTCTCCAACCTAGTATGGAGAGAAACGCTTCAAATTTATCATATATCTTTTTATTGAATGTAAATTTTGAAAATTTAACTATTAGATTGAATGTTTTTATTATATCTTTTATACTTGCAAAATTTCTATAACAAACTTTAAAATTTGAAAATTAAAGATTAATTGCTATGTTATAAACAAATGTTAAAATTTCAAATTTTTGTAATCTAAAATTATGTATAACAAATAAGTTTATTGATCAAATAAGTTTATTGATCAAATAATAATTAACATCTAATTTAAACAAATTTTGATATGCATGTTAATAACATAAGGGACATGAAATTAAACGGTTAAATTTTCAAAATTCACAAAAAAAGAAGAAAAATATATGAGAAGTTTGAAGAGTTTCTTCAAACTAATTTGGAAAGAAACTTTATTTCCCATAGAATATTTAAACATGCATGATTAGGGATATATATATATATATATATATATAAAGTCAAATAAATTCAAATATTGATAGAATTATTTTTTGGGTAATTACACTCCTCTCCATTCAAATTTGAAGAAATTAACACCCCCTTTTAATTATATTAGTAATAAAATATTTTAAATTTCCTTAAGAAACTTTACAAATGTTTAATCATGGTTAGTAAAAATATAATTGGTAAATTTAAAATAAAAATGCAATATTTAGTAAGTACCAAAACACCTACAACGGCAAATCTCTCCATAACCCGTTGAAAAAAAACAAAAAAAAAACAAAAAACAAAAAAAACAAAAGTCATACTAAAAGTTTTAAAATGTACTTTAATTTAAATTCTAAAACAAAGAATTTTAATTTTTAAATGGAGGATAATTTTGGAAACATGGCATTAAGCAAATGGTGAGTTTATACATAACATTTTTAATATTAATTTAACAAAAATTGATCAAACGGATGTAAAAGAGGGAAGTGTTTTTTCCCTTCAAATTTGGGGTAGAGTGTCATCTCCTTAAACTCAAGGAAAGGGAGTAAAATTACTCCTATTTTTAATTATGTATGTTTTAAAATATTTTTCCCTTCAATTTTGGGGTGGAATGTCATCTCCCCAAACCTCAATGTCGCATGACTAAAAAAATATTTGCTTCAATGCTTTAGCATAATTCAAGACTAGTGTATTCCTCATCTCCGAGTAAAAGGCATTTCATTTCCCCCTTCTAAGAGCATGCAACATAATAGAATTTCAGACTACAAGTTTCTGCCTATATATATATATATATATATATGAGAGAGTCTCCATAATATATTAATGACTAAAAAACTCAATGTGAACGACTACTGCTTTACTTGAAGATCTGGAGCTGATAGAGGCTCTTGCCTCTTGCAGGTACTCATCGAACAAAATTTAGGTGGCAGTATGAGAATAGTCCAACGCCTTGAGAGCAGTAGCCCGAATATCTTGCTTGACCTTGAAGACAGTGGATCAGTAATCGTTCTCTTGTCAAAATTCCTATCTGGGGCGACCCCTGCTGTATCTTGGTGGATTAGTCTTGGCAACATCAACAACTATCATCCAGCCATTAATAATCTGCAAGAACCAGGAACAAAATAGAGAGATAACCCTTTCTCTTACTCAGAGTGTTATATTTGTTTTATCTACAATTATGAACCAAAGCTTAACGAAAACAAACCCGTGCTTGAACATTAAGCACAAGAAAAATACAAGGAAGATTCGTAATGGAAGAAAACTTACCTTGCCATTCATCTCTTTGAGTGCTGCACTAGCAGCCTCCTCTGTAGTGTACTCTATAAATGCATAACCTTTGGACCTTTTGGAAATTTTGTCCATTATAATTTTAACTGTTGAGGAAGCAGTGCATCAGCACCGGTATACCCTTACTAATGAAACATGTCATTTATGAGCATGGAAATGCAAACATACCTTCAACAAGCTCACCAAAGCCTTCAAATGCAGCACGTAAGGTTTTCTCAGATGTGTAAAATGACAGCCCTGTTTTTAAATCAAGATTGTAAATCACTGTCATTTGTGAATAAAAAAAGAGGGAGAAATAAAGTTGCTGGACTGGAGAACTTTTGGATTTCAGAATGGAAACTACAGGGAATACATTATGATCTCATAAGAGAAAACCATGGCATGGTCCAGGGAATCTCCAAAGACTAAATAGAACCAAATGTTAATCAGGTAAAACTCAAAAAAGCATAATTAGACAACCATTATAGTAGAACAAGCATGCACATTTCATTAATAAGAATCTTGAATTATTTCATAAAAGTGGTCTTCGAAAATATGAAATTTACAAGCTAAGAATTCAAACTCACAGTCTTGCAACATACCTGTAACGAATAGTTTCTTTGTTTTTATAGGGGTTGTTTGACTTGCTTCTGAAGGATCTGGCAGATCTGTGGAACTCTGTAGATTATTACCTGAAAATACAGCTTGTTTACTCTACAATGGAAAGAATTGTTGCAATGGTAAACTAAAGATATAGTCTGAATGACATGAAATGATTCATTGGGAATTGGCCTCATATTAAAAACAAATCAAGATTAATAATTTCAATAGTTTATTCTAACCCCATATAACAACAATAGTGATCCAGTTATTAAATCATCATTTGCATATTTTCCACTGTGAAAAAATTGAAGAATAAGCCTTATCAAAAAAAAAAAAAAAATTGAAGAGTAAGACTTATAAGAAAAAACTTGAAGAGTAATGACATATTCCACTTCACATTAGAAGATTTCCTCTCCATAATAATAAAACATGCTTAAGCTAACTAACAGAAGCATGATAAAAACATAAATAAACAAGTACTCTAGCACCTGGTAAACATGGCATCAATCAGTCGCTCTATTGAGGAAGGTTTCAGAATTTACTCTAATAGTTAACAGATAATGTCTATTCTGCAAGCAGTCAAGTTCCATCAAATACTCGACCAATCCTCTAACCAGCTATTTACACTAGTTGATAACATGTCATTAAAATCCTAAACTGAAAAAGTTAATGGTTTCTATAGGACTAGGTCCTTAACAAAAGATATAACCTAATGTGCTTGGTATGTTCACCTCACTGGTGAATGTATCAGAGCAGGTGAAAACACTGTGATATGAGCCAGGGAGCAAGCAATGTCACAAGGTTGGCTGCAATTTTTGCATGTTTGGTACCGAAATAGATTAGATAGATTAAATTTGTTTTGCCAAGTTTTGCTGTGGTTTTATCAAATAATAATGAAGAGTAGTTCCTTGGACTTGGGAGATAAAGTAGAAAATAGATTGGTTATCATTCCTATTAGTCTTTTCAATGAGGTAGGAGAGGTGTTGGCTATTTATGTAGGTTTTGTATTCGATAAAGGAATCTCAGAATAATTCTCACTCAAATGTCTCCCCACCCCCTCCCTCTTATTTTAGGAGGCTGGCCAGCCTCAAAGTAGATTGTTTCGCCTACTGTTCTTATAGCACTTAATAGAACCGGAGTCCATCACACTGTATGAGGTTTTTTTAGAAATTCCAAAATGTTCAAAATTTGTAAAAATGAAAAAAAATAATAATAATGTTTGACAGGTAATACTATAAAATTTCTTAATCATGTAATGAAAAATATTATATTAAATGGGACTGCTTAGAGTATAATATCACCTAGATACCTACCCTCAAGCATTGTCCACCGATAAAGATCAGTACATTATCACAAAGCACAAAATACAGGCTTTCAATAAATTATATATTTTTGCTTTTGTTGGGGTGGCCGATGTCAGTCACTCCCTCATACAGACCTTAACTAGCACCAAATATGCCTCGCATTAACCATTGAAGATTTCTGTCTCACACAACAAATCATCTTGACAGTCTCACTTACATCATCTGATCATCATTAACCAAGTTGGACTAGCCAGTAACCATCTTGGCTAAGGCATGTTTCAGAGCAATTGGATTAAGAATTAAAAATAAAACTATTGTTAATTATTATGCTATCTAAAGAGAGCATTAGAATTACGGTTAAGTGATTAAATTCACCATTTCATAACAGCTTAAACTTTTAGGAGAATCGATAATTTAACATAGTATTAGAGCAGGAGATCCTAAGTTCGATCCTTGTATTCACTCTCTCTCAGATTTAAAATTTTAAATTCCCATGTGTTGAGCCTCCACTTATTAAGGGGAAGTTTAGGCCCACACGTAAGGGGAAGTGTTAGAGTTATGGTTAAGTGATTAAATTCACCATTTCCTAATAGCTTAAACTTTTGGGAGAATCGGTAATTTAATAGAGAGGTTGGGCCTTAGTGCGATAGCAAGTGCCTTCCACCCAAAGTGACAAGTTGCAAACTTGAGTCTAGGAATCAGGCTCTCCAAAATAAAATTGGGTGTAAGGCACTAAGGTTGCCTACCAATCACCTCTCCTAAACCCCACAAAAGTAGGAGTTTTGTGCACTAGGTACAACAATTTTATTATGTTTTTGTAATATCTTCACCAATTCCAGCATTGCATACCTCCTCCTCCTCATTTGCTTGAGTAACCAACAACAGAGTTTCTTAAAACTTCATGGTCGTACCCAATGCACAAAGCTCCCACTATTGCGGATTCTAGGAGAGGTCATGGTAGGTAGGCAGCCTTACCCCCTTTTTCTTAAAACTTCATGCATGTTGTAAAATATATGCCAAAACCACCTTTTATACATGAACTTCAATTTAAAGATGAGCCTTAATCAATACACAAGAACCAGACCTGAAGCCATTTTCTGACATAAACTAGTTGTTATCAAAGTTAATAGCGAGTATTAGAGAAATGCACCACCATACATGTCACTATAACGTTAAACATCACTTTTTGGGGTCTATGGAATATAATTTCTTTTCCCATGGCTTTCCAAAATAGATTTCCAAGAACAAGGAGTAAGCAATTTACTTTCCTCAGTAGCATTTGAATCTTCTAACCCATTTAAAGTTATAACCTGCATCTTAACTCCATCCAGTTGGATGAATTCCATTTAAGAATATAAGTTGGATCCTACCTTTTTCAGTCTCACCCCTCACATAGATACATTGGGAATCTCTCTTTCTCAATGCATCTGATTCTTTTCTCCTCGCTCAAGACTTCTAGCAACTTTGCATGACAGTTTTTGTGACAAGATTGGCTATACTTACCTCTTTCTTACCCCAGCATCATATACCTTCCTAATCTGCTCATTTTGTTAAACCTTCTGCAAGCCATATGGTTAAAGTTTCATGGGTATACTTCTCATGGCTATAGCTAATACTTCATATATTGTACAATTCTACTAACTACTGCATGTCTCAGTATACCTGACATAATACTTCCCTTTGAATGACCAATTCCATCAGCAACTTTCTCATTGAGCTTGACAATAAAATATGATCAGGAATTACTTCCTTGAGATTTCCCTTGTGCTAAAGCTCACTTAGCAACCTTCACAGTCAGTATCAAACTCTGTCCACTTTTATAAGTCATTAATTGACATTGTGTGCTTTCTGTTGCAAAGCCATGCTCTGCCACAAACTCTAGAATCACAACTGCTATACACTACAAAGTGTTCCCAAGCCCAATGCATGATTCTAACCAAGGAAAAGACTCATCTCTGCCACAAAGAACTGCAGCCACTATAAAGCCTATTTTGCTACTCAACAAAAAGTCTTCCACTTTCAAGGAAAAGACACATGGCTGCTACCGGACTATACAACTTTCCTTTAGCTGCTTCAAAGAATGGCCATCTACAATGACATAGAATTTACCCCTCCACTAAAATCCAGCTCAAAGTAATAAAACATCTAAAGATAATTGCTTTATTTACATAACTAAATTACATGAGAGATCATCTCATACAGTGAAATCACATAAACATTTTGGTTGATTAAGGATTAGAATCTCTAAAACATGTATTTGTTATGACACTGACACAAATATACTAGCATAAGTTACATGGTGCTGCCGCTATACACTTTCTTGACACAGAGGCCTTTCAAATAGAAATTATTAAAAGAAGAAAAGAAAAGAAAGAAACAGTCAAAGTTAATAATTTGCAATATATCTCTGAGATCAAGATATCACAGAATACAATGCTTGAAGAGAAGTGAAGTTGCAAGGTAGAAAAGATGTGGAGCATGTTATATCTGATCAAATATTAAAAAAACACGCAAAGATATTATTTGAAAAACGTACAAACCTCCATAATCCTTATTCTCTGACTCAAAATTCTTATCTAGCTGAACAGATAATACACCTGGTACACCTACACCATATGGAAGCATTTGTCTTCAAGCTGCAAAATACATATCACAACCGTGGCAAAGAGAAACCAAATGCAAATACTAACCAGCTAGTTCCCGTGCACATTCATTGTCAAGTTCACAACAGAACCCAAAGTTGGACTGCCAAGAAACATGATAAATACACATTTGTGCATCTTTCTCACTACAAAAAGTATTATTCCACTGTTAGAGATGTTACAATAAAATGGAACAGAAACATAATAACAAGCTCAAATGTTATTTACTTACTTCCCCAAAACCTTGGTCAGTATTTGAGCATAATAATCAACCATTTGAGCCTTTGTAACAACTCCAATCCCCGGCTTGTCCATTCGAACAAGCCAGTGTTTGGTACTCCCCACAGGAAACAACAGATTACTTCCAATTTGTGAGCTTGACAGATAACTGGATTGAATACTTGAAAAACTATAATCCTTTTTCACAGAACTATAATCTGGGTCAGGCCTAACTGATAAAACGCCAGGTAATCCTAAAACATATTCGTTACACATCAATGTTAATGAAACTATGAAAGTGCCTCTCATAATTTTAGTTTCTCCACAAACATGAAAGCAACAGTATGGTACAGAATTGAAGCACATCAGATGACTCAGACTTTTTCTGCTATAGAAACTTACCGGCAAGTTCACGGGAGGTTTCTTCATCAATGTCACAGCAAAAGCCGAAGTGGGTATCCCAAGAAGCATCATATATACACATCTGAGCATCCTTCTCACTGTTATTCAACAAATCACAACCAAAGCAGGATTTCAGACCAAAAGCTAAGAAAGATTTGCAACATGACAAGAAAAGAATATTTTGAAACATACCCACCTGCCTAAAACTCTTTCCAATGTCTTAACGTAATATTCAACAACTTGTGGTTTGGAATTGACCCCATGTGGAGGTGCCTCCATGAGCACCATCCAATGGTGGTTATCACTACTGGGAGTGGAAGTTAGTGCAGTTAATGTTGGTGGTGGTGGTGTTGAAGTGGCACTTGTTTTATTAGAGAAACATAGACAAGAAGAAGAAAAAGAAGAAAGATGAAGGTGGTTGTTTTTCTTTGGAGAAATGGAGAACTTGAGGTTTATGGATGGAGTCTGGAGGTGGGTTTTGTGAGGTTTGAGTGGAAATATTTGTGTTGTAGAGATTATGGTTGAGGAAGAGAGAACTTGTTCCATGGCTGCTTTTTTAAGGTTTCATGGCAAACGATAAGCTCTCTCAGAGTCTCAACTATGCCAATCTGCCATCAGTTTATCTCATCTGTTTGTGTTGTGTTTCTGATATTTTTTGGGCGCTTAGAAATTAGAATAGTGTCCGTGAAAGACTGAAAGGGCAAACGGGTTACGGGCGGGTTGGTGTTTGGGTCGATATAATTTCGGGTTCATACAAATTTTTTTTTTTTTTGGGGTTTTTGATTTTCTAATTTTGGGAAAATTTTAAACGTGAATCAGAATCAAACTAATTTTAACTTAATTGAGATTTGAGCATACTAAGCATGATATTTGAATGTTAAATTTGAAAACCATAGCCATTTCATGACATTATAACTCAAATTTCTACCTATTATCTTTTCTTTTCTTTTTTTGTTGTTGTTGATGATAATTTTGATAATTAAGAGGAAGAAGATTTAAATTTTGGATGTTTTAGTTGAAAACACTTGAAGGTATCAATTGGAAATACAACTACAAGATTCTTGCAAAATTTCTTCATACATAAGTGATAAGTCTTGTCTCTAACAAGTTACTGCTAATTAAGAAGTAACAAATTCACATAAACTGTAATTAAAACTTACTTGACATTAAAATCCTTTGATAATTTCATGTGAATTGCATATTGTATTTTCACACTAAAACTACTTTAAAACAACATAAAAATGCTAATAGACAAAATACAATTTAACAAAAGTGCTATTATTTTGTGAATTAGTTTGTACTAACATTTCACTTGATATTTACATGACAGTCTTTGAATGGACAAATTTGTATAAATGTTAAATTTTGAGTTTTTAATTGAAACTTTTTAAAATCTAGGATTTAATTTAATTTATATATATATATATATATATTTGTATCTATGAATGTGTTTTTAGGGATGCCAAATATGACATCACCGCCTATAAAAGCTATTACAAAAATCTTGGGAAATACAACAATGAACTATATCACCTGGAGGTGAAAGCTATTACAAAAATCTTGGGAAATACAACAATGAACCATATCACTTGGAGGTGAAGCTTCAATGTCATCCTTTGCAGCTCAAGGAAGCTTGTTTGCTCTAATACAATTACAACATTGCTCTATACAAGGGACCCCAAATATTTATATCAGCTCGGGACAAACAATCAACTCTCACTTAGCAATGGTGATTCAATGTCATCCTCTGAATTATTGCTTGAAGGTGCCCTAGGTTCAAGCAGGCAAGCAAAACATAAAGAAATCATCTGAGGAGGTTAAGATTCAAAGTTAGTGTCCGTATTCGCTTATTTTGCTGAAACTGAAAACTTTTTGCTGAAAGTACTGTAGATAAAAGTCAAAGTTAGTTGAAATAGTATACTGAGACTCATAAATATTACCAAAAAGTGCAGTGAGATTCATGAATAGTAACAAAAATAAGCTGAATAGTAAAATAAGTTGACAAAAATAATTTTTGCCAAATGCATACTTAGTTAAGAGAGAAAGAGAGCCGGGGGGGGGGGGGGGGGGTATGTGCTTACCATGCATACAGATGCACATACAATACTGAAACCTTTGCAGTTGAAAGGAGCATTGCTAGATAAGAACCATGCTGAAACAACAATTTAACTTGTTAGCGATACATATGAATTGATTCTAACACTCAACTAAACAAAAGATGAGTTAGTCCACTCACAAGTCAATGGACTCATTACAAGTGGTGATAACAAACTTGATAATGATTCCACACCAGCCACAAATCCTTGTGCTTTTCCCTGCACAAACAATTGAGCATACATGTCAATGGAGTGACCACGGTTCAAGTGCTTTGTAATTTATTTAGCTCAAGAAGTAACTTAACACAGAACAGTTATTTTGATACGGGAGAACTCCATATCTACTTTTATTTCTTTTTCGTTTGGCGTACTCCTGAAATTCTCTATTAGTCAAGTGAATGCAACAATTTCATTCGATAACCATAGATAAAAAATCGAAAGAGAAAAATAATTGGACCAATTTGCCAAGAAAGCCACCACTTTAAACTCAAAACTCACTACTATGTCATGCTGATCTGATTTGTACTAAACACATGTTGATGAATCTACTTGATTTTTCCCAATTGAGTTCAAAGTTCAATCTAAAGAAGTAAAAAACAACCAGGTCTAGATGAGTAGTGTGATATATGAGATGATAGCATTAGCTTTTCTCAAACAACGTTATCTAATTAAGCAGCCTCACTTTACGTATAACAATACCGAGAATACAGAAACCAGGTCTTTCTTTATATTGGCAGTAAGAGTAGAAGTTTTTTTTTTTTTTTTTTTTTTTTGGTGGAAATCATAATTTTCCAGAAATAATATCAAGAACTATGGAATGCAGAACTATAGGTAATGGGATCATAGGTATTTTCCAAACCTGATCGTTTGAGCTCGATGCTCTTGAAATAATGGCATAAGTCCGCATGTAATTTGACAGGAAAAATTGAAAGACCATTAGAATTAAAAGGTGAACTGAATAACCACATTGAATATTATTTTATGAAAGAATTGATGATTCCAGTACTTACAGCAGGTCTTACAAGGACAACTACCACTTTAACTGTGGCACCCATGAATGGTACCTGCATTGTGGCAATGTTACATTGTTACTGACTGAGAAATGTATCCACAGTTGAAAATAATAAAAAGAACTAGGAAAATTTTATTTTTTACTTTCACAAAGTCTTGATTAACACATGATTGATTTTATAACTCCAAAAGGAGGAATAGAAACTATAAAATTCAAAACAGCCTAAAGAAAAATCAAATAAAGAAAAGATACTGCTCAAGTGTTTCTGTGTCAGAAATTTTTCCTTTAGAATAGAGTTAAATAAAACATTCATCAAGTGTGTACATACCCATGGCGCCTATGCAAGGCCATTGAATAATGCCTGCACAGCAAAAAGAACCATTACTTTTTCTTTTCTTTTGTAATTTGTGCTGGGGCTATTAAAAGTAAAAATTATAAGCGACTTACATAAGCTATTGATGCAAGTATTCCTATGCACAATATCACCTTCTCTCCAACCAATGGATTTATTAGTGGAAGCACCAACAGCCGGAAGCAAACCACAAACCGAACATATAATAGGAAGAGAATTTCTTGAGGATTTTAAATTTTTCATAAAGGAAAACAACATCCTTAACAT
This sequence comes from Notholithocarpus densiflorus, assembly GCA_030021035.2. Lineage (NCBI taxonomy): Eukaryota > Viridiplantae > Streptophyta > Magnoliopsida > Fagales > Fagaceae > Notholithocarpus > Notholithocarpus densiflorus. The sequence goes on along the minus strand of JARYZH020000090.1, from coordinate 1,422,530 downwards.
GAACATCATACAGAATATTTTGGACAAAAGAGAATTCATGTATGCCAGTAGTATGACAGTGCTCTTATCTTCAAATACTTTGAAAGGATTATAAGCTATTAGGAATCGAGTATTAAGAGGCACAGTGCTCTCAATTCAAGAACTCATTAAATAAACTTCTTAATTATAAAAATTTTCAAATATGAAGAATATTGTGCTCAATAAGAGGGAAACAATAAAACAGAATACAACCCTAAGAATTGTTTCATTTTTATAACCACGATGCCTTAGCATTGTTTTCTATCCAGAAGACAAATTAACAACCATTACAACACCAACTGGAAGAATTCTTATTTTGATAACTTCAAAGCAACCAAGCAGAGGATTTAGAGAAAAACTCTGGCATATGCCAAGCAGATAATAAAATAACATACTAGCAGATATTGATATGCTACCTTGACTAATGGCTAAAGAATAATTCACATCTTCAGTATAAGGGAATATCAATCTCTTAAGTAAATAAAAGGAAACTTTTGCTCTATAATAGACTTCACCTGTGAAATAATTGAACCGAATCCCATGAGCATCAGAATTTCTAAGAACTCATTTTTGTCAAAACCAAAAGCTGTCTTCAGATAGTATTGCACAGGTAGTAGCATAACCATCAAGTCATTGAATCAAAATGAAAACATTGTTTCACGGACTATCATTTCTCAATGTCATGGATTGGTTAAATTGCAATTATCTTATGAGCAGATAAATCTAGCACTATCTTATCCTAAACTATTGATTAATAAGAAAGCCATTGGCTTTGTAGTCCCTAGCAAGGCTGAAGCATAAAACCTTTTCCTTTTCTGCACAGGTTTTAGCGCAAAAGTTCTCAAATTACTCTGGTGGGTTCAGGACATATGCTTGTGACAACTGTTAAGCAACCAAGTCATGACTCCTCTGATTCAAACTCCCCTGAATAAAACTCTCTAGTGTCTCTTGCTTCGTGTCTTAAGTCTCTACCAATTTCTCTTTCACCTAGTCCTTCCACATTCTATTTCTATAAGTTCTATGAAATATTTCCTTTAAAACTGGACATCTTTAGCTTTATATTATAATCAAAATTATTTTTATCTATTTTTGGAGTCAGCACATTGCAAACAAATCCTACTCCTACAAGTTACATTTACAGGGCATTTTCCCTTTCTCCCTTTTCTTTGATTTTTCCACCCCAAATCACACAAGGTGCCAATTACTGATTTATAATGACAATCGGGTTTTGGCCAAATTTAGATTGGTGGCAACAATAAGCCTCACAAAAGCTTTCTATTGCATACAAGTTTTTTTTCAAAATAATTACTTTAAAGATTCTGACTGAAACTACTCTGGAATGGCTGAATGAATATGTCGTTTGTCAAAAAAAAAAAAATTATATATAGTTTTGAAATATCTGATGTTGTATGATGGTACCAAGAGGAAATTGCAGCATGCAACCATCTATTTGCTTGTTAAAATGACAAACTAATAGGAAACATACCATTAAGACAAAGTTGATGCCAGACTTTCCCAACTCAAAGAAGAAAGAAACCAGAGATATGCCCCTTAATGTCGGATTGCAAAAGAAAAACGAAGCGCTTTTAGCCAGACAAAGAAAATTTATAATGTTTTGCAGCTAAAAAGGTTTGGTTGAAAAGACTGCCTAAGAGATTTTAGATATGGTATTTACGTAATGCAAGATGAGAATATTTTAAGCTGTCTCGATCATAGACAAAATTACCTGCTCATAACTATTGTAGTAGCATCTTTCATTGATTTGTATCGTTTCTGGATAATTTTAATTGGCGTAGTCAAGCAAGCTAAATCTTGGTCCCTCTTTGGAGATAGCTTAACCATCTCAACCAGAAAGAGTTGCATATAAATTGGACAAAAGATCAAGAGAGCTATTGAAACCTGAAACAAAAGGCTGAAATGGCAAAATGAATTGACAAGAGGAAAATTTGACAGAATTAAGGCCGTGTGGCTAATGCTGAATTTAAAGCAGCAACATACAGGAAAAATGTACTTTTTTGGGAGAAAAAGTGCCAGAAGATTTCCCAAGACATGCGAAGCAGCACAAAGGCCTGTTATCCAACTAAAAGCTGCTGCCCTCTTATTCTCTTCAACAACATCCACCTGCAAAAGATGGGAAAATGCCTCAATATTCCCTATTCATGATTATCAATCACTGAGGAATAACTCTTACTGTATAAGCAATAACAATGCAGAAAATACTCCCTTGACTTAGAATAAAAGATATTATACGAAGCACATAGTAAGCATATACAAATCCTGTAGATTGATTCCAGGCAAGTATAGCTGAAAAAGAATACAGAAAAATCAAATTTGTAAATTCACTTGATGATCTTGACAATATCATTAATGTACTGCTAATAGCATCGTACAGAGAAAGCATTAATGCCATTCACAATTTTGAAAGGTAATCATGTACAGTTGTAATTGAAATTTCCCTTTTTTTTTCCCTCTTTAATATTTGTTCTTTCAACGTGTATGGTCTAACTATAATTACATTTAACTCTTCTTTGTCTCTCATCTTTCATACATCATGTAGGGTGCTTATCTTACTCTAGATCAGTTTCAGATGAATGATGTAGTCAGTAGCCATTCATTCAATTAGAATCAGCAGGAATTCAAAAATTTTCATGTGTTTGTCAGATATATAATCCACCAAAAATAAAAAAGAACACCTACCCTTCAAAAATAAAAAAGTTCTTGGCCAGACTATCTGTCAGATTTGTTTAGCTTGAAGCCAAATTCATGCCTTAGAAATGGTTTCTGGGTTTGAATGCTAAATCATCAATCTTTTGACATGCACATGATCTATGGTTTCACATCCACTGTCTTCAAAAGCATTTGTGACTTCCTTTTTTTTAGAGGAAAAGCATTTCTAACTTCAATAGTACTGAATCACATTAAATTTTAAAAAGAATTATAATTGGAAGAAAAAAAAAAACATAATAGTGAAACAGCAGGGACAAACAAATAATATTAATGCCACACATATTAGGGGTTTCATATCCATATATAATTCTCATAGTTCAGAAGGAAATATATAGCAGCATTTTACATGTAAGTTTAACTTCACAGAATCATGAGAGTTGTTCAAACGAAACATACCAAATGGGAAAATGGAAGTGGATATAGTAAGAAGGAGCAGTGGTTTACGCCCATGTTCATCTACAAGCTGACCTAAAAGTGGAAGCACCACCATCTTGAAAATTCCAACCACCTGCATGCATTTAAAATATATATGTCACAACTTAATTTAAAGACAATTTCCCCGGTTTTCTTTCCCAGTCTTCTTCTACATCTCATGTTAACAAGAAATTCCTTTCTGAATTGCTCAATGCAATCATATGATTAAAATTAAATTGAGGAGCATAAAGTAAAACAAGTATCTTTTGAACAATGTTAGATACAAAATATTTTTCACAAAATTTCAGAATTGTTGAGTTATCAAGTTGTTATTTATTTATTTTATTTTTTTAATTTGAAACCACTACTAATACGACTTTATTATTTATTTTGGAAAAATGACTCTTAAAGTGATGGTATAACAGCATGCGTCCTATAAGGTTAAGTTGAGCCGAGAACAGTTTAAAGGACCATAAGTTGGTCATCTCAAGTGTCTTGATAAGTTTGCCGCTTGTCTATATATCAAAAGCCAAATTATAAAGACACATACTAATGTGAGACTGAGAGGGAAAGAAGAAAGCTAGAAGGTGAGCTCTAGCAAGTCTAGAGTTTATTTCTCCCCTAATGTCTCTGTTAATCTCAGATCCTCTCTCTGTGATGTCCTTGGCTTCCACTCTACCCCCAACTTAAGTAAATATCTTGGCTTCCCTCTGAAACATGTGGGTTCCTCTTCTCAAGACTATAGCTCTATTATTGAGAGAGTTCATGCTAAGTTGGCTGGCTGGAAAGCAAACTTGTTATCTTTTGCTGGCAGAGTTGTTCTTTCTCAAGCCACCATTTCTGCCATTCCTTCTTATATTAGCTCTTTTAGCCAAGCTGAGATGGAGACTTTTCCATGAAAAAGAGTCCCTTGAACCTTGCTATGATAGATGGTCTGCAATAAAATAAAATAAAAAAGGGCAATACTATCTTTTCTAAATGCACCAGATGGCAAATTGGGAGTAACTCTTTCAACTGAAATTATGGTATGACAAGTTGTGTCCTCTTGGTATTGTGAAAAACCTCATTGAAGGTCCTCTGACATTGATGAGGAAAAACTCTTAGTTAAAGATGTACTCTCTAATGGGGTTTTGGAACCTCCGTTGCATCTCTCCTTTGTTATCTCTTCCTAGAACTTATCAACTCGTCAAGGCCATTCCCATCAGGTCTGTCTCTACTACTGATGATTCCATCATTTGGGAATCTTCTCCTTCTGGGGACTTTGATCCCAAAAATGCTTATCACTTGCCTCTAGTATTATTGTTGAACTCTGGGCCTTAAAGAGAAGGCGTTTTTATCTCTTCTGTTCACCCTCCTGCCTTTAATTGCATGGGATCTATGTATTTAGCTCCTATTTGGGATTCGTTTATTTTATTGAAATTAAAATTTTTTTGCTTAAAGTATTATAAATAAAGGTAAAAGTTAGTTGAAATAGTACCATCGTACTTATAAATAATAGAAAAAAAAAAAAAAAAAAACTGATGGCTTTTTAATTTGGAGCCAAATGCACTAAGGATCCTTTTGGAATCCGTTTATTTTGCTGAAACTGAAAACTTTTTTTCTAAAAATACTGTAGATAAAGCTAAAAATTAGTTGAAATAGTATAGTAAGGTTCATGAATAGTACCTGTACGGCACCTAACATCCAAGTCCATTTGGGCCTTGGGCCATGGATTAATAATATGGGCCAAGGGTCCAACCTCCGCACTGCTAAGGATCCCGTCCCAAGCCCACAATGACTACGAGTCTAAGCTGGGTGTTGTCCGTATACTTGAAAAACAGACTGCAGGTGCCCCGCTCACATACTGCTCGGAAAATCATCCCCGGACGATATACACATGCTCGGTCATATCATTATTTGAGTGCTCGGCAGAACCCTAGGAAACTCTGCTGCCGAACACACTTGCTGCAGTGGGAACCATTTCCAAAGCCACTCATACCTAAACATCCACTTAAATTTCTCAACATTGGACCTCTCTTGGCACTAGTGAAAAAGATAATGATGATCCCCCCATTAACAATGGGTTATAAATAGGAGAAATTGAAGAAGGAAAGGGGGATGCAATTTTGTGGAGAGAAAAAGAGAGAGAAAAAGAGAGTTTGAGAGGAAGAAACGTAGAGCAAAGAGAGAAAAATGATCTCATTGGGTCTCTAAATCTAGAACAACCCAAAGTAGGATACCCAGACCCACCATACAAATAAGTTGTGAGCCCAAGTAGCAGTTTGGCCCAGTAAACCCGTCTTTGGTGCGCACAGTACCAAAATGTGCAGTAAGACTCATAAATAGTAGCAAAAATAAACTAAATAGTAAAATAAATTGACAAAAATAATCCCACGTAATTACTTTGTAATTTCGTTTTGCTAATATATTATAAATAAATAAAACTAAATAAATAAAGCTTGAAGGTGGGGGACCCTGGTTACTTGTCTTTTTATATTTTGGTACACAACTTGGTCACATTTATTAAGGTACTACCACAACTATAACTTTCTGTCTTGTATTTCATGAGTCACGACTCTACTAAATTAAAGATGAAGCAAACAACAATAATTACTCCCACTTTTGAGATTTTATTTTTTTTATTTTTACAAAAGATGAATATTCTAAAATACATTAAAATTCAAGAGGCCAATAACAAACCAAAAAAAAAAAAAAACTCATATCATGAATATGACATCTCTATGACCGGGAACCCACACCTTTAATTAAAAGATGTGAACATTGCTTACAAGGAACAATTTAGTTACTGCTCTCAAAATCCACGCAGCCTATACATAATTTGCAATTTCGTTGCTCAAAATTAAAGATATTTCCAAATCCAAAATGATAAAAGTATTATTTTGCCAAAAGACTAGATGCTCTCAAAAGACTAGATGCTCTATTATTATTCCAAATAATAGAGCATCTAGTCTTATCATACCCTACCTCCCCTCATAATTTTGGGAGTGCAGGTGATGAGAGGAGAGATCTCAATTACGTAACCTATAATTAATGAATGCTACTTACCCTTGTAAATATTTATTTTAAAAAAAAAATCTCTCTCTGACATCAACATTTGTTTTCTCTTTCTACCATTTTGTAAATTTATTCTGCCCCTGAAGAAATTTTTTGACTCAACCACTGGCTGTAAGATATATAATACTATTATATTATTAATTAATTTAGTTTAAGAAGCTTCTACTTTCTATATGTTGTGGAAATTGACAAATTGATATTTTTATTTTAGATCAACCTAATCCATTTATAAACGGATAATTGAATTTTTTATACAGAGTACGACATGTGGAATCATTTTGCATGTCTATATCAACGTATCGTACCAATACTCGTATATGTACATGTATCTGTGTCGGTGCTTCTTAATTGGTAAGAGATTTTACCAACTAAAATGGCTCATATTTACTCTATATTTTTCAGGAGCTAAATTCAACAGAGTCCAGTCGTCCACTCAAAAACATAAAAAACAAAGAAGAAGACAGAATTTGTTACCTACCGTCTGTTTAAAGCCATTAAGATAAATAGCTTGAGTACAGGTTGACTCTCCAGGACATAGAGCGTTGGTAATAACATCAACAAGAACAGAAACAGTCATTTCTTCAGCGATCCAATGGACACAGAGTGGTAGTAGCAAGTGAAACATCAGCTTCATTCCCTCCATGCCGCCACTACTACTACTGCTGCTGCTACTACTGTCTTGGCGTTTTGCTAGTAATTTGTTGAACAACATGGTCTAGTTGAAAATTTATTATGTGGAAGAAGTTATTTCGATGTGGGACTTGAATTGAGAGAGTGAAGCTGAGATTTGATTGGTTGGTGTGGTGGCAATAATGTTGGGAAGTATTTATAAGATGAAAAAACGGGAGATCTTGTGGTGATCCGAGGCTCTGCGGGAGACTGCGCATGCTGGTGTGGGTTCTGCTTGTGGCATTGCCTTATTTTTGATAAACTTTAGTCAACAGTTTTAGGCTGTGTTTGTTTTGGCTTCAAATCACTTTCGAAAATGCTTTTCCGTAAATGTGGGTGTTTGGATGTGCAAGGAAAATTGGGTCAAATGGAAAATTATTTCCGTTGACCGTAAAATATGCCCTCTAACCCTGTAAAAGCATTTCCATTTTTATTTTACTTTCAAATCACTTCCGGAACTCACAGACGCGCAAAGAGAGGAACTCACAAACGTGCAAAGAGAGAAAGAGAGAGAGAAAGAAGGACTCACAGACGCAGCGGAACGGCAGAGAGAGAGAGAAAGAAGAGAGAGTAGGGAGAGTGAGCAACAGCCCAACCCCAGAAGCAGCGGCGAGATCGCGCCGTCGAGTTCGCGGCGCCAAGTTCTCAGTTCGCGTCGCCGATCTCTCTCTTTCTTGATCTCCCTCTCCCTTTTGAACCGGGTCTGATCGTCGCCGATCTGCTTGATCGCCAATCACTCTCTCGCCGATCTGCTTGATCTCTTTGATCTTTGATTTTTTTTTTTTTTGTTGTTGTGGTGGTGTGGGTGGTGGCGTTTTGGTGGTTTATGTGTTGTGTGGTGGTGGGTTTTGTGATATAAAATTTGTTTGAAAGCTGAGAAAATGGCTGAGAAATTGTGAAAAATTTGTAGGAAAATAGCATTTTCAGAATATTACCAAACACTGAAAATTGTTTTCTAATATAATTTTTACAATGCAACCAAACACTAGAAAATATTTTCCTTTCCCGAAAATATTTTCACCTGGAAATATTTTACACCTGGAAAATATTTTACACTGAAACAAACACAGCCTTAGTTTCATGTAAAATATTTTCCAGAAAATAAATATTTTCCAGAAATGCTATTTTCGGGAAAGGAAAATGTATTCAGGCTGTTTGGTTGCCTCGGAATTCGTTTTACGGAATATCAATTCCGGTGTTTGGTTCGTTCAAACATTTTACGGAAAATGCTTTCCGTTTTACGGAAAATCAATTCCCATGTTTGGTTCGGTCAAACATTTTACGAAAAATGGAATTCGTTTTTTTACAGAAAATCAATTCCCATGTTTGGTTTGTGGATCATTTTACGGAAAATATGAAATGCCTTACAAATTCAAGCACCTACATTACCTAGACAAACCTGTAGCAGTACAAAACTAATCATCCACTTCAACATCAAAAATAATCATCCAAATTCAAGCACCTGCATTGCCTAAACATATCTGTAACAGTACAAAAATAATCATCCACTTCAACATCAAAAATAATCATTTGAATATACCCATAATATTTATATAAAAACAGCCACATCAATCGTTCACCATTGGCATTACACCTCCATGGTGTACAAAAATGATACCTATTCGTGGTATCTGAACAGTACAAATACATAATTTGGGCAATTGTATCGTCCCAATAATACAAAAGACTACATATATAATACAATGGTAGGTTAATATTAGTACTACAACAAAAGTTAATTCCTAAAGCTACCATCACAGTCAACATGAAATAGACAAGTCAAAGTTGTGAGAACAAAAAACCATCCAACCACAGCTTTCTCAGCCTAGCATTCTTGGCTAGAAATCCCCGTGCTGCCTTCTCATTTTCACAAAGATGGTCAAATGCAGTTGCGAGCATGTCTTTGCTATACCCATCCACCATCATAGCCATGACATCATTGTAAAGAGTTGTGTAATCCACCGGGCCCCGGTTGATTTCTTTTAGAGCCACAGCTATTTCCTTCAACTGATCAGACAGATCAGTCAGCACACTATCATCAGCATTAAAAGGTGCATGCCCTCTTTTGCGGGACTTGGAAATTCTTGACCCAGTGGTGGATGACTCGACTGCATTCTTCCCTTTCTCGACCACACCTTCCTCCACATTGTCTGCAACAAACTCAGCACTGTCCCCATTGTCTGGCTCATTCTCAATATCCACATAGGACTTAGAAAAGCCACCCGTGGCTGTGTCCTTCCCCACAACAATAGCTAATTCATCATACATCTCAATTTTTTTGTTTAGATACTCCGCATGCTTTCGATGCGCCTGTAAGGGAGAAAGGAACATATAATAACAATGCAATAATCACTTCACTCATAAATTCAATATTCAATTCAATATAGATGCCATTAAATGATTTAGGTCAATGATAAAAAAAAATATCTGTTAGGGAACAGGAGACATAACCCATGATTTTGAAGATAAGTACAACAGAAAATACAATGTACAAATGCTAAGACCAGATTTTACAATAGATCCGCACATGAAAGTTATATTTGAAAAACCTTATAAAAGCAATGGAATCCTAAAAAGAATGACACTATGAATTTCATATAAAGAGGGTACTTGAGCAGCCTTGTCTTGTTCTCAATTCATAGATTATAAAAGGCAAAAACATATATTATCATTTATATTAAGAAAATATAGTTGGAAGCCATATCATGACTTCTTCTTGGTATGTCTTCACGTCGCATGTTATCATTTTTAGGTTATTATCCCAGCCAAAGCCACTCTTCTTTCTAATAGTTTGAATAGTGGACCACATGGTCCTTAGAGTTCGCATCTGATTTTCAACATAAGAGGGGTGGCACTCAACCCCAAATTGGGTAGTTATCTCCTTCGTTACAAGAGCAAAGGAGCCTGCCTTGAATGTACTAGACGGCTTGTTGCCCTTTGCAGCCTCCTATGCAAGTAGCCTAAGCATTGTTGAGTGCATGGGTGGCAGCCACTTGAACTACTTGCTGCTGCTCACCTTCTTTTTGCCTTTTAACATTACTACATATGAAAATTGTATAGTGAGAATAGCATTTAAAAATGAGAGTAGCATTTAGTAATTACGCTCGGAATATGAACAACAAATCAAACACACATACAACCACACTTATAGATGTGCACAACAGAATGAAACATGCTAACACTGGAAATAACAATGTAATACCATCAAATAATAATGTAATGTTGAAAATACTTTTTCATTGCACCACCAGAAGTCTATAGTAAATACATTGTCTTTACAAAAAAAAAAAAAAACACACACACATATTACAATTATAGAAATCTAAATAAAGTACTACTCTCCACTCCTAGTATAATTAGACCACATAGCTTGGCATATCTCATCTCTTTTAGCATTCCACAGTCCACTGTCTTCAATGGACTCCCGACGTGATTGTGTTTCTTGTTGGGGGTCACTAAACTCTACTTGGTTCATTGCATCTTCCATAATATGGTCATTTGATTCAACCCCCATAATGTGGTTATGAACAATACAACATGCTAACACTACTTTCACTTGGGTTTCAAAAGACCAAAATGGTTCTGCATCCAACACTCGAAAACGTTTCTTCAACACTCCAAACCCTCGCTCAATGGTAGTTCTCAATGAAGAGTGAAGGAGGTTGAACAATTCTTACTCATTCTCAGGAGGATGATCACTAAACTCTTTCAAGTGATATCGCACACTCTGATAAGGTGACAATATTCCATTTTTATTACCATACCCAGCATTACTAAGATAATATTTACCTACATATATTCAAAAATAAAACCAAATCACTACTATGTTTAGGAAAACGCACAATATTTATTAAATTAATACACCAAAAAGGTGAAGTAATTATATAATACCTTCGGGAATTGAAAATCCCCCTAGCCTAGCAAATGCATCATTTAACACACGTGAATCATGTGCACTGTCTTCCCATCCAGCCAATACATAAGTGAACTTTAAGTCAAAACTAATAGCAGCTAACACATTTTGCGTGGTTCCATCTTTACGATCACGAAATCTTCCTTATATTTCAGGTGGCATAGATGCATGAACATGTGTACCATCTATTGCTCCAACACAATCCTAAGTTTCGACAGACATAATGGTTTAAAATTACACAAATCTTCACAATTTACAAAAATACACAAGTCGCAATATTTACCTTAAAATATGGGTAGAACCTTCTGCTATTCCTTATCTCTGGGAGTGTATCTTCGCTATGCAGTCTTATTAGAGCTCTATATAATTTCAGGACCCCCTTAAGGACGACATTGAAGTATCTATGAACAGTCTCAGTTGATCTATAGATCCGACTACCCATTACACGAAACCTCACATTATGACCAATAATGTGTAAGAAAATGAACACTTGCTCCGTAACAGACATGTGAATAGTCAGGCGTATGTGCTCCCCCTCAGTGAGGATGTGACATAAGTGGTGGAAAGCTATAGGCTTTATCCTAATTTGATTCACACAATATCTCTCACTTCCATGCAGAATACTATTTATGTATTCCTCTCTCTCGACTGCATGATTAACATAAGGCGTCCTAGGCAGTTGTCTACGTTTACGCCGCAATTTCCTTAACAATGCAACCCCCACAAGGAAGACAGATGCAACTGAGACAAGAATTGTGGCTTTGGTTTTTTTCTTCATCTAAAAAATCACAAACACTGTGGTCTAAGAGGTATGTAAACAAGCATGCTATTGATTACACAGTAAATAAAAACAGCCACAAACAGAAAACATCCAAACCACATTGATAACGAGTACCAAAATTTTTATGCACATATATTTCTGTATAATTGTAACATCAACAACGTACACAATATAATACCATCACAATTAATATTTACACCTATGAATAAATCACATTGCATTCTATTTCTGTATAACTGTAACATCAACAACGTACACAACATAATACCATCACAATCAATATTTACACCAACAAATCACATTGCATTCTATTTCTGTATAATTGTAACACCAACAAAAGTTACAACATAATACCATCACAATCAATATTTACACCAACAAATCACAGCATTCTATTTCTATATAATATATGAAGTAAATAATTATATAAATAAATAAATAAACAAATAAATATATGAGTATAAAACAAATCCGATATATTGCAGCATTTGTATTATGCATGCATCTCAAGGAAGAGATTTTTGGGTTCAAAACCTTCTAATTTTGGTGATTGGCCCTATATATATATATATATATATATATATTTTGGTAGTATTGATAAAAAAAAAGAAAAAAAGAAAAAAAAAAAAAGAGATAGACTTAATCTTCTCTACTCATACCATCAAACTTGAACAATAATATTTTCTGCTCATATCATCAAACTTGAACAATCCAAACTCAAACCCAACATCAAATTTCACAACTCACATAACAATAATAGCCACATCAAATTTGTACCCAATAACCAACTCTCATCACAACAACTAATTTTACATCAAATTTGTACCCAAACCCACGGTACCCACATCAAATTTTTGCAACCCACTCAACATCAGCTACACCCAATACTCATTATCAACCAAATAAAAATGGGGAAATTTCAGTCATAGCCCCAAAATAATAATAATAATAATAATAATAATAATAATAATAATAATAATAATAATAATAATAATAATAATAATAATAATAATAATAAAGAAGCTAAATAAGGGGAAAATAAAAAGGGACAAAAAGAGGAATAAATGGCACTGGTGGCTTTAGCGGTGGTGGACCTCTCGTGCGACATGGTTGCCGGCGGTGGAAGGCCAATGGGTCTCAGCCATGGCTTAGCCCAGTACTAAGAGAGAAAGATGATGGAGGCATAGAGACAAGACTGCTGTGGAGTTGGGTTTCAAAAAGAGATGAGGGAGGGATGAAGGTTGGGTTGTTTATGGGTTTAAGGGTGGGTTGGCTTTTTCATTCTCTGTATTTTTGGTGAGTGGATCGGAGCTGTGTGGATCGGACTGAGAAATGAACTGAGAGAGTGGATCGGACTGAGAAATGAAGTGATGAGAGGGTGGATCAGACTGAGAAATTTTGGGGATTGGACTGAGAAATGAGCTATGTGGATCAGACTGAGAAATGGAAAAGGGAAACTCACCGTGCGTGGAGAGGATCGGTTGCATGAGGGAGAGGATCTTGAGCGTTTGGTGTGAGGGAGATGGTGGAGCTCGGTGTGTGGATCGGAGCTTGGAGCTCGGAGCTTGGAGCTTGGAGCTTGGAGCTCGGTGTATGGATCGGAGCTTGAGAGCACTTGCTGCTTCGAGTGTGTGTGAGAGAGCTCAGACGAAAATTGTTTGAAGTGAAAATGAGAATGAAAATTGTTTTACAGCCTTGGTCCCTTATTTTACGGTCAACACTGAAAATATTTTCAGTTTGACCCAATTTTCCGGACCAACCAAACAGCCTATTTTACGGAAAAGCATTTCTGAAATTAGTTTGAAGCCAAAATAAACACAGCCTTAGTCAATAGTTTTATTAATGAAAAATAACCGTTCAATTTTATTGGTCGGTGACTTTCATATGGGTGAGTGAATCACTGTCCCTTTACCTATATAGTAATATAGTACTATATATATAGTTTTGCAGCGTATTACTACCGCTATTTCTCACAAATCTAAAGAACTCTTCGCGAAAACTAGGGATTTTTCTAGAAAATAACTATAAAACTCAAACTATATTATAAGTTAGGCAATGTTTCAAACATATTGCATTTCTAACAATTCAAGTCCAGTGGACTCGATTTTCGGGTTATAAATCGAGTATATTGTACTCGAGTTTCCTGTTTTGCCAGTAGCTGAGCTGGACAAAGTGGCCACGTATGCGCATAAATCGAGTTCATTAGACTCGGTTTTTGTACATTAAAACCGAGTTCAATAGACTCGGTTTTTGTACATAGAAATTGAGTCCGATGGACTCGATTTCTATGTATAAAAACTGAGTTCAGTAAACTTGGTTTTTGTGCATATAAACCGAGTCCAATACACTCGGTTTTTATACATTGAAATCGAGTCTATTGGACTCAATTTCTTTTCGCCCCTGCCACATGTTCTGCAGCAGATCGCACTCAAAACTTTCAAAACAAACACTCACAGTCTCTCTCATTCCCTCCCACTCTCAGTCTCTCTCTCACTCTCACTCTCACTCTCATTCCATCTCGCTCCATCTCTTACTCTCATTCCCTCTCGCTCCGGTCTCTCCCTCTCATTCCCTCTCGCTCCGTCGCCGTCCGTCTCTCTTAGTCTCATTCCCTCTCCTGCCCTCTCACTCCGTCGCCGTCACCCCTCCGCTCCGTCTCCGTCGCCATTCCAACAACCGGAGGGTATCATTCTCATTTGATCTCTTCTATGTGGTTTTTGGGTTTTATATCATTGTATGATTGTTTGGATTGTCTTTGTGTTTTAGAGAAATGGTTTGTTGTTGTTGGTTTTGTTTATTTTTTAATGGTGGAATGCTTGTGATTAAGATGATTGATATTTAGGAAATTGTTATCTGAAGCTTGATTTTATGTTTAGTTTAATTGTTTCATCTCAAGACTTCCATTGTTTTTATTACTTCTTTATTTGATTTTAAGAGTAGCATCTACATTTTCGGGGGGTTTTGTTTGATTTTAATTTTTTAGTTATGCTAAGGTTTGTATTTTTAATTTTGGTATAACCACAGAAGCTAAGATCCATAGCTATCAGCCTACTACTGACTTTTATTTTTTGCTTTCTGCCATGCACATTGAAGGACCAAGTCCATAGAGTTTAGAAGTTGTCTACAAATTCCAGCAATAGCAAAGTGCAGAGCAAAGTGAAAAGGTAGAGCTATGTTTTTACTTCTTCCATATTTATTTTTGAATCTATAGTTTTTTGATGTCTCTATTTCTTCATTACTTTCCTTGGGGCTTGATTTAATTTTTATTTGATTTAAAGTATGGTTGGGTGGCCTATTGGGATATGAGTTGTTCTTTTTTTTTTTCTTTTTTTTTTGGGTGTAATGTGAATTGAGTTGAGTGTCTGAATTGGAGATTAATGGGTTTTTGGATTTTTATTTTTATAAAATGATTATTATTATATATTTCTGTGATTTGAATTGAGTATGAAACTTGGTATGCACAAGTTATGCTTACCAGTAAATAGGTACTAGCATTGATACTGTTATATCCTTTTTCTCTCTCAGTCTCATTCCCTCTGAATATTTTTTTTTGCTTTCATATAGAAATTAATTTCAATCTCTTGTCTGAGTTGGATTAACAACTTTCTGGGTTGGCTCTGTTGGTAGTCTATCACAAAAGTAAGGACTCTCTCTCCTTGCAACTGATAATATGGGTTTGCTTTTGATTACTCCTTTTTTCTGGGTTTATTGGTAATGGATGATTTTCTATTGGCATGCATTGTACTTGATAGCAACACAAACAGTGAACAGAACTATATGTTTGCATATGGTGATAGTCTTCCCTATGATCATCTATATTAAAATCTATATATACCCATGCATGGTTTCTATATACATTTACATTTTGCATTGATATTGTGTTTGAAAACATAATTTCTTTTTTAAATATATCGAAAGTTGAGGGTGAAAAAAAATTGGATCCTAAATATCTTCGTTATAAACACTAAAAGGTACCAATTAATCTATTAAGGCTCTTGGCACAAGTCTAGTGTAAACACATTTGCCTTGAAAGTTTACTGCAAATTTTGAAAGTTTGTGTTTCAAAATTTACACTAAACTAATTTTTCCAAAACACGATTTAAATGTAAAACACAAAATTTCTAAATTTCAAATGTTGCACTTAACTTGTATATCCACATAAAAGTTCAATGCAAATTTTGAAATCTATGGAAAATTATTTAATGTTACACCCACCTAAATCAATAACTACTAAACTCATTAAAAACATGATACCACATTAGTCTTTAGATTGTGTTTTTAAAACATGATTGAAGTGTATAAAACATAATTTCCAATTTTTAAAATATTATTTGGAAATCAAGTCTTAAGTGTAATTTTGAAAATTTTGCAATCTATGCAAAATTTATTAAAATGTACATAGCAGGACCTTTAAAGTTTAAACATACTCTTTTTTTTTCTTTTTTCTTTTTTCTTTTTTCTGTTCCCCTCCCTAGACTCTATCCACATTATCATTTTACTTTCTCCTTTCTATGAAGTGTTTTTAAATACAGATTGTTATGAAAACCAAAAAACTGTAATGTTCTGATTTGTCAGAGCATTGCTCTAACTCCTTAGAACACATTTGAATGAAAATGGAGAAATGTAGAAGGCTTAATTAATTAGCTCATACTGAGTTTTTGGCAGCATATTGAGTTTTTTATATGTATGTTTATTATCTCAAAAGTTAAATTGCTTTAGGAAGCAGGCCAACATAGTATGTCCAGCTTAACATAAATGGCCCCCAGGATCAGGTAGTAAGTTGGCCAATGCATGAATTTCGATTGCTTACATGGTGTCCAAACTAGTTAGAACTTCCAAATTTGGAATGTTTCCATCCAATCTGTTGAAGCTAAGATCCCTGCAAAAGGAAAAAGCAGATGTCAGTACGCTAAATAACTGTCCAAGTCAACATGGTGAACTTATAGACATGCTTGTTCCCTAAATTTGAATGGACCTAGAAAATAACATAAATTTAGGTATAGCAGATTGATGGAGGACCTGATAATATGTTCACATACTTAATATATGGAGCTATAAATCTATTATAGTTTCCATTCATAATTGAAGAGTACTAAGCATGTATCTGACGAGGGCATTTCTGTACTGAGTAACTCAAGTAGGCATCAGTCAAATGGTCTTTAAACATGTGGCAGCTAATAGCATGGGTACAAGCATCTAGAATTTTTCCAATTACACACACTCCAAAACAAATGTTCATTTATAGTGTAAAACACCTAAACAACTAGTCTCAACTTTAATTCTTCTTGAATGACCTTACAAATTGTCTCAATCTCTGTTATATTATGGAAATTGAGAAAAGTATACAGCTAGTCCTCCAAACTTTACTTATTATTCATATTTCATATGACCTCTCTCAATTTTAAGTTACTATTCTTTCTTTCCTATCATGAATTTTGAATTCCACCTGACACTTTTATCAATGTATTATGTAGTATAACATTTTCAGTTTCTCACACCCACGTTGGAGATTGTAATAGGTTTTCATGGTATATACCAAACTAATGAGATTAAAGGTCTTCTTAAACATCATAATGTCATTATCGTTCTTATCTGTAGATATCCTTGGCTAACATTCTGTCTTAGCAGTTTAAATTACAATCACTAGACGAAAGAGGCAATAAATTCAGATCATATCTCTTGAGATACTAATTCTAATACTATACAATAATCTATTTGTCAAGCTAGGAATAAAAGGTCTCAAAATTTCTTGTCTCAAAAATTAGAATTTAGCAAGTTATCAATTGCAATGTAGCTTAAGTCCACACATTTTGAACTTCAATACCTTTCAAGTGTAAATATTTTTCTCCATATTTCTTAATCTTTTTGTAATTCACTAAAAATTAAAGAGAAGAATGAACAGAGGAATTACAAAATTTTCAGCTGTGTCATTTCTGATATATATCCAGGGATTTGTCCTGAGATATTACAGCTTCTCAACATCCTGAAACATAAACCAACTTCATATAAGCAAAATTGCTATAACATGTGTATTATTCTAATTGCAGATAATTTTACAACATAAAAACCTTACAATCTTGTCAGGCCTCCCATGCTACGTAGGTTCGGAAAAAGTGAACCCACTCCATGCAAGTCACTAATCCTTCTGCATGATATTGCACCATCAATAACTGTTATTTTCTTTGGCTATAAATTTTAATAGTTTAAAATCACATGAAATTATTGTAGAGATTATGCAACTCAACAACTTTTAACATAGAACACAACTCACAGCTCTGTTAAATTGCTTAAGAACGAAATGCTAGGAGGAATGGGCCCCTCAAGACCACTAGCTTGGATCTCTCTGTTAAGGACATAATTACAATGGATTTAGATTAAACCTGAGACTTTTAAGTAGAAGTGCTTTACATAAAATTGTAGGAATATCGCATACAGTTTCTGAAGTTGTTTCCAATTTTGAAAGGAATCAGGCATTCTTCCAGTGAAGTTGTTACTGCTAATCCTACTGCATATGGGCCAGATAGAAACAAGATAGAATGAAATACAAACCTGATCATTTTTCAACAAAAAAAAAAATCAAAAGTTACAGATAGTACATAAATTGAAAAATTTACAACCACTTACAGTATTTTTAATTTGGTCAGACTAGTGAGAGCTACTGGCAACTCTCCCATGAGATTGTTAGCATTAAGAACGCTGCAGTAAAAAAGGAAACTTAAGACCAGTTCAATTGTTATGTTATGAAACTCATTGAGAATTTAGAAATGACTAATCAAATGTGATTTAAAGATAAAGAAACACTAACAGCAACTCCAAGTCAACCAAGTTTGCAAGTCCAGGGGGAACAGGGCCAGAGAACAGGTTGCTTTCGATGGTCCTGAAATACAGTCCAAAATTACAGACAGCAGAGCTTTACCAAATGAATTGTCGAAATTATTTAACGTAGAGATCCAGAGCATACAGAGCTGTAAGAGTGGTAATGTTTGCCAAGTAGTCAATACGTCCTGATAAGTTGTTTGTACTGATGGACCTGCACTTGAGTCATTTCATTAGTTTCATAATTAGCTTTTACTAGCTAACCTTGGACTTAAAAGTGTAGTGAGTCATTTACAGATATTCCAACTTCAATGAAGCCCATTCTCGCGGTATCGTTCCACTAAGGTAGTTTCTATTCAAATCACTGTTAGCAAGAGGAAAGTCTGCTGTAAGTAGAAGCTTATAGTCTAATTTGCTGGCTAACAAGAAAAACAAATAATTGGAAGCGCTTCTTACATTTCCTTAAGGTTGGGTAGCTTAACCAAAGATGGTGGAAGTATACCAGCAAGATCCTGCCCTTTAAGAAATCTGTATAACAAAGATTAAAGTAAAATAAAAAATAGAGAGAGATTACAATTTTATGTAACAATTTCAAAGTATTGTCTTAGCTTAAATTCGATGAATAAAAAAGAGAGAAAAATTTAGCAAAATAAAGAAATAGGTGTTTATCCAATTTTCAACTAAGTTACACATCTTATTCAAATATTCATTGCTATTATTTGCCATTAACCTTCATAAGAAAATTTAATAGAATAACTATTGTGTTATATGAGCAAAGGGAGTGTACATGCTAACCACGTGGCATACACCACCCGTGTTGGAGCAATTGCAGACGATAGAATTATTGTACAATGGCCTCTGACTTGAAGCTGGTGTAATCCAGCTTGAGTCATTGCATGGATTTACTTTGAAATTCCAGTCTTTCTTCCCCAGCTGTGTAGCTATTTCTTGAAGGGCTTCCACTGCACACATCAAACGCATCAACTTCTCTTCCAGGATTTTTTTGTTACCTAAATAATTGATAAGTATGCCTACTAGTGGAATGAACGTGCCGATAGTGCAGCTGAGAAAAAAAAGTTAACCAGACAGCTGTTTCAAATCCTAAATTCAAATAATGCCTCAGTTATGAGGAATATCTGGTTGCCTTTACCCTGTCAAGCTTGTTGTGGGTTGCCTGGGTAATACTTATTGAAAGGACAAAATTCATGGTCTATGAAAATGCCTAGGGAATGTTCTTGGTGTTGGGGAAAATTGCTGAAGTTAAGGCCTATTACTCCTAATTCTGTAAGCACCTAATTGGGAATGGAATGGTTTTGTTCAGATTGAGTAATTGGCACATTCGAGATCTTCTCATTACCAAATATGGTCCTGGGATAGCTTATGATGCATCAATCCCATCAGTGACTTGGGTCCCTTATTTTATAGTTTTATTTTTATAAAAAAATAAAGTTTAACTGCTATGTGGGATTCTATAAGAGGAAGAATCATAACTAGAGTGGTCTCATTTAATTTGGTTTCTCAAAGCAAATCCAAAGCATGGTTTCATAATTCCACAATCGACCCATTTAATGCGACCAGATATGGCCACGAAGAAGGTAAAAGTCATGTCTTGGTTTCTCCGTGATGATCCTTGAAATTCAGTTTCATTATGGGGTCTTATTGCAGTGCTAAAAAGGCTAATTAAATAGTATGGGAAGCATGTCAAGCCCTTAACCACATGAGGCCAAGTTACAACACAGAGGCAATAAGGATGCTGCTAACAGCTAATATAAACTTCATTAAGCAGAACAAACTGAAACTTCAATATACTGATTTCCAATTCCATAAACTTGAGCTTGATTACCAAAATAACATATAAATATATATAAACAAAAAGTACCTTCATTATCAGGAAGACTCCCTGGTGCTTGTGCTTCAACTTCGTTTGCTCCTGTGCACATAAACACTATTACAAACACAATTAAGCTAAACATGGTCACTGGAATACAAGCAAGTTTTGCCATCTTCCCCTCCAAAAATCCCACTGGGTATTGAGTATTGACAGCCCCACTTTCTCAAACACTCTCTACAAAACTCTCCCTCTCTCTCTCCCTCAATATCTCTCCCTAGATCTTTGCATACACGCCGGACACTTGTGCAAGACCCATTAAAGGCAAAACTGCATGGGTACAGCTTATCCAATCTGCACCATTCTTTTTCCTTCCAAACTGTATATGTTTGATGTGTCATGCCAATGACAATTTAGTCATTAAGTACTATTTTATTATGGGTGTCAAAATATTTATTGGAATCGATGGGTTTTCTTTTTTTTTTTTTAAGAAATCAAGAAAGTTTCAATTAAAAGTGCATTTGTTTATAAGTTTTTGTTCATATATTGCTTTTACAATATAGTTTTATGAGTTGTATTACAAATTTATGTGGAAACCTTTTGCGTAAAACACTTGTCCAGTTGTGCCATCCACTGATTAGTATATATATAACAACTGTTGACTAACGTGACTAGGATCAACCATATTTTCCCAAGTATTTTCATAAAATGATGAGGCAGGAGGTTCATAAACGGGGGTCGCATCATCTTCATCACATTCAGCCATATCATTAACATGAGAAATGAGAGTAATTTCATGGTCATCAACACCCCTGTCAAAGTCACTTCTCTCAATCCTCTCTTCGTACTCATCTCTATCGTCAAGATCTTCCCCAATATAGTCTTCGTCTTCATCTTCAACTACTGGAATTGTAAAGGATTCGCCTCGATGTGTACAAAATTGATCTTCATATCTATTTCCAGGTTCGCTCTCAATTGTTGTTGGTGTCTCTTCAAAAGAGGGTGTATAGCATCCCAATGTGGTGCATCGATCATCTAGAACTGCAAACTGTAGAGATGTAGTTGTTTGTACAATTTCCTCTATGCCGACTTCCGCACGTGGCTGCAAACTGACGTACAACTCAAAATCTGCTATATTTTCCCATTTTTGCATCTTACTAAACATGAATTTCACATGTTTGTCCTCTGTTATTGTCATATATCTGTAATTAATGCATTGATTGAGAACTTCATGTGGAGAACGGAAAGTAATATGTATGTCATGCAAAGCAGGGTTCATTTGCAACTCTTCCATAATTTTTACTTTCAAATCATTCAGGGTCTTTAGCTTACGGCGTATCATCATATAGTAGCACTGGATACCCGGACCTTGAAACATCAATCCGTCATAAGGGTTGGCATTGCTAAGGGGTTCACCGTAGTATATATTTATATGGATCATTGTCAACCTATAGATCATCAAGTGCAATGGTGTTAGTGACAAATTTATACCGCTCAATCAACATCAATCACAAAACTTTGCATATGAAATGCCAACAATACTAATCTCAACCAAATTTGCATAGACTCACCTTAGGTCACATACAAAAATAGTCATTACCAATTTCATATTCTCTTAAAATTCTAAATCATTCTAGGGGCATGACTTTCAAAACCCATTCAAATAAGTTCTGATGAACAAAAATAGTATATACCAACCAGTTATCCATTGAAATCTCTGTTACAAATCTTAAATAAATATATCTTGAAATAATTTATTGTCAAAAGACTACAAATACTATCTTAGGTATCAAACTCATAATCCATTTCATATCCATGATAAAGACCTAAAGTACTAAATATTCCTAACAATTGATCACAATATTTAGCACTAAATGTTCCCATCACAATATCCACAAGGGCCTCACAATATCCATTATAGATATTTTTTCTTAAATAGATTCATGATCTTATATAAATGTGTCCAAATATTTAGACATTAGTTTGGCGGTAAGTAATCAAGTTCATCATTCAATTGAGCACTAATGTCAAAACTCAAATAGCACTTGTCATGATTAAATGCAAGCTATCAAAATAAAAGGACTGAACAAAACCAATTTCAAGATATGACTAGTTTTTTGGACATAATATGAGTCATACTATGAACATGATTACACTTTTTATAATTAATCAAAATATTAATTTCAAAAAAAAAAAAAAACTAGCAAATAATCACAATATACTAACAAATAAATTAATCACTAACAAATAAATTAATCACAATATACTAACAAATAAACTAATCACAATATACTAACAAATAAATTAATCACTATATATACTAACAAATAAATTAATCACTACAACACAAATAAACTAATCACCCTCTCAAAAAAAAAAAAAAAACTAAACACAATATACTAACAAATAAATTAATCAAAAATATTTACACTAACAAAAGAAAAAGCATAACTTTTCCTAATATGTTCTAAATTTTTCTTAAAAAAAAAAACTAGCAAATACAATATTGTATACTAACAAATAAATTAATCACTACATACTAACAAATAAATTAATCACTACAACACAAATAAACTTACACCCTCTCAAAAAAAAAAAAAAAAAAAAAAAAAAAACTAATCACAATATACTAACAAATAAATTAATCACTATATACTAACAAATAAATTAATCACAATATTTACACTAACAAAATAAAAAAAATAAATAACTTTTCCTAATATGTTCTAAATTTTTCTTAAAAAAAAAAAAAAAAACTAGCAAATACAATATTACATACCTGAGATGTTGTGTGAGATGAGTGTAGTGAATAGCTGAGAAAGTAGTGAGTGTACTAAGAAAGTAGAGTCTGAGATATAGTGAGACGGACAAAGAGGGAAAACAGGTTCCAGCTGGGACCCATGACAACACGTGGAGGGCTGGGGACCATTTATAGAAATCGAGTCAAGTAGGCTCGATTTCCAGCTCAGTACCCACGTGACTGTCAGGTGAGATGAGACTGGATGAGACATGGAAATCGAGTTCAATGAACTCAGTTTCCATACATAGAAATTGAGTTTAATGAACTCGGTTTCCATACATAGAAACCGAGTTCAATGAAATCGGTTTCTATACATGGAAACCGAGTTCATTGAACTTGATTTCCTGGTTTGTCCACGTCAGTTTCTGGGTAAGTCGAGTCCACTGGACTCGAATTGTTAGAAATGAAATAAGTTTGAAACGTAGGCTAACTATATAATATAGCATGGGTTTTGTAGTTATTTTTTTAAAAAACCCAAAAACTAGGGTTTTGAGGTTCTGATCCCTCTGATTTCCAGCCATGGAAGGAGGCAACGCCCAAAAGTCGGAGAAGGCAAAGGCTGCTGGCAAGGGTAAATCTTCATCCTCTCTTCCTCACTTTTTCTCAAATTTTTGTTTGTGGTCTGAGACTATGACTCGGAAAATCAAAGAAAATTAGACTTCTTTTATGTCTAAATTCTCATCTTTTGAAACATGGACCTTAAGTTTTTAGATCATAAACGAACCACGCGGTTTTAATTGCAGTGGGT
This sequence comes from Notholithocarpus densiflorus, assembly GCA_030021035.2. Lineage (NCBI taxonomy): Eukaryota > Viridiplantae > Streptophyta > Magnoliopsida > Fagales > Fagaceae > Notholithocarpus > Notholithocarpus densiflorus. The sequence goes on along the minus strand of JARYZH020000090.1, from coordinate 1,398,762 downwards.
TTTTTCTGGGTGATCGAGATAATATCAAAAATTAGATAATCCGCAGCCAAACGGAGCTCTTACCCAAAAAAAAAAAAAACCTATTTGGGGTCTTTAAAAATTACATGTCAAGGATCTTGTTGTGCTTAACTTGGATTATCTTACTGATTTTCTCAGGAAGCCAGCTAAAATCAAACAAGAACGAGAGGCCATTCCAGGTATTCTCGAATTTGTCATATTTGTAACTCAATTTTCTCATAACTCTACTTGCAATGTGTTTGGATGGAAATTTTCAGTGGGTTTTTTAAATCAAAAACTCAACTTTAAGCAAAGTTGTGAGACCCACGAAAATTAGCACTTTGCAAAATGCACAGAACAGCTAAATTGAGTACCTGCGTAGACATTCTCTCTCCACTTCACAATCTATTCGCATATCTTTATATGTTTTTGCAAAACCTACTATTTTCTTTTTGTCCGCCTCTCTCTCTGCCTCTCTTTCTTCGCCCCTCTCTTCTCTTCCTCTCACTTTACCCTAGTGTCTCCTCTTCCTCTTATTATTTTTGAATTCGTTATCTAGTAGTGCACCGAAGGAGTTCTCCTCCATTTTTCTTTTGTCTTTGTGTTTGAAATCGAGAGTACAAACCCTCGAGAAGCTTGAGCCCAAGTTCGAATATAACCCAGGATCTAGAACATGTATCTCTCTCTCTCTCTCCTCGTTTTTCTCCAAGCTGTTTTCTGGCTAATGATGGATGAAGTTTATGTATATCATACTTGGGTTTTGTAATTATGGGTCAGGTGATTTTTATTCCCTCATTGATCAGAATTGTAGATGAGGACCCATGGCTTCTTGCAACCAAAGGAGATGGGATACCACTACAAACTTCATAACACACACGGACACCCAAGAGTAGAGACTGAAGCTACAAATTTTGCAAGAGCTTTCAGAGATGTTGAACTTACTTTTTCGAAATCACAGCAAAATGGAAACCAAAACAAATGTTAAGGGAAAGTGAAAGTAAAGGAAAAGTAAGAGAAAAGCAAAAGGTTGGCACATGCACAGTGAAAGAGTCGTTGGTCATCAATTAGTGCTCTGCACTTGATGGTGATAATACATATGGGTGGGACCCATTTATTTGAGCAAAATTACAAAATTGCCATAATAATTCTATTTTCATAATTCAAAAACAACAAAAAATGTTCTCAATTTTCACTTTTCACAACCCTAACTCAATTTTTTGAGTTATGAGTTATGAAAATTGAAAATGAAAACCAAGCCAAACAAATGGAATAAATGTGGGCCTCACAAAAAGTGAGTTTTGTTTTATAGAAATTGAGTGAAGAGTGATGAAAATCACTCTAAATTGACTCCTACTACACCGCCTCCAAGAAGCTACACTAGAACTAGTTGTGAATACCCACCCAGCATGCCTATGTATGTTACTTGTTAAGCATTTGGTCGCGGAAGATACAAGGTCGCCCATAAGGCCATAACCTTCTCTCTTGGATACTTTTTTTTTTTTTTTTTGATACCAAACAAAGGAAGAGCAGGATTGTACCACCTGTGATACAAAGGTCTGTTAATTGCTTGTTTAGCAAAACATCACACAGCCTTAACTACTACATGAGGAACAACTAAAGTATTGCAAAATAAACCATGTTGAGAAAGAAAGTTCAGATCAGCTATCCTACTGCTATCCAGCCAATCTGCGCTTTTCCTCAATTTGAAAACTTGATGGAGATGAACCCTGTTGGTTAAGAACAAAACGTGCTGGATGCCATAGTTTTTAGCTATGATACCAACTTCCATCATTGCTTCAAGTAGAGCTCTTATTGCTGTGTTGGCGAGACTGCAATTAACCCCTGAAAACATTTCTGCTCCCTGCATATTTACAGCTACAAAAGCTTTTGCTCTCCTTTGTGGCTTCTTTCTTCTTGCTTCAGCTAATTTGATGATGAGCTGATATTGCCCTGCAGCTGTGAGATGGGCTGACTTGGTTGCTCTAAACTCTTTGGTATGATGGAGTTGACCTGCATAAGACTTCCTGTACCTGCAAGATAGATTTTTGGCTATTAGTATAACCTCTAAGGGATTTAGGTTAAAGCCTTGGTGAAGCACTCTGTTTTTGTGATTCCAAATTAACCACAAAACAATGAACAAAAATTATCATGATAATCAAAACTCATTACAAAATTACACTTGATATTACTCAAATGATTGATAGGCACATTCAAATACGTAGTCAAAATTGTGTTTTGATATATATTCAAATTCTCACTTCCAAAATGACTAAATATTAACTCAAACAAAAATTAAACCAAAGCTATAAGAGGGAGACAGAGGAGTTGTGATAGGAACTCAAAAAGCATAACACAAAAAAGTATTAACCCAAGATAGAATTATAAGAAACACAATGATTCGTCAACCTAAAGTTGGGTTGCAAGAAAGAATGAAAAAATAATAATAATTAAGAACTTAAAAGGTGAAGCATAAAAATATCATTTCCCATATAATATTTTAGAAATTTGACAAACTTTCTCAATTTCCAAACTCTCTCCCTAATATCAAAAGTATAGAAAACATATATAAAAAATGTATAAGTCAAAGAAGAAAAGAAACAACTACTTTCAGGACCTAAAATACAACAAAGTTATACTTCAAGAAAAATAAAAAGGTTACCTTTAATGCGTTAAACATTTTCTAAAACTATTTCATCTTTCTATCTCTATCAATATATCATGCTATTATTTTGGGAGTCTTTGATTGATATTATTCCTTTATGAGGTGGTACATATTCTCAAAATTATGTTATTATATTTAAGTTTCAAATAAATTATTCAAATTCATTATCCTCTTAAAGGAGATTACCATGATAATAATAAAAAATCATCCTAAAATTGCACTTAATATTACACAAATATAGGCACACTCAAATGCACAATCAATATTGTGTTTTGATATAAATTCAATTATCACTTCCAAAATAACTAAGTATTAACTAAAAAAAAAAAAAAATCAAACCAAGGCTAAAAGAGAGAGAGAGAGAGAGAGAGTACTTGTGATGGGGAACTCAAAAACACAACACCATTAATTTTTTATTTTATTTTTTTGATAACTACAACGCAATGATTCACAAGTAGAGTTTTAAAAAACACAATGATTCATCAATTTAAAGTAGAGTTGCAAGGAAGAATATAAAATCAAGAGACAGAGAGAATAATCACTTTTTAAAGAGAGAATAACAAAATTATAGAAAATAAGATATGAAGAAAAATAGTAAAAATAAAAGATATAGTAATAAACACTAAATTATCCTAGTTATACTATGTAATAAAATAACATTATATTTCTTATATACTATTTTTATAATTCAATAAGATAACATCTATGAAATCAAAGAAAAGAAAAAAGATAACAACTTAAAAACACAAAATTAAATCACGACAACCTAAAGTAGAGTTATAAAGAGCACAAAAATTTATCAATCGAAAGTAGAGATGCAAAAAAGAAAAAAAAAAAGAAAAAGCAAAAAAAAAAAAAGAAATCCACCAAAAAATGAAAAAAAAAAAAAAAAAAATGAGAGAAAGAGGGAGAGAGATATAACATTTTGTCTATGAGAAAACTATGCATAGAATGTGAGAGTGAATTGCATATTTATAATAAGAGAATTGAAATAAAAAGAGCCAAAACTAAAAGGAAAATAAAGGGATAGAGGAAGAGTGGTATTAAGGTAGTAGCAGTGGGGATATGAAAAGGTAAAATGGTGGGGAAAGGTTGAAGAATGTGTAAAAATAAGTTGGATAATTAATGATGAGAAGATGGTGAGTTTTTTTTTTTTTTTTTTTTTTTTTTTTTTTTTGAGAATGGAGAAGATGATGAGTTGAGAGAGAGAAAAGATGATTGATTATAGAGAATGTGTGAAGTGGAAACCAAAAAAAAAAAAAAAATTGTGAGACGACGATGATGTAACTCAACCGGAGAGCGTAACAACAATAAATTACGATTAGAAGCTAATTTGAATTATGATTGTGTTTCAAGTTTCAAATTTAACATATTATATATGACTACGTGACTTATCTTATTACTTTTTTATATATATACAAGATATAAATTTTATTTTAACATAATCTAAGTGTATATGTGTGAAGCCTGCTCTTAGAGATTTGAACCCCGGCTTTTACCCGGGATCCTCCACAAGCACTTATATTTGTAAAATTACCATCACGTCAAGGAGGTGATTATCTCGTTATTTGATAAAACCAAAAATATGCCTCTTCAAATATGGGCACACATTTCCAAAACAGTGCCCGATTTTTGCCCAAACGTGCTCCACAACCTCAATCACAGGATATGACAACCATCATGGGACAACGGACAAGTAATAATGTATATTCCGTCATCCATGTACATGCCAAGGTATGAGGAATTCCTAATATACTGTTCATGAAGAATATCCATTATCCACCGCTGTGAATGCTAACTTTAAGCATTGGAGAAATTTTAATCTGGCATCATATGATGCAAAAGTTCGATGTTTAAGAGTTGTGGAGGTGATATTAATTTGACGTGTTTCTAAGGCTTTGGGAGCATAAAATTCCGTGGCTCTTGAGATGAGAGGTTGTGGTGACTTACAAATGGATCAATAACCACCTGATGTCTCTCTTTAAAAGCTCTTAGTGCTCCACTTCGCTTTGGAATTGTGAACGACCTCTAAAGGGGAAGAGCTTTTGTTGTTGTCTTTGGATTAAGTTATAGTTATATTTATCTCACATACTAATCAGGGAAAAAAGAAAAGAAAAGAAAAAACAGAAGAAGATAGAAGTTGAAAATAGCACCAAACTGTTGTACATGTTTTTTTGCTTTGAGTGCCGGACGACATTTAGTTACATGGTCCAAGTGTCTACACTTTGACTCAAAGACTCTAAACTTATCCATTTGTTTCCCCCTTCTTTTTTTTCTTTTTTTAAGTTTTGAGGTAAATCCAATTTTATGATTATCATACCTCCGCTCATCCAGTTAGACTTCAAAGTTCACAAGAGCGAGCGATGAAATCTAAGAACGAATTAATCACAACGCAATTTCCTAAAGCAAATAGCTATGATAAGATGCTTTTATGTATTGTTAAAAGTGTGGTTATTCCTCTCGCGGCAAATTGTCCACATAACACAAACATATCTCTAAAATAAACACAAAGTGTGGTTATTTGTATCATCAGACTAGTTTAACTAGTCTTATGTGAAAGCTCTAATACTTGTTACATGCTATAATACTTATAAAAAATTCCAATTATATTACATGCCATTAGAAAATGAGGGTAGTCAATAATATGAACCAATTGCTTAAGTTAATTGGCAAATATTTAATTGTTTCTAGTACTACTTTAAATGTACAATTATCTTTTATATTCTTAAAAAAAAAACATTGGATATATTCTTAATTGCATGTAATTAAAATTGTTTCTACCCTTTTTTTACTTGATTTCGATTGTTGCCAAAGTAGTTTTTTTTTTTTTTTTTTTTTTTTTTTTTTTTTTTTTTTATACAAGATAGAATTTTCACTATAGCTTAATCTAATGGCCTGTTTGGAAGTTAAAAAAAGGAGGGGGAGTAGAGTAGAATAGAGGGAGGGAGAGTAATTCAATTACTTTGTTTGGAAGTTTTTTAAGGAAGAATGAGGAGGAGTTTGGAGGGGTTTGGAGGGGTTTCAACCACCTCTAACCCCTCATTTTTAATTCCCCCAAATTAGAGAGATTTGGAAGGAGAGTAGAGTAGATAAATTATTGACTAGATAAATTTTTCAATTTACCCTTTTTAAATTAATAATAGACCAATGTTGCAAGTTCATTTTCAAATAGGGGTAAATTTGTCTATTTTAATCATTTTCTCTCATCTCCATCCTAATTTTTAAAACATCCAAATAAGGGGAATGGCTAATTACTCCATTCCCCTTTACTAATTTTAAAAACATCCAAACAAGGTGGAGGGGAACCATTCTCCTCTACTCTCCTCCCCACTACTCTCCTCCCCTCTACTCCCCTTTACTCTCCTCCCTCTCTAAACTTCCAAACATGCCATAAGTATATATGTGTATGAAGCACTCTCCTGGAGACTTGAACCCCAACTCTTGCACCCTACACCTTACAAGCATTTATACTTGTAGAGTGACCATTGCACCTAGGGTGTGCGGTGGTGTTGCCAAAGTAGTTAAACATGAGAAGAATGTTATTTTCTAATTAATTATTTGTTATATCAATATTTTAAAAATTATCATAAAAATTCATTTTACATAAAATAATTAATATGCATGATTTATAAATAATAAATACATGAAAATAAATGCATGTACCTATTAATACTTTGCTTAAATAATTAGGCTATATATAATATGTCATTAAAATTATTTAGGAATTTAAATTTTAGGATTGATATAATTAAAAATATGAACATATTACTTTAGTGAATTCACAAATATTTGATTATTTCAATTACTTTAAGAATAACATTATTTTTTTATTGCATTTATTATTAAATTTGCTTTTTCCTTTTGATGGTTTTTGTTTCAATTGTTGCAAAAGTAGTTAGATAGGAGAAAGAATGTCATATTCCAATTTTTTTTTCTTTTTTATTAAATTTTTATAAAAATAACCATATAAATAATAACTGCAAATTTTCTCTGTCGGTAGCAAAAGCATGGAATATCCAAACTTCTCCTAGGCTGTAGAACTTTTGTCCCTCCTTGTAGGTATCTTAGTCCCTTAAGATAACAAGTTTATCTTTAAGGTATTGTGGGTTATTTTTTCAGGGGCTAGGGAAACACTTATCACTTTTAACTATGGAGGATCGGACAAACCACTATAATGGATTGTCGATTACTGACAGGGAAGGCTCAACTTTCGATCTAGAGGAAGAGATGGCCACGCTGGAGTTCATCATTGCTGCTAAGTTTTTCACAAGGCAGACTCTAAACATTGACGCTATTGCGGCGACTTTTACACCATTATGGAGATCGAAAAATGGTTTTAAAGTAAAAAACATGGCCAGCCATATTGTTCTTTTTACATTTGATAAATGTATGTTGCCTTAGTGGTAAGCATGTGTGGTTTCAAGTTCCTGTCCTAGGTTCTAACCTTCAAAACAACTTTTTTTTTTTTTTTTTTTTAAGTTTCTATTATCAAAACGACGTCGTTTTGAATTTATATAAAACTAAACATCTAAAACTAAAACCCTAGCATCTCCTTCTCATTCAACCGCCCCGTCCTCTCTCTCTCTCTCTCTCTCTCCCTCCCTCTTCACACATAGCCTCCATCACTCTCTCTCTCTCTCATTCTCTTAGCAATGGTGTTCAAGATATAAAAGAAAGTAGAATCCCATTATGAGTCTCCGATCCTCGTTGAAGGCGCCCAATCCATCAATTTGACCAACTTCAATCTCCATTCTGCTCTCACAAAGGTATACCCTTTTTCCTTTTCTATTTTTTTTTAATTTTATTTGGAAACTATGTTCAAAATGTTATATTTTCACCATATGCGATTCAGATTATATATATATATATATATATATATATATATATATATATATACCTTGAGAATGCTTTGCCAAGCGTATGACCCATTGGATTTTACCCCACTCTCAAGAACCGAGCACGTAGGGAAGAACCTTGCTTTGAAGACTTTGTAGAACATGGAATCGGTATTATGAATTAATCTCCAAATCTGTTTACCTAGGAGAGCTAGATTAAAATTTTCCAATTCCCTAAATCCCAAACCACCATGTAATTTTGGTAAGCAAAGTTTTTTCCAAGCTATCCAATGGATTTTTCTTGCCTCACCCGAATACCCCCACCAAAATTTTCTAGTCAATGCTTCAATGTCCTTGCACAAATTTTTGGGGAGTTTGAAACACCCCATAGTGAAGGTCGGCATTGCTTGGATGACTGCTTTGATTAAGATCTCCCGGCCTACTTGTGATAGGAGTTTTTCTTTCCAAACTTGGATTTTGTGCCACACTCTCTCTCTAATATAGCTGAAGGTTTCCTTCTTTGCTCTCCCTACAAAGGATGGCATACCCAAATATTTTTCATATTGAGTCACCACCTCTACCCCCACCAAGTCCTTCACCCTATTCTTGATGACTTCTTGTGTATTTGTGCTGAAGAATAATTGTGTTTTGCCACGGTTGATTTTTAGACTTGACGCTTCTTCATACATTGTGAGGATATTCATCACCGTTTGGCAATCTGTATCATTGGCTCTACAGAAGAGCAAGCTATCATGCGCAAAGAATAAGTGGGTGATTTTTGGCCCTTCTTTGCAAAGAGACACTCCATGTAATTCTCCATTGTCAGCTGCCTGTTGTATTAAAGAATGTAGACCTTCTGCACATAAAAGAAATAAGTAAGGTGATAGAGGGTCTCCTTGACGGAGACCCCTACTTGGGTGAAAAAATCTATGAGGTTCTCCATTAATCATGATAGAGAAAGAGACCGAACGAAAGCAGCAACCCACTAGATTCCTCCATTTACCATCAAAACCCAATCTCTCCATTATTTTATCCAAGAAATCCCATTCAACCCTATCATATGCTTTACTCATGTCAAGTTTTAGAGCCATGAACCCCGTTTTGCCTTTTCTTTTATTTTTTAGGTGGTGGAGTGTTTCAAAGGCAACAACAATGTTATCAGTAATGAGACGATCTGACATGAAAGCACTTTGAGTCTCGGAGACAAGTTTAGGGAGGATTTTTTTTGAGTCGGTTGGCTATGGTTTTTGAGATTATTTTGTATATGACATTGCATAGGCTTATGGGACGGTAATCTTTTAGGTTTGTTGGTGATTTTGTTTTGGGGATGAGGGTAATGAAAGTATGGTTTAGGTTTGGAGGCATTATTCCCGAATTTAAGACAGATAAGGTTGCTTTTGTAACATCAGACCCAACAGTATTCCAATAAGATTTGTAAAAGATTGGGGGCATACCATCGGGGCCAGGAGTTGTCATAGGTTTCATTTGCTTGAGTGCTTGCTCCACCTCCATGGCTGTGAAAGGCCGGGTTAGATCGGCATTCATCTGTGATGTCACTTTGGGTTCAATCCCTTGAAGGATTGGATCAAACCCGGCTGGGTTGACTGATTGGAAGATAGATTGGAAATATTGCACAAAGGCCTCCCCGATCTTCTGTTCATCCTTAACAACTTCCCCACTGTCAAGGGTCAGTTTGGAGATGAAATTTCTTCGATTTCTCTGGTTTGCACGACTGTGGAAATAGGCTGTGTTTAGATCCCCCGCTTTCAGCTAATTCACCCTTGATCTTTGCTGCCATAGACATTCTTCCTTGACCATCAAATCATGCACCTCAGCCCTCAAACTTCTCACCTAAAAATGGTTGGATCCGTTCATGGAGTTTGCTTCTGCCTGCTTTAGCAATTTTTTCTTTTGTTGCAGCATGCGACGGATGTTGCCGAATGAATGTTTACTCCAAGACTGAAGGGATAATCGGCATGCCTCTAAATTTTTTGCCACTCTGCCAATCGGATTTTCAATTGCATGGTCCTCCCATGAGTTTTTTATCACCGTTTCACACCCTTCATCCCTCATCCAGACCGCTTCAAACCTAAAAGGTTTCCTTTTCCTGTAAAACTGGGCATTTTCATCGTCAGTACAAATCCATAATGGGCTATGATCCGAGAGCGAACCAGAGATGTAATGAACTTTGGTTGATGGGAACATTTGAATCCATGGGTTGGTTGCTACTCCTCTGTCCAATCTAATCCAAGTCACTGTACCATCAAACTGGTTGTTGCACCATGTGAACGGAGAGCCAACAAAACCCAAGTCCTGGAATCCACAGAAGTCAAGAGCTTCTCTAAAGTCAATCATTTGTCTCTCCCGACACATTGCACCACCCAGTTTCTCTTATGCTCTGACAATCTCATTGAAGTCCCCCGCACAAAACCAAGGGAGATCCATTTTGAGGCTTAAATGTTTTAGTAGTGCCCAGGAGTGTTCCCGGTTGGCCGTTACAGGGTTTTCGTAGAATCCCGTAAACTGCCAGGCGTCATCCACTCCTGGGTTCACCACTGCATCAATGTAAGTTGGGGTTGCATCCATCACGTGTAGATTGATGTCTCTGCTCAAAAACAGTACGAGGCCACCACCTGTATTGAGTCTAGAGACTATGTGGACATTGTCTAGCTGCAGTTTTACCTTTAAATTCTTCACGTAGTTGTCTTTTGATTTTGTTTCCATGAGAAAAACAATTGTGGGAGCGTATTTTTTCACCATCTTGGTGAGTTCCTGAACTGCACATGGTCATCCCAAACCACGGCAGTTCCAGCTTATGGTGTTCATTGGTGTCGGCGGGGCTGCTTGGCAGCCACCACTGTTGGGTAAGCTTCTGGGGATTCCTTATAGGGCATTGAGATTTTTTTTGTGGGATGGCTACCTTCTTCAGACTCATCACTTCTTTTGTGTTTTCTCTCAATCATGAGCACGTCACTTGGGCTGCTTTGTTTGTCACGTGGAATTCTGGCCCACGTTGTTTTGGTTGGCAAAGGATTGGGTTGGCTTTGTGTGTTATTGGTGGGCTGATGAGTGGTGCACGGCCCAATGTGGTAGGGGTGTGTTGGGGTTGGCTTTGTGTGGTGATGGTGGGCTGATGAGTGGTGCACGGCCCAATAGTGGTAGGAGTGTGTTGGGTTAGAACTTTGGGCTTTAAGTCCAGATTGGTCTCGGATTCAGTGTGTGTGGGGTTTAAGACTTTCTCTCTGTCATCAATGTTGGCATTTATGCTGGATTTTTTAACGGTTGCTTCCTCAGTGCCAGAAATGCAGCCGTTAGGGGCATTGAATGTGTGATTCTCTTGCCAATCAGCACTGGATTGATGAGCAATTATGACCTCATTTATTGTCATGGTAGTGACAGTTGTTGGGATTGTCGCCGGGGTTGGTGGAAGATCACGTGGCTGGGATGTTGGTGGTTGGGTGTTTGGGACGGTGGGTGTTTGTGGTGGAGGTTTTTGTTATTTGGGTGTCTCGGTCTGGTTCCAGGTACAGTAATGGAGGTTTTTCTGGTAGTGAGGTCTATCTCTGCTCTCATCCAATCCCCAAAATTCTGGTCTGACTTTTTCAGTGAACCTTTGCTTCTCAGCCAGCGTTCACAATTTCTATCATCATGGGAGACCAATCCGCACCAGTAACAGAAGTTTGGGAGGCGCTCGTATTTCAAAATTGTGCACCCAATGACAGACCCCTCGAACCATACCTTGCGTACCCTGTTCAAAGGTTTAGTAATATCAATTCGAACTCGAACTCGTAAATAGTTTCCCTTACCTCCTTCGCTTTCTGAATCGATCATGAGTAATGGTGTGCCCAATGAGCTTCCAATGGCATCCCGAGTTTCTTGGTTTAAACATTGGACTGGTAGTTCATGGATTTGGATCTAGAATGATGTAAACTGGAAGGCGAGTGATGATATGGGCACATTTGCAGTCACTTTCTCAAAGACCACAAGGTGTTTGTCGTATGTCCAAGACTCATGTTCAAGTACCCTGTCTAAATCACATTCATCTTCAAAGTTAAAAAACAGGATGTTGTTGCCTATATCTTTAATTTGAACATCCTTTTTCGATCTCCAAAGTGGCCTGAATGTACGAGCCACTGATTCCACATTGACGACTCGTTTTGTCAAGAATTTTGCAGCAAGAGTAAAGGAGTCAGGCTCCGCTTTGGGCATGCTATTCCAGTTTCTTCTTAGTCTAATAGAGAGAGTTTTTTCCATAATCCTTTAAGGGATTCCATGTTGGTAAGTTGTACAGGTAGTGAGGTGTGTAATGATTGTGTTTTGGATGGTGATTTGGGACGCCCTACTAGTGACAGGACACTAGAGGGAAACGGGATACCTGTACGGGGACAAGGACAGAAAAGCTCCACTGGGGTTAAAGGAATAGATTCGTCCTAGAACCTTAGAGAGCGACTATCAATACCTACCCCTAATGGCCATAATGAGCAAGACTTAGGTACAATACTTATGTGCTGTTTCTTCGGTTCCCCTTTTAAGATTCTGCCATGTGGCTTTTTTCTCATGGATGGAAGTGTATTTTTTAAGTTAATTAGCCACATGGCAGAATCTTAAAAGAGGGACCTAAGAAACAATACCTAAGGTACTGTACATAAATTTTGTCCTCATATAATTCCTGCTTCAATTGAGTAGTGAATATAACATTTTGGGATATCATTTGTATGGTGTCCTGCACCATTTAATACCTTGATTTAGTCTACTAATTACTTATAGATTAAGTTAATTAAGAGTTAAGTCCTGAAGAAAATTAAGTGCATTTAAAAAAAAAAAAAAAAGTTACCACCATGTATCTTTGGCATGATGGTCACTTTACAAGTATAGGTGCTTGTGGAGTGTGTGGGGCAAGAGTTAAGGTTCAAGTCCCGTCACTAACCATATGTGTTCATAAAATCTATGAATAATATTGATTTCACATAAATTAAAAAAAAAAAAAAAAGGATAAAAGAAGAATTTCCTCTTCTTGATGAAATGAGAATACTATATTGCACAAGTAAATTTGTCATACTCATACCTTACCTTTTTCTAAAAACCAATATTCAACAAGTACTGCAACGTGCACATGATTGATTTATTCATGCATCACCTTAGCCATTAATTGTAACAATGTCAAGACTTCGTTTTTGCACTTTACGAGTTCGACTAATTTCTTTGATTCGAAAGTGTTTTTGAATGTGTTCCAAAGTAATATCCACTGTGTCACGTGTGATAATTTCTTCCTATAGTTCAGGGACGGACCCAAGATTTCAAGTTAGGGGGGCAAAGTATAAGTAAAAAAAAACTTCAAATAAGCATCCATATAGTTAGTGGCGAAACCAAAAATACTTTATAGGAGGCCAAGCCAAAGATAATAAAAGTTTTTAACTTAAAAAAATCATGACAAAAAAAAAAAAACTTTATTTTACAAAATTAATAAACAAGTCTATAAGAATGAGTGAATGGCTTAATTTAATTGCTCAAGCAAATACTATTATTATAGAAACACTATTATAAATTAAAATATAGGGAAATTCTTCTTTTACATTGTGCTGTTATAATATAAATTTATATTGTATACAAAAAAAGTGGCAAATATTATATATATTTGCAAAACATATACAATATTTACCATTTCTTTACAAATATGTACAATATATATTACTTTTTGTATGTCTATCATGTAAGTTTACATTGAAATTGCAATGTAGACATAAAAATTACATTGAATATAAAGCAATCTAATGATCACTCACAAGTTAACAATATAGCTACTAGTCCTCTACAGTACTCTACACAATGATCTTATTTTGTTTGATTGAACTACACGTATCAACATATCAATCTATATTCATCAATGAAAAATATCAATCAATAAAATAATAATATAATTAACAATCCTATTTTATATTACTATTTTATGAGTTACTATAGTTTTCCATCACTTAACTAAAACAAAGAGCAGCTGAGTCTTAAACTCAAAGTGAACATGTTTGAATATACAAACAGAGAGAGGGGTTCAAAGAGAGATAAATACAGTAGTGGAGACGTAGAGGGCCTGAAGGCTAGATTTGCGCCGATTGTCCCTAGTTGGCTGGTCAGATCTTCAACTTGATGGAGCTCTTTGCAGCAAGCGGCGATGGGGGAAGGATATGGGGTTGTTTGTTTGATTTATATATATATATATATATATATTTATATAAAGATGATTTTTTTTTCCTATTTTTATTAGGAGAGTCTTGATTTACTTAGATAGATTTGAATGATGAGGTACTTGAGACCATAATTTTTTCGGACTCTATGCGGAAACTAGCCTTAGTTCATGCTGCATGCCATTATTTGTGCTACATTATCCATTGAAGGTAACGACTAAAAAGTCGTGTTCCCCACATTCCTACACAATCAATCATAGAAAGACAACACGTTCATGATGAAATAATGTCTCAACTTAGGACTAGTGAAAAAAGCTATGATGTAATACGCATGGGTCCACAAGCTTTTCATGGTTTGTGTGACATTTTGCGAAGAGACGGTGATCTTCAAGCCACACAACGTGCCACGGTTGAAGAGCAAGTTGCCAAGTTTCTTCACATTCTATCACATAATGTGAAGAACCGTACAATTTCCTTCTTTTTTTGTTGTTCCAGTGAGACCATTAGTTGCCATTTTCATAATGTGTTATGATCAATAATTATGTTAGAGGATCAGTTTCTTCGACAACTTGATGGAACCCAAGTTCCACTTGAAATACTACAGAGTAGTAGGTTCAACCCATATTTTAAGGTAAATATATCATGTTTATATTTTATATTTGATAGTAGTCTAGTATAAATATATTTTAAGATAAATGTCTTTGAGAGATATTGTTAATTTCAGGATTGTATTGGGGCACTTGATGGAACACATGTTCGTGTCAAAGTGTCGAATGAGGATGCACCAAGATATCGGGGTAGGAAGGGTTACCAAACACAAAATGTGTTGGCGGCATGCTTATTTGATTTGAAATTCACGTATGTATTACTAGGTTGGGAAGGAACTGCTTCAGATTCAAGAATAATAAAGAGCGCTTTAACTAGAAACGATAATTTGAAAATCCCACAAGGTAAATTTAATTCAAATATGTATTAGGATGTATTCTTTATAATTAAAAAAATTATAGTATATAATTAACCATTGTTAGTGTTTATTAGGTAAATATTATCTTGTTGATGCGGGATACATGAATAGAAGTCGTCTGATTGCACCTTATAGCGGAATGTGATATCATTTAAAAGAGTACTCTGCTCGTCCTCTTGAAAATGCTAAAGAATTGTTTAATTTGCGACATGCGCCATTGCGCAATGCTATTGAAAGGGCATTTGGTGTACTGAAAAAGAGATTTCCTATCATAGCAAGTACAATAGAGCCTAGTTATTGTGTTGACACACAAAATGAAATCATTTTATTATGTTGCATACTTCATAATTATTTAATGGGTGTCGATCCTGATGAAAGTCTTATTGCTGAAGTTGATGAAGAGGTTTTACATTCTCATTGTGAACGTGTGGTCCCTACTCCTAGAGAAGATGATAAGCATGCTAGACAATGAGATATTATAAGAGATTCTATAGCATTAGCCATGTGGCAAAACTATGTCCAAATGTGATAGCTTTTGGGTTTATTGTTGTCATGTTGTTTAAGACTATGTTATGTTTCAATTACTTAGACCTAAATGTTATGCAAATTTCTCTTTTCATTTTGATATTGCTCTCTATCTTTTGATAATTAATATTAATATCTAAACAATATTTTATATGTGTTTTTTGTCTTATTAATTATAGCATGGGTAAGATATAAAAGAAGAATGGTGGAGATCCAAGCAAAGAAGTACAATGGAGTAGTGTTATGGATGATGCTTTAATGGATTTTTTTTTACATCAAGTGATCATCGGTGGTAAAGTTAATGGAACTTTTACCTTTAAGGCATATGATGACATAGTGAAAGAGTTGGTTGAAAAATTTCACATGGAGATTAATAAGGATAAGGTGAAAAATCGACAAAAGACATTGAAGAAGAATTTTCATGAATGCTATGACATATTTATAGATGGATTGAGTGGTTCTGGATGGAATGATTCTTTAAATATATAGACAGTTGAACTAGAAGTTTGGGAGCCACTTATAGCAGTAAATTACCATTTTTTGTGAGTTTAATTTTGAATTACATAATTATATCTGTAATATAACCATTTTTCTTGGTTTGTAACAGTCTAAACCTGCGGCCAAGAAGTGGATGACAACACCTATGCCCAACTACTCTAAGATGACACAACTTTGGGCTAAAGATAGAGCAAAAGGTGATCATGCTGAAACTGCAAAGGAGAGACGTGCTAGGTATGCTGCATCGACCACTATTGATGAGATTGATAATTTGGTATCTCAAAATGAAGTTTCTTTGGAGAACTTTGAAGTCGAAGATGATCAGAGGTCACCATAAATTAATGTTGTATGTTCTCGAGCGTCATCACAAGATGCAATGTCTTCTAAAAGCAAGAAAAGAAGACTGGCAGAAGATGACGAACTTGGGAATGTAATTTCCCAGTCATTTGATAATGTATCAATGGAAATTGATAGGGTGACTGAGGTTATGGCAAAGTGTTTTTCAAAGTCATATGGAGAAGAAGTTCATGCAGCGTTGGGCGTATTGGACTTGGATCCAATATCAAAGACTGAGACCTACATGTTCTTTGGTTGCCCAGATCATGAGTGCAAATGTGTTCTATTGACACTGATGTCTAAGCCTAAAAATTAAAAAGTGTGGGATTTCTTGGCCAACTTTAGATTTGCTTTATTTTGTTATTTTGTTTTGTTTTGGCAAGACTCATTATAGTTAAAAAAAAAAAAAAAGATATTTGTTTGTATTTTTTAGACAATGTTTATTTTGTTGAAAATAAATATGTGATGCGTGAATTTCTTTACAACATAGAAATATACATAACTTAATTTTTAGCTACAATAAATTTTTTTCCCCCTAAACTAGAATCATTATTTATGTTCTTTAAAATGAGGGGTATAATAGTAATGTTATTATAAAATAATTTCTTTTCATTCCATTCATTCCAATGTCACTTCCAAACAATATTACTTACATTCCATTCAATTCCATTCCTTTATTTTAAAACATCCAAACAAGATTTTTTAATTCAAAATCATTCATTTCCCTACTAAATTCATTCTATTCCATTCCTTTAATGACTATTCCATTCCATTTCATTCCCTTATGAACTCTCAAACGGAGTGTAAGAGTCCTGAATGAAAAGATTTGGATTTATTTTTTCTATTTATCCTTTTGTGATTGTTTGAATTTATTAAAATTATTTTGTTGCTTATTTTGGTGGAGCTATGGGTCAACAAATCAATGAATGGCCAAATTTCATTTTTGATTCTGGGTTCTTTATATCAAAATGGGTAAATTACAAAGTTAGTCCCTATATTTTACACCATATCTTAATTTTGGTCCCTAACCTTTCACTTGTGTCAATTTAGTCCTTAATATTTCCAATGACGTGTCAATTTAGTCTTTTCTATTATCCCTTGGATGAAAAAAGCTGATGTGTCAAACGGAATAATAAAAAAATATTTTTCATGCCATATCAATTACCCCACATCAATTTTTTTAAAGAAAAACCCACTTCAAATGTTCACATGTGAGATTTGTAATCTTGATTCTTGACTCACGTGAGAGTTGGGGGGGGGGGGGGGAGAGAGAGAGAGAGAGAGAGAGAGAGAGAGAAGAAAGGGAGGTGAATCTGATGAGAGATTGGAAGGATTTAGAATTTTCCCTAGACTGATTTGTACATGTGAACATCTGAAATGGTTTTATTTTATTTTTGTTTTTAAAATAATTTGAGTGGATTTTTTAAGCCAGCAATATCAACTTCAACTTAAAAAATCCAAAGCCCAACACATAACACCCAGAAGCTAAAAATGATCAAAAGGTTCAAAACCACGATCTTTCTCAGCTTTTTGAAATTGATAAGATTAAGATTGGAAATAAATGGGTTTGTTTGAAAGAAAGGAAAAAAATAAAAAAGCTCAAAAGAGACAAAGATCAGAGAAAGAGATAATAATGTGAGCGAGGTTGTGGAAGATGGTGTTATATAAGAAGAGAGATACAGAGAGAGAAAGCAAAACTAGGGGCCATTTGAAAGAGTTAAGTAAGTGCTTTTGGCGGGAAAGCGTTTTGGGAAAGTGAGAGTGAGAGTAAAGGTGATGGAGGAGAGGAAGATGAACCTGATGAGAGACAGGAATTTAGGGATTTAGAAATTTCCCTAATCTGATCTCATGTGTGAACATTTGCAATAGATTTTTTTTTTAATCTGACGTGGCAGTACAGTTGGCCGTTGATGTGATATAATTAATATATTTTTATTATTCCATTTGACACATCAGTTTTTTTCATCTAAGAGATAACAACATGGACTAAATTGACACGACACTAAAAAGGTTAGGGACCAAATTGAAACAATTGAAAGGTTAAGGACCAAATTGAGATATGGTGTAAAGGATAGGGACTAATTTTGTAATTTACCCTATCAAAATTTTCTCATTAGGTTGAAAGTGTGAATTTATTTGAGGTCTAAAGTCATTTTTTTCCAAAATTCTAGGGGGGCCAATAAGTATATCACTCTTAAATTTTAAGATAATTTATGTGAGAGTTATATGTATTTTTACTGGGTTATCCCCAAGTTTTGTCTTTACTTAAACATTGGATGTAGGGGTATTTTTTAACCACCAAAATGTTCATTCCAAACAGGAGAAACCCTTTAAATAGTAGTAGTATAGTCTATGGTTATTAATATCCCTATCTGGATCTTAGGATATTAAAATACTAAGATCCTACATCCCTAAAATGTTATGGATCTCACTAGGATCTCTAATAAAGTGAAATTTGTGTGAGATTTCAATCCAGATCTTATAGAATTCCGATCCCATAGAGATACTAAAGATCTTGTGCTATAAAGGAAAATTTAATTTTTTTTGTGTGTGCTTATTTTAGGCCTCCAAATGGAGTTCAAAGACCCCAAACTAATAAAAAATGTAATAAACAGATCAGCCCAGTAGCCCTAACCAAAATTGATTGAAAAAAAAAGTAAAAAATAAAAGCCTAACGCTCACGTCAGTCGCCAGTCGTCACTTTAACCTAATAAATAAAATCACAAAAAACAAAAAAAGAAGAGAAGAGACTAGACTACTAGAGAATGGAAGGCGAGTGTGAAAAGCTAAGAAATCCGAGGGTGATGCCACTATGAGAGAGACCATTAACTACAAAGGTGATTTTTTTTTTTAATAATTTAATTCAGCTAATAATGACTAGAATGATGTTTATAATGATCAACCGTACTTTGAGAAACACATCCAAGATAGCCAAACCTTTGGTCTTGATGATTGAGTGTCATTATGGTGTTATTTGAAATATTTTTATTTGTGTGGGACAATAGGTATTGACAGATTCTTAAATACGTTGGTTTCCAACTTTCCAAAAAAAAAAAAAAAACAAAAATGTTGGTTAAGTGAATTACGAATCCCTGATGGTGTCAGACATGAAACAAGGGGTATGAAGCGTTAAAAAAAAATCTCAAACCTATTTAATCAAACACATAGTTATATAGTTAGAGCATTAGAATTGCAACCCCTAAATTGCTATTTTTTACCATCAAACCAACAAAAACAAGCATTATCCCAATTTCTATTTATAAAAATTTTTGCAACTTAGCTACAGTAAGATGGTACTTTTAGAAGATACTGTAGCAAGTTGTAAAATCGTTTTTATTATATTTCATTACTTCTCCTCTCTCTCTCTCTCTCTCTCTTCCAAGTCTCTCTTTTCTCAGCTCAGACTCCATCCCTCTCTCTGTAATCTTAGCCTCTCTCTCCCCACTCTCTTTGTCTCGGTCTCTCTCGAATCGACATGGAGACAACGGTTTATGGTGGAGGCATGGAGATCGGCTTCTGTGGTGAAGGCGTGGACATCATGGAACCATGGTGGAGCTGTGGTTGTGGCTGGGTAATTGTGGTTTTGTTCTTAGGTCACGGTGGTTGCAGTGATAATGGGTTTGCTGGGCTTTGTTCTTGGTTGGGTTAGTGGTGGTTGTAGCGGAAACAATGGGTTTTGGTGTGGTAGTTTGTGGTCAAGCCAAGGAGGTCGTGGGTTGTGGTCAAGGTGGCGTTTGTGGTGGAAGTTGGGGGTTGTGGTTCGTGGTTGTGGTTGGGCCATGGTGGTTTTGTTCTTGGCATGGTGGTTGCGTTTTGTTCTTAGGTCGTGGTGGTTGATGTGATGGTGGGTTTGCTGCTTTGATCCTGGTTGGGTTGGTGGTGGTTGTGGTGGTTAAACAATGGGTTTTGGTGTGGTGGTGCCTCATATTGTTGGTGGTGGTGTGGTTGAGAGAGAGGGAGAGAGAGAGAGAGACAGAGACAGAGAGGCAGTGACAGAAATTAGAGAGAAGAGAGATAGATAGTTTTATATTATTTAATTGTATAATTTATATTATTTTAATGTGTTATATGTTAAAATAAAATTTGAGATGTTGGGTGTATTGTAAAATGATATTGTATAATAGATAAAATAGCTTTTTACATGGTAAAATAGAAACTTTTATGCAATTCCGGATGCTAATGCTCTTATAGACTTATAGTTTAATATATTTTACTTTATTAAATCCTAAAATTAAATAAAAACAAAACAACAACAACAACAACAACAATAATATTGGGTCCATTGTTGAGGTCCAAAAAATCACAATGTTATACCAATATATATATATATATATATATATATATATATATATATATATACACACACACTCAAAACTAAGAAAGAAGAAATAAAACAAAAAAAAGGGAGGGGGAGAAATTGATAGTTTAATAGTTCAAGTATATACAATTACTTATTCTCTCACCTGTTAGGAACCAAAAAGGAATAATAGAAAAAATTAAAGCTTCTAAGTTTTGTTCCTAGCAACCCTGCGAAACCAGAAGGAAAACAAAAATAAAATAAAATTAAAAACAATTCAGCAATACCAAAGCCAAATGGTAATTGTTGAGGATTTTCGGGGGTATTTTGACCATTTTCAAGTTTAATGAGGTATTTTGGTCATTTTATAGGTTTTAAGGGTATTTCAAAATTTTTAAGGTCTTAGGGTCATTTCAGTAATTTTGAAAGTTCTATGGGTATTTAGGTAAATTTTTAGGTTTAAGGTGCATTACGGTCATTTTTTAGGTTCCAGGGGCATTATTGTCAGTTTTTAAGTTACAAGGTCATTTCAGTCATTTTTTTTAGATTTCATGGTCATTTAGGTAATTTTTTTTAGTATCTAAGGGTATTTCGATTATTTTTTTTAGGTTTAGAGGGTATTTTAGTTATTTTTTAGATTTTAGGGTCATCTCAGTCATTTTTTAGGTTTTAAGGATATCCCAATAATTTTTGAGAGTTTCAGGGTTATTTTGGTAATTTTTAATTTTTAGAATGCGTTTTGGTAATTTTAGTATATTTAAGGGTATTTTGCAATTTTAGAGACTTTATGAGTATTTTTGTTATATATATTCGTTGATTATTAGGTAATTCAGTGAGGTTGGGTTGAGTTGGCTACGCCCATATGTAATGTTGGTACGATTTAATGTGATGATGGAATTGTCAAATGTAAGTAAAAAAAAAAAAGAACTATTGAATGTGACAAAAACATTGTAAGATGTGATATTGGTATTGCCCAATGTGACGCTAAAACTGTCAAATATGAGAAAAAAATAGAGTACCACCGAATGTGACAAAAGTACGGTCAGAAGTGATGTTAGTACTACCTAGTGTGATAATGGAACTGTCAAATGTGAGAAAAAAAATATGGTATCACTGAATGTGATAAAAGTACAGACAAATGTGATGTTGGTACTACCTAATGTGACAATGAAACCATCAAATGTGAGAAAAAAAATAAGGGAACAACCAAATGTGACAAAAGAACGTCACATGTGATGTTGAAACTGCACAATGTAAGGATGAAACCGTCAAATATGAGAAAAAAATAAAGGAACCATTGAATGTGACAAAAGTACAGTCACATACGATGTTAGAACTGCATAATGTGAGGATGGAACCATCAAATGTGAGGAAAAAAAAAAAGGAACTATCGAATGTGACAAAAGAACTGTCATATGTGATGTTAGAACTACAAAATGTGAGGATGAAACTATCAAATGTGAGAAAAAAGAATAAGAGAACCACCAAATGTGACAAAAGAACTATCACATGTGATGTTAGAACTGCACAATGTGTGGATAAAACTGTCAAATGTGAGAAAAAATTAAGAGAACTATCAAATGTGACAAAAGAACTGTCACATGTGATGTTGGAACTGCATAATGTGTGGATGAAACTGTCAAATGTGAGAAAAAATTAAGAGAACTACCAAATGTGACAAAAGAACTGTCACATGTGATGTTGGAACTGTACAATATGAAAATGGAATCGTCAAATGTGAAAAAAAAAGAAAAAGTAAGGGAACCATCGAATATGACAATAGAGCTGTCACATGTAAGATTGGAACTGTATAATGTAAGGATGAAACCGTCAAATGTGAGAAAAAAAAAGTAAAGGAACTGCCGAATGTGATAAAAGAATTGTCCCATGTGAGGTTGAACTACACAATATAAGGATGAAACCGTCAAATTTGAGAAAAATGTAACCTGGTATAACAAGTTACCTACTAGTAGGTACCATATCCCATTTTTTTTGAGGTACGGTAGAATTACTCTATATAAATATATATATATATAAATATATATATATATTTATATCTTTGTGAGTTAGTGGTGACAGACATTAATTGGTGCATTTATTGATAACTCAAAGTTTTGGTGGACCAGATTCCTCTAAGTTAGGATCAAACATTGTTTCAAGAAAGCTAATGCCTTAGACAGGAATGGAGTTCTTCCACAACCTTATTCTGCATTTTTATTTTCCTCCAACTTCTATTTTGTTTTCGTCTACTTTATCTTTTGACATCTCCGGTCTGTTTTGTGACCGTATCTGTAATATTGCCATCTCTACTATATAGTTGTTAATGCAATCCAATTTACCATATATATATATGATTATTTCTTTTCTTATCATCAAAAAATAAGATAAAATAAAAAATGAAAAGCGAAATACTAGCTATGAAGCTCGAAACTGACTTGGGCTTGCAATTTCGCACGTGCTGGCTCCGTGTGTTCATTAAAGCAAACGCTGCCGTTTCTTGCACTTCTTTATTTCTCTTGGCAAAAGTATCTGCTGTGTTTTCTTCCTTTTGTCATTAACTCCACTGTCGTCTAAGCTTTGTTCTTGCTTGTTTGATTTAGCTTCAACAGTGTGCAACAATATTTTCCTAAAAATTTGTCTGGACGTTGTGCAGGCCGTTAATTAGTCCAACATGGCTTAACCTTCATATACGTGTCCTCTCTTCCTTGCCTCCACGTGCTGTACGTCCAGCTCTAGCTCTCCTTATTTCTAAACAGACCAAAAAACTATTCTTTCTTCTCTTTCTCTTTCGCAGTTTTTTTTAGAGTTGTGTTGGATTGCATCAATCTCAAATGGCGTGAATGCCTTTGAGAACAAAGAGTTTTGTGGCTAAAGAGGGAGAGATGATTGACAATGGTGCTGGTGTTGGCGTATTATTGAATTGGTGGGAGGAGATTGACGAGTTGGAACAATATGCCTTGGTCTCCTTCACTGCGCTGGTACTTAATTATCTAATTTATTTCTTTGTTTTCTGGGATACATTTATTTATATATTTTATTGTTGATATTTCGATAGTTACAATTAGAGAAAATTTGAACATTATATAAATGTATTCATTAAAAATGCCAAAAAGTGCCATATGAGCTAGTGATTATCAAAAAAGGCTCTAGGTGGTTTTTGAGAATTAGGGCTAGTTTGATTGGAGATTTCTAGTATCGTTGTTTAGTTTTCAGTGTTGTGAAAATACGTGTTTGAGTGTTATAAAAATACGTGTCAAAAGTGTTATTATTGTTTAAACAGTACTATTATTTAAACATTGGTACCAAACAGCCCCTCAGTATCATATCATCATAGTTGATGTTTTATTGAACATTTATGGACTCACCCTAAAAATCTATGCGTTTGTACTTTAAATTTTGATTGTTGAGTTATCTTTGGTTGTATTTTTATCATTGATGATAATATTATTGGTTGTGCAGATAAATGGAACGTTGACTGATTGACAAGATGAAAACGTTTGTAAAGATTTCGCGTTGTGGCATTGTTACACAATCCTAATGAAAAATCCTTTTTTCCCCTTTTTGTGCGTGAAAAATGTGTATATCATTAACAAAAAAGAAGGTGTTTTTTATTTTCTTTTTCAAAAAAACAAAACAAAACAAAATCAGACATTGAGAATAATTTAATCTTGGCCAAGTTTGTATCGGTCTTGGCTTCTACCTTAAAAGTCCTAACACTTTTGTTAGACAGCTCTCAATTAGTTATGTAACTAAACTTTTTATGTGCCAAAATATTGCTCATTCTGTCTATCATATGCCACCATATAAGAAGATGTGAAGATTAAAGGTTGCCACACTTCTATCTTTTACCTCCAAAAAAAAAAAAAAAAAAACGGTTGCCACACTTGTCACTAAGATGTA
The DNA here is from genome assembly GCA_030021035.2 of Notholithocarpus densiflorus. Lineage (NCBI taxonomy): Eukaryota > Viridiplantae > Streptophyta > Magnoliopsida > Fagales > Fagaceae > Notholithocarpus > Notholithocarpus densiflorus. The sequence goes on along the minus strand of JARYZH020000090.1, from coordinate 1,374,569 downwards.
TAGAAAACTTGGTTTTTTCAAGCATATATGGTATCTCTACTCACAATTCACATCCAATTTCGTGATTTGTAATCAAGAAACCTTATTTTATATGAACTCTGGTTGATATTAAAGCAAATACTTGGAAACTGGAAAGCTTAAGGTCACAAACTTACTAGATATTTTTTTATTAAAGGTGAATTTTGACAAATTCACCGTTGAATTACATTTTCTTCTTATATCCTCCAAGCTTGCAAAATGTTTACAAAATCTAAGATCAATAGCTATGTCATCAATAAATTGTTTAAATTGCAAGTTTTTGTAGTTTAAAATTATATATAAAATATAAACTTATAAATCATAGTAAATAATATTCGATTGGCACAAAATTTGACATGTGAATTAAGAGTATAAAGAACATGCAATTTAAGGTTAGATTTTTAAAATATGTAGTATTATTAATTTTTTTTAAAGGAAGTTGTAGTATTATACTACAACTAATTTTGTAACTAAACTTTGTTTAATTAAAAGTACATGAATGATATTTAAAAATATATTGTTCATATATACTCCAGGTGCAAGAAGTTCAAAATTCAGCTCAGTAGGATGTTTACTACACCAGCAAGTACCCAATATTTTTGGCAATTGTTGCAAAGCATAAATTAGAACAATGTTAGGAGCAAATATTTTCAGTGTATATTGTAGGAAATATTTAAGGTCATGAAGCAATATACATAATAAAATCAAAACATGTAAAAACAAAAAGAAAATTTTATAACGCAATTGTTAAAATAGAATTTGGTCCACATTTTCTTAGTTGCAAGGAATAGAATTTATTTATACCCCAATAAAAAATAAATAAATCAAGTCAAATCAGGAATTTGAGAGAATTTCTAACCCTAGCCTTCCTAGATTCAAAACAGCCCCCTTTTCCCTAAATTATTCACCAAACAAAGAAGTGCTGATAGCACAAAATACAACTTCCTCCAATAACAAAAAATTTATTACAAAGATAAGCAGCAATAGGGTTCTTTGGTTCTTCATTGCAACAGGAACACAGATAAGTATGAAAGGGCCTATCAGGAACATGGGTACGTGCTTTCCAACAGTTTGGGTTTAACATGACCTGCAAGAAAGCAAGAGTTTATTAATGTTGTAGCGAAACTTTTGGGTTAAATCGAGTTTACTAGGAGAATGGTTAAACACCTTTTTCTCCATTGGGTGCCATTTGCTCCCCTGCTTCTAGAGATTAATGTTCGGTATTTCAATAATAATATTATCAGGACTGTGCGCGGGTTGGCAGAATTTTTTCGGAGTCCTAGAAAACATTGAATTGGCCATCGTTCTCATTATCCTCAGGAATAGAATTATTGGGCCCAAAAAGAAGCAAGCACAACATACAACGGTGAAGGTATAAAGCAACCGAGATGGAGTCAACACCACAGATGCACCCGTAGCAAAAGCTATGATCATTCCTGCAATGGAGATGTTGGTCATAAATCTAGCATATCTGCGGAGGTTCGTTACAACAGTGGGGCTTTCCTCTATAAAAGACCAAAAGTGGATGAAAACGGAGGCTGATGCCAAAGCAAAAGCCAAGGAATCAGCGATGACAAACACATTGAAAGCGAATTGTTTAATTAGAACCGCCATGCCCTTACGAAAATCGTTCTGTTCGTAACCACCAAGAGTTTGTAGAGCTGCTTGAATGTTACCGCTGCTATGAGAGTGGCCACCACTACGTCAATATCGTCCATATATCTACCACAGCGTATGGACCTGCTATCTCTTCCTGCTACATCAATTTCCCCAGTATTAAGACCTACATTGTCCCCAGTATCAGGAGATACAAACAGTGTCCCCAGTACTATGTAGTGCTTCGGCATTGGTTCTACTGACCTCCTGTTTCAAACTTCTTGGTAGGCTGCCAGTGGCACACAATGACCATTCAAACAGATAATCCTGCAAAATTTTTCAAGATAATTGTTAATGGAATATTGTAGCAGTTCTTTACAAGTTTCTTTTCACAGCCAATAGAAATTCAACATTTGCAAGTGGCTGCGTCCTCCCTAGCCTTATAAAAGGGAGAAGCCTGACCTCAATGAAGGAGAGCAATGTTCATCATTTTGAGTATCAGTAAAATCAGTAGCTAGAGGAACAGTATTCTCTACCTCATTTTACTTTCATTGCTTACATCTATAATACCCAAATATTCGCTGTTGAAACACTAACGGCAACCAAATCTATGGATTGTTATGCAACCAAATCTATACCCAAATACTCTTTTCATGTTTTCGCTCTTTCACCACAATTCTCTTACAATATATATATATATATATATATATATATATACATTTTCTTTAATTTCTTGAAAAGTAAACTGCAATTCAAATAAATGGAGTGTTAGGTGTCAAAATTTCATGCAATAGAATACTGGTTGTCATTTAAGGAGCAATTTCAATCAAACTCTAGAACTAAGTTGTGCAGTATGTACTCTATCAGACTTAACACATCTATTAATAGATATGATGTGCAATGAAAATGAGGTTAATTAGTACAATAAAATGGAAGTTAGAAAAAATGAGAGCACTACCCGTGTTCTCTACTAGCATCAAAATCAATTTTTATTCTCCTATATAGCCACTAGTAATCAACCTTGCACCCAACAAATTCAACAGATTAAGGTGATTTTAAAAGGTTGTGAGATATAGGGAATATGCATTATATGTGCAAAATGACAGAGAGTTGAAAGAATCTGGAACTTTCCTTTAAGTGAACTGATCTTATAAAACTAAATAATAAAACTCTACAAGTCAAAATAGAGAATAAATACAAAAAATAGAGTAAGGACTAAAATATCCCAAACTACACGGGATTAGTTACAGTACATATGCCAGCTAATTAACTCACGTGTGAACACATTCCAGTGTGAACACATTCTAGTCACGTGTGAATACATTCTAGTTCACGTGTGAACATATACATTACTAAACACTACAATTCTACAACTACCACACTACGCTAGTTATCTTAGATTTCATTTCTTCTCCTCTTTCTTCTTTTTCTTCCTTTCTGATCTGATTCACAACTTTCTTCAACACTCCCCCTCAAGTCCAGAGTATTAGGCTCTGAGACTTGAACTAAAGAAGCTACCTGTACTTGCTTAGATTGCTCCTTTAATAGCTTAGGTTGAAAAATGTCTTTCAGTCCTAGTTTCTCTGACAATCTCACAAAGGATGAAAAACCCAAAGCTTTAGTGAAGATGTCTGCAACTTGAGAATTTGTAGCAACATGGAAAGTCTTGATCATTCCCTCCAAAATTTTATCTCTCACTAAATGACAGTCAACTTCTATATGCTTGGTTCTTTCATGGAAGACCGGATTTGCTGCTATGTACAGTGCAGCCTGGTTATCACAAAATAGCATAGCTGGTCTTGAATGCTCAATCCTCAAGTCCTTCAATAATTGCAAAACCCAAGTGATTTCACAGGCCACACTTGCCATAGCTCTATACTCAGCTTTAGCTGAGGACCTGGACACAACTCCTTGTTTCTTTGATCTCTAAGAAATCAAGGAATCTCCCAAATATACTGCATAACCAGTGAGAGACCTCCTTGTATCTGGGCATCCAGCCCAATTCGCATCACAGAAGGCCTTGATATGCAACTCTGTGTTGCTTGGGAAGAATATGCCTTTACCTGGTGACCCTTTAATGAATTGAAGCACCTTGTGAGCTGCCTGCAAGTGTGGTTCCCTTGGCTGTGAGACAAACTGACTCAACCTATGCACTGCATAAGTCAAGTAAGGTCTTGTTAAGGTAAGGTATAAGAGTCTTCCAATTAGTCTTCTATACTGACCTGGTTCCTCCAACAACTTGCCTTCATATTTGGATAACCTCAAGTTTTGTTCCATGGGAAACTTAACAGGTTTGCTGCCAATAAAACCAGTGTCCTTGAGGATTTCCAAAGCATATTTTCTTTGGTTAAGACTGATTCCTTCATCAGTCCTTGCCACTTCCAATCCTAGAAAATACCTCAATGAGCCTAGATCCTTCAAACCAAACTTATCATCAAGAACTTTCTTCAAACTATTAACACAAGCAACATTATTTCCTGTCAAGAGTATATCATCAACATATACTAGTAAGACTGTGAATGAAGCTCCTTGAGTATGAGTGAACAAGGAGTAGTCAGACTTTGATTGGACAAACCCCATTTGTATAATAGTTGAGGAAAACTTCTCAAACCATTGTCTAGATGCTTGTTTGAGACCATATAAACTCTTATTTAGTTTACAAACCAAATGATGCTTCCCCTTGCTGTGAAAGCCAGGTGGTAAACACATGTAAACATCCTCAAGCAGCTCACCATGAAGAAATGCATTATTCACATCCATTTGATGAAGAAACCACCCTTTCACAGCAGCCAATGACAAAACAATTCTAACTGAGACTGATTTTGCAACTGGGGAGAAAGTTTCTGAGTAATCCAGCCCATGCTTTTGAGTAAAACCCTTGGCAACAAGCCTAGCCTTATACCTCTCAATGGTGCCATCAGGTAAGTATTTCCTCTATAAACCCATTTGCAACCAATGGCTGACTTACCAAGAGGCAAAGGGGTTAAAGTCAAAGTGTTATTCACCTCTAAAGCCTCAATTTCTTTGTCCATGGCAGCTCTCTACTTAGGAAATTGAACTGCCTATTGAAAAGAGACAGGTTCTGATGGAGTGGAAGAAACAACCATGACAAAGGAGTGAAAAGTAGGTCCAAGGTGTGAGTAACTCAAGTGATCTGAAAGAGCATAAGGCATACCAGAACATGGTTTGGTACTAGCAAATTGACAAGAGTAATCAGACAAGTAGGAAGGAGGTTTGTGAGACCTAGTGGATCTTCTAAGAGGAACAATGGAAGTGGAATCACATGAAATAGGAGTGGAAGACTGGGAAGCAAGAAAGGGATCTATAACAACAATAGGATCAACAGAAATAGAATCTATAGAAAGTGGTTTAGCAGAAACATGGTCTGGTGAAGGATCAGGGATATTATGAATAGGATCAGATGGAGGGAAATCAGAAACAAAAGCATGAGGAAAAACAAAATTATCCAAAATTGAAGTGGGAGATGGAGAACACTCAGCATAAGGAAAAATGGTTTCATAAAAGACAATGTCTCTAGAAACATAGACAGAATTGGACTGAAGATCAAGAACTTTGTAACCCTTAATGCCATGAGGATAGCCAAGAAACACACATTTTCTGGCCCTAGGTGCAAACTTGTGCCTAAGGTGAGATAAAGTTGAAATAAAACACAAGCAGCCAAAATTTCTTAGATGATGATAAGGAGGAGAAGAATGGAAAAGGACTTTATAAGGGCTTTTATTACTTAAAGCCTTAGAAGGAATCCTGTTAATAAGATGAACTGCTGTTAAGATGCAGTCACCCCAAAAACACAAAGGAAGTTTAGACTGAAACTGCAAAACCCTTGCAACATTTAGGATGTGTTGATGCTTCCTCTCAGCAATACCATTCTACTGAGGAGTATCAACACATGATAGCTGATGCAAAATACCATTAGAATGGAAAAAATCTTTTAAGAAAAATTTTGTGCCGTTGAATTTGAAGGAGGAACAGCAACTTGAAGCAAGTATAAACCATTGCTTTCCTTACCCAGACCAATCATGCTCCATTGAGCAAAGTCCTGGATGAAACACCAATCACCAAGAAAAATAAGGCAACAATGTTTGGTCTGAGTAAGTTTGCTAACAAAAATAAGATTGAAACTGAAGCAAGGGACACACAAAACATTTGTGAGTGTAAGTGTAGAAGAAATTTGCACAGTGCCTATGTGTGTTACAACAGCCTTTTCCCCATTTGGCAAATAGACACAAGAATGAACAATAGAAGTGATTGTGGTTAATTGAGAAACTGAGTGCACCATGTGATTAATGGCCCTAGTGTCAATGATCCAAGAATTAGACTTAAAACATTGCCTATCAATGACTTGAGCAGAAAAAATAGAATGAGTGAAATTGGGAGGTATCCAAAAGGGATTACCTGAGAAATTGGAAGAAGATGATGAAGTAGAAGTAGCTGTGGAAGATGGAAGAGCAGGTGCCATCACTGATGCAACTTGTGATGCAGTCTGAGCACTAAGTCCATTTGGAGTACCAAAACCTGAACCTGATGCATTGTGAGCTTTCAGAAAATTGAGAAGCTGTTCACATTGAACCTATGAGATTGGACATTGAGGTTGAGTGGTTTGTTGGCAAGTCTGAAAACCAAAATCACTAGGAAAACCTCCAAAACCTGACTGTGAAACACCAAAAGGAGTCTGCAAGCCACTGTTGGGCTGAGTAACATCACCATACTGAGCATTAGAATGACCATCAAAACCAAAACCTCCTGTGATTTGATTAGCCATAGCCTTAGTCCCACCTTTTGGCTTATACCCTGGGGGATATCCATGAAGCTTGTAGCATTTGTCAGCAATATGACCAGTGAAACAACAGTAAGTATAGACTGGTCTTTCCTTCTTAAAGTTACCTCCTTTTTCTCCATTGTTTTGAGCATGACCTTGATTGCCTTGAAAAGGTCTAGTGCCATTCACATACATAGCAACAGGATCCAATTGCTGAACTTGTTGAACCACAGTAACAGTGTTGCCTAGGCTTCTCCTTTTCTCTTCTTGCAAAATCAATGAACATACCTTGCTAAGAGAAGGAAAAGGCTCAATTAGTAAGATTTGCCCAATTAGAGTGCCATAACTGTCGTTCAACCCCATTAAAAACCTAAAAACATGCTCTTTATGCTGTGCATTTAGCTTAGAAGACTTAGAACCACAAACACAAGGACAATTACAGACTGTGAAAGGCTGATTATTCACAAATTCATCCCATAAAGTCTTGAATTTCGTAAAATAGGAACTCACTGACATTGATCCTTGAACCAAATGTGAAATTTCCTTTTGAAGCTCAAACAGTCTTGGAGTGTTGTCCTGAGATAACCTGTTCTTGAGATCAATCCACAAATCTTTTGCAGAATTGATGTAAATCACACTAGCCTTAAGATCAGGACTGAGTGAATTAGTCAGCCATGAAAGGATCGTAGTGTTACACCTGTTCCAAGAATTGAACAAAGGTGAAGTTGGAGCCGGTTCTAAAATTGAACCATTGACAAATCCAAATTTATTTCTCGAACTCAAAGCAAGAAACAGTGATCTCGCCCAAGTCATGTAATTCTCAGGACCAGTGAGAGGCTGAGATGTGAGAATTAAACTAGGATTTTAATTTGCTGGTAGGAAAAAGGGATTATTGGCAGATTCATCTGCCATAGCTGCATTTGCAGTTGGTACAGATGAAGAAGATGGTGCACTTGACGAATCTGAAGCCATGAGCAACCAAGAAAATGAAGAAAACCAAAGAAAACCAGAAGAAAATTTCTGTTTGGTAAGAAAGAAAATGAGGGAAAATACGCTCTGATACCATGCAAAATGACAGAGAGTTGAAAGAATCTGGAACTTTCCTTTAAGTGAACTGATCTTATAAAACTGAATAATAAAACTCTACAAGTCAAAATAGAGACTAAATACAAAAAACAGAGTAAGGCCTAAAATATCCCAAACTACATGGGATTAGTTACAATACATATGCCAGCTAATTAACTCACGTGTGAACACATTCTAGTCACGTGTGAACACATTCTAGTTCACGTGTGAACATATACATTACTAAACACTACAATTCTACAACTACCACACTACGCTAGTTATCTCAGACTTCATTTCTTCTCCTCTTTCTTCTTTTTCTTCGTTCTTTTTCTTCCTTTCTGATCTGATTCACAACTTTCTTCAACAATATGTGAGTATTACGATCATTTTTTTTCCTATTTCATTTTAAAATAAGGACATATCATTTTAGTTGGGATATAGGAGTCTTGCCTTCCCTAAAATTGCAAGCTGTGTTTGATTGGATGATGTCCATGGCAGTGAAGCCCTCATTGTTTATAGCACTTCGATCAACCCTTTCATCGTTTGTAAGTTTGACTAAGATATCAGGATTTCCATGGATGGCCGCAAGATACAAAGGCGTGTTTCCATTCATATCTTTTCTGTTTATAACACTATCAAAATGTTGGATCTTCAAAAAATACTCAACTACCCTTTGCTCTCCGCTTTCCACTGCAACATGAAGAGCTGTCATGCCCTTTTTGTCCAGCAATGCCCATTATCCGGACAGTACTCAAACAGCTTTTCAATAAACTGTACATGCCCATTTTTTGCAGCAATGTGAAGAGCTGACATGCCTTCTGTCAGGCCTCAAACCCCAAAGGGTCCAAAGCATGAGAAAGACGTCTCAAAGTACTTGTAGATTTTTCATTTTTGACAATCCAATCCACAAAAATCATATCAAGTACCAACATCAAGAATTATCATAATAATTCCATTGAATATACTCTCAAAGTAAGTCAGAGCTCTAAGAAATAATTACAAGGACTATTGGTTACAAAAGAATAGAGGTCTAAATAAATAATTACATATCATCAGCTTGTCCCATCAGCAAAAATAATGTCACAACCACTATAATATACAAAAGAATGAGTCAACCTATTCTAAGATGTACATTATCTAATATCTCCATTACAAAAGTTCAGTCTCTATCAGTAGTTAGTCTAACTACTGTTAGCCACCAAAAAGAGCTGTCTCAAAAGATTGTTGCCTACTCTGAAAAGTTTATAAGATAATGGAATGAGACAGAGCCTGGTAAGTAGCATAATTAATGGGGGTGGGAGAAATGCAAGTTTCATGATGATATCAATTTACAAATCGTGTTTTAATTTGGGAATTTCCAAATAATTTCTACAAAACCATTTCCAAAAAGAATATGATAAGAATGAATAAAATGACATGGCACAAAGCTTCTCAAAATGCTCTCATGAAACTACATACTATAACTTGTGAGCAATAACAATACAATTCCAAACCCAAGGCCACATGATAATGCCGTCACAAAGACGGAACTCATCATCGACACACAGTCGAAACTAAATATGCCGTCACAAAGACGGAACTCATCGCCATCACAAAGACGGAACTAATAAGCCGTCACAAAGATGGAACTCATCGCCGTCACAAAGACGGAACTCAATAACCATCACAAAGACGGGTGCTAAGATACCAATGTCACACAGATTATAGTATCTAGTTAGATAATCACCGAGTAATCACATGTCATAGCACATGGGTAGAACATAAAAAACTCACAAATTACCTTTAATTCAAAATATATAATTCACTTCCAAGTAGTTTCATAAAATATTTGAATGCCCAAGATATTCACAAGGTTCTCAAAGCTTTCAACTCATTTCTTGTCAAAAAGATTTTGTATTAACTTCCCAAATAACATAGGTCAAGATAAAGCATCTTTATATTTTTGCAAATAATGCAATAAAGCCATAAAACGCATTCTCAAGAATTTAATCAAATATGCTAGTCTTTTCATGCTAACAAATCATGCAATTCCGCATGTGCAATAAGAATATGCACTTTCATATAAAATCATATATAGTAGGGTCATAACATAACACTTTTAGAAAAACATAGTTCCACCATTAATTTTCCAAAATGTGTTTGACTCAAAAACAATGTTTATGCAACATGGTTATTTTCCAAAAATTCCATTAAAAAGCTACTTACCTCGCAACCCGCAAAAGCCTAATTTTCCAAGCTCCAAATGAAATTAGCTAGAACTTAAAAAATACCAAGCAAACTTATCAAAATAAGCATAAAGCTTGAAATTGTATCTAGTTACCTATTAGAAATTGCTAACTAAGAAATTAATTAGGCAAGCCTAGCATTTAACCTTACAAATAATGTATTCCACTTCCAAAGCTTCTCAACAATTTCATTACAAGGCATAGACTCCCATTATACTCATGAATCATTCAAGGTATTATCTCTAACATCAAAACCTCAATAATTTATGAGTAGCTTCCACAAGATTTTCACATCATCATCAAGAGACCCATGACACCAAAATCACAATATCCTTCAAAACTAACCATTTAAATCTTTAACTAGCTCCAAATAAATCATAAAAATTATATTCACCATTTATTTCACATGATATAACTCAAAACCCTTAAATTTTCACCATACATAAACCTTGGTTAGCCACCACTAGTAAAACCATAAACCCACTCATCAAATTAGTCCACCAAATTAAAAACCCATATATAAAATTACAAGAATATCACCCAAGAAGCTCATAAATCTCAAGAACATCATTATTAAAGCTTGGGTAAAATAACCTCAAACAAGAACATAATACGCATCAAAAGAGATTAGAACTTTTACCTCAAATAACTTATGTAAAGATGTGATGCTCTTGAGGATTTTCCGGTGATCTTGCCGGAAAAGAATGGTGGAGGTGATGAGGAGTGTACCGGTGGGAAAGTGAGGGAGAGGAGTGTGTGTATGTGTGTTGTGTTGAGACAAAATAAAAAAGAAAAAGAGAGCAAAGTGAGAAGAGATGAGAGCTAACCGGCAAAAGGTGATATATTTTGAGAGAAAAAGAGTGGTGGGGAATTAAGGGGTAGGTGGAAGGTGATATATTTTGAGAGAAAAAGAGTGGTGGGGAATTAAGGGGTAGGTGGGTGGGGCTCACGTGGTCAAAAATCTGACCACTTTTTTTTTTTTTTTTTAAACTTGACTTGGGCTGGGGCGTTACACCTTCTAAGTCCGCTATATATCCCGGATTATTATCAACTTTTAATAAAAGTTCAGCAACTTCACCACAACCAAAATTCGCAGCATAATGAAGAGGTGTACGTCCAAATTTATCAACTTCTAACATTGCAGATGGACTTTTTTCAATTAGCCTGTTCATAAATGCTAGAGAGAAGAAAAAACAAAGAAACTCTTTAATATAAATCATATAGTTAATGATAAAAATAGAGAAGAACATAATATATATATATATATATATATATATATAAGCTAGCTAGGGCCTCCACGTCAATTTTGTAGGTGGGTTTTTATGTTGTGTTAGCGGGAGTGGCTTATATACCACTAGTCAAACTACATCTGATTAGCTCTGTGAAGTATACAAATTGGTGTTCTTGAATGATATATAAAGCACTGTCATGAGACTCATGACCTCACTGTTAATGTAGCATCCAGCAAACATATAAATATGCAACATGGTGATTTAAGCTTATCTATTTAATGAATTCAATCGGTATTAAGTGTCACCAGTAATAGATTTAAATGGTTAATGATTCTTTGATTGGGAGAAACATTTATGGCCAATTTGATGACGGAGGACATTCAGTTGCAGAGGTTACACATACTTTCTTTTAGGTGAAGTGATTTTCTTTATAGAATCAGATGGATTAAGTTCAGGATCCGCATATTTGGACTTCATTATATTTTTTTAAAACTTTTGAGATCATCTCTAATGGTTGGGCATACCGTTACTAATCAACCAACAAATTGTTAAGTCTGTCTTCAACTCAATCCATGCACACCCCTATAAATGACTGCAAAATTTGTGCCCGAAATTTTGGTTGTTTTGTTTTTGTTAGTCATGCATGTCACTCATTACTTATTTACTGAAACTGGGTAATCAACCAAGTTAGTCTGTCTTGGACATCTGAGTGGGCACCCTTGATTGATTGTTATCGACAAGGTAAGCAATAGAAATTGCCCTTTTGATCCGCTCTATACCCTAATTGTAGACAATGAGGATGAATGATTAATGTCCCAAACTAGGATTATTACTTGCATAGTTGTAAGCACCTCGCCCAATTTATTATTATCGATCACAGTAATTCCTTTGGGAATTGCAAACCCTTTGACCAATTTTCATATAGTCAGCTTAAAATGAACTAATAATCCTGCGAGGACAATGATTTCCTAAAACCGAGTGATGCCCCAACCTAATGTAGGACGTCCAGAGTTTTATGATTGTTTTTCAAAATCCAAGGGGAAGGAACTAGATGCTTGTTTTAGGTACAAGTTTTCCTTTTGGGTTTAACCAGGCTAGTCTTGTACCCCTACTTATGCTTCTAAAATGTATAGAGAAGATGTTTACTCAAACATATATTAGACCAAACCCAGGTCCTAAGGGACAATGACCCTATAAGGACCTATGAAGCACGGACGCGGCTAGGAGGGTGCTGCACAGGAGTCCGATGCGGCTGTCCCCACGTCGGTGCCGCGTCTGAGCTTTTTTTTTTTTTTTTTTTTTTTTTTCACGAATTCATGCCAACTCAGCTCGATTTGCGCTGACTCGGCTTTGATTCACGTTGAACCGGGTAGATTCGGCCAGAATCAAGCCGTATCGGCCAACGACCGAAACGGCTGAAACGGACGGAAATGGCCGAAATTGGCCTTGAATCAGGCCGGAACAGCTGAAATCAGCTTTGAATCAAGCCCAAACATCCTAAATCTGTCATTTCTTAATTTTATTCTGAATATTTGTTGCTTCTTTTGTGTTTTCTTTTTTCTTTTGTGTTTTGTTTTGTGTTTCTTGTCTTCTTCTTTCTTTGTTTTGTGAATCAAGGCAAAGTAATGTGTTTTTAAAAAATATTTTAATAGTAAAAATATATAGAAAATATAAATAAAAATATTTTTAATAATTTTTTAATCGCCGCAGCCCGCCCCACCCACACCCAGCTTTTTTAAAAATTGTCAAGTCCCGCACCCGCACCCGAATCCGAAAACACACCCGTGCTTTATAGATAAGGACATCTTGGATAATATATAAAAGGGACACAAGAGGCCAAAGATCTAGCAAGAAAACAATAAAAAGAAAACCATTTTTCTCACCCTAGAACCTAGGCCAAATTGTAATCCCCCCACCCCCCCTTTTCCCCTTTGACTCAAATGGGAACAACCTCTTACAACCCCAAGCCTCTTGTCTAAGTTATAAACTTGACTGTCTACTGTAGAAAACTCATTAATAGATGTCCATGTCAAGGGGTTGGCCCAATTACATATGAATTGGTAGGATCATACATAGATTTCTAAGTTCTAAATTTGTTTTTCCATTGTTGAAACTAATTAATTGTTCGATATCAAACTGTTTTTCTTGTCAAACTGCCGACTTTCAACTATGAAAATTTTATGGACAAGTAGGTGCCTTAAGTTCATACTTCATACGTATAGACATGGCAAAACGGGCGGGTCGGGTCGGGTCGGGTCAATCGGGTTGCGGGTCAAACGGGTCACGGGTCAAAAACGGGTCATTTTAAGCAGGTTAAAATCGGGTTTGGGTCAATCGGGTTGCAGGTCGGGTCGGGTTGACCCGTATTTTTCACATGAATTTTTTTTTTTTTTATTTAAGAAAACAACATATATTTGCTATTTGGAAAGTTATGCAACAAATTACTTAATGTAAAATGCATTATTTTGAATTCACTACTTATATCAAGAATGAACTCAGTTAAACTTATTAATACTTATTCAATAATTTTAAAATTATACAAATCCTAATATTACTATCTAAAACAAAATAACACAAAGATAAGTAAAACAAATACACAAGTTTTATTTCTATACAATATCAACATCCCAAAACATAAAACAAAATTACAAATGACTTATTGAATAACTCATTTGATAAAGAATAAAAACATATAAGAAATTTGCAATCTTGAAAATTAATTTTATAATCTATTATCAATTGTGGTTGACATTCTATTTCAATTTGAGATATACATTAAAGTTTGATTGCTTACTTTTTTACACATGGTCTTTTTAATGAATATCATATCATTGTTAAGCAACACATATTCTAGGAAATATCATAATTTATTTTGAAAAGTCATTTATTTTGGACATAAATTGTTAAAAAATAAGTCTAAGCATTCATAATTTATGCTAATTTGATACTTTGGCTTCACTATTTTCACACTTGTGAATGTTTCTCACACATGTCAACAATTTTAAATCTATGCTTTTAACTCTACAAATTATCTTGGCATGTATTTTGCTATTTGATATCTAAAAATCTTTACTCATTACAGAATGCTCAATCACATGCATTTATCTTTCAATTAATTTGCATACAGTTATGTAAATGTATCAATTGTTTCCTTAAAGTTCACAATAAACAATTAAACCAATATTGTCTTAATTTTAATTTTTTTTTTTTTTTACCAAAAAAAAAAGTTTAAAAAAAATGGTTCGGGTTTGGGTCGGGTCGCAGGTCGGGTCGGGTTGACCCGCAAAAACACGGGTCGGGTCACGGGTCAACCCGTTTTTGCTTCGGGTAAAAAAAATCGGATTTGGGTCGGGTATTTTTCGGGTCGGGTCAAAATTTTCTGACCCGTTTTGCCATGTCTACATACGTACAATATCTATCAACAAAAATTTTTAGACATGCTTACATATATGAGGTCCAATAATACAGTACAAAAGGAATCTATTATATAATAACTATATATAAAATGAATGGCCTAATCCACTTCCATAATTTTGTAGTTGAAATTTTTAATTCTAATAATTAATATAAAGTTTAAAATGTTTTTGCGTATGCCTTTCTTTATTTTTCATAAATGAAAGGGTTACCTTCGAATTTTTTTTCAAGATGTCCTTCTGTCGTATTCGGAAAGTCCTTGAGAAGAAACCTCTCCTTGACCCCGTTCAGCTGACGTCCTAAGAATAATATAGACAAAAACTTCAAAGATAAGTAGAATGCCTAAAAAATTATATATTTTTTTTCCCAATAAGAAAACAATCAAAAAAATTATATTTTGCTCTCTCAATTATAAATAGTTTTAGTTCAATGAAAGAATGTAGTGCACAAATTTGTAAGGTTAAAGTTAATTTATGAAATAAAGCATTTGTTTCGGGCATGATTTTCTTTTTTCTTTTGCTTTTTCTGTACTTAAGAATTTTTTTTTTTTTTTAATATTTAATTTGGTCTTCTTGAAAAATTTTCTGATTATGTCACTATTAAGTTTAAGTGTGAGTAATTCATTTCGTTTAAATTTTTTCTCTATCTCCTTTTCTTTTTTATCTGAATCAATGTAACATAGAAAAAAACATATGATTGAAATAAAGTCACAGAAGTAATAAAATTACACACAAAGAATGGACATGATTATGTAAAATTCATTTTTTTTTTAATCACGGCTTGGCCTAAGAATCATATGTATCCACCGGGCAACAATCTGGTGTTTTTCTTCAAAAAATCAGAAAATAAAAAATAAAAAATAAAAACAATTATAGCCAGGATCTTAAGAAAAATGTTTTATAGACCAAATCGTAAAAAAACCTAAAAAGTAAGTTTCAAAGTTTTGAGATTAGTATAGGTTTTTAGATGATGACGTTGTTATTATTATTAAGAAAAGTTTTAGTTTACATTGTACTAGCAATATAAAATTATAGTTACCCTTGTTATTTATTCACTAAACAAGTTTTAAAATCATGATCTAAAAGCATCTCCAGCAGATTCTCCAAATTTTTGTACTGTTTGGAGAATGAACAATGACTTTTACCTTTTAGCTACTCACTTTTTCAAATACATTTTCCAACAGATTCTCTATCTCATTCTCTATCTCATTTAAGTATTATTTCTTCATTCATTCTTTATTCTTTTTTTTTTTTTTTATCATCATTTATTCTTCCTATATTCATTCCCAACAATTATATTTTTCCAATGAAAAGTGTTATATCCACAACATTTTTCGCAATACTTTCACAAGAATCACATCAAAATCTTATGTGGAAAGTTGTTATTAGTTCTAATTTGAACCCATCGCTGAAATTATTTTTTTACTCACCAATATTAGCTAATAACAATCTATTACTTAATATTTATTGTGAAAATATTGTGGTAGCATTTCTTAATTGTCTTTTCTTATTTTTTATATTATTTTTCCCTTCACACAATCTGTTATCCATACGTTTCTTCTTCTTTTTTCTTTGGCTTTTTTCTCTTGGTTTTTTCTCCACCACACACGTATCCCACTCCTTTCCTCTATCTACCTTCTTTTTCTTTTTCTAGTTCATTTCGGATCATTTCTTCAGCTATCTCTATCTCTCTCTCTCTCTCTCTCTCTCTCTCTCTCTCTAGCTCTGTCTTTTTTTACTTTTTCTATTTCTACTTGATTCTAGAACACTCTCTCCCTCTATCTCACACAAACAAATTCTCTCTCATACGCACATAGATCACTGGCAGAGAAGTGGAGATCGGCGTTCTACATGTTTTTTTTTTTTTTTTTTGTACTGGTTTGATTAGTTTTATTTTATTGTTCAGATTTCATTAGGCTTATGAGAAAGATTGTTTTTGTGGTTCAAATCTTTCGATTGGGTTTTGTGTTTTTGTTTTGATTGTGGTATATTACTATTGAGATAGAGAAGCACGAGAGAGTGAAGAACGAAAGAGAAAAGGAATAAGAGAGAAAGAATTATTTTTTTATTCAACCGAATATTATTTTAAGGAATAATATTGTTTAGAGGTGCTACAGTAATTGCTATAGTGTCTCTACTTGTAGAGAAGTACTGTAGCAACTCTAATCTAAACAATGGAGATGGAGAAGCTGTTGGAGTGAGTTTTTGGGGTGAACAGTGGGCTTTTCTCTCCAAAAAATAGATATAGAGCATCTATTGGAGATGCTCTAAGGATAAATATATACTTGTCTGTTGTCCCTACATTATCATCCTCCTGTTGAGTTAGGAGCTTAACATTGTCTTGTGTAAATACATAAATTGCAAACTACATTTTTAAAATTTGAAGTATTTGGATTTTACACTCTAAAATTTTAGAATTTAAACTTTAACCTCTAAAGTTATATTTTGTTTGCATCAGCAGCTCCTTTGTCCATATTTTCCACTAAGTATCAAATAAGTTTATCACAATTGTTTAATTTGTACAATAAAATAATGCAACATCATTTTTATTTTAATTATTTAATTTTTTTAAAACTAAAAAAATGAGGTGACATCCACATGTAAAGCATATAACTTTAGGGGTAAAATTTATATTATGAATTATAATGTAAAATCCAAATATCCTAAACTTTAGAGGTAAAGTTTGCAAATATCACCAAATCCATCTGAATGTTTTCATCCATTTCTACAGTCGCATCATCGGCAAGATCCACGGTTGTGGGGATCCCTCGTTTGGCACGTGCCCTCGAATTCCTTGTTATCATCTGTACCGCCTTAGCAGTATTTATCTCTGTTGAACTAGAATGCATCTGATCAGTTAACGATAAAGTTTTTTAGAGTGACACAATGGATTTTTTGGGAAATTTCAATCCACATTCCTTTTGGCTTTTGACTACTTTTAATTTTAGCTACATATGGACCTAGCTAACAGTACTCATGGTAAAGAAATATCGAGGAAGCTATATATATATATATATATATATATAGTCATATTGCTGAATCTTAAGAGTGGAACTTAAGGAACAAAGTGTTGACAGACATTCATTGGTACACTTATTGATAACTCAAAGTGTTGGTGGACCAGATTCCTCTAAGTTAGGATCAAACATTGTTTCAAGAAAGCTAATGCCTTAGACAGGAATGGAGTTCTTCCACAACCTTATTTGGCATTTTTATTTTCCTCCAACTTCTATTTTGTTTTCGCCTACTTTATCTTTTGACATCTCGTTCTGTTTTGTGACCCTATCTGTAATATTGCCATCTCTATAGTTGTTAATGCAATCCAATTTACCATATATATATATGATTATTTCTTTTCTTATCATCAAAAAATAAAATAAAATAAAAAATGAAAAGCGAAATACTAGCTATGAAGCTCGAAACTTTGGTTGTCCAATATTTTTGGGATATTTATGGAAACTTCTCTTTTCCCATCAAAGTTAGGCGTGAAAAGATTCTCAAAAAAAAAAAAAAAAAAAAAAAAAAAAGTTTGGCGTGAAAAAGCCAAAAATACAGTTGTTAGAGGTGACTTTTAGTTTCAAGGAGGTCATCAACAGGAACATAGTCAGAAATTTCTAATTGGAATACTTAAGATTTCAATATATTTAGGGTTGATTTCAAGTTTTATTTGGTGTAAAATGAGAGTAAAACTTGGATAAAACCTCAGAGACAGACTTTGGCAAAGCAACTTGAGAAGAACCTTGCAGTGTATAAAGGCCTCCTTGCTTTTTATCCAACCTAATCATCTTCCAAAGCTGTAAGTCCTAAATGAAACAATAATGGGAAAGAAAAATACAACAACAGGAGGGATTTGGGTTAGTTTGCTTATAGAAACAAGATTAAAAGAGAAAGTGGGGATACAAAGCTCATTCTCCAAAATTAAGGTGGCAGACACTTGTACAGTTCTTATGTGAGTAACTTTGGCCATGTTTCTCAACTGAAGAAGTAATGATCTTCAAGAAATGAAGGGAGTGGACCATGTGGTCAGTGGCTCCACTGTCAAGAATCCAATCAGTTGAGCTAATATGTGAGGTGTTGACAGTTGAAGAGAAAACAAAATATTCTAAAGATGGGGAAGACCATATACCTGACAACTCATAACCTTGAAGACCAAGTGAAGGCTGAGTGAAGATATTGGCAACTTGGTGAGTATCTATAGCCACTTCTAGTGGAGCTTGAGTACCAAAATGGCATTGAGAGTTCAACAGACCAATCAATTGCTGATATTCTGCACAAGTGAGATTGACAGCTTCACTTGAACTATCCTCAATAGCAACAACATTGTTGGCAAAGGATGATGAAGAACCAGCTGATTGACCTTTGTTTTTGAATTTATAATCAAGAGGGTAACCATGTAGTTTATAGCACTTGTCAACCACATGACCCATGGTACCACAATGAGTGCATTGAGGCCTCCTACACTTAGACTTGGTGGAATTCTTAGCATAAGCATTGCTACTCTTGGCTGCCAATGCTACTGCTGTGTCAATCTCGACTCTCTTTCTAGCACCAACCTTTTTTTGCTTCTCATCTTAAAGTAAAAGAGAGAAGACCTTACTCAAAGAAGGAATAGGATCCATAAGCAAAATATGTCCTCTTACTGCTGCATAAGTATCATTCAGCCCCATCAAGAAGGACATGGTACAATCCTCCACTTGATGACTACAAGTACAGGTTCTGTAGTTAGAAAACTCATTATAGAGTCCCTTAAACTTGGTGTAATAGGCATTGATGGTCAGATCTTCTTGAGTCAAAGAACTGACTTCCTTCCTTAGCACAAAAATTCGAGGACCATTGCCTTGTGAGTACCTATACTGCAGGTCAAGCCAAACCTCCCTTGCTTTCTTGAAATACACTACACTAGGTTGCTAATCTTTAGAGATAGAATTGAACAACCAAGTCAAAACTGTACTGTTACATTTGCACTAAGCTGTATAGCATGGATGATCAGCTGATTTAGGCTTTGGTATAGAACCATCAATAAAGCCTATCTTGGTTTTGACATCTAAAGAAATGAGAATTGCTCTACTCCAAGTGTTGTAATTCTCCTCAGTGAGATGTTGAACAACAAGAGACATGCCGGGGTTATCACTATTAGACAAGAAATAGGGACTAGAGGCATTTTCTCATGGTTGGACAATTGGGACAAATGCACTAGAAGCACTATCAGCCATACTTAATGCAATTGAGCAACAAGAATAGATACAATTGAGATTAAGATTCACAATCCCAAACCACAAATCAACAGAAGAACAACAAGAATTGATTTTCAACAAATCAAGACACTTGATCACAAAGAATCAACTCAGAAACTCGTTGATCAATCAAATCCAAGAATCAATACAAGATCTTGATGAATAAGAAAGCAATCATAGAATCCACAGTCAAGCAATTGAAAACCCTAAATCAATAATTTCAATTTGCTATTGTATGCAGAAAGAAATTAAGATTTCGAAGAAAAGCTTAGTGCAGAAATCAAGAGAAATAAAGATGAGAAAATTTCATCTTGATTTGAGAGAAAGCACTAAGAAAACATAATGAAATTGAACTAAGAAGCTCAGAGAATACTAGATTGAAGACTCTCAGAATTAGTTTGACTTTGATACCATGTTGAAATCACACACAAACTCAAGGTCCTACAATGGTGGATTGAGAATCACACAGAAAAGGAAGAGAGAGAGAGAGAGAGAGAGAGAGAGAGAGTAGGAAAGAGATATTTGTGAATGATTTATCATATCATAAATATAAAGCTATGTCCTTTATATAGTGAGAGCAGAATGGTGGGAAAGAGTAACATAATAACAAACTACTTATTTAACCAATACCATAAGGACAAGTGGCAAAACTGAAAACAAAGTAACTAACTAATCTATAACTACTGCATCAATGACATGCTGTATCATGTACTGCTACTCTATACTACATGTAGTTCAACTAGCTATATACAAAACTACAATATACAAAACTACACTCTCTTTAACAAATACATTTTCTTGTTTTAAACTTTTAAAAAAATCTTAAATTTTTAAAAAGTTTAATTAATGCCATGAAATTTTCCAATCATTTTAATTCACGTCTTTAAGGTGTGTTTGGATATCGCTTATTTGCTGAAAATTGAAAACTTATTGTTGAAAACACTGTAACAAAACAGACACACACTTAAAAGTCCATGAAAACTTAGTGCTTGGCTAGTCCATGAATAGTGCCATGGGACCAGCCAAACAAAAATGCAAATGCAAAATCATCACAAAACAAACGCACGCTTAAGAGTCACAATTAACAAAAAGTAATCGAAAATCGTATGAATTGTGGCTAAAAGCCTAAAATCCACACGCATATATATTTGATGTGAAAATATATAATAATCAGTCATTTATTTAATCTTGCCAAAATATTTATAAAAAATACTACAGTTTTTTTGAGTAAATATTTAAGTGATTAACATAATTTACTTTAAGATACGGTAGTAATTTATAGATTTAAAATACTACTCCAAACTAAAAAAAATTAAAAATTAAAATACTACTCTAACTAAAATGATTTTTTTTTTTCTTTTTCTTTGAGAATCTAGTAACTAAATTTAGTTAAAAATTAAAAAAAAATACAAAAATACTTAAAAAGTTAAAACTTTTCCAATCATTTAGAATTAAAAGTTGAAAAGAGTTGACAGCCGAGGCGGCTATTCTACTTCTACAGCTAGCGTAATTATGATCTATGTTATGTAATTTCTACGATTAAAGGCGCTTTGTCTCAATGTGAAAGAAGTCCGGACTTGCATTGCACCTATTGGTTGGTTCTCTCTCTGTTTCAGAAATTTCATTTTCATTTACAAAACGCAAAGCACCAGAGAGAAAGTAAAGCTTGAATTTTTCTGGTCTGTAACCGAAATTTTCTGTTTATTAGTCTTCTATTCCGACCTGTAAAGCTTACCTGTTAAGGCTTCTTGAACAACATCACTATCATCATAGAAAAAAATTCTGAGAATTGGGTTTTTCATTTTTGTACTTATTGAACCAGATTTCAGGGTTTGATTGCAAATTTGCTTTGGAAAAAAAAAATCTGGAATTGTAAATGGCTTATCATAAATATATGAAGTAATGAAATTTGAGTACTGGGCTATTTTATTTTATTTTATTTTTGATTGATTTGAAGTTGAATTGTTTATTTTATTTTACTTTCAGGTTAGGTTATATTTTGAAGTATCAGAAATATTAATAGAAAATCTGAGGTGTTGCTGAGTATTGGGTTTTTGGTTGCAAGTTCTAAGGGTGTGGATAAGTTGCTTATCTGAGAATTCAAGTTTTAGAATTGTGATAAGAGAGTAGTTTGACTGCGTATAATATAATTACCAAAAAGAAATCATTGGAGTGTCGAACTCTGTATTGGATTTTGGGTTCTAGGGGGAAGGAGGAGTGGTGGTATGAAATTAGTTTGAGTATTCTTTTTTGTGGCTTTGATTTCTATGCATTTATTGTAAGTAAAAGATGTATAGCAATTTGAAGGAGCACGCGATAGAGTATGTGAAGCAGGCAGTTCAGGAGGATGATGCCGGAAAATATAGCAAAACATTTCCGCTCTATATGAATGCATTAGAGTACTTTAGGACCCATTTGAAGTATAAGAAGAATCCGAAGATTAAGTAAGTGATTACTCAGAAATGTATGGAATAATTAAAGAGAGCAGAGGAGATAAGGACCATTCTCGATAATGGGGGAAGTGGGCCTGCCCCCAGTGGTGATGCAACAATTGCTAGCCAACCAAAGACAAAGTCAAAGGGAGGAGTGGGAAAAGATGCGGAGAATCCGGAGCAAGCAAAGCTTAGGGCTAGCCTTGATTCTGTGATAATCAGGGAGAAACCAAACGTGAAGTGGAGTGACGTGGCCGGGCTTGATAGTGCCAAACAGGCATTGCAAGAGACTGTAATACTGCCTGTGAAGTTTCCCCAAGTTTTTACTGGTTAGTTCCTCAATCATTATTTTTAAGTTTTGGGTTATTTGCTTTTAGTTTTCTTGTTGAATCTTGGCATGCTTTCAATGTGAATAAGCTTGATTTGGTTTATGGTGACACTTGATAACTTATGAATATTAAAAAATATGCCACTGTTACCATAAATTCAAGTTTATTAGTTGCGGAGATTGTATGCTCCAATTGTATTACTCAGAATTTCTGACTTTCAAGCTCTACTTTTGCAATGGAAACTGTACAAAGAAATCCCACCAGAAACAACTGAAAATATGTATGGAGAAGACATGTTGTAGTACAGTTGTACAATAAACAGCTCATGTCAAACAACAAAGCAAAATTCTTATAGTTAATTGGGCTTATGTTCTGTCAGTTGAATTCAAAAAGGCTCAAATATTGGCCTTTGATGGCCTAGAGTATCAGCCTAATTCTGAACATGAAAGAATCAGCTGAGTTTAGAGAAGGTAGATTAAGAGTTATTGTTGCCATTGCTTCACTGATTTTTTAGATTTTGGACAGTGTATCTTCCAATTGATCTTCCAATTG
Source organism: Notholithocarpus densiflorus (assembly GCA_030021035.2). Lineage (NCBI taxonomy): Eukaryota > Viridiplantae > Streptophyta > Magnoliopsida > Fagales > Fagaceae > Notholithocarpus > Notholithocarpus densiflorus. The sequence continues at coordinate 1,351,690 of JARYZH020000090.1, read as the reverse complement.
TATAGGTACATATCAAGTAATAATATCAGCTATAATAAGTTAAGACCCATTTGAAAACCTTTTGCATATCAAGTTTCATTCTAAAGTTTGAGGGGTTTACATTGCTTCAATATGTGAGGCACACTACTTAGCCATGAGCTCAGATTCAGACTATCCCTTGCACCTGGCTGTGAATTAAAAAATGATTATATCTGTCTGCTTGACAGTAGAATTTATGGCAATGGAAGATAAACATTCTATTCGGTATTAATAAAAAGCAAAATGCTATTTGGCACATTTACTATTTGTCATACGTGCCAATGTATGGATGCTGAAGACTTTCTAAACATAATTTGCATCAAGAACTTGATTTTCCATTCCTTATAAACAGTGGGATTTGAACTGTCTACATTAAGAAGAGTCAAAGAGAAATTATCATTTAATGCTTAAATCTGAAAGATTCATGAACTGGCAATCTACTTCCAGGCCATTTTCTGCAGTATTTCCTTCTGGAGCCACTAATATAATTATCATGTCACATATGGTACATCTTGATAATAAAAGAATCATTTGATCTCTTTTTCAGGGAAGAGAAAACCATGGAGGGCTTTTCTATTATATGGTCCACCTGGAACGGGGAAGTCCTATTTAGCAAAGGCAGTGGCAACAGAAGCAGATTCAACTTTCTTTAGGTAAAAATTTTACCAATACATAGCAAGTAACTAGACTAAAATAGCAGATAAAACAACTATAGATGGCAAGTTATTGAACTACAATAGCAGATTTTAGAACTAAGGCTATACTTGTTGCCAATGACACTTAATTGTGAGTTGTATATTTGAAATCTATGTGATCATCAATCTTAGTTCTTCTTCTCCTTCTTTGAGTTTTGCTGCATAACGTTTTTTATTTTTATTTTTTAATTTTTTTTATATATATATATCTAAGAACCATTTGATCTCTTATGCTTATTTTTTAATAATATTTTACAATATCAGTTTCATGGTTTAAATTGTGCAATGCACTGAGATGTAAGCGATGAATGTTTGGAAGTAGAATAACTGAAAAGGTACCTGGTTTTATGGCCCTTGACAGGCAAATATTCATGATCACTTTACAAGAGAGTAGCAAGATCCGCACTAGTTAATTGGAAGCCTTTAGATTTCCAAGAAAATGATATACTTCCATTATGTTAGATTACATTTGGATACACGAATCAATTCCTTTAAATGGTGTAGTCCTTTGTTTATTTTACGATAATAAATGAGTTCACCTTAATTACTATGAAATATTTTAGGAAAACTCCAATATGCTCATTCAAATGTTATGAAGGACACAATATCTTTTTTGGTTTACCAAACTATAGGTCTGGATACTAAATTTTGATGGTACTGGGAGGATGCTGGATATATAGGTTTCTTGTTGATGAAAGATTACCATAATACACTACTAGTCTACTACATCTGCTCACTGCAATCCAGGATAATCTAAAATGCGGTACACCTTTGTTCTAATATGCAAATTTTCACAATCCAAAAGTTTCCTCCTTTTTCTCTCCCTTTTCTTTTTGAAAGAGGATAGCTTAAGTAATACGAAAATCTTATATGCATTATAGAGTTTCTGGAGAGAACCAGGTAAAAATTATAAGGGTTTAACTTGAGGACAGCCTTGTCATATTGTAACGTCTAATGAAACAACATGCGTGTTGAGTATAAGTGTAATCTCATCATTCCATGTTCTGGGGTAAGTTATGTAACGTGTTCCCATGCATCTTCTGTCACGTCCCAAACCCCAAATGGTCCAAAGCATGAGAAAGACATCTCAAGTACCTAGAGATTTTTTTTTTTTTTTTTTTTTTTTTTGACAATCCAATCCACATAAATCATATTCAATACTAACATTAAGAATTATCATAATAATTCCATTGAATATACTCTCAGAGTAAGTCAGAACTCTAAGCAATAATTACAAGGACCAATGACCACAAAAGAATAGAGGTCTGAAAAAATAGAGTCAAGCTTGTCCCATTAGTGGGAATAGAGTCACAACCACTATAGTACACAAAAGAATGAGTCAAGCCTACTCTAAGATATACAACATCTAGTATCTCCATTACAAAAATTCAGCCTCCTTCAGTAGTTAGTCTAACTACTATTAGCCACCAAAAAGCTGTCTCAAAAGATTGTTGTCTACTCTGAAAAGTTTATAAAATAATGGGATGAAACAGAGCCTAGTAAGTAGCATATTTAATGGGGGTGGGAGAAATGCAAGTTTCATCCTCAAAAATAATAATATGACAAGAATGATTGAATAATGAAATACAAAGTTTCTCAAAGTAAATACCTTGAAACTATTTTATTGCTGCAATTTAGTGAAGCCATTTAGCACAACCTCGATCGACTTATAAGCCCAATTTTTATTATATAATATATTTGATAATATAATATGATACAATGTTTAATTAGGTGATACTATCTCTAGCAATACATAACTTGACATGTACGACATGATAAAAACCATTATACTAAAAAAAAAAAAGAAAAAAAGAAAAGAAAAAAAAGCACAAGATGAACAAGCGACATGAAGCTATAGCACATACATACTCAAATGCATAGTATAAAATTTCTTTTTAAAATTTTAGGAAAGGATTTTTTCCCCAATAGTTTTGGAATACAAAAAGAACTTTATTATATTTTGAGAATATTTATTTAAAGTCTATTTCTTTAAAATAACAAAATTTTAAATGGTTTTCCAACAAGTGGCCTAGATGGTAAAATTTTAAATGGTTTTCCAACATTTTGCATTAGAATATGAAGTTGTGGGGGTGATTGTAGAATAGGTTGGAGGAGAAATGAACTCTATTAAGGGTCAGTTTGTATACCGCTTATTTTGCTGAAATTGAAAATTTATTATTGAAATTACTGCAGATAAAGGTAAAAATTAGTTAAAATAGTACAGTGGGCCCATGAATAGTATCAAAAAGTGCAGTGAGGTCTATGAATAGTAGCAAAAATAAGTTGAATAGTAAAATAATTTTAATTTTTAATCTCTTCCCAAACGCACACTAAGAGTTTGTTTGGATATCGTTTATTACTGAAAACTGAAAACATTGTAGTAAAATAATTTTTAAATGTATGAATAGTACCGTGGGACCCAGTTTTAAAGCTGTTTTTATAAAGAAAAAAAAAAGTACTTGCGAGTCCTGTGAATAGTGCACGGGACCCACTAAAAAATGCTAGACATGTAAAACGTGCTTGGCTTGCCACTACACTAAGTGTGTGTTTGGCAAAAATAATTTTTGCCAATTTATTTTACTATTCAGCTTATTTTTGCTACTATTTATAGGTTTCACTGTACTTTTTGGTACTATTTATGGGTCCCATTATACTATTTCAGCTAATTTCTAGATTTTTAGTAAAAAGTTTTCAGTTTCAGCAAAATAAGGGGATCCCAAATAAACTCTAATTCTTTTCTTCTGTATTTTGAATGTGTCCCCAAAGTTTAAGGGGGTGTTTGGTAAGATATTTTAAACAATGATTTTTATTATTTAAATAATATTACATGTATTTCTAAGCATTTTTTCACATCTGAGCATATTTTCAAAAAATACAACCCTTTACACCTCTCTCTCTCTCTCTCTCTCTCTGTGGAGTGTCTCTCAAAATGTCCCAAATGGGAGAACCACAGATTCTCCAGCGGAGGAAGAACCATCTACCACACGACATCGTACTAAATATCCTGGCTAGACTACCGGTTAAATCAGTGACAAGATTCAGGTGCGTTTGCAAATCACCTTAATAACAGCGAAAGTAATGATGGTAATGATTATGTCATACACATGCCCACGTGGGAAGATAGATGCCGGATAGCAACTTGGGAAGGAAGACCATTAGCCGATACAGTCGCTCCTTCTGACACATTAGTCTGTACGGTTGCTTTGGGTCGCACGTTTGATAGGATTTCTGAGGTTCGAATTCCCTTTGATTTTGATTCTGAGTTTGCCCAAATAGTGGGTTCGTGCAATGGCTTATTGTGTTTTGCCACTTCTGTGTTTTGCCCCAGCATTAGAATGTTTAAGAGATTGCCTGATACTAAGCGCTTAGGAAAGTTAGACTCTTTTCAACCCGGATTTGCCTATCATTCCGAGAATGATGACTACAAGGTTGTCAGGATTTCACATTCACAATTGCATATACCTGAGATTGTGAGTGGTGTACACATTAAGTTCAGATTCATGGAAAAAGGTTGTAATGTCATTGACAATCGGGATTTTCCTCTGGCATCAGAATTATCATTTGCCAGCCCCATTGGTTAGTGGAGCTTTGCACTGGGTGGCACAAAATCGCGGGGTTGGTATTAGAGTGATGTTGTCGTTTGACGTCAATAGTGAGACATTAAGAAAACTAGCACTGCCCAAATATTCTACCCATGCCAGTCCCTTGATTGGATTATTCAAGGGGAAACTGGCTTTATCTACCTGGGAATGTTATTATGGAAATTCTGACTTCCGGTACTGCATATGGATGATGAAGGAGTATGGTGTGGTTGAGTCTTGGAATAAGCTTTTTGTTATTGGATCATTTAAACAGAACATTCATTGGAGTGCCTTTACCAAGTATGGTTCACTTATACTCTGCTTCATCAATCGTCGAGTAGAGAGGACGGGATTTGAGTTTGTATTAATTGACACTGAAACTCTACATGAGAAGAAGGATCCTGATATCAAATATCATTCATATGTAGCTACTTTCAAGGAGAGCCTTCTTTTACTAGATGGAGCAAATGTGGTTTCCTACTAAACAGATGGTGCTGTGCATATAAGAATGAAGTCATTAGTGGTATGGATGAAGTCAAACCCTTGTTATTCCTTTTCATTAAGTTTAGTATTAGGTATGATAGTATTGCAAAAAACTTCATTTTTATCCCTGGTTTACATTAAACTTCATTTGTGAATATCTTTTTTTTTTTGCTTCTTGAACTGTATGGTTTCAAAATCATGGATTAATAAGGTTGTTATTTTTTTTTTTCCTGTGTTTTGGTAGAATAATTGGCAGAGAGGTGCAAAAAGGAAGAATGAGATGGCTTAGGGCTGGCATTCTTGGTTGAAAGGTGAATTGCTGCCTATATATTTTGGTTGTATTACCAATAAGGTTCTTGAATAAATATCAGGCAGTGTGGAAGGTTGTTAACAAGTAAATGGTCAGATTTTGGGGTTGCAACTGTAGCTTCTTTGCCCACTTCTTATTTAAGATTCTTGTGTACTTGGGCTACACGCCTTTTTTGATTAATAAATATTGTTATTTATCAATTATCTTATATATACATATAACTCTTTTAAACTTGCCAGCTGTAACTGTTCATATGACAAATGTGAAGGAACTGAAGTGTGTTGCAGTAAAGAAATGAGTTTGAGAAAGTAGAAGAATAAGAAAAGAAATGAATGCATAGTGAGAGAGAAAGAGAAAGACGCACCAAAAATTAAGTGAAAAATAAATTCAATCTTATTCGAATACCCTAATTTGTAGTACACTACCAATGACCCAATTGGTCTGATGTCACCTCCTTAGGTAAGTACCTTGAGGTTGAGGGGGAAGGGAAGCTGGAAAGGGTTCAGGTAGTAGAGTAGAGATTTCTAACCATTTCAAAAAAAATAAAAAATCTGCAGTGCATTGATATGTATTTTATACTTGAATCTGTGAGTGTGCTTCAACCAACTAATCCTGTTAGTTGTATAATCTGTTGTAACAATACATAACAGTAAGTGTAATAGACTTTCCATTAGTTCTATCAATCGTAAGTAACACAACTATAGAAACTATCTTCAACCAATGATACTACGACATTCGTTTAGCATTATATCATAGGGAGGGAACGATTAGTTGCACTACTAGGTATAAACGTTTGATGCTTTGTACGACATGTAGTGATGGTGGAATCATAACATGGTTAAAGGAATGATATTCTCTTTGGAAGTCTAAGGCTAAGGCAAAGCCCAACAATAAGTGTCCATGGTAGTTAATTAAGTTTTTATATTTTATTTGGTTATTCTTGAGTCAAGGGTATTTTAGTATAATTTTACAATTGTTGGGTATGGGCCATAGTTATAAGCCATGGGTTTTATTAATGAGTCTTATTTAATTATGGGTCTTTATGTATGGGCTTTGGTTTAATTTATTAGGGTTAAATAGTATTCCTTATACTATTAGGAATCCTAATACTACTAGTACAAGTAAGAGTCTTTATATATATAGGGTGCTCTATGTATTGAAGGAGTAGAATGAGTTGATTAATAAAATTGAGTGTTTTGAGCAATAGGCACGTTGGCCTTGTTGTTTCTCTCTCTCTCTCTCTTTACTTTATTTTCTCTTCTTTCTTTCTAGGGTTACCGTTCACGTTACTGTTCACACAACCCCTAAACAGCCGTAACTTCTCTCTAATTCTTCTTCTTCTTTCCTAACCCTAAACCCACCATAACTAAACGTAGACAAATTCCTAATTTGTCCTACATCATCTAGTTTGCTTAGTTTTATCATTGCTTGACAAAGATTGGCCCAGTGAATTTGAGTGAGCTGCCATTTACTGGTCTAATCACTGCATGATCTTGTGCAACATGTCATATTGTCTCAACAACAAATAGGATGAAGTTGAAGAGAGACTTCTTTTGGGTGGGGTAGTTGACAAATTCAGGTGCTTTTTATATGTTTGTAAGGATGTCCATAGTCCATACTCCTAGTTAATCAAGAGGATTGGATATTAGAAAAACTAGCCACAAACCCGCGCATTGCACGTGATAATTATTTTTATGGTAGTTTTATTAAATGTTTTTTTACAATTTAAACTAATTTAATAAAGAGTAATGTATTTCGTAATCATATTTTTATTTATTATAGGAACAATCATAAATGTAATACAGGAACAACCATAAATCATAAATATAAATTTTGTTGTTTCAAAATGAAAACAATACAAAAATATTCAAAAGGCAAGTTAACAAAAATATTCATTTTTTAATAAAAGTTATTTATAACATTTTGTGAATCATTAAAAAGAATATAAAATTTGGAAATTATTCTTTTAGTTTTAAACATAAACAGTATTTTTTTCTGCCTACAATCCAAAACACCGAAAAATGTAACTGAAAAAATTAATAAAACTTAACAATGATTAATTGGACCAATTAGGAAAACAATTTCTTGTTGATAATCTATTAAGGTTATTTTCTTTGCAGAAGTTGTAATTTTGTCTACCCAAAACATATTATCAAATAAACAATTATTAGCAAAATCTAAGAATTAAATTACTATATATGCATTGTTATAAAATGATAATAATAATTAAAATAAAATTGCAAAAGCTAAAATTTGTCACCTATTCGATTATTTTCGTTTGGCTAACCTTTACTTTTCTCTAAATAAATGACATTATAGAGTACTTCTAATACAACTATTAAGAGTACTTTGTCCATCACAAAGGATTAAAAAATAAATAAAAATTAGTAAAGTCTCATAGTTTAACATCTAAATTGAACACTATAAAAAATCATGCTATGTAATAGAATAGATACCAAATTACAATAAATACCAAATTATCCAAATCATGCTATGTAATAGAATAATATTATATTTTATATGCTATATTTAATTCTTTATAACGCAATAGAATAATATTTAACAATCAAAGAGAACAAAAAAACAAAAACAACAATTTAAAAAACAAAATTAAATCGCATTTACCCAAAGTAGAGTTTTAAATAATATAAAAAATTATCAACCTAAAGCAAAGATGCAAGAAAAATAAAAAATTCACCAAAAAATTGAGAGAGAGAGAGAACCTTTTTTTTTTTGTGAGGGAAAACTATGAATAGAATGGAAAAGATAATGACAAATTTATAGTAAAAGGGTGTGAATAAGAAGAAACAAAAATAAAGAAAGATGAAGGGAAAGAGGAAGAATGATAATAATGTAGAGGGTAGTGGGGAGATGAAAAGGAAAGGGAGGGAGAAAGGTTGGAGAAGTAATGGGGAGATGAAAAGGTAAGGGAGGGAGAAAGGTTGGAGAAGTGTAAATATTAAAAAAATAAATGTTAAAAACAATTATAGGAAAATTGGAAAGAAAAAAGATAATGACGTGGACATTGATGTGGCTTAACTAGAGCGTAGCAACAATAAATGCTACGCTTCGGTTTTTAGATATAGATTAGCCTTATTGGCGCTATGTGGAGTCAACAATCCTAAGGTTTCACCTAGTTCCACACATTGCTTTGCCGTTAACTTATGATGGGAGTAATATCACTTTTACATGTGTTTATTATTGACACTATTTTTATTATGCACCAATAATAACTTGGTGTATTAGTTGGGTGTGTCCCTAGACTTGTTGATGTGGAATTCCTTCCTTTTATTTATTTTTTATGGTAAGAATTGACTTCCATTGTAATTAATTAAATTTTTTTTACGACTTAAGTAATAAATATGTTTATATATTAAAAAATATAACTTAAAAAGTAAATAATTCCAATTTTTGGATTTAATTCCATTTGTTCTTCCTACTCACAATAATGTTGGCTGATGAACCTGGTTGCTAACTAAGAAACGTTGTGGAGGTAGAATGTTTCAATGGATTTGAACTTATCTGATATTCAGTTTATTAATCAGCTTAGAATTGGTTGATAACAATATTTATAAGGAATAATATTAGTTCTGCTTTATCTCACTGTGGTGGAGAGAATTAGAGTCTTAGAGAGGTAAGTGCACCAGAAAAGCAATTCAAGGAAGTAAAATGTAAGATATATATTGGAACAGTCCATTCCACTCTCGTGTTAGAACTTTTGGTCTCTTAAAACAGATGGATATCTCATTTACTAACTTATAATTCATCTCATTATTTTACTGCCGTAGTCCTTCTAATAGAGGACGTGGGCAATTGTGAAGTTTTCAGAACACATTTATGCTCAAGGGAATGCATCCTTACTTTCCACCTAATCATTCATTTTCTTAGTTCTTACCAAATCATATGTGGCTTGGAATCGAAGAAATTTATGTGACTTGGAAACCGCGATATTCCATTTTTTTTAAATGGGAATCAAAGAAATTTATGTGACTTGGAAAACAGATTTCATTTTTTAATTGAGAATCAATCAAAGAAATATAAGGGTGTTTTTAATTTCTTTGACTTGAGAGAGAGAGAGAGAGAGATCATTTTTTAATCAATTAGCTCCGTACATGTTTACTTTTTTATATTACAAATGGTTATAGAGTTATGTTTAAGAAATGGTTAGTTGAATATTACTTTAGTTTATCTTGGTGATAGCATTGACAACACCCCCCCCCCCCCCCAAAATATGTAAGAAGAAATAATATGTATAATTATATTTTGTATTGTAGGTACGGTGCAGTAGATTGTAGACAACATTTATTCCTTAAAGGGTGGCCACCTTGTGTGCTCCTTCGGCAGAGTAAATAGCATGGACTAGCAAATGAGTATAAAAAATCAAAAGAACAATCAATGTTTATTAATTCTTTATGATATTCAGAATTTTCATGATGTCCATTATTTTAGTGGCACTAAAAGGTACTTTCCAAATTATTGTCATTGTTTGATGACATATAATATCTATTCTTTAATGGAGATTTGATGGTGTTAGGACATATGTGATTCACTTGTTAGTAACATATGTCACTATTTTATATAATTGGCTTATCTTTTGAGAAAACGCACTTTACTTGTATTTGGGTAGATCTAGGATGTGTTTAATACTTCAAGAAACATGTTGTTCAAGTCTAGTATTAAAGCCATGAAGATTGGACTAAGAAACAAGTGAAGAAAAGCTGTTCATTAAAGCTGGACAGATAGCTCGACAGCTGCTCGACAGATAGCTATCGAGGTATCTATTGAGGTTACGGGAATTCAGATTTTCAGATCTGATTTTCGGCCCATACTTGTGTATTTGTGTAGGGTTTCTTTTCTCACAACCCTAGACCTATATAAAGCTTATTTTAGAGGCCGTCACATAAGAGAATACAAGGAGAACATATGTAAAAGGTGACCAATGCATTATTCTCTCTGAAAGAAGCTACTGCGTCTTTGTGCCTTAGGGTTTTGTAACCAAGTGTTTCTTGATCTTCATTGTTGATGAAGTGAAGAACTTTGCAGCCAACATCTTCTTCAAGTTGGTGCTTAAGTCACGTACTGGGATCCGTGTATCAAAAAGGGTGGCGTTCATATATTGAAGAGTTTAGAGGTTCTGAAGTGGTGGAAGGTTTCTGCTGTGAATTCATCTACGGGGATTGTAGAGTCTAGGGATAAAAGTTTTGTACTAGATCTGAAACTTCTCTTTACTATAATGGATTGCTTTTCGGGAAGGTTTCCCCCCATGTTTTTTTATTGTGAAACTAGTTTGTTTCATTGGTTTTTTTGGGTTATCATATCTTGTTTTATTTATTTTTCCGCTACATGATTTTGACATGATATTGATGTTTGTTTGTTTTAACAAGTTTTATTCATAATAAATCTAATTAACAACTTGGATTTAAAACTTGTTAATTCTATCAACCGGGGTCTAAATTTTTCAACAAGTGGTATCAGAGCGGGTACACTCTGATTGGATTAATTTCCTGAGTGTGATCCTTGACCCCTGTTGTCATGGATCGTGGACAATCTCTTTTGATTCCTCCTTTATTTGATGGGACTAATTATGCGTATTGGAAAGTTCGTATAAAAGTTTTTTTGTAGGCTCTAGGTGAACAGGTATGACAAGCTGTTGAAGTTGGCTAGATTAAGCCAAAGGAATCGCCAGTGGATTGGAATGATGCAACAATCATAGCGGCAAATTTCAACAGTAAGGCCTTGAATGCTTTGTTTTGTGGGGTGACCAATGAGGAATTCAAGAAAATATCATCCACGGAAGTTGCTAAGGAAGCGTGGACCATTCTTGAGACCATCTATGAAGGTACCAAGGCAGTAAATACTGTGAAGTTTTAAAGACTCACTAGTAGTTTTGAAGAAATAAGGATGGAGGAGGATGAGACCTTTGATGAGTTCTATGCTAAACTCAAGGATATTATGAATTCTGCCTTCAACCTTGGAGAATCTATAGCTGAATCCAAGATTGTTAGGAAAATCCTTAGGTCCTTACCTGAAAGATTTCATGCCAAGATCACTGTCATTGAAGAAGTAAAGGACATTGATCAACTTCCTTTGACTGAGCTTGTAGGGAACCTTCAAACCTATGAGATGGGATTAGGCTCAATGGGAAAAGGTGGAAAGAGTAAAAACTTGGCTCTTAAGGGTATAGAGGAAGAGATTGAGGACTCTAAAGATGAAGATAAAATTGAAGATGAAGATGATGATGAGGATGAGGATGAGGATCTAACCTTCATAACTGATGAGATTATCAAGATTCTTCAATTTAGGAAAAAGGATAAGGGCAAACCTCCTAGGAAATATAAATCCTCTAGGAAGGGCAAGAATGAGAAACTCCTCATCTAATGTCATGAGTGCAAAAGTTTTGGTCATATGAGGATAGAATGTCCAAACTACCTTATGAAGGAAAAGACCAAGGAGTCAAAAGATAAAGGGTTGGTTGCTACTTGGAGTGATACTAAGAATGACTCTTCTGATGAGTATGTGGATGAATGTAGTCAAGTTATGGCCTTTGCTGCCTCAATCGATAGGGTGATTGTGGAAAGTGCTAGTGACAGTGAGGATGCTTCTGATGATGAAGTATCCAAAAAGTTGACCATTCAGGAAGCCTATGATAAGCTATGCACTGAATTCATAAAATCTGAAAAGACTTCTCATCTTTGTAGAAAAGAGTTTAATGAGGTAAAAACTGAAAAAATTGATCTATTAGTCAAACTAGATGAGACTACAAGGTTAGTTGAGTTTCTTGTTATGGAGAACACCTCATTAGAAGAGAAGGTCAAGAATCTTGAGGTTGAGCTCAGTCAAGCTAGAACTCAAATAAAGAGGATGTCAAGTGCAAAGCTTGATGAGGTATTGAGTGCTTAAAAGCCTAGTTCTGATAAGACTGGCTTAGGATATGCTGTTTCTTCCAGCCCTTCCTCTTCCACGGCTTCTGGATCAAGGACTGTCTTTATGCCCCAACCTGAGAAAGGTGATAAAGGTATGAAATTCAAAACTGATTTGTCTAATTCTAAATCCTTTATTAGACCTCATGTTTGTCACCATTGTGGTGTTTCTGGACACATTCGTCCTAATTTCTTTAAGTTGTATCCTCAAAAGTAAGTGTCCAAACGGTCACAGATTTCCTCTCAAGGACCTACACCTTTGTTTGGAGAGTTATTAAAAACTTTGAGCTTTTTAACTCAATTTCAGGAGAATTTTAATTCTTCTATGTCCTTTAGAAGACATACTAGGACACATGTCTTTTCATCTTCACGGCAAAAGACTCGTGCTGTGTGGGTGAGAAAGGAGCCTAAGACTTAATTGTCTTTTCTTTTTGTCCTCTACTTTAATTCTTTCTATTTAAAGTAAGACTCTCTTTACTTGATTTCTTATCTGATTTGGAACCATGTTTTCATGCATCTGCATCTTTCTATCATGCCTTCATGCATTTGCATTTTTCTTTCATGCTTTCATGTTGTTTGTCTGTTTTTGTTTGGTTGTTTAGCTTTTATTTTGTTTTGTTTTCAAAATAAAAATAAAAAGGAAAAATCAAAAAAATACAAAAACAGTGTGTTTGTGTACATTGGTATTTGTGTACCTTGGATGGCCATTGAAACAAAATTTTCTAAACTTTGTATCTCTTGTAGCTTAAATGAGCATCTCTATTCACAACTAAGCAAGTGAGCTTTATGGATTATGTTTGTGATGAGTAAGATTAAGTAATCTCTTGTACTTAACACTCGTATCACTTTTTTTGATGGGAAGGACTAGAAAATCCTAAGAGAAAGGCATAAATAACCATCTCACCACTGTTGCCCGCTAATCATGATACGACATCTGTATGCTTCGGCATAGCAAAAGTGCAATGTCAATGACATTTGTGTAGTTCGGCATAGCAAAATTAGAATGTCAAATGCTTAACATAATTGGGTATTTCTTTTCTATCTCTTATATTTCCATGCATGGTTTGCTTAAAAGAATAAAATATGCAAAGAAAATAAAAAGCAAAAAGATCAAAATGCTTTTAAAAATGATTGCATGCGTGTATTCTAAGAGATGTGAGAATTATAGAATGTACCTTGAAGGTGATGGTCCCCATCAAACAGTTATGATTGTGTGTGAGTTAAAGTGATTTTCTCATATCCCAAATCGTCATAACATGTATACACTTATGCAATCTTGCGATGTTTTTCACACACAACACGCAATATTCTTTGCTACTCTTAATACATGTGCAGGTACAATGTGATTTGGCCATCACAAGATTTACATGTGTTAATGTATGCTCACTAAACTGTCTTGACTTGTTTTTGAAATATAAAATTGGTTAGACTTGTTTAGTGTGTGTGTGTGTGTTTTTGAGATCCATGTGCTTAAAATTGCTATTGAGAGATGATTTGAGAGGCTAATATGGTGTTTAGATCTTTGGTTGAGTTGCATGCTTGATTGCATTCATGTTTGTATTTTTCTCTTCTCGAAAAACTATTTTTAAAAACTAGCTCGACACCTGGCTATTTATCGAGATTTTTTAGTTTCTCTTTATCGCAATCTCGATAGCTTCTCGACAGTTAGGTGGATCGATCGAAATTTCTTCTGGATCCTTGATAGCTTCTCAACAGCTAGTGGATCGATCGAGCTTCTTTAATCGTGTTTGATGAATTGTTCCTTGACACCTTCTCGACAGCTGCATCTGTCGAAGCCTTTTTGTTCGATACTTGTCTTGACACCTCTTGATCCATCGAGATCCTCTTGCATGCATTGTTTTTCACATGTTTTACATATTTCTTTTATCTTGTCATCCATAGCATCTTTGTTTCATTACATTCATGCATTTTTATGGATTCTTTGTGCCCTCTAGATCATCTTTGATCATCTTTATGTTTCTCGAGTGAAGTTTTATAGTTTCTTGTACCCTTTGTCAATCATGACAAAAATGGGGAGAAATTTTAATGTGGTTTCTTTTTAAAGATTCTACATGTTAGGGGGAGAAATACATTCCTTTGTAAGGGGGAGTTGTGTTTCATCTTGTTAGGGGAGTGTTTACCTCCTTGTTGTTGTAGGAGCTTCTTTCAGCTTCTTCTTCTTGTACACCAGTCTTGTGACCATGTTTACATACATTGTGCTTATCTTTGATATATATATATATAAATATATATATATGATGTATGTTTTCTTCACCTACCTCTACATGTGTTGTTTCTTTTCTATCTTTATATACATGTTTCTAACATGTATGCAATCTATTATTTCTGTTTCACACAAAGATGCCTTGATGAGTTTTTTTTAAAAGTGTTTCAAAAATACTGGTTGTCAAAGTCTACTCGCCATAAACTCTCTTCTTGCAAAATTTTTCAAGAGTTTGTGTTAGGATAGATTTTATTGTATTCATCAAGTGAATATGAGTTGAGTGATTTATGACTTCTCTCATATGTTCATTTGTTTGTTGTGGTTTTGTCACGGATTGCCAAAGAGGGAGATTGTTAGGACATATGTGATTCACTTGTTAGGAACATATGTCACTATTTTATGTAATTGGCTTATCCTTTGATAAAACAAATTTTACTTGTATTTGGGTAGATCTAGGATGTGTTTAATACTTCAAGAAACATGTTGTTCAAGTCTAGTATTAAAGTCATGAAGATTGGACCAAGAAACAAGTGAAGAAAAGTTGTTCCTTAAAGTTGGACAGATAGCTCGACAGCTGCTCGACAGATAGCTATCGAGGTATCTATTGAGGTTTAATGAAGCTCGACAAATTCTCGATCGATCGAGGTATCTATCGAGGTTACGGGAATTTAGATTTTCAGATCTGATTTTCGGCCCATGCTTGTGTATTTGTGTAGGGTTTCTTTTCTCATAACCCTAGACCTATATAAGGCTTATTTTAGAGGCCGTCACATAAAAGAATACAAAGAGAACATATGCAAAAGGTGACCGATGCCTTATTCTCTCTGAAAGAAGCTACTGTGTCTTTGTGCCTTAGGGTTTTGTAACCAAGTGTTTCTTGATCTTCATTGTTGATGAAGTGAAGAACTTTGCAGCCAACATCTTCTTCAAGTTGGTGCTTAAGTCACGTATTGGGATCTGCGCAATTGGTTAATCATGTATTGGAATCCGTGCATCAAAAAGGATGGCGTTCATATATTGAAGAGTTCAGAGGTTCTGAAGTGGTGGAAGGTTTCTGCTGTGAGTTCATCTACAGGGATTGTAGAGTCTAGGGACAAAGGTTTTGTATTAGATCTGAAACTTCTCTTTACTATAGTGGATTCCTTTTCGGGAAAGTTTTCCCCCAGGTTTTTTTTTACTGTGAAACTAGTTTGTTTCATTGGTTTTCCTGGGTTATCATATCTTGTCTTATTTATTTTTCCGCTGCATGATTTTGACATGATATTGATGTTTATTTGTTTTAACAATTTTTATTCATAATAAATCTAATTAACAACTTGGGTTTAAAACTTGTTAATTCTATCAACCGGAGTCTAAATTTCCCAACATATGGTAGAAGTGAGATTGATTTAAATTGGGATTTATATTATGGTGCAAGTTATGGTAGGTTCTATATTTGATCTTATATAATTGTTCAATATAATGGCAAGCACGCGCCTCGCACGTGTGACCAAAACACTAGTTAATGAAATAAAAAGATAAATGCCTTGAACCATGTTGTGAGTAGGAAGTCGTGAGATTTATCACATTTAGAAGAAGCAGCTAAACTTTATTCAATCCACTAAACTTTGCAGTTCCCTTGCAAATCATCTTGGCAGAAGATAAAGACCAGATATATTGAAGGGGATTTGCTGAAATTGATTCAGCATTCATAGAGTATTCCTGACATTCGATTAGTTGCTGTCATGCTTTGAGAAATAGGCTTTCCACTCAAGCTGTTGGGATTATCAAAGTGATGTGTTGTGCGCTGGAACTGCCTTCAGAGTGGGATCACTTGTTTGAGTATCATTTCTCAAAGTGGCTATGGCATCAATTTAATTTATGGTGTCTAATAAAATCCCAGGCATATAGCTGTTATCAAGTATTTCTATGTGTATTCTGTAGCAATGTCAAGTCTGAGGAGGCATTAAGGCCTGGTTTGAGTTTGTCAAGAGAGAAATTATTTTTGTTAGTGAATCGAGTCGTGTTGTAATTAGTGGTAGGGGGGGGGGGGGTGTTGCATTTTGCAGCTTTTAGCTGCTAGTGTTAGTTTTTTGTATGGTTTGTTTCTAAAATAAATTTGTTTGTTCATCCAAAAAAGAAAAAGTTATGGTTATCAATGATTTTCCTTGAGGACCTTGATTATATTCACTTACTTATTTTTTACATTTCCAAACAAACTACAAAGAAAGTGTGCATTCAAACTTGAATTCCCTTGCAGCCAAACATTAACGTTCTAACTAAAGTAACTCTTTTTTTATTGATTGTATTGCTCCTATGATTACCGTATTTTGCCATTTACTGTGTTCTTTTAAATGGTTTAACTATTGAGAACTTCTAGATTTGGATGGAAAGCATAAGACTATACAACTTTTGAGAAATGTCCTGTAGCATTCGAAATTCATATCCTTTGGTGTTAAAGCCAAAGGTGATTGAGATTTCTATGTGCTGTGCAATCCTATTTTATCTGTTCAATTTCTATAAATATATATATATATATTTATTATTATTTTTTTTTTTTACATCTATCTTATTGTTAAGATATTAAATTTAATGTTAAACATATTTAGGTGTTTCGTGTTCAACTCTCAGAGACCAAAATGCTTTAGATCTATCCAGGCAAGCTGAATCATATAATGCTCAGTGTGGTAAAATCTTGAAAGATCCTATAGTCTAAAGGTCTAGCTTTGTTTTTTATTTTTACTTTTTAGGTTTGAAGTGGTTGTGAGAATTCAAAACCTTTGAGGTAACACCAAATAATTGTTATTTTATGGATTTCCTGCTTTAGTGATCAATATTATGGTAAATATTCTTACCTCTAGTTCAGCCAGATTTGGGATCTAATGATGGGTTTGATCTGGGTTCATGTTAAATGGCCTTTACCTTTATCAACGATGATTCTGACTCCAATCTGTGTCTACCATAAAAGAAAATTAGAACATCTTAATTGAACTTCGAAGAAATATGGCTCCATCAGAAAACAACCTTGACAACAAAGTATGCTTCCTTTAGTTACATCTTTGGGTGCCTTTGTCACTTTCTTCTCCCTCTCTTTCTCTAAATTTAAAGGCTCTTCATTGGGAAATCAAGCTGCTGGGATTTGAAATTATTATATGTGAAATAAGTATTTAATTGATTCT
Organism: Notholithocarpus densiflorus; assembly: GCA_030021035.2. Taxonomy (NCBI): domain Eukaryota; kingdom Viridiplantae; phylum Streptophyta; class Magnoliopsida; order Fagales; family Fagaceae; genus Notholithocarpus; species Notholithocarpus densiflorus. The sequence goes on along the minus strand of JARYZH020000090.1, from coordinate 1,334,301 downwards.
AATGCAGTTGCCTACCGCTGTTTCTGTTGAAGTAATTGGTAGGCTCAACATCTCTTCCACCTTGTAATTGGATTTTCATTTATTATAGTATGTCTTTTATTGATCTGATTCATCTGCTTCTGGCATAATTTTTGTTTAGCTTTGCATCAAATGCCCCGTTCTTGTGCAAAATTCGGTTGTTGCCTCCAATGTTTCAGAACATATCAATGACCTCTGTCCTCTTGAATAGCTCAAGACCTTTGCAGCTGACAGTAAGGCCCCATTTCTCTCTTTATTGATTATTACGTTTGGCTAGATATTTAATTTTTGCTTCTGTTTTTCATGTCAATTTTTCATTTCTTTGGTGAATCCACTTCTTAATATTGAAATGTTATGGGATCTGTGATGGTTTTTCAATATACATTAGCCATGTATGCTGAATCTGAATATTTTTACTTTCCAACTAAAAAAAAAAAAAAAAAACCCGAGTTCAACTTGAATGAAGATTCAAGATGATATTGAGGTTATATATAGAATTTGGGCGAGCTGTAAGTCATCTTGAAGGTATAGGTGATATATGAATGTGGAGTAGAAGGTATGGATAATATCACTGTATTCTGTAGAAAGCTTTCCTGGTTTCATTTATTATATAGATTTCAACAGTTGGTATGTCATTGTTTAATTCCCTTCAATGTTTGATTTCATTTAGGTGCAGTTCCATTTTCTCCTCTAATTAAAGAATAAATAATGCATTGAGCCATGCTGTGAGTAGAAGCTTGTGACTTGTGAGATTAATCATATTTAGAGGAATGCTAAACTTTGCAGTTCTGTTGTAAATCAGCTTCAGAGTATATAAGAACCAGATTTCCTGAAATGAGGCGGCAGAAATTGATCTGGCATTAGTATTCGTAACATAGCTTTATTTGCTGTCTTGCTTTATGAAATAGATTTTCCACTCAATACAGGTCATTAATATGGGGCTTTCATGGTGATGTTATGTGTGTCTTCTGCAGGAGCTGCCTTGAGAGTAGGACCACTTGTTCTTTGAGTATTCTTTCTCAAAGTGGCTATTGGAGTTAGTTGTGGTGTTGAATAAAATCCCTGGGATATAGCTTGCCTTAAGTGGTTCTATGGAGTATGGATAAGTTGAAGGGTAAAATTTCTAAAAGCACCATATGCAAACTTGCTTGGTCTGTTGTGGATTATAATGTTTGGCTTCAAAGAAATGCTCTTATATTTAGCGGCAATGTCATGTCTGAGGAGGCTATCCTGCTTTTGATTAGAAGAGACATTACGGCATAGGTTGAGTTTGTAAAGAGATTGAAAATTTTGTTTAGTGGGATTTCTCTATTTTGTATGATAGCCATAACTGAGGGGTTTTAGTTTGATTATTTGTAAGTTTAGCTGCAGTTGCTATTTTAGTTTGCTGCTTGCTCTGTGCTGCTGGGATTCTGCTTTTTGTATAGTTTGTTTACTTGAAAAAAAAAAAAAAATCATTCATAGGAAAAAAGGTTATGCTCTACCTATGATTATCCTTGGCCATTTTTTCTTACTTTCTTCTACATTGCCAAACAAACTATGAAGAAAGAATGCATTCAAAACTGAATTCCCTTGCAGCCAAACCTTGTTGTTTTAACTAACAGTTTTTATGGCAAAACCACACTTTTGGTCCTTTGACAATGGGGGTGGTTTTGTTTTCGTCCTACACATTTAATTGTGTTATTTTATTACTCAACTTTCAAAATCAAGTAAACTTTTAAAGACATAATTGACTTGATTTTGAAACTTAAATAATGAAATTGACACAATCAATATTTGAGAGACCTTGATTTTAAAAGTTGAAGGACAAAAGTGACACAATTGAATGTATTGGGACAAACTTGGCCAACACTTTTTATTGATCACATTGCTCCTATGGTTATTGGTTTTTGCCATTTGTTGGAAAATTTAGACTTCGGTTGATAGAATTAACAAGTTTTAAGCCCAAATTTGCTTGTGTGAGGGATTTCACAATTCGCTCTGATACCAATGGACTTGGTCTGTGATCGAATGCTATAAAAGATTTGTGCCCCTTCATCCTTCACCAATTGGTAGTTGGATGGATCGGTAAGGCACACGGTCCGACAAGTGGTGTCAGAGCCAAGGTCATAGGTTCGAGTCGTTGGAGTCGCATTGTGAGGGAGGGATTGTGAGGGATTTCACAATTCGCTCCAATATCAATGGGCTTGGTCTGTGATCGAATGCTATAAAAGATTTATGCCCCTTCATCCTTCACCAATTGGTCGTTGGATGGATTGGTAAGGTACACGGTCCGACACCTTGTTAAAACAAACAAACATCAATATCATGTCAATATCATGCATAACGAAAAAGTAAATAAGACAAGATATGATGACTCAGGAAAACCAATGAAACAAACTAGTTTCACGGTAAAAAACCTAGGGGAAACCTTCTCGAAAAGCAATCGACTATAATAAAGAAAGTTTTTAGATCTAGTACAAAACCTTTGTCCCTAGAATCTACAATCCTTGTAGATGAACTTACAGCATAAACCTTCTACCGCTTCAGAACCTCTGAACTCAACAATATATGAACGCCACCCTTTTTGCACGGATCCCAGTACGTAACTAACCAAAGATGCATGGCTCCTAATACGTGACTAACACACCAACTTGAAGAAGATGTTAGCTGCAAAGTTCTTCACTTCATCAACAATGAAGATCAGGAAGCACTTAGTTACAAAACCCTAAGGTGCAAAGACGTAGTAGCTTTTTTCAGAGAGAATAAGGCACTCAGTCACTTTTTGCATGTGTTCTCCTTGTATTCTTTTATGTGACGGCCTTTAAAATAAGCCTTATATATGTCTAAAGTTGTGAGAAAATAAACCCTAAACAATACATAAGCATGGGCCGAAAATCAGATTTGAAAATTCTGATTCCGTAATTCTCGATAGATACAGCTGTCGAGCTATCTGTCGAGACCTCGATAGATAGGTTACCTATCGAGCAACTATCGAGATTTAATGAATCAACACTTCTTCACTTGTTTCTTGGACAGATTTGCATGGCTTCAATACTAGACTTGAACTCTTGTTCCTTGAAGTACAAAACCCATTCTAGATCTACCCAAATACAAGTAAAGTGTGTTTTGTTAAAGGATAAACCAATTCTAAATGACATATGTTCATAACATGTTCCACATATGTCCTAACACCATTTAATGCCTTTTCTTTTGTGGTTTTACTATCGAGAACTTCTTGATTTGGATAGAAAGTGCAAGACAATATAACTCTTGAGAATGCCTTGCAACAATCAAGGTTCATATCATTTACCAGTAAAAGACATAGGTGATTGAGACGTGCAGTTGTATCTTTTTATTTGATAATTTTATTGGGGGGGGGGGGGGGGGCAATTTATGGTTTTGATATTAAATTTAATGTTGAGACAAATTTATGTGCTTAAAGTTCAACTCATTTATGTATTTATAGAAACCAAAATATTTCAAATCTATTAGGCCAGGCTGAATCATGTAATTAATGCTCAGTGTGGTAGAATCTTGAGAGGTTGTCTTAATCTAAAGGTTTGGCTTTGTTGTTTCTTTTTTCTTTTTAGGTTGTTTGAAGTGTTCATGAGAGTTTAAAACCTCTGACGCAGTACCATACAGATGTTGTTTTGTGGATCTTCTACTTTAGTAATGTTCTAGTTAATATCCATGAATGGGAGGATCAGGATTAACACAAAATTACATACTCTGCTTTGAAAATATTTTAAACCAAATATTCCTTTCCATTCAATAGTAACAAAATACACACACACACACACACACACACATATATATATATATATATGGGTCATGCTAACGAGTGCCCTTAGAGCATTGAAGAAAGTTTTTATGGAAAAAGAAAAAAAAGCAATTAATATTTTGACAGCTTTTTTCATTCCCCATAAAAGTGATGTCAAAACTTTCCTAAAATGGATTGTTAACCAATGTCCTAAGGGCAGTCGTTAGCATTTCCCATATATATATTAGGGGCGGCGGCACTTGTTGTTCAAGGGGTTCACTTCAAAAAAAATAATTTATATATAAAAAAATAATTTTTTATTAGTTTATTTTATGCTTAAAAATATTTTTGCATATGTAAAGTTGTAATTTACAACTATGTGTTTTGTTGGCTTTATTCCGTGCCAAATTTGATTGTAAGTTTATTCAATCTTTTGTACCCTGTATTTATTGTGGGATTTATTTGTAAGGGTTATGTGATAGAGAGAGAGAGAGTGTGAAGACTCAAGCAATTGAAGACAAAAGAGTTTTCGCGGGTAGCTCGCGACTAAGCATCCCGGGAAATGATGTATGTGCCCTGCATATGACCGGAATGCGAAGAGTCAGGAGAGATGGAGACAGCTGTGTTTCGCAAGTAGCTCGCGAGTAAGGCCTTCCCGCGAGACACTCGTGAAACATTCTGTTTTGCCAGCCTGTGCTATCTGATACACACTTTCTGTGCCCACACTATATATACCCACATTACCCACAAATGTTAAGGAGTGTTTCAAAGAGAAAACCCTAGCCACAAGTCCTTGAGAGTTAGAGATTGGTATACCCACATATCTCTACACATTTGCTTATGGATTTCCTCTACTCCTACCTCTCCATTTCCATACACTTGAGAGGTTGATAGCCCAAACATTTACCACATCCTTTCAGAGTGTTCAGTGAGGTTTTGGTGTTGCTGGGAAGTATTGGAAGAAGCCAAGGATGGTAGATGTAACATGGAGCTTGTTGCAAGATCCGGAGAGCTAGACAAAACAAAGGTTTGGCGTAACCTCGTTGGAGTAGGAGCTTGGAGGGCTTAGGTACATCGGGTAGACTAGGCTTGGAGGGTCTCTTGCTAACTCATGTATCCCAATTGATTGTCTAGTGGATCGATTACCGCTTGGAGGGCGGCGAAGAGGTTTTACGCCAAGGATTTCAGTTTTCTCTTCGATAACACTTTGCTGTATTGTCTTTATGTTTGCATCTTTCTTCCCTACTCTTTTACCTTTCATTTTACTGCTGTGTTAGTATGAATATGGTTTAGAGTAGCTTGTTTATTTATCCACCTGCATTTACTCTATTCCGCACTTAGTATTAAGTTAGAGTAAAATCTATCGAGCTGTAATTTTAATTTGAGGGTCTAAATGTTCATAGGTGTTTTACACACTAATTGAACATTCAATTGGTATCAGAGCAGGTGCACTAGCTGTGGTTTAATTACCTTAGTACGATCCTTGATCCCGTTTAAGATGGATCGGTCTCAATCTTTAAATGCTCTACCATATTTTGATGGTAGCAACTATGCCTTTAGGAAAGTCAGGATGAAGGCATTTTTGTGTTTAATTGATAAAACCGTTTGGGATGCGGTGCATGTTGGATGGACTAGGCCGGAGGTTGCTAAATCCACATGGGATAAGGCAGCTCTTGCGGTAGCTAACGCTAACAGTAAAGCTTTGAATGCAATTTTTTGTGGTGTTTCTCCAGATGAGTTCCACAGGATATCTCACATCACTATTGCCAAAGAGGCGTGGCAAATATTGGAGACCATATATGAAGGAACAAAGAAAGTGAAAGACACTAAGTTGCAGATGTTGACCACTCGGTTTGAGAAGCTGAAAATGAGTGAGGACGAGTCATTTGACTCATTCTATAGCAAGTTGAATGAGGTGGTTATTGGCAAGTTCAACTTGGGTGAGAAAACGGAGGACTCAAAGATAGTGAGGAAAATCCTTCGATCATTACCGGAGAGCTTCCGTGCAAAGGTTACAGCAATTGAAGAGAGCAAGGACCTTGATGATATCAAAGTTTAAGAACTAATTGGCTCACTTCAAACATATGAGCTGTCATTGCTCTCACAAAGGAAGAGCAAATCCCTTGCTCTTAAGACGATCAATGAGAGGGTAGAAGCTCACGACTCATCAGATGAAAATGTTAAAGAGGTGGCATATCTAGTAAAGAATTTTCGAAAGTTCTTGAAGTTCAAGAAGAATGGATAGTTTGCTGAGAAGGGAAAATTCCCAAGTTTCGGAAAGGAGAAAACGGATTTTAAAAGGGCTCTCAATCCACTCAAGGAATCACTTACTTCGAATGCAACGGACACGGTCATTTCAAGAAAGAGTGTCCCAATTATTTGAAAGCGAAGGGCAAAGTGTATGCCACTACTCTAAGGGATTCAGACTCCTTTAATTCAAATTCATATGAAAGCTGTGATGGAGAGGGAAACTTCTCTGCATTCATGACAATTGCTCATGTGGAATCTTCAGATGATTTGAGTGTGCTAGTGGAAGAGCTTGGTGAGCACACTGAATTGGAGTCCATTGGGATTGTTGAGGAATCTGATGATGAGGAAGATGAAGAAGCAGTGGGATTGCAAGAGACTTACAATTCCCTCCTTGAGAAGACCGGTGAATATGCAAAAGTGGCTAACGCAGTCATTAAAAAGATGAAGAGAGTAGAGGAAGATTATAGAAGTCTTCTCGTGTGATATAATGAGGCCAAATGTGAAATGGAGACACTAAATGGAGAGTTGACTGAAGCCTACTCAGAGATAAAATTTCTTGAGCTTGAGATGGTTCAAGCCAATGCTAAAGTAGAGCGAGTCTCCTCCAAGAAGCTTGATGAAGTCCTTTCTCATCAAAAACCTTTCTCTGACAGAACCGGATTGGGATATGCTAGAGAGAGTAGTTTGGCTGTCAATATCTCCACGGAAGTAAAGTTTGTGAAAGCCAAAGAACAGGTGGTAGATACCACAAAGGCTGAGAAAGTGAAGCAGGAGAAGAAGAGGAATGTGACTGACCAACGGGTGTTGAATAAGCCTCGTAACCAATTAGTGGTCAGGGCTGAAGCCAAAGGGAAATCACTTCCAAAATCACAAAGAGGTCTGAGAACGAATCATTTCTACCATCATTGTGGACTTCAAGGACACACCAGACCAAATTGTCATAAGCTTAGAGGATTGAAGAATGCAAGTGATCAGAGGTTTAGAGAACCAAGAAATGACAAAAGGAATTGGGCTGTTGAGTAATCAAGAGGTCGAGATGGTAATGCCAGAGTGATGGATGTGATGAAAATGATTGATGCATTTACCACCTGTTTGGCAAGCTTCAACAGAAGGTTTGAAAGTCACAACACTCGTACCCAATCCTTTAGGGATATTACCCCAAACGCACGTGCCGTGTGGGTGAAGAGGGGTACTCATGCATAAGCATTACAACATGTCCATGTATTAATACTTCCTATGCTTTGTAACTTTAATTGGTTGTGTGCTTTTTGTTGGCTATTTGTATAGCGTGCGTTGTTTGTTTGTTTTTAGCATTAAATGTTTTTACATTTTGTTGATCTTACTTTACTTGTCCCGTTTTTGAGTGTGTTAAAAAATTCAAAAACCCGTAAAAATTGAAAAATTGTCAAAAATTTTGATCGCTTGTATTGTGTATATCTCATGTGAGTTTGGCCTAGTACATTCGTACTTATGGCGTAGCACATTTACAAGCTTAGCTTGTTATGTATGCACATATATCTTTGTGGAAGAAATCTTGACAACTATGTGTGATTGTTGTAAATAGATCTTCAAGCTTGTCATGAATGATTGGTCAATAGTCTTGTTGGTCTTGATACTTGCATAGACTTGTGCCTATATATCTTCCCACCTTTGTTTTTATGTTTTTTCTATAGAGCTCACCAAATGTAAATCTCAAAATAAAAAAGAGATTATGAGCTGCAAAAGCCTGTCGCACATATTAGTATTTGACTAGGAAAAAGGGAAAGCGACTCTTGTATTGAAATGAATGGTGCTCAAAAAGCCAAAGGCTAACTCTCAATGTTGAAATATCAAAAATTTCAAGCACCAATCTCAAAAAGAGATGTATTATCCAAAAAGGATCAAATGTTATGATTTATGCAGAAGCCAAATGAAAAGCTTCTAAGTTTTGTAATCATTCTCTTGTGGGAGGTCATATATGCTTAGTTCTGTAATTGAGATAGTCCACTTGACTGAGTACCAATGGTGTATGACTTGATTGAATTGATCATTGAAGCTTCACTTTGGTCTAAGGACTATTCCACATTTGGTACTCACCCACAACATACAAGACTTTGATTCAATTAATGCTTGTCTCATTTGTGTGATTGTACATGTTCAAATGTGATGTGTATGCTCAATCACTTGTCGATCAAACCCAAAAAGATTTTTGAGAGTTTTATATGTTTTTGAAAGTGATTTTATACTTTCGTGCTTTTAGTTTTTGTTCAAAATGCATTTTTTGTGTTTTTCTTCAAAAAACTGGTTCAGAGGCTGTTTCGCGAGAAGTTCGTGACTTAGAGCTTTCCTTGAAATGTGCTTAAGGGAAATTAAAAAGTCACATTTTTATACAGAAAGTCTCGCTATTGCCTCGCGAGTATTTCGCAACTAAACACTTTTCGCGAAATGTTTTTAGGCAAAAACTGGAAATTTTTCAACTTCATACAGAGGCTATCGCGACTGTATTGCGACTGTTTTGCGACTAACAGCTTCTCGCGAAAGCTTGTGTGCTTCTCGCAACTAATTTCGCGATTGCCTAACCTGCGAAAAATTCGTGTTTTCAGTTTTATATAGCAGATGTGACAGTTTTTCAAACTTACTTCATTTCCCTCGCACTGCCTCTCTCGAACCCTTCTCAACCCAAAATCAGTTTTCACTAAAATCCCATCATTTTCAAGCTTGTTTTCTGCATCTTCAACTTCAAGGTATGTTTTCTAAAACATTTTCTTCATGATTGTCTAAGTTTATGCAGATTTTTAGCTTAGGGTTTTGAAATTTGAGGATTTTCGAAAAAGGGGTTAGGGTTCTTAATTTTGTGCAAATTTTTTCAAAATTTTGATTGGGCTGAGTCCCATTTGGTTTATTTGTATTTTTGTTGGTCCCATGTGGCAATTTAAACATGTATTGAGGCATTTTCACATTTGTTCATGCATTGTTCATAGATGTTGTTCACTGATGCATACTATGTGTTTGACAAAATGTCCATGTGACATTTTTGTGCTATATTGGACTCAACTAAGTGCCAATGTTTGGGTTTACTCTTGATTGAAAATGTTTGACATGTTTTGATCAATGAGTGTGTGTTTTACACACTTTCCCATTTTGTGCCATGCCATGCACCTTCTAGGCACACACTATGCATCACCTGCTGCACTCACATGCATCAGCTCATGCACACACATGCACACACATGCATAGTCACTTAAATTCTTGCATTGTCTTTATGTTTACATGTTTTAACAGTTATAGCATGCTGTTTTGAGTCAATTATGATCTTTTTTAAGGTGTTTTACGTTTAGTTTGGAACTAACATGAATCTAAACAAGTTTTGTGTTCTGTTTTGTGTTTGTACACCTGTTTCTTTTCTTTGTTTTCTGTGTACATGTGCAGATACAATTGTCGAGCTATTTGTCGAGACCTCGATAGATAGGTTACCTATCGAGCAGCTGTCAAGATTTAATGAATCAACACTTCTTCACTTGTTTCTTGGACAAATTTGCATGGCTTCAATATTAGACTTGAACTCTTGTTCCTTGAAGTACTAAACCCATCTTAGATCTACCCAAATACAAGTAAAGTGTGTTTTGTCAAAGGATAAGCCAATTCTAAATGACATATGTTCATAACATGTTCCACATATGTTCTAACACCATTTAATGTCTTTTCTTTTGTGGTTTTACTATCGAGAACTTCTTGATTTGGATAGAAAGTGCAAGACAATATAACTCTTGAGAATACCTTGCAACAATCAAGGTTCATATCATTTACTAGTAAAAGACATAGGTGATTAAGACGTGTAGTTGTATCTTTTTATTTGATAATTTTATTGGGGGTGGGGGGGGGGGGGGAGTTTATGGTTTTGATATTAAATTTAATATTGAAACAAATTTATGTGCTTCAAGTTCAACTCATTTATGTATTTATAGAAACCAAAATATTTCAATTCTATTAGGCCAATCTGAATCATGTAATTAATGCTCAGTATGGTAGAATCTTGAGAGGTTGTCTTAATCTAAAGGTTTGGCTTTGTTGTTTCTTTTTTCTTTTTAGGTTGTTTGAAGTGTTCATGAGAGTTTAAAACCTCTGACGCAGTACCATACAGATGTTGTTTTGTGGATCTTCTGCTTTAGTAATGTTCTAGTTAATATCCATGAATGGGAGGATCAGGATCAACACAAAATTACATACTTTGCTTTGAAAATATTTTAAACCAAATATTCCTTTCCATTCAATAGTAACAAATTACACACACACACACACACACACATATATATATATGGGTCATGCTAACGAGTGCCCTTAGAGCATTGATTAACAATCCAATTAAAGAAAGTTTTTATGGGAAAAAAAAAAAAAAGCAATTAATATTTTGACAGCTTTTTTCATTCCCCATAAAAGTGATGTCAAAACTTTCCTAAAATGGATTGTTAACCAATGCCCTAAGGGCACTCGTTAGCATTTCCCATATATATATTAGGGGCGGCGGAACTTGTTGTTCAAGGGGTTCACTTCAAAAAAAATAATTTATATATAAAAAAATAATTTTTTATTAGTTTATTTTATGCTTAAAAATATTTTTGCATATGTAAAGTTGTAATTTACAACTATGTGTTTTGTTGATTTTATTCCGTGCCAAATTTGATTGTAAGTTTATTCAATCTTTTGTACCCTGTATTTATTGTGAGATTTATTTGTAAGGGTTGTGTGATAGAGAGAGAATGTGAAGACTCAAGCAATTGAAAACAGAAGAGTTTTCGCGGGTAGCTCGCGACTAAGTATCCCGCGAAATGATGCATGTGCCCTGCACATGACTAGAATGCGAAGAGTCAGGATAGATGGAGACAGTTGTGTTTCGCAAGTAGCTCGCGGGTAAGGCCTTCCCGCGAGACACTCGCGAAGCATTCTGTTTTGCCAGCCTGTGCTATCTGATACACACTTTTTGTGCCCACACTATATATACCCACATTACCCATAAATTTTGAGGAGTGCTTCAGAGAGAAAACCCTAGCCACAAAACCTTGAGAGTTAGAGATTGGTATACCCACATATATCTCTACACATTTGCTTGTGGATTTCCTCTACTCCTACCTCTCTATTTCCATACACTTGAGAGGTTGATAACCCAAACACTTACCACACCCTTTTCAGAGTGTTCAGTGAGGTTTTGGTGCTGCTGGGAAGCATTGGAAGAAGCCAAGGATGGCAGATGCAACATAGAGCTTGTTGCGGGATCCGAAGAGCTAGACAAGACAAAGGTTCGACGTAACCTCGTTGGAGTAGGAGCTTGGAGGGCTTAGGTACATCGAGTAGATTAGGCTTGGAGGGTCTCTTGCTAGCTCATGTATCCCAACTGATTGTCTAGTGGATCGATTACCGCTTGGAGGGCGGCGAAGAGGTTTTACGCCGAGAACTTCGGTTTCCTCTTCGATAACACATCGCTGTGTTGTCTTTATGTTTGCATCTTTCTTCCCTACTCTTTTACCTTTCATTTTACTGCTGTGTTAGTCTGAATATGGTTTAGAGTAGCTTGTTTATTTATCTTCTTGCATTTACTCTATTCCGCACTTAGTATTAAGTTAGAGTAAAATCTATCGAGCCGTAATTTTAATTTGGGGGTCTAAACGTTCATAGGTGTTTTACACACTAATTGAACATTCAGCATACATTGGCTGAAATCTTACACACCCTGATCATAGATCAGTACAACCTAAAACTAAACAACAATTAGACATTTAGTGTATTATTTATGTTAGTACGTGATTGAAGAAAAAAAAATAGTACTGTTAGCAATTGTTCAAATATTTGATTGGTTAAGTAGACACTTAGTGTAATATTTTTTTTTTAGAGATAATTACAACATGCTGCTAACTCTGCAGCTCGAACCGTTTCCCCCCTAAACCCCCAAGCACTTTGTGCATGTAGAGGTGCCAATTCAGCTGCAAGGCCTTTGGCTAGTGTAATATTTATATATGGATGAATATGGATGTGTGGTTAATAAATAATAGAGCAAGACTTAGGTACAATACTTAGGTGCTGTTCCTTAGGTTCATCTCTTAAGATTCTGCCATGTGGCTTTTTTCTAACGGATGGAAGTGTATTTTTTAAGTTAAGTAGCCACATGACAAAATCTTAAGAGAGGAACCTAAGAAATAGCACCTAAAGTACTGTATATAAGTTTTTCCTAAATAATATAGTGTAAAGTTGTAATTTACAACTATGTTTTTGTTGGCTTTAATTCCGTACCAAATTTGATTATAATTATGTTCAATCTTTTGTACCTTGTATTTCATGTGGGTTTTATTTGTAAGGGTTGTGTGTGAGAGAGAGAGTGTGAAGACTTAAGCTAAATTGAAGACTGAAATGTTTTCGCGGGTAGCTCGCGAGTAAGCATCCCGCGAAGTGATGCATGTGCCCTGCACATGACTGGAATTCGAAAAGTCAGGACAGGATGGAGACAGTTGGTTTTCGTGAGTGTCTCGTGGGTAAGGCCTTCCCGCGAGATACCCGCGAAACAGTCTGTTTTGCTATTTTGTCCTATCTGCTCCACTCTATCCTTACCAACACTATATATACCATCATTACCCACAGATATTGAGGAGTACTTCTGAGAGAAAACCCTAGCCACAAACCTTGAGAGTTAGAGATTGTTATACCCATAATTCTCTACACAATTATCCTAACAGATTGTCTAGTGGATCGATTATCACTTGGAGGGCGGCAGAGAGGTTTTACGCAAAGTACTTCAGTTTCCTCTTCGATAACACATCGACGTGTTATCTTGTGTTTACATTTTTCTTCCCTACTCTTTTAGCTTTCATATTACTGCTGTGTTATATTGATAATGGCTTAGAGTAGTTTGTTTCTTTATCCGCTCACATTTACTCTTTTCCGCACTTAGTATAAGTTAGAATAAAATCTATCGAGTCGTAACTTTTAATTTGGGGGTCTAAACAGCTCTTGTGTTTTAACACATTTTTGAGCTTTCATATAGTGTCAGTGGGTTGCATTTTGTCATTTTAGTTTAAAATATTTTCATAAAAATAATGGTAACTGCATAAAAATAAATAAATGTTATACAAACTTAAAAAAATAAAATGGTCACGCCTAGCCACATTGACAATAGATAATAAAAACTAATAATGAACTATCATGTAATGATTTAAAAATATGAAAACTTGTGGAAGTTGTAAAATTTCATATATTTGCATTTTTTTATAACTCGATATATTCAAGTTTTTTTTTTTTCATTAAATTTTATTTAATTTAAATTTCATAATGACTCCCTTGAAAAAAATTCTTAGCCGCCACTATATATATGTGTGTGTGAGTGTGCGTGCGCCTAGATTTAACTTCAACACATGAAGAGACATGTAAGACTGTATACTAAATTTTTTTATTAGCTTTCAATTTTTTTATAGGTAATAAGGAAATATTATTAAAAAGGAAAAGATGAAAAGATACATAGAGTTCACGATAGTGAACAAAGAGCAAGCAGAAACAAAGAAAAAAAAAACATTAAACTACTCTAAGAGACAAAAGAAAATCAATAAGAGCAGAACAATCCGAGAGACCCTAACATCGAGACTAATCGGAGAGCGTCCGTTGCCACAAATCTAACAACTGAGCTAGAGATTTCGCAGTATCCTCAAAAGAATGCCGATTACGTTCAATCCAAGTAGTCCACATCAAATAGCCTAGAACCAAATTGCAAATGTTGGAATTATGTTTCCCAAGCCAATGATGCCAACAAAATAACATGTCTGCAATAGAACTTGGCATGACCCAATCAATCCCAAACAGTTGAAGCATATACGTCCACAAAGAATGAGCTAACGGGGATAAAATCAGCAAGTGATCCATAGATTCCTCATTACAATAGCACATACAACAACGACTCGCCAAAGGGAGACCACGAAGCATAAGATTATCCAAAGTAAGAATCTAGACATGAACTATTGTCCACATAAAGAAAGCCACCTTTTTAGGGACCTTTACTTTCCAAATTCCCTTCCAAGGGAAAATAGAAGGAGTAACATCTCGAATCTTATGATAAAAAGATCAAGTGTCAAACTTCCCACTTCCATTGAGGCTCCAACAAAGACTGTCACAACCACCTCCTCTAGGAATCTGAGATTGGATTAAGTGAGAAAGGAGAAAGAAGCCGCTAACTCTCAGTCATTGAATTCCCTATAAAATCTTAAGTTTCACACTCTGTCATTTCCACCCACTGGAGGACTCAGAACATCAGAAATACAAGCTTCCTTATTGGCTGAACACACAAATAACTAAGGATAAAGAGTTATAAGAGAATTATCCCCAATCCACTTATCATGCCATAAAAGAATATGCGAACCATCACCCACCACAAATGACAAGTGCTTAGAAAAGCTCTCCCAACCTTCACTTATGCTTCGCCATAATCCACACCCATGAGCCCTTCTACAAACTCTAGTGCTCCATTACAAAGGAATTTAATTTTGTTTGTAAAACTTAATAGTGTTAAATTTTTCTTTGTTTGTCTGTTTGACTAAGAATGTGGAGCTTCCATTACAAAGGACTACACCTATGTCAAAGTCATCAAGATTTTTGGGTTAAGATAGCTTGACCCCGGTTAATTAATTCAATTACCCAAGTTGATTAATTAGGTTCAATTGCATGCAAATCGTGAAGGCACCAACAAATCACCAATTAAACTAAATGCAGCGAAAATTAAATTGACACGGTGATTTGTTGACAAATGGGGAAAACCTCTCACAAGGCAAAGACCCCACTGGGTGATTTTAAGGTCATCACTCCCAAGAATCCACTAATCAACAAACAAGCGGTTACAAGTATAAGGAATCTTACCAACTATCTTGGCCTATCCCGAAATACCAACCTATAGTTGAACCTTCACTCCAATACCCAATTGGACTTGATCTTGTAGTAGCCTTCTTTCCTTTGATGCACAAATCTCTAATCTGTGCCTAATTCTTTGCACGAATCCTAGTATGTGACTAACTCCAGCAACTTGAACAAATGTTGTTGGCTACAAAGTTCTTCACTTCATCAACAATGAAGATCTGGAAGCACTTGGTTACAAAACCTTATGGCATACAAACGCATTAGCTTCTCACAGAGAAAATAAGTCTCTTGGTCTCTGTATCCGTATTTATGGCTTTTAAAATAAGCCTTATATATGTCTAGGGTTGTGAGAGAAAAAAAACCCTAAACAAATACAAAAGCTTGGGCCAAATTTTAGATCTAGAAAACTGAAAATTGTAAGTCTCGATAGATCGAACTGCTGTCAAGCTATCTATCGAGCTTCACATTAAGTCTCGATAGCAGGCATTTGTCGAGCTCTCTGTCGAGACTTAATGAATGGCTTTTCTTCACTTGTTTCTTAGACCAATCTTCATGTCTTTTAATACGAACACTTGATATGCTTGAACAACATATTCCTTGAAGTATTAAACCCATCTTAGATCTACCCAATTAAAAGTAAAGTACATTTTTTCAAAGGTAGGTGACTCATTTTGGTTATGTTCGGAAAAAACATCTTTGGAAGTGCTCCTAGCTTTTGAATTGCTAAACATAAGTGCAAATTCTGATATTCCATTTTTTGGACAATAGCTTGTGGTGTTTGCTGCTTATCTGCTTCCAAGTATATCACACTACATGTTCATAAAAATTTAAAAAAGAAAAAAAGAAAAAAGAAAAAAGAAAAAAGAAATAAGAGAAAAGAGAGCATTCAATAATCACATCAAAGAACTACTTTTCAGTCTTCTATTATAGTGTGCTGCTATTTTACAATATTAGGCAAGGCAACTTTGTGTGGAATTCATTGATTGGTAGCTTAACATTTTGATGCATCCCTCTCTGTCTCTCTAGTGGACCATATATATTAGGGAGTGGGTGTAGCTATAAAATTCCAATGGTGGAGCAGTGTAATTGACATACATATTGTTAGATTCAAATTAGCCCAATGTAATTCTTGTTAATGTTATACCTATGAATGTATTACTTATCCATAAGTAAAATGCTGTTAATGTAATACTATTGAATAATTTTTAATCAGATGATTATTGTGACAAACAAGCTTTTGCTTTACATGTTCTCCTTATATCTTCAATGTTTGTCAAATATCAAGATGATGAATGCGTGAAATCTTAGTTTATTTTATCTTACAAAAATTTATATGATACTTAAATTTTATTGATTGGATAGTAAGGATATTTGTTTGATATGAAATTTGACGTGTTAAATATGGACAGTATATGTAATTTGACAATGGGATTCGGAACGTATTTATCCAACTTAAAGGTATTAAGTTGTGTAGCGTTAAGTTGTAATTTGACAATGTGTACTGTGCTGTACCCCTCACTAGAATAATCGGAAGGCTGTTTCCTATGGAACCCATAAGTTTGTTTGTTTAGTATAGTTAAGATTTAAGAATACAAAAGACTAATTTTGAACACTTCTAAGATAAGATGTTTTTTTTTATGCATGATTACCTTGATATTTGATAAGCTTGGTGATCATGGGAGAGACACTTAATCTGACTGTAGGTTTAACAAAATACTGTTGTAATAGAGGTATAAATTGAACATTACTCTTTGTATATGAAAGTCAAGAGGATGTTTTATATAACAATCTTACCTATTAGTTCTCCTAGTTTCCTTAGTTATCATCATAGGCTTGAGTTAAATCTTATTTTTACTAAGGATTGGCTGGTTCTGGGGAAGAAGATTGCCACCTTTGTCAAACAATGCTGACAGTGAGGTGCAGCACCACTGGAATTTACTTAGTTTCTCTGCTACATGTCTTGACTTGAGGCCTACAAATGTGCATTACATGCCAAAGCCTTAAGCAAAATTTTCTTTATTGATACAAAACCATTGCTCTGTACATTTGAAAATGACAACACAGTTTCTCATTAATTCCATCAATTACATTGCCTGATACAGATGTTCATCACTTTATAATCTCATCAATTCTACAAAATTAGATGAGATAAGGCTCATGCACAATTATATGCTGTCAAGACACAATTATGTCTTGACAGTATCAGCATTAAGAGCTGCTGAAGAAGCTGAAGGAGAAGAAGATGATGACCACAAAGAACTCTTTGGTGATGAAGCTAGAAAGTTTTTTGCACTAACATCTCTGTCTTCTTCATTTATTGTATCCAGCATCTTTCTTGCTTTGTGCCTGATGACACTAATATATTGTGGAGGTGCAACCTCTGTTATAAACCTTGCTAAACGTGAGTTTGCCATCAAGGAGTTAAGTTGAAGCATTAAACAAAAGCGGAGAGTACTTGTAGTTCTTGTAGGAAGAGGATTTGGTTGTGGATGAGCTTGAACACAAGGTATGGTTGATATTTATAGGTGCATTGCCTAAGCTTTGATTAGTCAGTAGTCCCAATCAGTTTCAACAGTTAGTACCGCCCCTAGCTTTTTATATTGATTGCATTGGATTCAATCTTGATGTTTGCATGACATTTCAAGAAGATAAGTTTTTTGATGGACCATATTTTCGTATGTGCCAATTTATCTAAAAGTATGTTTCTGGGTAGGTTCAGTAGCTTCCAAATTTGCACTTTTTTGAGCTTAATCCGAAGCAGCACGTGTCAGTGAAGGGTTTGGATAAACAATGAGTGGCAGGATGAGCTGCAAGTGGGTGTATGAGGTTGTTTTGAAAGTGATGCTACCATGGCTTTTCTTGACCTCTTTCCTCCTCCTCAGGGAAAAGGGGCTAGTTAGCCGCTAACTGACTCATTTACTGTGAACCATGATAATATATTTATTCTTAATAACTAGTCGAGGGGCCCGCACGATGTGTGGATAATGTTGTAAGCGCTCTATGAAAAGGTTATGTAGAATGTTTAACATATTTTAAAGTAATAACATGAAGTAACACATTTTTTTCAATTACAAAAAAATACTTGCAGTTAAATTTTCAATTAGAATTGTTTATACCAGTGACATTAGCTAATCAGTTACATATATGAGAAGCTCACTTGATATTGGTGATGTAGAGAGATAGAGCTGAGAGAGGGTGAGTTAGACTTATTCCATACTTAATTGATGTTATATAAGTTCCTCCTTATATTATCATGAATCCCTTGTGTGTGAATGTGTGTGTTTGATTCCAAAAAAAAAAAAAAAAAAAAATAGGAGAAAATTGGGAATGAAACACCTTTCCCATGCTTTTAGATCATAATTCATGTAAAATAAATGAAATCTTAAATAGTCACCTTGACTTTCACATTGCAATTGAAACTTTCATAATTGACTCGTTCATATCCTTACAATTAATCATTAACTTTCACTTGATAGAACCATTGAATGGAATAAATCTCAACAATCTTCCTTGCTCATTGCTCCAATGAGCAACATGTAAAATAACTATTTTTCATTCATTTAATGGCAACATCTATTCCTCTCCATTTTCCCTTAGCTCTTCAAGATATGTGTTCTCTATGATCTGTTACCATTAATATGACAAAATGGATGTCCTGCCTCAGGCTCATTACTGACCCAAATGCTGCAATCCATTAAAAAACCCAGCATTATTACATTCTAATTAAGATAAGAATAAATATTTGTAAATTC
The DNA here is from genome assembly GCA_030021035.2 of Notholithocarpus densiflorus. Taxonomy (NCBI): domain Eukaryota; kingdom Viridiplantae; phylum Streptophyta; class Magnoliopsida; order Fagales; family Fagaceae; genus Notholithocarpus; species Notholithocarpus densiflorus. The sequence continues at coordinate 1,315,677 of JARYZH020000090.1, read as the reverse complement.
TTGGCACTAACTAACTAATAAAACATCTCCTTAATTTGTATGTGTCACACATTTGGCACATGTAACTCCAATATAAATTGCATGTCCGTATTAACAATCTACACAAAGGTAGAAATTTTTGGATGGAGGTAGGGGAAATTTGGTTCAAGGATTTCTTTGAATTCTATTGGAGGAATTAAGAAAAGAAAGGAAAAAAAAGCCCACCAAACCTCACTTTGTCATTGCTAGTAGAGAGTATTTTGGACGCAAAAATTGCATTGGCAGCTTCTGTATAGTGAACTCCATTTCAGCTTCTGTGACATTGGAATTGTAATTATACCATAGCCCTCCATAGACACAACATGCCATTAACAATCCTCAAATCCTACAAAATTAAACCATTAATCAACATGAGAAAATGAAATTTGGAAGTCGTAAATGTATGGCATAATTAGCTATAATGTGAGTGTTTGTGTGAAGTTGACCTAAACTAATGCAAAAGTGAGTGAGGCATTTTATCAACCACATGATTTGCATGTTCCAAATGGGAATAAGATGAATGTTTTGCAACATGAATCCACCCAAATATTACACCTAAGAAAAAACCTATTTCTTAGGGTGTTCAAAGAGCTCCTTTCCTTTCTCCATTACACCTCTTTCTTTGATTTGTTTCTACATAGTTAACAATAAACAGGAATATATTGAACAACTATGGTATTTAAATAAACAATGATTATCCAACAATCATGTAGTCTAAACCCAAAAACTTCATAGCAATTTGAATCAGCAACTGTGGAAAAATATAGCTAACATAATCAAAAGAGACAAAAGAGAAAGTACCTTTAATACAAAGGCCTTTGAAAGCCTCTTCACTGCGGACCAAAGAATTTGGGGTCGCAATTGCCGATAGAACCAAACCCAAGCTCCATTGGTTGAAGCAAAAAGAGATGGGATTTTCAAAATAAATTAATGCCATAAAATACCAAAAATTATACATTGAACTGGAACTGTGAATCCAAAAAGCACAAAGTTGTCAAACAAAACAGCACAGGGAAAACCAATTACGCATGGATAAACACATCTAAAGCGGATTAGCCACAAATCCATTATAAAAAATTATAAAAAAAAAAAAAATCATGGGAGGAAAAGAGGAAAAACTCACCTTGAGTTCGTACTGGTAAAAAACAGTGTGAGAGGAAAGAGAAATTGGAAATCTTAAAGGAATTTAATTCCGGGGTGGTAGCTGAAGCATCTGAAGAACTGGAAGAGTCAGAGACTCAGAGGTGAAAAGGGATGGCATATTTTTTATTACCCATTAACTAATCCTCATCATTTACATAAGCTATTAAAGATGGGCTTGAGTTTTTACGATGTATGGTGTTTTAGTCGCAACTTTTGGCTACTTTAAATAGTTCTTTTGTGAAGAATGGCAAGAAGAAATTAATGTGGAAGGCTATATGCAAGATTAGAGAGCCACATAGCAGAATCTCATGCTCTCACGCATAAGGTATCTGCTTTTATATATATATATATATATATATATTGATTGATGATTGATCGATTGATTGATAGGAGGAATAACACTGAAGTTATAAGAGCAAGAGAGTCAAGAAGGGTTTTTATTTTTTTACTTTTAACCTGTAGAAGCTGTTTAACCTCAAATCTATTGACTGGTTAAAAATGCTGCGATATGAATATATAGATTTATGTTAATAATGTAGTAGAGGAGGGATAAAGAGAGAACTAAGAAATTCAGATTCATGAAAAGAGAAGGAGATTGGTAAATAGAAGTCATGCTAAACCATATTAATACAATCAATAGAATCAATACAAAAGACTTTTTTTTTTTTTTTTTTTGAGAATGAATACAAAAGACTTGATTTGGACAAATTGTAAGATACACATAAGAAAGACTAAACTTATTTTTAAGACAAGACTCATTGACTGAAACCACATTTCTAAGCAGCTATTAAACTTCTAAGGACTGAGCTTAATCCCAAATTACATAGCCCATTATGACTAGACATCAATTTTCTTTAAAGGAAGCATTAATTTGCTGGGTCACTCTAGGCTATAGATCCTGTTCTAAATAGTTTTATCTTAGTTATACTAGTAAATCCCCTTCCCTCTACCCCTGTTTGTGTGAGTTTATTGTAAAAAGTACCAACATTTTAGGCCTTAGCTTTTTTTATATAAAAATATGCTATTGTTAGTGAGTGCGGACGCAAGTCAAAATATATTTAATACTTCATTAAATGATATTTTGATTATATATATTTTTTCTAAAATGTAAAAGCAAATTATGCACATATATCTAAGAAAACACATGCAATCATATTGAGTTTACGTGTGCAAACCAATGAGTTGTTGACAAGCATATTTTTCTTTTCTAAAAATATATAAATATGGTTCATAGTTGAATATTTAATACGTGTGATTAAGAGTTTAAGACACTCATTTACAAGACCATAAAAATAAATATAAATTAATACGATACTCCCAGCCAACTGAACTGAATGGCATGAATTTGGTTAAGCTTGAGAGCAAACTGTTTTAAACAATAGTCAATAGCTACCAATTTATTCATGAGGACATATAGCAGATTTGAAATTGAAGGCTGCTCTATATGTACCAATTATTCAGGTTGATCCATATTAGCACAATGAGACCTCCTACATGTTTATTTGGAGAACTTATTTTCATTGGTTTAGGGGATTGAAAAATGAACTGGGAAAAAATATAGTTGTACTTAGAATAAATAAATCTTTAAAAAGTTTGTTAGGTTCTAAATGTTTAGAACAATTAACAAATCGTGAACACAAACTTGTCTAGATATAGATCTTAGAGTCTATAGGTTTTATTAGACAATGCTCAAGGTGATTCAAGTCAAGATTCAAAAACATACAACCTGCAGGAAGAAGACTTCATATTCTGCCTGGTTCGATCGATCGAAGAACAAGCTCGATCAATCGAAAATCGTATCTGCAGAATTTTAAGTCGGCCCAAACAGCAACTTAAGCCCATTAAGGATTAGGGTTTCAGATCTACTTCTCCCACTATATAAAGAAAACCCTAAGCCACGTTTTTGAGACAAAAGAGAGAGAGATTAGAGTGCCTCTTGTGCCTCTTTTGGTTTTAGGGTTTTGTACCCAAACCTCTCTAAAGTCTTGGTTGCTTGAGAGTTGTATTGTTACTCATATTTTCTGTTTTGTGTAAATCTCTTGTGAGATCTAGAGGAGCTTTCCTTTACACAAAACTTTGGGTTTTCAAGGAGGAGATGTTATCTACACCTTGATGATCAATTCAGTTGCTGCTATTGAAGTTTAAAGAAACACAAGTGTGGGTGCTTGTATCTGGTGGTGAATCCAAGAAAGAAGGAGTTCGTGGTCTCGGAGCTTGCACGTGGTCGTGTCAGTAAGTTCTACTGGTGGGTAGCAATAAGAAGTCAAACGGGGAGTTTGCAAGTCTTATTGTATGAACTTCGATTCTTTCAAGATAGTGGATTCAGGTTTACCTTGAGGATAGCTAGGTTAAATCCTCCCCAGGTTTTTACCGGTTTGGTTTCCTAGGTGATCATATCATTGTCTTTTTTATATTTCTGCTGCTTTGCATGATATGATTGTTTGATTGTGATAACCTAGACTTGGAATTTGGACTAAGTAACAACTTGGCTAATTAACTAGAATAATCCAATTGTGTTTTAAGGGGTCTAAAAACCAACAAGTGGTATCAGAGCCGGTAACTCTTTTGTTTTAGATCTTTTGATCTAAGAGCTGATCCTTGACCCCTGTTGTCATGGATAATTTGAAGTGTCTTTCTGATCATGTTTCTGCTCATGCTTCTGTTGATTTTATTGATGTCTGTGAAACTCTTCGTAAGGAATTATCTAAATCTTTAAAAATTGCTAAGAAATTTAAAGAAGAGTTAAAATTGGTTAATCTTGAAAAAGAGGAATTACTTATTAGATTAGATGAATCTAATAAAAAGAATGAATTTTTGAGAAATCAAATTTCCTCTTAAGATGAAAAAATGAAAAACTTGGAACAAGAGTTAGTTGAGTCTAAAACTAAACTTGAAAATTTAACTAGTGCCAAGTCTGCTGTTGATAACAGAAGTGTTTCTGTTTCGCTTAAGCCTAAATCTGAGAAAGTTTATATCCCTCCTTTCAAGAGGAATAATAAAGAAAAGACTTATTTTTCTAGGTTAGACAAAGGTAAAAGTTCTGAAGTAGACGCTGAAGTTTCTAAACCTAAGTCTAAACCTACTGTTAGAGAGCATAATAAATCTGTTTTTATGCCTATCTGTCACCTTTGTGGTGTTGTTGGTCATATTAGACCAAATTGTTCTTTGTTGAGGCAAAAACCAAAATCTGAGACTAGATTTGATGTTAGGAATACTGATGTTCCTAAATTTGTTCCTGTTTGCCACATTTGTGGTGTCCGTGGTCACATTCGTCCTAATTGTCATAAATTGAAATTTAGAAATTCTGTATTTCAATCTAGGATATGTGATGATATTTCTCCTGCCATAAGTCCATACAAATTGTTTCATATTATTTTGAAAAATTTAAGTTTGTTGGCTTGTGAAAGGAATTTGCAGGATTTTAGTATTTCTCAGAAGATTAGTGTAATCCCTCAAATATACTCTGCTTCTCATGGATTTTCACCTACAAAGCTGAAGACTCGTGCTAGATGGGTGAGAAAAGATTCTCTAAAGTGAGTGTTGTTTACTTGTCTCTGATTTAATTCTTTTAATTGTTTGTGGACATGTTTTGTTTTTGTTTTTGGTTGTTTTGTTTTTTAGTTTTTTTTATAAAAAAAAAAAAATCCAAAAACATTGAAAATTTTCAAAAAGACAAAAATATTTTATTTTGTGTCTAGTTTTATTTTTCTTGAGGATTACATGAATTATGATATCTCTCTCTTAGAACATGCTTGACATTGTGGAGAAACTTAAATAGTATGTGTTATATAAGTGCTAAGCTATTTTTAATTTTGTGTGAGTATGTACTAGTTTGTACATGTACTCATGGATTAATTAAGAAATTGATATTTCTTGTTTGTGTACCATCTATAGCTTAGTTAAGCACTGTCATGCATTGCATTTGCATTGTTCATTTAGCATAATGTGTGCTTTTTGTTTTTGGTCATAAATTTTTTTAAAACCATAAAAGATTTTTTTGTTTTGTATTTCACATCTTGGATTTATAATCAAGGATTGGTTATTTTATTTTTACATAACATGTTTATGTACCTTGTTTAGCTTGGATGAGCTTACTTATTGCACTTTACTAGTTGAAGCTTTGTAGTACATGTTGTGTGGGAAAGATGTTTATGGTTTTAATCACTTTGTCTTGATCTTGAAGTCACATGTCTTTGACTGTCGGACTTGAACCTTTTGAGAAAGGCATAAATAACCATCTCACCACTATTTACTAGCTAATCATGAACACCTTAGTGCATATCATAAGATTTTGTGCTCGAGAAAGTGTAGCACATGCACAAAAAGAACATATGGTGTAGCCTCGATTTTAATGTTAAAATTGGTGTGTACATTATTGGGCTATAATTAATTCAATCAATTAAAATTGGTGTGTACATTATCCCGGCTATTTTAATAAGTTTCTGACCAATTAAAATTTGTGTGTACAATATGAGGCAAAATCAAGAAACTTACATGATTGCAAGCTTATGATCTAGGAGATGTGGGAGTTATATGATGTAACTCTTTAGGTGATAGTCTCTTTCAAATCCTATGTGATGAATTTTGTAGACTTTGTGATTAATTGCTGTTCACATATCACCTCACATGTATCTCAAGCTTTTGCTAGTTGCACACACTACACAAGTTACTCTTTGTTAAACTTGGTACATAATATTGTGTGTGATTTTGTTGTGGCCATCCAAGATTAAAAGTTCCTTAATTTTAATGCAAAATGTGTTTAATGTTTCTGCTTTGAGGACAAATTGATTGAAAATCTTGATTTTGGAAGATCTGGGTTCAATTCAAGTATTTTTGAAAAACTTTTCGTCTCATACTCATGCATTTTTTATTATAAATCAATGTGATTTGAGGAGTTTCTGCATTAAAATGCTCTGTTTTTCAAAAATCTGATTTTTCCAGACTTTCGATCGATCGAACCTGTTTTTCGATCAATCGAAATTGCGATTAAAATTTTTGGTTTGAGTCTGCCTGACTCGATTGATGTTCGATCGATGCTCGATCGATCGAAACTGAAAAATTTTCAGTTTATTTGTGTTTTGGATTCACATGCATTGCATTGTGTTTGTATCCATCTTGCAGTTTTGCAGTCATATCTCTCATTGTTTTCACATATAACATGCATACACTTTGCTACATTGGGTACTCAACTTGATCAAAAAATTGATTGATTAATTTTTGAGCTATGTACTTTCTAGTATATGCCTTTTTTATGTGTGAACTGTAGAAAATATTTTTCTTAAGAGATATGATGGATCATCAATGTGCAAATATTTTCTCTACTCATGCAACTGTTTATGGGTCACACAGTGCCATGTTTGCATTTTATTGAAAAATAGAATATTTTTTCTTCATGTGTATCCTCAACTTAGTTTTTTTTTTTTTTAAACTTGGTTTGTGTCTTTTTATTTACCCCCACCCCCTTTATATTTCCCCAAAACTGTTTTTCCTAAAACTTGTTTTGTTTTTCCTATTTTTATAGGAGGAGAAATTTTTTTTAACCTTTGTGGTTCTTAGGGGGAGTTGTTGCTCTTCATAGGGGGAGTTGTCTCTATTTTCTCTTACTCTGTTGCGTATGTTTTCTGTCTACTTTCAGATTAGGTAGTCTTTGTCAATACGTGACAAAAAGGGGGAGACATAGATGACCTGTTTGTTTTGTTTAGGGGGAGAATATAAAAACTTTTTGGTATATCTAACTTAGGAGGAGAGTTAGTTTGCATATTTGTTGATTTACTTTTTTTCTGTCACACATGCGTTTATGCGTTTTGTTTAGTGTTTCAGGAAATATACAGGTTGATTCAATTGAGCTACTGTCTACACTTGCAACTGATGGATAGTAGTTAGGTTGAATTTGTTGTAATAGGCATTTTATTGTATTGGGTTGTTCTTGTATTTGAGCATTTCATTTTGTATGAAAGTTTTGTCACGAATTGCCAAAGGGGGAGTTTGTTAAGTTCTAAACGTTTAGAACAATTGGCAAATCGTGAACACAAACTTGTCTAGATATAATTCTTAGAGTCTATAGGTTTTATTAGACAATGCTCAAGGTGATTCAAGTCAAGATTCAAAAACATACAACCTGCAGGAAGAAGACTTCATATTCTGCCTGGTTCGATCGATCGAAGAACAGCTCGATCAATCGAAAATCGTATCTGCAGAATTTTAAATCGGCCCAAACAGCAACTTAAGCCCATTAAGGATTAGGGTTTCAGATCTACTTCTCCCACTATATAAAGGAAACCCTAAGCCACGTTTTTGAGACAAAAGAGAGAGATATTAGAGTGCCTCTTGTGCCTCTTTTGGTTTTAGGGTTTTGTACCCAAACCTCTCTAAAGTCTTGGTTGCTTGAGAGTTGTATTGTTGCTCATATTTTTTGTTTTGTGAAAATCTCTTGTGAGATCTAGAGGAGCTTTCCTTTACACAAAGCTTAGGGTTTTCAAGGAGGAGATGTTATCTACACCTTGATGATCAATTCAATTGCTGCCATTGAAGCTTAAAGAAACACAAGTGTGGGTGCTTGTATCTGGTGGTGAATACAAGAAAGAAGGAGTTCGTGGTCTCGGAGCTTACACGTGGTCGTGTCAGTAAGTTCTACTGGTGGGTAGCAATAAGAAGTCAAACGGGGAGTTTGCAAGTCTTATTGTATGAACTTCGATTCTTTCAAGATAGTGGATTCAGGTTTACCTTGAGGATAGTTAGGTTAAATCCTCCCTAGGTTTTTACCGGTTTGGTTTCCTGGGTGATCATATCATTGTCTTTTTTATATTTCCGCTGCTTTGCATGATATGATTATTTGATTGTGATAACCTAGACTTGGAATTTGGACTAAGTAACAACTTGGCTAATTAACTAGGTTAATCCAATTGTGTTTTAAGGGGTCTAAAAACCAACAAAGTTGTGTATAAACAAAAAAGCTTTTTTTTTTCAGCAAAAAAAAAAAAAAGAAGCTTTTTAATTTATTTTTTTAACTTTTTATAATTTGATAGATACCATGGGTGACTTAAACCCTTTATATCTCTATTGAAAATACCAGAAAGTACTAGTTAAATTACAAAGCTTTTGGCAAAAGCTCGCTCTCTTATCTACAAACATTTTCCTCTTATCCACGGCATGAACCGTCCAAAAACAATGAATGTTATGGTCCAAGCTTATTTCTTCACATGGGAGCTGACCCGTGGCAACAGGAAGGAATAGACACAAATACTTCACTGCCACAGTTATAGGATAGACAAAGAGTAACCTATTCGTATTCGTATTTAGTATTTACTAGTACTACTTAGGGTATTATTTAAGAATGTGATTTTATGTTGTCGTATAGTATGAGACTCTATCTATTGTCTTAAGATTATTTGTAGATTAAGGGCAAGGTTAGGTCTAGTGTTCCTATACATTGGATCCGTTGAAATTTGGATACGTGAAAAATAATTGTTGTCCACAATTAACATTTCAACGGGTCTAGTACTAAGCCGGTCATTCAAGTAAACTAATAAAATTTATAGATAAATATCTTTTAAATTTAATATGTAATTATATATCTGTTGCCAACTAATTTTTCACACAAAGACATGAACCCTTGAATGAAGCCCAAGAATCAATGAATTTGGGTCTTAAGAGAAGAGAATGCAAATTCATATCGGGGCATAAGCTATGCCCAACTTATTGGAATAAAGAAGATAAAGAAGTAGGGAGGAGAAAATTGGCCTCTACCCTTTTTAAAAAAACAATTTAGCGTTTTGCCCCATTACCCAAACTAATTAGGGAAATGCCCCTCTTTTGAAACTCGATAATGTCAAAGTCAAGTTTTGTGAATAACTCGATTTGTAGAAAATCGAGTATAGGGCGATCAAACTTTAAAAAAAAAAAAAAAAAAAGTGCATGTAACTCGACTATAGGGCTCCCTGAACCTGGTATGGGGCGATCAAACTTATAAAAAAACAACTTGCATGAAAACGCTACTATAGGGCTTTAAATCGCCACTATAGGGCTTTAAAACGCCACTATAGGGCTCCATGAACCTGGTATGGGGCGATCAAACTTATAAAAAAACTTGCATGAAAACGCCCTATAATGGTGTTTTAAAGCCCTATAGTGGCGTTTTTTATGGAACTCGAGTTCCATGCAATTTTTTTTTTATTTTTTATTTTTTATTTTTATTTTTATTTTTTTTTTTAAGTTTGATCGCTCCATACTCGATTTTCGACAAATCAAGTTATTCACAAAACTCGACTTTGACATTATTGAGTTTCAAAAGAGGGGCATTTTCCTAATTAGTTTGGGAAAGGGGTCAAAACCCTGGTTTTTTTGCACAAAAAGGGCATTTGCCCATTTTCTCCAAGAAGGGAATACTAAAGAATTGTTTTTGACAAAATGCCTTTGGATAAGGCAATGAATGGGCCAGAGGATGGCCTCAAACCTCTTGGATGGGGGAATGAGACTAAGAATGGTCTTTAGCAAGATAACTTTTAAATGGAGGCAGTGGATGTCACTACAAAAAATGAGGGCCATCCGCGTTTCTAAAACGCGGTTTGTAAGGTTAAATTTAATCAACCATTCTGTTGGCTTTATTCCGTGCCAATTTGCTTGTAATTTAGTACTTAGAAACTCTGTATTTAGGTGGGAATCATGTAAGGGTAGTGTGTGAGAGAGTGTGAAGAAAAACTCAGAAGTGTGCATTCTGCAGGGACTCGCGACTGGATCTTGCAGGTGGCTCGCGGCTGGCAAGTTGCCAAAGCTGGCACACGTGTAAAGCATGCAGGGGAGTTGAAGAGTCATGCCAGCTGTTGCACTACAGGACAAAAGTCCCAGGCTGGCCAGGCCGTTAGCTCGTGGCTTGAACTCGCGACTTAGTCAAGTCGCGAGGCCAAGTCGCCAAGACACCTTGTTTGGGAAAAATTGACTCTTCGCATTCCATACACACACCAGTATAAATACCCCTTATACCCACGAAATGTAGAGAGCTTCTAGAGAGAATTTTGATAGAGAAACCCTAGAGAAAAGCAAGATTGACTCATCCACAATCTTTACATAGAGACTCTTCAAATTCCTCTACTCTCTTCCTCTCCATTGTTACATCTTTGAGAGGTTCTTTGCCAAATCCTTTTCTCACCATACCCATATCTGTGAGAAGGCTTTTTGGTGCTTTGGGAAGTAGTTAGGAAAGGACCAATTCACATTGGTTGATGCTATGGTCAGTAGCGGAATCTGGTAAGCTAAAGAAGAAATAGGTTCGGTGTTACCTTGTTAGAGTAGGAGCTTGAAGGGCTTAGGTACACTGGGTAGATTAGGCTTGGAGGGTCTTCTGCAGTTCATGTATCCCAACTACATTCTTTAGTGGATTATTTGTCGCTTAGAGGGCAGCGGAGAGGTTTTACGCCGAGGGCTTCGGTTTCCTCTTCGATAACACATCGCTGTGTTGTCCTTGTGTTTGCATCTCTCTTCCCTTAATCTTTGCCATTTAATTTCTGCTGTAGATATGATTTTATTTGGTCTAGATTGTTTACCAATTCTGTTATATACTTATGTTCATATTCCGCACATCAATTGTTTGATAATAAGCTTGAATTGGTAATTTGTTAATTGGGGGTCTAAACGTTCATAGTGTTTTATACGCTAATTGAACTTTCAATTGGTATCAGAGCGGGTACACTTTTATTGGTTTCAATACCTTAGTGTGATCCTTGACCTCATTTTGAGATAGACCGGTCTCAATCCTTAAATGCACCTCCATATTTTGATGGAAGTAATTATGCATTTTGGAAGGTACGGATGAAAGCATTTTTATGTTCTATTGATGAATCCGTTTGGGATGCTGTTGATATAGGATGGATAAGGCCTGAGGCAGCCAAATCCACTTGGGATAAAGTAGCCCTCGCCGCGTCTAATACTAATACTAAAGCACTTAACGCGATTTTTTGTGGTGTGTCCCTAGATGAGTTCCATCGGATTTCTCATATCACCGTTGCCAAGAAAGCATGGCAGATTTTGGAGACCACTTATGTGGGTACAAAGAAAGTTAAGGACACAAAGCTACAGATGCTGACTACCCGGTTTGAGGAGCTCAGGATGAGCGAGGATGAGTCCTTTGACTCTTTCTATAGCAAGCTGAATGAAATGGTCATCGGCAAGTTCAACTTGGGGGAGAAAACGGAGGACTCGAAAGTTGTGAGGAAAATCCTTCATTCATTGCCAGAGAGCTTCCATGCAAAGGTGACTACAATTGAGGAGAGCAAGGACCTAGATGACATCAAAGTCCAAGAGCTGATTGGGTCTCTTTAAACGTATGAACTTTCATTGCCGAACCAAAGGAAGAACAAATCCCTTGCTCTTAAGACCATAAATGAAAGGGTAGAAGCACACGACTCATCGGATGAGGATGTAGTCGAAAAGGATGTTGCTTACCTTGCAAAGAATTTTCGCAAATTTCTGAAGTTCAAGAACAGTGGGAAATTTGGTGATAAAGCGAAATTCACAAGTTCCGGAAAGGAGAAGAAGGGCTTCAAAAAGAAAGACGGGAAGGAGCCCCAATCTACCTAATGAGTCACTTGTTTTGAATGTAATGGGCATGGCCATTTCAAAAAGGAATGTCCTTACTATTTGAGATTGAAGGGCAAGGCGTATATCACCACTCTCAGTGACTCGGATTCCTCCACCTCTGATTTGGAGGAAAGCTGTGATGAAGAAGGGAATTTCTCAGCATTCAAGACTATTGCTCATGTTGAGTCTTTAGAGGACTTGAATTTGCTTGTGCAAGAACTTAGGGAGCATGGTGATGAGGAATCAATGGGAATTGTGGAAGAATCGAATACTGAAGAAGATGAAGATACAGCCCGTCTTCATGAGAATTACAATTCCCTCCTTGAAAAGACCGGTGAATATGTGAAAGTGGTAGCCATTAAGAAAATGAAGAGAGTAGAGCAAGACTACAAGAGTCTTTTAGTCCAATACAAGGAGACTAAGTGTGAAGTCGAGACGCTAAATGGAGAGCTGACCGAAGCCTACTCAAAGATAAAAAATTTTGAGCTTGAAGTAATTCAAGCTAATGCTAAAGTAGAGCGTGTCTCCTCTAAGAAACTTGATGAAGTGCTTGCTCATCAAAAATCTTTCTCCTACAAAAGCGGATTGGGATACACTGGAGAGAGTAGTTCGAGTGTCAAAGTGTCCAAGGACATGAAGTTTGTGAAAGCTAAGGAACCAATGGTGAAAATCTCTTTTATTGAAAAAGTGAAGGCGGAGAAGAAGCGGAATGTGACTGACCAACGGTTTTTGTCTAGGCCACCTAACCAATCAGTGGTCAAACCTAAGGCTCAAGGGAACTCTCTCCCAAAGTCACAAAGAGGTCCGAGAATTCAACTTTTCTGCTATCACTTTAGAATTCAAGGACACACTAGACCGAATTGTCGTAAGCTTTGGGCATTAAAGAATGGCACCTATCAAAGGCCAATGGGACAAAGAAAGGATAAAGGGAACCCCAAGCAAACAAAAGGGGGAGAAGTTGTGTCTAACATTGGAGATGTAATGAAGATGATTGATGCATTCACCACCTGCTTGACAAGGTTCAACAAAAGGTTTGAAAGTCAAAACAATAGTACCCAATCCTCTAGGGATATCACCCCAAACGCACGTGCCGTGTGGGTGAAGAAGGGTACTCATGCATAAGCATTACAACATGTCCATGCATTAATACTTCCTATGCTTTGTGACTTTGATTGGTTGAGTGCTTTCTGTTATCGTTCCAGCATGTGTTGAAAATTGTGCTTGTTTGCTTTTTTACTTTGAATGTTTTTACATTGTTTTTTATCAATCTTTTCTAGTTTTTGTGTCAAAAATCCAAAAATGCATAAAAAGTAGAAAATCAAAAAGTTTGATCGACATTATTGAGTTTTGTCTCAAAACATGTTTTGCTTTGTAACTTTGTACTAATGGTCCTGTGCATTTACGAGCGTAGCTTGTTCCCTGTGCACTTATATCATTATGGAAGAAATCTTGACATCTATGTATTTGTTGTAAATAGATCTTCAAACTTGTCATGATTGATTAGTGAATAGTTTTGTTGATCTTGAGACATGCATAGACTTGTGCCTATATATCTTCCCACTCATTTATTTTATTGTCTTTGCTTAAAAGAGCTCACCAAATGTAAATCTCCAAATGAAAAGAGATATTGAGCTGCAAAAGCCTGTCGCACATATTAGTATTTAACTAGGAAAAAAGGAAAGCGACGTTTATGAAAATTATATGATGCCCAAAAAGCCAAAGGCTAACTCATCAAATTGAAATATCAAAAATTTCAAGCATCGATCTCACAATGAGATGTATTGATTCAAAAAGATCAAATGATATGATGTATATGGAGCCAAATGAAAAGCTTCAAAGTTATGTAATCAAGTTTATGTAGGAGGTCATATATGCATACTTCTATAATTGAGATAGGTCACTTTTCCTAGTGCTAATTTTGTATGCCTTGGTTGAATTGATCATTGAAGCTTCACATTAGACTAAGGACTATCTCATTTTTGATACCCACACACATCACACATGTTTATGCTCAATGAATGCCTTATTCATTTGTGTGATTGTACTTGATTAAATGTGTTTTCACATGCTCAATTTTTGTTGATCAAACACAAAAAGATTTTTGAGTGTTTTAGTTGTTTTTGGAAAGTACTTTGTTTTTACAAAAATTTTCAAAATTTTCAAAACTAGTGTTGCCCTGTTTTGGCGACTTAGTCGCGGGTTGGCCTAGTCACATGCTCCAGTCGTGAGCCCATACAGAGATTTTTCGCGACTCACTGGCGACTCACTAGTGGGTAAATGCCCCAGTCGCGAAAAATACTTAGAATATTTTTCAAAAATCTGGATTTTCATGTTTTTCGCGACTTATGTTGCCGACTTGTTCGCAGGTGGACGATCCAGTCATGAGGGGTATACAAAGGTTTTCGTGGTTCAGCTCGTGACTTCCTCGCAAGTAGACCTTCCAATCGTGAAAAACACTTAGAAATTTTTTTCAAGAATCTTATTTTCAAAGTGTTTTGCGGCTTACCCTGGCAACTGGCTGGCGACTTGACTCAGTCGCGAAAATCGCGTGTTTTGCACAATGAGGGTTATTTTCATGTTTACTTTATGCTTTGTAGCATTTTGGCTTGTCCTTGTTTGAGCTTCATTTTCTCATTCATCTCGCACCCCTCATGCATCATTATCATTGTTCATACCTTCATCTCTTGCCTTCGTTTCGCCTTGACCCATTGTCTATTCCTGACAAAAAGGGGGAGAGTATACTCTAAAGAGTATAGTTTTTGTCATTTCTATATGACTCTTGTGCACACTCTTAGGAGGAGAAATTCTATTTCTTGTGCACATTTGTAGGGGGAGAGATGCATATACCAAGGGGGAGAATACATTGTGTTAATAAGAAAACTTTTCTTGTTGGCTTTATGGTGCTTTGAGTTATGCTTTGTTGTTATCATCGCATTATGTTTGTGTATTGGACATGCATACATCCTTATGCTATTGTACTTCATTAAATGCATGTTCGGATGATCAATTGCTTTGCTATGTGATCATTGTAGTCATTTCTATATGACTGTTTAGGTGTATGATCAAGTTGCTCACATGTTTCACATCATGTTTACTTGATCGCAATTTACTTGCTACATTATACTTGTTCATTTATTACTTGCTTTACCTTGAGGGTCTAATGTGTTTTGTACAAGTGTTTCAGGTTACAAGTATATATGTTCCAAGTGCATCACAGCTTCTCATCATTTTGAGGGAGAGAAACTTTAAGAACTTTTAGTTTATATTGTGCAGTTTATTTACCGTACATGCTTTTGTACCCATGTTGCTTTTGTAAGCTTTTAGGGTTTGTTTCCATGATTTTGTAGGCTTTTATGGTTTGTACCATGCTTATGCAGCCTTTATGTTTTGTATCTTTGCTTTATAGCTTATGTACTTGTTGCTATGTTTTTGCATAACTTTAAGTACTTTCACTCTTGTGTAGGATTTTATTCCTAGATGCATATACTTCATGTATTGTGCATTGGTTGAGTGTTGGACATGCAAATGATACTTTGCATTGAGCTTATTAGTTTGCATGTCTGGATGTTCATTCCTTTTCACTCTTGTGTAGGATTTTATTCCTAGATGCATATAATTCATGTATTGAGCATTGGTTGAGTGTTGGACATGCAAATGATACTTTGCATTGAGCTTATTAGCTTGCATGTCCGGATGTTCATTCCTTGGGTGAATGAGCATTGTGATCACTATTTATAGTGATCGTTTTTTTTTTTTTTTTGGTCAAGCCATGGTTTATTACTTAATTCCATTTTACTTGATCGCATTGTGCTTGCTCCATATGCATTACAAGTTTTCTGCATACAATGATCATATTGTGTTGTTGTGTTTCAGGAGATACTTGTTCTTATGGTTCAAAGAGCTACATAGATTCTAGAGTTAGGTGTGAGTGAGTTATGTTCAACTGTTCCCAACTCACATGTTAAATCTAGAGTTTGTTTTAGGGTTTTGTCACGGAATAGCCAAAGGGGGAGATTGTAAGGTTGAATTTAATCAACCATTCTGTTGGCTTTATTCCGTGCCAATTTGCTTGTAATTCAACACTTAGAAACCCTGTATTTAGGTGGGAATCATGTAAGGGTAGTGTGTGAGAGAGTGTAAAGAAAAACTCAGAAGTGTGCATTTTGTAGGGACTCGTGATTGGATCTCGCGGTTGGCTTGTGGCTGGCAAGCCGCCAAAGCTAGCACACATGTGAAGCATGCAGGGGAGCTGAAGAGTCACGCCAGTTGTTGCACTATAGGACAAAAGTCCCAGGCTGGCCAGGCCGTTAGCTCGTGGCTTGAACTCGCGACTCAGTCAAGTCGCGAGGCCAAGTCGCCAAGACACTCTGTTTGGGAAAAATTGACTCTTCGCATTCCATACACACACCAGTATAAATATCCCTTATACCCACGAAATGTAGAGAGCTTCCAGAGAGAATTTTAGAGAGAAACCCTAGAGAAAAACAAGATTGACTCATCCACAATCTTTACATAGAGACTCTTCAAATTCCTCTACTCTCTTCCTTTCCATTGTTACATCCTTAAGAGGTTCTTTGCCAAATCCTTTTCTCATCATACCCATATTTGTGAGAAGGCTTTTTAGTGCTTTGGAAAGCAGTTAGGAAGGAACCAATTCATATTGGTTGATGCTATGGTCAGTAGCGGAATCCGATAAGCTAAAGAAGAAATAGGTTCAGTGTAACATTGTTGGAGTAGGAGCTTGGAGGGCTTAGGTACACTGGATAGATTAGGCTTGGAGGTTCTTCTGCTGTTCATGTATCCCAACTACATTCTTTAGTGGATTATTTACCGCTTGGAGGGCGGCAGAGATTGTTTATCAATTCTATTATATGCTTATGTTCATATTCCGCACATCAATTGTTTGATAATAAGCTTGAATTGATAATTTGTTAATTGGGGGTCTCAAAGTTCATAGTGTTTTATACGCAAATTGAACTTTCATGGTTATAGACCCTAAAAACGTGGCTATAGCCCCTTTTGGTCTATAGGTACAGTTTTGGCTGCGTTTTAGAAATGTGGCTAAAGCCTCTTATAGCTGCGTTTTTGAAATACGGATATAGAGTTTATTTTTTTATTTTTATTTTCCTAGCTAATTCAAAATGAAACACAAACCCAGAAAATTCAAAATCAAACACAACATACTCACAATACAAACACAACATGCTCCAAAATACAAGAACACAAACCCATGAATCTCCTCTCATTCAACAAAACCAACCCAAATCCATTCAAGATACACAAAAGCACAAGCTCAGAAACACAAAAGAATAAGCTCAAGAACACAAACCCATTTAAAAATAAGCACAATATCAGCAACACAATAGCACAAATTCAAGCCGCGTTTTTCAAATGTGGCTATAGGCTATCTTTTAAAAAAAAAAAAAAAAAATTATTTGGCTGGACCTATAGCCGCGTTTTAAAAACACGGCTATAGGTTCTCCTTAATATATATATATTTGGCTAGACCTATAACCACGTTTTTTGAACACGGCTATAGACTTAACCCGAAAGTTACTAATTGTTACTGATAGGATTTGAATCCATATTTTTCTTTATTTTTTAACAAATTGTTACTGATAGGATTTGAATCCATATATTTCTCTCTTTTTTAAAAAATTGTTACTGATAGGATTTGAATCCATCTTTTTCTCTCTCTCTTTTTTAACAAATTGTTACTAATAGGATTTTAATCCATCTTTTTCTATTTTTTTAACAGATTATTACTAATAGGATTTGAATCTAGAATATACATGTCCTTTATGAAATTATGTATTTTTTATATATGATGCAATCGTATTTTTTACAAAGTCCACATTAGCATCAATAAATCATAAGTTCGCAACTCAAATAATACATAATTAGTTTTACCTTTTCAAATCACCCCCATTCAACAGTCACCTAACCATGCAAAGACAATGTCCACATTATTCTAAATATAAACAACAGCATCAGCATCAATGCTAGAATAATACGATTGTAGATAAGTTAGATAGCCATGTGGAATTATTCTAAATATAAACAATAATGTTAGTTAGCCATGTGAAATTTTGCTAAATATAACTATCTAGAGATTATATATAAATACAAACATTAGCATCAAAAAAAAAAAAACATATCTACCACTAGCTAGCAAAAATAGCCTACCAAAAAAAAAAAAAACGATGGCACTAACTGCTACTAGCACAGCCACCATCACCACTTTACTAATCTCCCTCTTCTTCCTCCCCAAAATTTATTCTTCTGAATTCACCATAGACCATCACCACAGACGGATTGCAACATCGGACGTGGATCTTTTGGAATTTCCTCTAAATTTAGAATTCTTTGAAGCTGAATTCTTTTTGTATGGCGCTTTGGGTTATGGCTTAGATAAAGTTGCTCCAAATTTAACCAAGGGAGGCCCAACACCCCTTGGTGCTAAAAAGGCAAATTTAGATCATTTTACCCAAGATGTTGTCCTGCAATTTGCTTACCAAGAAGTTGGACACTTGAGGTTTCTCTTTTAAAATCATTATTCAATTTCTTTTGGGCATTTTTGTTTGGGTTTAATGGCTAATGAGTTCCAGTTAGTTTGATTGATAAATACTTTTGGCCTTGAATAAGGGATTTGGGTTTGAATACTATCTATATTGAATAGAAACACATTGATGTCTCAACATAATGATAATCAATTATCATAATTATCATAATGTAGATACTATAGATTTTAAATCCTATCATAGCTATAAATTTAAAATTAAAAAAAAAAAAAGACATTATCATGGTACTTTTTTGATAATCAAAATTATCATGGTACTAACTATTAAGTTCTTGATGTAGGGCCATTCAAAAAGTCGTTAAAGGATTTCCAAGACCATTATTGGACTTAAGTAAAGAATCATTTGCAAAAACAGTTGATGCTGCAATAGGGAAAAAGCTATCCCCACCTTTTGATCCTTATTACAGTGGAGTTCACTTCCTCCTTGCATCTTACCTTATTCCTTATGTTGGACTTACTGGCTATGTTGGAACAATTCCAAAACTCCAAGCCCCTGCTTCCAGAAGGGTAATCAAGATTTAAACACGATCCATAGTAATGTTCTACAAAACAGACAATATCAATAATCTATTGATTCTATGCGCATGTGTGTGTGTATATATACATAATTATATCCTACCATTTTTTTTTTGTAGAATAAACTATTTTTTTATGCTAAGAAATGATAAATCTTAACAAATGAAATTTGTAATTTTTTTAATGGTCCATAATCAAGTTATATTTCGTATAACTCACCTAATAATTTTTTTATTATATTAAAATTTTAAAAATCCTATCATTGCATTATACATGTTTTCTATATTTTTAACATACAAACCAAATTTGGTATCAACTAGATATAATTTACTTTTTAATTAGCAGTATCATTTTTTCTAACTATTTTTAAAGTAAAAAATTGAATTTTAAGCATTTCATAAATGAGATAATAATTAATCTCTGATCATCTTTATGTTTTGCATACATATAAGGTAAAAGGAGACAATGTAATTCAAGTTATTTAACAATGGATTTTTCAAAATTCACATTTGATATATATAGTTATTGAGTGGTGTAACGTTGATAAAAGTTATACCGAGTTTAATGTAAACCCAACCCTTTTTATTATTTGAGAAGTAGATTGGTAGAGCACAGAAACAGGAGTACATTTACAACACTTACTTTAATATCATAATAAATTACCACTTGTCCAAAAATTATCAAACCATTATTCTAACAATGTTAACTTGTATATGTTCAGCTTGTTGCAGGCCTTTTAGGCGTGGAATCAGGCCAAGATGCTGTTATTCGAGCATACCTATACGAGCATGCAAAGCAGATAGTGTCACCATATGGAATAACTGTGGGAGAGTTTACAAATCACTTTTCAGAACTAAGAGATAGGCTTGGACATCAAGGTCACAAAGATGAAGGCCTTGTGGTTCCTCTAGCTGAAGGTGCTGAGGGAAAGATCAACGGTAACGTGCTTGCTGGAGATGCAGACTCTGTTGCATTCGACAGGACCGCAGAAGAGATATTAAGGATTGTGTATGGCTCTGGTGATGAGAAAAAACCCGGTGGATTCTATCCAAAAGGAGGCAATGGTCGCATTGCCAGATCTCATCTACTTTGATTATATGCACATAACTTTATTACAAGAAAACAAGCTTCGGTGTTTTTTGGTTAATTGTTTAAGCTATGTGCCCGTTGCATTAATAATGAATGAAACGTTTGTGAGTCTTTATTATTAAGTAATATATATGTGACAAAATTGTCATTTTAAGCTTTTATCAAGTTTGTTCAAAAGCTTACACTTTCTGTGGATTCCAAATAGAATGGACGTTATTAGTTCAAATCCTATCATATCATTAAAAAAAAGGTTTTAAACTTTCTAATTTGAATAGTGAGTTTCAGCGAGTAATGTCTTCAAAACCATAATGAATTATAACCTAAGACTATGTGCGTGCATGCATGCACAAGGCGAGCTTGAAATATGCCATATATATAGGCGGAGCCACGTTGGGGCCATGGCCTCCCCTAGCTTTTCAAAATTTCCACTAATAGTAGTAACAAAACCATATTTGATCTTTAAAATTACTCGCCGCCCCCCCCCCCCTAATATTTTGAGAAAAAATTCAAAAGAGATTATTCCCTTTCAAAATTCCTTTTGGTCTCTTTCAAATTTTAAAATTTGGTTCGGAAAAATCTAAAAAAGAAATAACAGCCACCCATTCCTTGGTGACAAAGCCTCTCCAAATTCCATATATATTAAAAAAAATAAAAAAATAAAAAAATAAAAACTAAATGTTTAGGACTCTATTCAATGTATTAGGATTCCTCCAAATACGGAGAAAAAAAAAATCCTTATAGCTATAGCTAATAGTTGTGAGAAATAATATGTATACAACATTTTCATAACAAATCTTATGTGGCTAGTTGTTACAGGTTGTTATTGGTAGAATAGAAAAGTAATTTTAGTGGTAGGTTTAAATTAGAACCAATAACATCTAACCACCTATAATTTGTTGTGAAAATGTTGTGGACGTAGCACCCCTCATTAGTTGTTGTTTACTCAAAAACAAAAACTGAAAATAAATTTAAAAATGGTAAAATGCAAAACTGACCCTCTAAGTTTCTTCAGATTTCATTTCAGTCCTCTAACTTTGATTTCGTTCGTTTCAGTCCTCTAACTTTCAAGTTTATTCAATTAAGGTTTTTCCATCATCTTTTGTTATATATTGTGGTTAATTTTTCAATTTTTTAAATTAAAAAAATTGAACTAATGATTGAAAAATATTTTTCTGATTTTTTTTTTTAAATTTAATAAAAGTTGACAAAAAAGCCTTAATTGAATAAATTTGAAACTTAGAAGACTTAACCTATAGCCGCGATTTGCAAATGCGGCTATAGGTTAGCTATAGCCGCGTTTTTTAAACGTGGCTATAGGTCATCCTTTAATATATATATATATATATATATTATTTGGCTGGACCTATAGCCGCATTTAAAAACGCGGCTATAGGCCCTATAAAAAAAAAAAAAAAAAAAAATCGCAGCTAAAAACACCTACAAACATGGCTATAGGTCAACTATAGTTGCATTTTTTTGTAAACGCGGCTATGGACTGCGTTTTTTGCAGTGTGTGTTGACATTGGATTTTGGCAGTTGACAACCCCACAACACCTCTTGTTGTTTGGAGGTTACTTGGTGAGACATGTGTGTATAGTGTGGACACTTGCGTGATTGTGTGGGCATTAGTGAGTTCATCTATTATCTTTCATTTTTTTAGCAGTCTTCATTAACCATTGGTTTTTAAGGTGTTATTAGTTGCCTATTTCTAATTCATTTTATTCATAATTAACTAAGGGTATACTCTAAGGTTTTTTAAGCTAGAAAAGAAAGGCAAATGCCTTGTATTAAAGACAGACTCAGAAGTTCTATTAGATGTAAGGTAGGTATCAAATACCTCACAACGCCTATCCTAAAATAGAATCTTATTTTGATTACATCTCTAATTTTTATTATTTGAAAAATAACTCAAGAATTAGGCAATTTGGTTTTTGAAAAAAAGTTATGTTAAATCTACATATTTTGAGCCAACGGCAACATGTAGTATATACATTTACATGTGAACTATAAATACAAATACTTAGCATGTGAAATTCAAGTACATACACTAGCATATGAAATTTGAGTACATATACTTAGCATGTAAAATTTAAGTACAACTAGGCATGCATAAGAAAATTGCATCTGCAAGTGCCAAGAAACTTATTGCTCCCTAAGAATAGCATGACAAGCCCAAGATGCAACTTATTCCCTTAAAGATTTTTTAGTTTTCTTTTTAATTTTTAGTTTTCTTTTTTATTTTGGGTAAACTACATATTTAATCCCTAACCTTTAAGTCATATGTCAATTTGGTCCTTAACATTTCAAATGTATCAAGTTGGTCTCTAACCTTTTAGTATTGTGTTAAAATAGTCATCACCGTTAAATGATGGATGAAATATGGTGATGTGGCTAACGGCCCAAATAAAAAATCATTTTTATGCCACATCAAATGACATGCGTAATGCCACATGGAATAAAAAAAATTAAGAATTTGTTGAAATATCAATTATATTAAATTAAAATGTTCTTTAAAAATTTAAAATATAAAATATAAAATAAAGTAAAATCATTCTAGAATATTCTCATCACTTTCTTAGCATCCAAACAAAAAATCATTTGAACCCCAAACACTCTTCAAATCAAGACCCACGGCAACCCATCTCCTGCACCACTTTTCAAAACCAAGAAAAACACTCTTACTTGTTGATCTACTAGGAAAATGACTAAAATTTAAAATATGCAATGTCATCACCAATTTCGTCCTTTGTTCTTGGCAACAAAGCAAGGGAACTACTAGCTAGCGTTGATGCTCAATCCAATTAGCATCCCAACAGATTAAACATATTAAGCCCAATGACGATGCAAGCTGTAAAGACAACGACGACGTGGTGTACACAACTGAAATATGGGAGTGAAAATAAGGCGACGGTGTAAGTGGGTTTGGCGACAGAGGCATGGGTACCTTGAGCCTTCATCCTCATCTGCTCAAACAATTTCTTACTTTCTTGCACCTGTCGCCCATGCTATTTGTACAGCTTTATTTGATGCCAAAGTCTCAACTGCATAGTGATGGTTTTCTTGGGGTTTCAAAAGCGGCGGAGGAGAAGGGTTGTCATGGGTTTTGGTTTGAAGGGTGTTTGGGATTCAAATGATTTTTTTTTTTTTTTTTTAATAATTTTAACTTTTGAAGCAGATTCTTAAAACTAAATTTTTTTATTTTTATTTTTTATTCCATGTGGCATTACTCATGTATCTGATGTGGCATAAAAATGATTTTTTATTTGAGCCGTTAGCCACATCAGCATTTTTTATCCATCATTTAACAGTAGGGACTATTTTGACATAATACTAAAAAGTTAAGGACCAAATTGACATATAACATAAAGGTTAGGAACCAAATACGTAGTTTACCCTTTTATTTTTAATGCAAAAAAGGCACAAAGAGACAACAAAAAATACAATGGTTAAATTCTTATCAAGTGTGATAGTAATGGCATTTGATAATTTATAAATCTTGGAGGATGCTTTTTATTTTCTTTAATTATTTTAAAATTTAGTGTTGGAATGGTGATTTATGCAAATCTTGGAAGTTTAAGGGTTTTTGTGCAATTTTTGGAAATTTTTTGGGTCTTTTGTAATTTTGGGAAAGTTTTGGGGCCAAAGTATGAATTTAGAAAATTTTGGGGTTGAAAAATTAATTTGGGAAAGTTTGAAGTTGAAAATGAAATTTTATGAAAGTTTGAGGATGTAATTGTAATTTAGGACTTCAATAAAATAAATAAATAAAACTAGAATTCATTTTGAAACATGATATAAACCATAAGCCTTTTTTTCGTATTTTTTTCTTAAATAAAATTATTCTAGTTCTTGTTTGCCCCATTTTTTTCCTTCTCATTTCACATCTACATTTTAAAAAAATAATAATAATAATAAAAATTCTTTATTCTATGTACAATTATTACTTTTTTTTACTCAGCTTATTTTTTTAATCTTACTATTATTAAAAATAAATTCTCTAAACAAACCCCCTTATATATTTTTAATTTCATAAGGAAGAACTTCACACTTAGGTCCGTTTGGGTAAGCATTTTCACTGAGCAAAAGCGTGTTTTAAGAGCAAAACACAAAAATCCTAGTGTTTGGCCCGTGATTTCTATGAGATTGCGTTTTTTAAAACGTTCAACAATCGCGTGTTAAAAACAAAGGTAGTGTAAGAGATCACATCCTAGCCCAAACCCAAAAGAATTAGGGCCCATTTGGTTCCTGATTCCAAACAACATTTTTTAGTGTTTAAACACTAAAAACTGTTGTTAAAAAAAAAAAAAAAAAAAAAAAAAGGTGTTTGGTAGGATTGTTTTTTTAGGAGTGTTTGAGTTACGTTGCTCATTTTAAGGTGTTTAAACACTGAATTTAGAAAGCTTCTCGTACCAATTTTCAAGTTTCAAACAATGTTGCTTAATGGCACAATCGTAAATATTTTAAAAAACGTGTGTAGACACTCGATTTTGCACCCATAATTTAATCAAGGTAGATGGCTAGAGTGACCAGTTATATACCCAAAAAAATCATAGTTGCATTACATGCATTAATTCATTCATTGCATATCATAAAAATGACCTTGAGACTCTAATGGTCACAACGGTATGCCCGATCAAGTTTGCACGGTCTACATGCATTTTGTTTGGGTGGAACCAACCACGCATGATTAATTTAAATTAATTCTGATTGGTTGGACAATTAAAATTAATTAAATAATTTTGTGATTAGTTGTTAGTTAGTGTCAAAAATAGATTTACTTGCATGGGAATAAAGTGGATAATTAGATAATAATGAAATTGTAGATAATCAAGACTTTTTTAGAATATTTATCTACAAGATAATCATCACTTTAGAGACCTGAATATTCAGAAAAGGGGTTTAATTTTTAGAATACGGATTAAAAACGTGTCTAAGTGCAATTCCCGACTAAAAAATCCTCAAAAAATGAGTCCAAAATGGACCAAAATTCAAATGCGGACCCGACACCAAAGAGGGCCGTTCGGCACTCTTGGAGTGCCGATTGGCACAAATTCGAGGCTCGGCCCGAGGACTTCTGGATTGAGATAAACCTTACCTTTTTTGATTTTTTAGAGATTAGGACGCGTCCCAATTCATATCTTTTTTTTCTTTTTTTTTGAGAGAGTTTCAACTTATGGCGTCCGCTCCTGATGATAGCTCTTTATCATCAGACCAAGACACCAATTAGTTTTTTGGTGTAGGCGGGGATTAAACCTCAGATCTCTTATACAATCATCAGAGACTTTACCAGTTGAGCTAACTGGAACCCACAATTCATATCTGATCATTTAGCTAATTTTTCGAAACATTCTCACCTCTATAAATAGAGGGTGCCTCTTAAAATTCAGCAGACTTTTTCACGCTTTCTGGCCCCTCTCTTTCTAGCACTTCTCTTCTAGAGTCTCTTGCCTTAGGAATTTCTTTTTTGTAAGCAAAATATTTTAGGCTTCAAAGAGTTGAATAAATTTCTTTAAATCCTAAAATATCCTTTTACTAAGAAGAGCACGCTCATGCAAGAGGTAGTCTATTTCTTTTCTTTTTCTAGTCTTCTCTATTAATTTTGTTTGATGATGCATGTTTGATTATTTCTGATTCTTGATATAATTGCCATGTTTTGTTTAAAAGTTTTCTTTAAATATGTTCTTAGATGATTTTTTTTTTTTTTTTTTTGTGATTTCTCTCTTGAATCTCAAAATCTGCTAATTGTCAAAGATCTCTTTAAACTAAAAACTGATCTGAATTTTTCAAATCTGATTTTTTTAACACATAAAACTGATCTGTATTTTCATTAAATACAGATCTAATTTTTTTAACAAATAAAACTGATCTGTATTTTCATAAAATACAGATCTGATTTTTTTAGAAAAAGTTTTCTTTGACACAAAATTGCAGATTTTGAAATTTAAAAGAAGAAATTAAAAATTAGGTTGAAGTCTTTTCTTTTTCTTAATATGTGATGCATGTAAAATAAATTTATCTCATGAGTGTGAATCCTCATTCAAAAAGTCTTTTTTATGTTATGTACAACAACAGATCTGATTTTTTTAATATAAACCAAAAATCGTATTTTTTAACTGTTCAAAACAGATATGATTTTTCTTAATAAAATCACTTTTTTTATCTACATAAAAATAGATCTGATTTTTCTTTACAACTCTATTTTTTTTATCTACATAAAAATAGATCTTTTTTTTTCTTTTTTTTTTTGAGAATTACATAAAAATAGATCTGATTTTTCTTTACAAGTCTAATTTTTCTTTACAAATCAAATTTTCTTTTATACACAAAACAGATCTGAATTTTCTTAAAAAAAGAGGACACATCCATAAGGTAAATTTATTTGAATTAATTTTAGTCAAGTTTCTGCCATGTGTGTTCAGCATATCATCCAACATCATGCAAAAAAAGGGTATATTGGTCATTAGAGTTTAGAAGACTAGACTCTATCTGGGCGGAATGGGTGCCTAACTCCTTCCCATTCCGTAACCTAGCCCCCAAGCTTAGGGTTTTTGGATAGGTAGATTAGTGTTTTGTCTATTTAATTTTGGAAGATTGTAACTAGGACCAAAACTTTGTATTCTTTTGCATAGATTGTAACTAGGACCCAAAGCCTTGTAAGGTTTAATTCCCCAAAATTGTACTTGTCTTTATTCAATCAATGACATTCAAAATATTTTGATCATGTAATTTGTATTTATATTTTTTCTTTTTCTTTTTTGTATAAAAAATAAGTGGCGACTCCACACCACTTACGCAAAAAGAGAGGTGCCCTTAAAAGCACTTGAATCTCTTTTTTGAGAGCACCCTCTCTAGAAGTTGCGGTCTCTCACAACGTGAGGCCCACTTTGATTAGACAACACCTCAACGGAAACCTCTCTCCCACGCATGCTATCCCCTCTTTTCTCTCTCTACCCTTTCCATCCTTCACACCGAAGCCTTTTTTGCAAACCCAGCACCTTTGAGAGCTATCTCTCCTTCTTGCACAACAGCATCATCACCTCCATCATAAATCCATCATTAATTATTCCTAACGACCCAGACCTACTCTCTCTACTCCATCATAAACTTTCCCACCGACCCCTTTCTCTCTTAACTCCTTCCCAACGACCACCTTCCCCTCATAAGAAAAAGAAAAAGAAAAAAAAGAAAAAAAAGAACAACTGCAACGTTACTCGAAAGTAATTTCATGTTCGAAGGAAAACCTAGAGGTGGCAAAATTAGACACGACCCGCAAACCTGACACGACATGACACTGTGAGAGACCGCGCCTCGGCCCCCTTTTTTATGTTGTTGGGCCAAACCCACGTGAATGGGTGGAGTCGTGTTATTTCCTCTCAAAATGGAGGTTTGAATGATTATATTTTCCCCTTTAGATTAAGGGTTTTACAATGGAGTCGCCACTTATTTAATTATTGGAATAAATAAGAAAACCAAAATTGAAAAATTCCTCATTTTATTAATTTGCAATTGAATTTACATTGATCATAGGAAAATTACACGGCTTTGATCCTAGATACAATCTAAGATAAAGTACATAGCTTTATTTCCTAGTTACAATCTAGAAATTGAAAATTACAAGGATAAGCATTGGTCTATCAACCCTTGATCTAAGCTCGGAGGCTATGTTACAAGGTGGGAAGGTATTAGGCACCCACCTTGCCCAGTGAAACCGGTCTTCTAGACTATGGTGGCCAACATTTATATCATATCATCCAATATGTCAATCAATTTACATGTTGAATTTAAAGTATGTGCATATGATAAACTCTAATTCAATTTATTAAGCATTTCATTTGCATTGAAAAATAAATTCTAGTGAATGTGTGTAGATGATGATATCCTAGATTCAAGGATTTGAAAGAATTATTAAACAAACATGTTTTTCATATTTTCTATGTGGATTTAAGATTAAAACTAGTGTTATGCATGAACATGTGATGAGCAACCAAGAACATGTGAAGAACACATAAGAACATTTAAGAACATTCAAACATACTCAAGCGAATTTAAATAGTTACTATCATGCTTTAATCCAAAATTCTCATCATGACAACACAAAAAACAAGTTGGGGAAAGAGATTATACCTTCATGCAAGATCCATATGGTGGAGGAGGAGACTCTTGGTAGAGATCCTAAGGGTGGAGGAAAAGAAGAGTTAGGAGAGGAAGAATGAGTCTCACTCAATACCTTGAGTCTCAAGAAGACCAAGATATGACAAGACTACTCAACTTTACTAGAACTCAAGAGAGGGGAAGAGATGGGGTTTTTTTTTGTGTTTTGGAATGAAGGAAATGGAGGGTTTATATAGTAGTGATGGAGGAAATATGAATGGAATGCCATTTAATGAGGGTTGACAAAGAATCATGAACCTAGACCTCATTTTAGCATTGGAGGAAATCTGGTGCATTAAATGGAAAGATTGGTGGGAGTGAGGAGCAAGCCAAAATTCAGTTTTCCCGTAGCTGCTATAACAGCATGTAGAGCTAACTTCGAAAAATCATATCTAACTCAATTCTGAAAGGAATTGTCTCATTCTTATGCTCAAATTGAAGCCCCGGATGTCTAATTTTTGGGAAAATTAACCTCATTCACAGATTCAAAATATTCTGAGAGATATCGATGAAATGGTGAGCAGAGGTCATTTGTTAGAAAATGATTTCAACACAATTAACATTAATAGGTCCCAAATTAGCTCCCAATTAACATTAAATGGCTCCAATCACTCCCATTTTAGACTTAATTGGTTCTAAATTTACCCTAATTAAAAGATAATTGCACAAATTACTCATTGAATAATTAATATTTAACTATCTAGTTAATTAGATGTATGCAACCCTATCATAAAATGTAGTCCTAACTAATCAAATTATGACACATCATCGTTCTCAAATTGATTATACTTATAACCAATTGAAATCAATTGTTCATAATCACATATAGTCGGACTCAATTTGTGATAGTGCATCTCGGCCATTAGAACTTGATTTGATGATAACTTTCAATCTGATGGTCCGATTAGGGCTTATGACCAGTTGATTTGATTATTACAACATCAAGATCATTTTGATGAAATGAGATTAAGGATCTAGTGATCAAAATCAAGATGCATATTTTCAAGGTGAAATTACTTTTTTACCCTCCATGTGAGGTTAAATGCGGGTTGCAAAATGGGGTGTTGTGAAATTACTTTTTTACCCTCCATGTGAAATTACTACGTTCTTATACACCTTAGGGTTTTGTGACCAAGTTGCTTCCTCTTCTTAAAGTGTATAAGAAATTTGCATCCAACAACAAGTTTCAAGTTGTTGGGAGTTAGTCACATACTGGAATCCATGCAAAGAAAAGAAGTCTCTTCAAAATCAAGTCCAATTAGGATTAATGTAAGGATTCTGCAATAGGTAGGTACTTTGGGATAGGCCAAGAGGATAAGATTCTTTGTACTTGTAATCACTTGATTTAGATTAGTGGATTCTTGGGAATGGTGACTTGAAAATCACCTAGTGGGGTTTTTGCCTTATGAAGGTTTTCCTCATTAGTCAACAAATCACCGTGTCAAATTTACTTTCTGCTGCACTCTAGATTCTTTAGTGATTTGTTCATGCTTCCACGATTTTTCGAGTAATTTGACTTAATTAATTACCACAAAATTGCAACACACCACCAGCACAAACGAAACCCACCACCACCGTGAACAAAACTCACAAATCCCAAAATATTCAACAACAGCTATAGATTGGCAACAACTATAGATTTGATGAGAGAGAGAGAGAGAGAGAGAATAAAATGCAATCTATAATATAATATAAAATTTGGATTCTCAAACTGGATGATACACACAATGGTGACACGTGTCCTTTTGACAATGCATAAACAATGACACATACAATGTTGGGAAGATAACGCCATGTGATAGACATTTATTGGTACATGTCAATATTCTTTTTGCCATGTGTCAATAATAAATTCCACCATTGTAATAAATATCCACTACAACCTCCTTTAAATACTCTAAAATTTCCTTAAATATACCTTATAAATTCCGCCTTTATAATATGTAGTTAAATATCTTAAAAAATTAATTTGTACACATATTTGCTTTTAAGTGTAAACAAAAATAAATAAATAAACAAAAAAATAGACGTCTTTCTGTATACATACATACATACATACATACATACATATATATATATATATATATATAATTACACCTATTTATAATCATTCTCATTTGAGCTCTAAGGGAAAAAAAGATAAATTATTACCATTTTTATTTAAGTGGGTATTACTATTACACATCATTTAGGGGGGGATTCTAGATTTAAATACACTACACTTACACTTTTGTGTTACACACACCTATTTATTACCATTTCAATTTAAGTTTTAGGGGAAAGAATAAATACAAATTAAAAAACACAGTGATTTATGTCATTTTGAGTTCAACAGGAAAAAAAAAAAAAATTTACACATTTAAAATTTTAAATATAATACATGAATTAATACAATACATGGATATATGCCCCTTTATATTACCAAAAAAAAAAAAAGGTCAATTTAATAGTTTGTATATATATGAATTAATACATATATGTCCCTTTACAATACATGAATTAATACATACTATTATTATATCATCATTTGTAACTTATAACTCTTTGATTCCTTACATTTGTGTGACTCAGCTATAAGCTACTCATCTCCTATATATATTGTAATTTCATTAATAAATGATAATTGCACTATATATAACAAACTACATTATGAATTCTAATTGCAATAAAAGTATTCTCACAAAAGCACGACAGTTTTATGTTTTTTGTCAACTTTTCCTTTTTTTTCAAGTTATTTAATCTTTTCTCCATTTTCTATCATTCTTCTTTTTATTTTTGAAGTTTTTTATTTCTATTTTATTTGACGAAGAAAATAAATATAAAATAGTTAATCTTAATGATGTTATTGATGATGTTCTTCATATATAGTAAGTCACCAAGAAATTAAACAAATCCTAAAGTCAGGTAACAGGGAGAGACATGGAAATTGTAGGATTCCACTTCTCTTGATGTTGATGAAAGTTTTATTGTTTGTTGATGTTCTCAATAGATAAGCTTCCAAGTACTTTTGTTTTGTTTTTTGGTTTTTTGGTTTTTTTTTTTTTTTTTTTTTTGGTTTTTTTTTTTTGGGTTAAATAGCAAATTTGATGCCATTGATGTTATTAACTATCGGTATGTACATTTTTTTTTTTTTTTTTTGAAGCTTATATAAGTGGTTAATTGAAAACTACTCAATTGGTTTTCTCATTCTATTATTTACAATTTATGCTTTCAAAGGGGGAAAAATAAAGTAATCAAATTTAGTCACAAATTAAACAAGACAACATAAAATAATAACAAACGTTTATATAATAATAATAATAATAATAATAATAATAATAATAATAATAATAATAATAATATGTTTTCGTTTAAATGAAGAAATTTTTTTCTTATAATGTGTCTCTACTTATAATATTTATAAATTAATAAATTAAAGAGAAAATCGTGCGAAGCACGGGCCCATAACTAGTAAAATAAAAAGCAAGAACTACTACAATGAACTTTTATAAGAGTTCCTTGTAGCAAGATTGTAAATGTTTTTTAGATATAGTGTTCTGGATGTAGAGGATTTTTGGTGTTTGGGAGTTCTAAAATAGCATTTTGGGGGGTTTTATACCCCTGGATGCTAATGCTATTAGAGCACTAGCATCATCTATGCTAAGCTAAATACCATTTTAACACACCAAAACCTATTTTAGCATAGCATTTAACAATACATTCTATATCACATCTTTTATTTTAACACTTAACACATTAAAATAATATAAATAACCCAATAAAAATAATCATTCATATATTTCGCTCTATCTTTCTCTCTTTACGCCTAAAGCCTTCTCTCTCTCTCTCTCTCTCTCTTCTTCTTCTTCTCTGTCTCGCTCCCTCTCTTTCAGTCCCTCTCACTCTCCAATCTTGGGGAAAAAAGCACCACCACCACTGCATCCACAAGATCTGAAACCCACCACCACCGATAGCATGGATTTAAAAAAAAAAAAAAAAAAGAGTAGACCAACCAACCACTTGATCAACCCAGGCCAAACTCAACCAACAACCAATCAAACCAACCTCCGTGATCAACTCATACCAAAATCAACACAGACCAAACACCAGATCAACCAAAACCCAAAATCAACCCACCTTTAAATTCATAGTGACCACAACCCAATCACAATAGAGAAAGCCATCGTCGTCAATCAACCTAAAACACCCAACTAGCCTAAAATGTGGACCAACCGAAAGCCTAACCCAAAGAAACAAACCCTCAAAGCTTTGGTTATGAGGCAAGAACAGAGAGAAGAGAAAGCAAAGAGATAAATGAAGTAATAGAGCTTCGGTGAAGGAGACGAAGAACAATGACAATAGAGGTTTGGTAGAGCGATCGAGCTTAGGTGAGGGAATTTATGAGGAAATTGGCAAAGAGAGAGAAAAAAATACCCAAACTTTCTATACAAAACCCAAGCTTTTTTTGAGAGAGACAAAGAAGATAAGAAGAGGAGGGAGACTGAGAGATCAAAGAGTGATGGGTGAGAGAAGAGACAAAGAAGAGAAGAATAGGAGAGAGACAGAGAGATCTAAGTAATGGGTGTATGAGAGAAAAGAGAAAAAATATTTTACAATTATGAGAGAGAGAAAGTTGAATAAAAAAAAGACCAAAATTTTTTAGCATATGCTTCCATACCCTTCTACTAAATAGAAGGGTACTGTAGCTCATGCCAAATTTTTTTGGCATCTAGCACATTTGATGGAGCATGGTTTTTGGTGTTTGGTGTGCTAAATACTAAAAATTTAGCATTTAGCACATCTGATGTTAGTGCTTTACCGCTTACTTTGGCCTAGGCAAGTTTTAAACGAATTTTTGTTTTTCTATTTTAATTATTTACTCTTTTATTTTTATTTTTTTAGAAAGAGTTTTAACTTATGATGTCCGCTCTTGGTGAGAGTTATTTATCATCAGATCAAGACACCAATTGGTTTTTGTCATAGACAGGGATCAAATCTTAGATCTCTTATTCAACGATAAGAGATTTGGTGTTCAATCCCCGCCTACTTACTAGTTGACCAAACTGGAACCTACAACTATTCACTCTTAATACACCCTACATCCAACTATTTATTTCTTGCTCCATCTTATTAAAATAAGAAGTGCTGCATTCATAACATTTCCACAATACTTTTTAAAATAAATCCTAGGTAGTAAGTTGTAATTTGAACCCACCATTGGAATTACTTTTGTACTTACTAATAACAACTAGTAATAACTTATTGCTTATGATTTGTTATGAAAGTATTGTGAAAATGTTGTAGACATAAAATTTCTCTATCATAATACAATTTTGTAAATTTTTTCTTTTCTTATCTCTCTTTTCCTTGACCAAAACCCCACACAAATCAGTGCAAATATAATGAGAGAGAGACATGAATCACTGCAATATTCCACCACACATCCAATACCGGTTAGTTTGAACTTTGAACTAGACACTGTAACTCAATGTAACCTGAATATATTTTGATTGAGTAGTGTTAAGAGCACAATATTTTCACATCAAACTCTAGATGATTAGTTATTATTGGTTTTCGTTTAAACCTACTATTTACATCACTTTTTTACCTACTATTAATGCTTTGGATTTCTCAAATCTCAATCCAGTTAGTTAATCAGTAACAATTACCTCTTTGTTCCACCTCAGTCCAAATTCTGGTCTATTCAGTTCATTTTGGTGTATTTCAGTCAGTACCCAACAAACTTAACTTTAATAACATCTCTCTCTCTCTCTCTTAAATTGCAAGCCAAGAACCAAGATGGAAGATTGTCGCTGCTTTGGAGGTTGAGATGGTGGCACTATGGGTGGCTGGAGACGCTGCGCACTTTCATAGTACCAAACTACCTAATAATTTGCCTAATCATAGACCTATTGGCTGTGGCAAGGTCCTTTTAATGTAGGAGTCTAAATAAACTAGTGCACTGTGACACCATGAA
Source organism: Notholithocarpus densiflorus (assembly GCA_030021035.2). Lineage (NCBI taxonomy): Eukaryota > Viridiplantae > Streptophyta > Magnoliopsida > Fagales > Fagaceae > Notholithocarpus > Notholithocarpus densiflorus. The sequence goes on along the minus strand of JARYZH020000090.1, from coordinate 1,281,652 downwards.
AAGGAAAGAAAAAAAAAAAGGATAAAGTACCCTTTGTTCCATAATGTATGCTCTATATGTTAAAATGGCCTCTAACGTTTCAAATATGTCTGTATAATTCCTAAGTTTTGGTATTATGTCAAAATAATCAACGTTCTTAATTTTAATAAAAAATAAAAGAAGAAAATATTTGGAGTTAGTTTATTTTCAAACTTAAAATTAAAATTTTTTTTTCTATTTCTTTGTTTTCCCAAGAATACGAAGGTTAAAAACCTAGAATTCAAAACTCAATTTCTTTCCTTTTTCCCACATTTTATCAACAACACATTCAAAATGCTATAGACCATTTTGACACATTTTATTAAAAAAGTTAAATGTCCATATATATAAATATATATAGAGAGAGAGAGAGAGTACAAAATTAAGTGAGCAACGGAAGGAGGTACATACTAATGTACATTTATCTCCTTTTTTTTTTTTTTTTTTTTTTTGAGGTGAGACATTTATCAATAGTTGATGCCTTGATGGGCATAAATGGGGTGAGATTTTTTAGGAGGGAAACATAGCCATGGTGTAAAGCTGAAAAATCATTTAAAAAAAAGTTAATGGAGAGTGGGGAGCATCTGAAACGGCAAGCTCAAAAAGAAGGAAAGGACAAAAATATGATTAAATGAATATAGCTTTATTCATTTTGTTTAGGTTGTGGGCTTGTAGGCCGGTGCAACTTTTTTTTTTTTTCCCCTTTTGGTTTCTTAACAAAATTTTAGTTACTGCGTCCAAAATAATGTGAATGCTATTTTTAAATTCTTATGAGTGGGTGGCGATGCGAATAATTAAAGTTCATTGTTCTGTCATATTCCCACTTTAGTATTTAGTGTTTACAATACAGTACAGCACCTCCTGTTTGTTCAATAATTGCATATTGCAAAATTCGTGGACAGAGGCATTTCCACATTTATTATTGATAAGGTAGCCTACCCTACTTCTTTCTTTCATTCTTTCTTTCTTTCTTTTCATTCTTTTCTTCTTTCTTTTTTTTTTTTTGGAATAAAAAGAAAGGTCTTTGGTGTGGGCTCATTGACCCCACGCCACATGATTCCAATGGGTAATATCACATATACCACACGGGTTTTATTGGGCTATCACTCGAACGACTCCTCTCTAAAATGCTGGGACAAGGACTCTCTTACCATCAAGCTACACTCATGTGGTAGTAACCTACCCTACCATACTTAAAACTTTGAGAAGGCTCTTTTTCACTCTTTCTCAATTATTCTCATTCACCTTTAGTGTTTCTTAGTCAATTACCTATCATACTTCTTTCAATTCCTCTCTGCCTCACAGTGAAACCAATCTCTCTGTTCTTCTCTCAAACCTTCTTCTATTAAATTCCAACACATTTCATGAAGATCATCGCCACCTCATTCCATAACCCAGAGAAAAAGTCTTAACTTAATTATTAGTTTCTTTTCTCTTTCGGTCTCCTTAATTATGGTAGTCATTATAGTACTCTTCATGGTGGTTTTCGTCCTCTGTCTCCAACATCTCTTCACCAAACGGTTTCGTTGCCTCATTGAAAATGCCACTCCTCCTCAGTGCAGCTGCTCCACACCGTCACCACCTTCAACCTCCAGCCAAATTGCACGATTTGAAGAGAAGGTAAGCAATATGTGTGTGTGTTTGCATGGTTCACTCATCTCTTATAATTTTCCATTTCATCACATCTTTGATATTTTCAATCTTCTGCTCATAGATCCCAACAACATTCCGAAACAATGAGGGAGCCTCCTCTTCTTCTTCTTCTTCTACTGCTCATGCATGGAATTATGATGTCTTTTTGAGTTTTCGAGGTGAAGATACCCGCAAAGGTTTTACAAGCCATTTATTTAAGGCTTTGTGTCAAAGCGGTATTAATACCTTCATCGATAATGACCTTTTGAGGGGAGAAGAAATTTCAGCAGAACTTTTCAAAACCATTGAATCATCAATGATTTCGATTATCATTTTCTCTAAAAACTATGCATCTTCTACTTGGTGTTTAGATGAACTTGTTAAGATTTTGGAGTGCAGGGAGAAAAGAGGTCAATTGATTCTACCAGTTTTTTACAAAGTGGATCCATCAGAAATACGTAATCAAAAAAGGAATTTTGGGATAGCACTTGCTAAACATGAAAAGAAATTCAAGAATAACATGGAGAAAGTGAAGAGGTGGAGGGCAATTCTAACTAAAGCATCTAATTTGTCTGGATTCACTTACACGGATGAGTATGTATCACATAATTACTCTTTTCCTTTTATAAATTATGAGTTTTATAGATCTTTAATAGCTTTGTCATTACGACCAGGAAACACTAAATTATGAAATAATTGTTTTTTAATTTGATATTCTGACATTGAGGTTGTTAGGCTTTAAATGTGAATTTTCAATTTTCCCAAATTTCTTAATCATTGTGTTCTAGAATCGGGTTTCCTATAATGTTTGTTTCCTCCACCCCACCCCCCAAAAGTTGAGTTTCGATACAACTACTTGTTAAAAGCCTAAAACTAATCTTTTAAAAAAATGTACTTAATTTTTAAAAAAATAAAGTTACTTAAATTAATGTTAATTCTTAAATCTATGAATTAAAATACACTTACTTTATTTAAAATGTGTTAGTGGTAAGTTGTAAAAAAAAAAAAATCTTGAATTTAGTCCCTCTTTTTATTTATCTTTTCATCTGGTCCAACTTGTTATATGTTTTTTTGTGATCTATTGGCAGATGCACGAAATCTGAATCTGAATTTATTCAGGGAATTATTAAATGGATATCAGCTGCAAAATTAAAGCGGACACAATTATTTGTTGCTAAGTACCCAATTGGAATAGATTCTCGAGTTAAGGCCATAGAATTGCTTTTAGATATTGAAGTAAACGATGTTCGAATGGTAGGAATATATGGCCTTCCAGGAGTAGGAAAGACTACAATTACAAAAGCTGTTTATAATAGAATTGTTGACTATTTTGATGGAAGCAGCTTTCTTGAAAATGTTAGAGAAAAGTTGAGGACAAATGATGGCATAATTCGGTTACAAGAGCAGCTTCTTTCTGAGATCTTAATGGACAATAATTTGAAAGTGGGTAGCATATCCAGAGGAATTAATTTGATAAAAGAAAGACTAAGTTGTAAAAAGGTTCTTTTAATTCTTGATGATGTGAATAAATGGAAAAAGATAGAAAGCTTGCTTGGAAAATGTGATTGGTTTGCTTTAGGAAGTAGGGTCATTATAACAACAAGAGATAGAAATGTGCTAACTACTCTTGGAAAAAATCCTTTAATCTATAAGGTTAAAGAGTTGGATAGATGTGAAGCTCATGAACTCTTCAATTTGCATGCCTTCCAAACAGACAAAATTGAGGAAGAATATTTCGAAATTGCTGAGGATATTATACATTATGCCAATGGCCTTCCATTAGTTCTAGAAATAATAGGTTCAAGTTTGAGTGGAGAATGTATAGGTCAATGGAAAAGTGCATTAAAGAAGTTCAAAGGAATTCCTAACAAAGATATTCAAGATATACTCAAAATAAGTTATGAAGAATTGGATGATATTGAACAAGAAATTTTCCTTGATGTTGCATGTTTCTTCAAGGGATGGTACCATGATGAAGTTACTAATCTATTAGATGCATGCAATTTATATCCAAATTATGGTTTACCAAGACTTATTGATAAGTGTCTTATAACCATTAATCGATTTGGTGAGTTGTCAATGCATGATTTGATACAACAAATGGGGAGAGAAATTGTTCGACAAGAGTCACCACAAATGCTCGGAAAATGTAGCAGACTATGGTATTATAAGGATGCTCTTGAAGTATTAACTAGCAATATGGTATAAGTCCTTTCTCTTCACTTTTTTTTTTCCCTTGTTTTCCATAAGGCTGAATAAATGTATTCTTTCTTTGATTTTTCTTTTTAATTTTAAGAAAAATATAAGTTTATTAATATTCTTTTTGTTTAAATATTCAAAATTGTTATAATATATATATATTTATTTATTTATTTATATATATAAATTCTATTGGGCAGTGCAATTCACTTAATGTTTTCTCCAACTAGGGATCAGATAAAATTCGAGGAATAGTGTTGAGCTCACCGAAATTGATAACATTGCATTTGAATGCTGAAGCTTTCGAAAGAATGGAAAATCTTAAATTTCTTATAGTTCATAATGTACGCATTTGTGAAGACCTTAAATATCTCCCAAATGGGTTAAGGTTGCTTGATTGGCCTGATTATTCTTTTTCCTTGCCATCCACCTTTTGTCCACAACAACTTTTCAAACTCAACATGCCTCGTAGCCACATTAGATTGGAGAATCTATTCAATAAGGTAAGATTATTAATAGGTGTGAATTATTATTTCTTTTGATTCTATTTTGAAGTTTGTAGAAGATAAATTTTGATTTTTTTTTTCTTGTACAGGTATTCCAGTTTGAAAATTTGAAAAATATTAATCTCAATGAGTGTGAATTGATAACTAAATTACCTGAGTTGTGTGCCCCAAACTTAGAGACATTGGACCTTTCTTATTGCAAAAATTTAGTTGAGGTTCATGAATCTGTTGGATATCTTGATAAGCTTCAATTTTGGAATCTTGTTCACTGTGAAAAACTTCAAATTCTTCCAAGCAACCTCATGTTGAAGTCTCTTAAAACATTTTATCTTAACAGTTGCTCAAGCCTTGAGAAGTTCCCTGATATACAACCTGAAATGAAATGTTTAGATGTTTTAGAATTGCAAGGCAGTGGTATAAGAGAATTGCCTACATCAATTGAGTATCTTACTAGCCTTACTATGTTAAATCTAGATTATTGTGACAACCTGAGGGATCTTCCAGATAGCATCTATAAATTGCAACTTATTGATAAATTAACTATTTCTACTACCAAATTGAGATCGGTTAGCAATTCTTTTGATAGCTTATCAGGATATGGATTTCCGATGTTGAAATATCTGGATTTCTCCAACCGAGGAAATATATTTGAATTAGATTTTTTAATGAACCCTGATTACTTCCCAGCATTGGAGTATCTAGATCTCTCTGAAACCGATATTATCATCATCCCCGAAAGTATCAACAGATTTGCTAGATTAAGAACACTTATAATGGACAATTGCAAGCAGCTTCAGGAAATTCCAAGGCTTCCACAATTTATAAGAAGAGTTTATGCAAAGAATTGTCTGTCATTGAATTCACAATCATCAAGCAAATTACTGATTCAGGTCTCTCTCTCTCCTACCTAATGTTATAACTTATAAGGAAATAATTTTTTATTATCTTTCTAAATAATTTTCTAACATCAATTTCTTGAATTTGCTAATTGTAAGCAGATTGGTGAAATTCTAAATCTTTTGCCAAATAGAGTATGTAAAGGTGCAAGAAGTGACGTATCAATGGATCCACTATCATTGAATGGATCTCAAGATGGGGACGATTTTTTTGCATTTATACTTCCAGCATATGAGATTCTAAAGTGGTTCAACCATCAAAATGTTAGAAATTTCGTATCATTTTGGGTTGGACGGAAATTTCCAAAAATAGTTGTTTGTATTTCTTTTGGATCAGAGGCGCATGTAAGTGGATTTTACTGTGAAGTTTACCTTTCTATCAATGGTTGCGAAAAACGCCACTATGAATCACTCTCTATACAAGAAATTCCTGATCATCTGTGGTTATTTTCTATATCTCATCGAAAATTGCAGGTGCATTTAAATGACTCCAATATATCTGAACAGAATCACATTGAGATTATATGTGAAATCAATGAATGGGGTACAAGCTCTTCTTCTCTTGAGCCAAGAAATCTTAGTGGCATCATAAAAATGTTGGAGGTCCATGTAGAATGCCTTTGTTGTCCTCAGATTTCTAGTAATCCTTCCTTGCCCTTTTTGAGTGTGACTCATGGTGTTGGATCTTCCTCAGTGTTTGATGATATTGAGCCCCAACCTTTACTACCTCTTTCCCCCTCTTTTTGTAGCCCATGTATGGATCAACAGGTTTTCAACAATGAAGGAGTTTTGGGGCTTTCAACAGAAACAACAAATAATGGATGTGATTTGAGTTTGTTATCAAAGGCCGATCCCTTCAGAGGTCTAGTCCTTGATGATAGTGGGCACCTTACTTTGCCATCTAATGTGGGCTCTTCAATGGATACGACAAGTGGTCCAGAAATAAGATTTGGCTCAACTATTAATGATGGGTTTGAGCTTGATTCATCTTCAATGGCTCATACAATTGTAAACGATGACTCTGACTCTGACATCAATTTGTATCCACCATCAAAGAAAATGAGAACAACTTGATCAAATTTCAAGAAATACACCTCTACCTTGCTGCTTCACCATTTGTCACGCCTTTAATGCCAAGGTATTTCTCTTTCTTTAGTTGAACGGTTTCATTTGCATCTTTGGGTGCACTCTCTCTATCAAGCGCCTCATTCATAGGATTGGGTACCAACCTAATTACAAATGTGAAACAAAATTAATGACAGAAATCAGTCATTTGATTTGCTGCTAAATTCAAAAGAAAAACTTAGCGATAAAACATATTTTCAAAATTATTCTAGAATAAATCATCAAGTCCCGTTTGGTACAACTTATTTTTTCAACTTTTTGAAAATGAGTTGTAGCTAGAAAATATTGAAGATTAAGAAAGTTGTACTATGAAAGCGTGTGGTTTCAAAATGGGATGCCAAATCCGTGTTGCACATAATTTAAGTTTTTTTTTCCTCAAGTGGCATATAATCTTTTAGACATATAATATAAGGATTGATACATGCATAAAAGAATACATGTGGCTAGCTCTGACTAATTTATTGAGGATCTATAGTTCTAAAATTTTGAGACTATAAGTCTATAAGTGTTTTTTGTAATTGTTGTTGTAAAATGATTGATACATAAAATAAATTTTTTTACCCAAAAAAAAAAAAAATGTACTTAGAATAACTTTCTATTTGATCGATAATCATATGAAGCAGCTATGAAATTTTGTCAAGAGTGAATTCTCATTAACTTGAAGAAAAATAACAATTACAAGTGTTTATATACAAAACCGAGAAACTAACTCTTAGGCTAAAACTAACTTAACTAACTTTTAACAAACTCCTAGCCAACTAACAGCCAAGTATAGCTAATGACAAACACGTGCTGCTCACATGCTCATTAATCAAGACTAGACTACATGTAGCTTTCACCTAACATGCCTAAGTTACTTGCCGTTTAGCCCTGTTTCAGTTCTACAGCTCCTATATGAGTTCTAGACCTGTGTGTTTCATCTTGTTCCTTTTGCTTCTTTGATTTCTGATACTCCCCCTCAGGATGGACATCATGAGAATGAATTTTGGAGATGCACATCCTGGTAAGAAGACCAGAAAATTGATTCCAATTCAAGGCTTTGGTCAACAAATCTGCTAACTGACATTGAGTTCTAATATCCATTAGCTTTATAACTCCAGCTTGCACCTTATCCCTCACAATGTGGCAATCGATCTCGATATGCTTTGTACGCTCATGAAAGACTGGATTAGTGCCTATATGGATTGCTGCTTGACTATCACTGAACAGCAAGGCAACTTAATCATGTTTAATACTTAGATCCTTAAGCAAATATAGAACCCAAATTACTTCACACACTGCAACTGTCATTGCTTTGTATTCTGCCTCTGCTGTGGACCTTGAAACAGAATTTTGCTTCTCAGATTTCCAAGAAATTAAGGGTGTGTTTGGATACTACTTATTTTGCTGAAACTGAAAACTTATTACTGAAAGTACTGTAGATAAAGGTAAAAGTTAGTTAAAATAGTACAGTGAGGCCCATAAATAGTAGCAAAAATAAGCTGAATAGTAAAATAATTTTAATTTTCCATCCCAATCCAAACGCACACTAAAGAATCACCAAGAAATACACAATAGTCTACGATGGACCTTCTAGAATCAATGCATGCTGGCCAATCTGCATCTGCAAAGGCTTTGATATGCAAAGAGGACTTAGATGGAAAGAACAATCCTTGTCTTGAGGTTCCTTTGAGGTACTGAATCACCCTATAAGCTGCTTTGAGGTGAGGCTCTCTAGGCTTAGACATGAACTGACTCAATCTGTCCACAGAGTAAGTAATATTTGGCCTAGAAATAGTTAGGAATAGCAACCTTCCTATCAACCTTCTGTACATACCAGCATCATTCAATAACTCTCCTTCATCTTTGTTGAGCTTAAGATTAACCTTTATGGGAGTTTTAACAAGCTTACAACCAAACATTCCTACATCATTAATCACTTCAAGTGCATATTTTCTCTGGCATAATGGTATGCCTTTCTCAGACCTAGCAATTTCCAAGCCCAAGAAGCACTTCAAATTTCCTAGGTCCCTTAACTTGAATTGCTTATCCAATACAACCTTTAAATCTACTACAGCTTGTGGATCATTTCTGGCAATAAGTATATCATTAACATATACCAAAAGTTCCATGAAAGAAGCACCAGTCTGCTTAGTGAACAAAGAATAGTCTGCCTTTTGAATGCAGAAAACCACATTGCAGTAGAGTGGTTGAAAATTTGGAATACCATTGCCTTAAGGCTTGTTTAAGGCCATACAAGGACTTATTCAATTTACACACAAGTTCCCCCTTACTAGGCAGGCCTGGAGGAAGACACATATACACTTCTTCATGCAAATCACCATGAAAAAATGCATTATTGACATCTAATTGATGAGAAGTCCAGCCTTGCACAGCAACCAAAGCCAAAAAGAGTTTGACAGTCACCATCTTGGCAACAGGAGAGAAGGTTTCAGTATAATCTAAACCTTCTTGCTGAGTATAACCCTTGGCAACCAACCTTGCTTTGTATCTCTCTATACTACCATCAGACTTGTACTTGATTTTGAATACCCATTTACAACCAACAGCCCTCTTATTGGGAGGCAAAGGAACAAGAGCCCAAGTGTTATTAAGTTCTAAAGTCTGAAGTTCAGCTGCCATGGCAACATCCCAATTTGGATCACCAACTGCTTGATGGTAAAATATAAGTTCTTGAAGAGTAGATATACTATTGTAGAAATGGGAGTAAAAAGGAGACAACTTGTGGTTGGAGATATAAATGGCAATAGGATACTTTGTGGAAGTAGCATTGCATTTATAGGCCTAAAGGTAAGCAGGTGGTCTAGAAGTCCTAATAGACCTCCTAGGTAAGGAATCACCAAGGATAGGACTAGTTGGAGTGGGAGCAGAAGTATGGGCAAACTCAAGGACAGGAACAATGGACAAAGAATCATTGGAAAGATCAGGTGTATTAGTAATGTCATTAGGAATAAAAACAGACAAGTCCTCAGGAAGATCAATAAAATGATCTTCAAGAATAGTAGAATCAATAGGTGCTGAAGGGTAAGAGGAGTAGAATGATGAATAGAATCAGTAACAGGTAAAGGTGGAGCATCGAGGATACAATCATGATAAAAGGGGTCAAACTGAGACAAAGGAAGAGAAGAGGGAAGAGATTTAAAAGGAAAAACAAATTCATGGAAAGTAACATCTCTAGAAATGAAACAAGATTTGCTTTGTAAATTCAAGAGCTTATATCCCTTAACTCCATAAGGATATCCTTAAAAAACACACTTAAGGGCTCTAGGATCAAACTTGCCTCAATTGTGAGAGAGAGTAGAAGCAAACATAGACATCCAAACACCCTGAGATGTGAATAATTTGGAACCTTGTTGTAAAGAAGTTCAAAAGGGGATTTATTATTCAAAAGAGGATAAGGGAATCTGTTGATAAGATGCACAGCATTGAGGATGCAGTCATCCTAATAAGCAATAGGAATATTTGATTGAAGTCTTAAAGCTCTTACAACACAAAGTATATGCTGGTGTTTCCTCTCCACAACTGAGTTTTGTTGTGGAGTGGCAACATAGCTATGTTGATGTATGATGCCATTAAGCTTAAAGTAATCAATCATTTGAAAATCAAGCCCATTGTCAGTCCTAAAGACCTTAATGGACTTACCAAATTGAGTTTTAATCATGGTATAAAAGGATTGCAGAAGAGGTCTATTTTTAGACTTAGATTTGATATGATAAATCCAAGTTGATCTAGTACAATCATCAACTATGGTAAGGAAATACTTGTGACCAGCAACAGTAGGTACCACATAAGGACCCCAAATGTCACAATGTATCAAATCCAAAGGAAAATTAGAAACATGATTATGGAAAGGAAAATGAAGCCTTTTATGCTTAGTTAGAGGACAAATCTCACAAATTTCATTAGAAATGGAAGTGATATTAGGAAGTATATTCTTCAAAACAGAATTCTTAGCATCAGAGGGATGCCCAAGTCTAGAATGCCAGACAAAATCTGGAATCTTGACATTATTGATTACATGAGGCTGAGTTTTATTGAAAACAAAATGAAAAACAGAATTAAAAACATATTGGAAAGATGGAGTAGAATGGGACATAATTGGAATGGCACAAGTATCAGAAAGGCTATGTTGAAGTAGATACAACCCATCATGAACTTCACCCACACTAATCGTCCTCCAGCAATTGAGGTCCTGAGTAAAACAGAAAGTAGACAGAAAAATGGGACGGCAATGCACTTTCTTGGTGAGTTGACTAACAGATAGAAGGTTGAAGGAAAATGATGGAACACAAAGCACATTGGTTAGGATCAAGGTTTCAAGAAGACATATAGAACCAATATGAGTCACCAAAGCAGTTTCACCATTAGGAAGTTCAACCATATAATTAACAGCAGTAAAATCAGTCAATAGATGAATGAAATGCACTATATGGTCTGTTGCCCCAGTGTCAATGACCCAAGTATCACCATTAAAAGCTGTTTTATTCACAATTTGGGCAGAAAAGATTGAATGCCTCAAATCAAGACAAGTAGAATCTAGCATACCTGTCATGGTGAGAGCATTTGTGGTATTAGAAGAAGAGGGAACAACTGGATTAGGCTTAACCACATTGTTGGCCATGTGTGCTTCCTTGCTGCCCATGTTGAACTGACTATCCTTGCTACCAATGTTGAGTTGAGCAGCTTGCATCTGAGTGCCCAACATGGCCAAGAACTGCTGACATTGCTCTTGAGTGAAAGGAAAATGAGCAGATGTTGAATCCTTATCTACATAATCCTCTTGAGCATTGACTTGATTCACCATAAAGTTCTTGCCTTTAGGCTTGAAGCTTGGTGGAAAACCATGTAACTTGAAGCATTTCTCCATGACATGACCAAGCTTCCCACAGTGAGTACATATGGATCTGTTTTTCCCTTTCCAGAAACACCAGAATTGCCAGAAAATCCAAGGAAATTGGAGTTGAAGTTGGGATTAGAACCCTTCACTGCTAGAGTAGTAGACTTTATGTGAACATAATTGCCATGTCCCACACTCCTTTGCCTCTCTTCTTGAATCAACAAGGAGTAAACTTTGTTAATGGATGGCAGTGGATCCATTAACAAGATCTGTCCTTTGATCTAAGAGTATGAATCATTGAGCCCCATAAAAAATTGCATCACTGATTCTTGAAGATGAAGATCTTCAAGCTTTTGAGTCAGATTGCAAGTACATTTTCCACAAGAACATATTGGAGTAGGCTTAAAATTCTGAAGCTGATCCCAATAAACCTTCAATTGAGTGAAATAAGTGGTAATTGAAGAATCACCTTGACTGATCGAAGCAATGTCCTTCTGAAGTTGAAAAACCCTAGGTCCATTGCCTTGTGAATGTGTATCTCTGAGATCATTCCAGATTTCCAATGCAGTATCTTTGTAAGCAATGCTAACTCGAATCTGAGGTGAAACTGCCTTCATCAACCAAGAACCTACCATGTTATCAAAACGAATCCAAGCATCAATCGCTGCTAGAGTCTTTACCAATGGAGAAGAGAGAGTGATGCTGCCATTGACAAAACCAAACTTGTTCTTGGAAATCAAGGCCTTCTTCATTGAACGAGTCAAAGCATAGTAGTTCTCACCAATCAAAACCTCAAACACAAGCATAGCTTCAGGACTTTCAGCATTATGAAGAAACAAAGGATTTGAGATATCCTCTACTAGTGCGGGATCTTGCACAGAGGAAGAAGAAGAAGTGGTAGTTGTCGTAGCCATTGAAGAAGCTTTAAAGCTCTCAAGAACAAACCCTAGAAAAATTGGGAGAAAATAGAGCAGGAAGGCTCTGGTACCATATGAAATTTTGTTAAGAGTAAATTCTCATTAACTTGAAGAAAAATAACAATTACAAGTGTTTATATACAAAACTGAGAAACTAACTCTTAGGCTAAAACTAACTTAACTGACTTTTAACAAACTCCTAACCAACTAAAAGCTAAGTACAGCTAATGACAAACACGTGTTGCACACATGCTCATTAATCAAGACTAGACTACATGCAGCTTTCACCTAACATGCCTAAGCTACTTGCTGTTTAGCCCTGTTTCAATTCTACAGCTCCTATGAGTTCTGGAGCCGTGTATTTCATCTTGTTCCTTTTGCTTCTTTGATTTTTGATATTGGCAGATATTTTTGACATTTGCAATTGCAATGATCAATGTCTAACTTTACAAACTCAAGAAATTAGTTATATGCTTTTGGGTAAATTTTCAAATGAACGATTTCAACCAAATATTTCAATTTCTTTAGAGGTTAATTAGTTTTATTTGATGATTTGATCACAAAAGTAAACCTATGGTTTTTAAAAATAGTACCTCTTTGCACATGATTAATGGGCCAAAAATGAGGTGTCACGTACCGTTTCAGATATATGTGAATGTGGGAATGTTATGCTTTAGGAATTTTTTTTTCCAAAAATTAAAGTTGGATTATTAGTATATTGAAAAATGCAAGTTGCTCCATTGACATACAGAAGTTTATGGTTATGGATGATCTCCTGGTTGGAACTGAAGGGCGATATATTTTGGTCACAAGAGTGCATGTAAAGGAAGATGATGTTTCCCTCCAAGTTGATCTATCCATGAATTTAGCACTCCAGGTATGAATTACTGAGGTCTCTAATTTGGTAGCAACAACAATTTACCTCATTAAACTTTTTTGTTACAATGTTCTAGTGGAACCAAGGAGTAGAACTGAGCTGAGTTTGTGTGTAAAATCCTTCTACAAACGAAGGGTTTTTGTATTACTTCGAGATAGACTTCGACCTATGTAACATTGGATTACTTTGCAGTTTGCAGACGTAAGCAAAACGGGTTTTAAAATAGGTATTATGATAGAATGCATTTTTCTAAAAAAAATTCATTTGGTATTTTGTTGAAACTTTTACAAAAAGTAATTATGCAAGGATACAGAAATCTCCTTGTTTTTATCTTATCTTTTTTCTTAGTTCTTTATATGCTATTTTCTTTCTTATTTCTTTCTCTACTATTTTTTTTCCTCTAAGATTTTGGAACGGACCCAAATAACCCTTTTAATCGGAATGAAAGAAAATTAGATTAGTTGTTTTTCTAAAAGCTTATTTGTTTATTTGTTAAAAGTTACCAGAAATATAGTTGTACTTCAAAAGAATCAAGACTTTTGAAAAGTTGTACATAATCAAATAAGCTAAAATTAAAATAAAAAAGAAGCTAATCCAAATTCATACAATATATACAACTTTAAGAAATCAAATATAACATGTTAGTTATGGAGAAAAAATGTTAATAAATAGGAACAAAAATCTATATTGAATTTATGAAAAAACTACTCAATATATGTCAGTAATAGATCCAACACTAAAAACTTTTTTTTTTTGTGAATTTCTCATCATGTTGACAAGTAATTTCGTTAGTATTTTCATCATTAATAAAGAAAATTTAATATAACTTTATTATACAAACATTAATAGAAAATGAGTCAATAAAAAAAAATAGAGTTTAATATTTTGTAACAAATGCTTGAATGAGTTAGGTTGGGTATGCATTCAATCCACCCCAGATGGGTTAGAATTGAGTACGAGCCAGAAACTTAATGAACTAAAATGTGTTGTTACTCTTATTATTCATATCTTTTTATTTTTTTGCTGTTGACCCACATCAGCAGCTACATCATCAACTGATTTTCTACATTTTCTTTTTTCTTTTTAAACTTTTCTTTTCCCTATTCTAAAAAAAAATAAAAAAAATAAAAAAACTCTTCGATTCCCTGTTAGTCCACACCTATCGTTACACTTCTTCCAACATTTCCTCTCCCTCTTTGCCTCTTTATCTCCTATTTTTCTCACACAAAAATTGTAAGTACTCTCTCTCTCTCTCTCTCTCTCTCTCTCTCTCTCTCTATGTGTACTTTCTTTTGGTGACCTTTTGTTCTTTCTTATAACTCTAATTAAGATTGATGGTTTTTTTTAGTATGTATTTTGGTATTTTGTTTTTTTAATTTTCCTTCACAAAGTCTTCTGTCTCCCTTTTATATCTTTGGTTGAATTTTGGTTTGGATTAATACTTAGGTTTTTTTTTTTTTTTTTTTGGAAATAAGAATTTGAGTTTATATCAAAACACAATATACATGGTTATGGATTTGAATATGCCTACCAATTTTTTGAGTAATAAATAATTATAAAGTATATCTTTTATATCTTTTGTTTCATTTTAATTTTGGTTAAGATAACATAGTAATTTCATGATGAGTTTTGATTATTATGATAATCTCCTTATTTCTTAAGAGATGAGAAATTTGAATAATAAATTTGAAACTTATAAAGTTTAGTAGTATATTAGGCAAATATGACACATTACAACAAAAGTTAGAAGAATATGATTCACCTTAAAAAATATTAATCAAATGCACATAAAATAATAGAATGATATATTTATAGAGATAAAAAGATTAAAAATAAAATATTTGTCAAAATCGTTTTTTAAAAATAGACAACACTTGAAGTAATTGTTACTCTTTATATATTACATGCCTCATTATATAATATTTATCTATTCACACACATCACGTGGGTCTGCGGCTAGATAGTTAATGTTAATGTTGTTGCCATACTGAAATTCTCTTATTATGGTTGAGACTTGATACTTTATAATTGTGTGTTTGATTTGAAATGTTGTGACAGGTTGAGATTTATTAATATGTGTTAATGTGTTTAATAAACACATGTTTAATTTGACAGGTTGAGATTTAAGTTTTATTATGGTTGAGACTTGATACTTTATAATTGTGTATTTGATTTGGAATGTTGTGAGTCTTGTGACAAGTTGAGATTTTTAGTCTTATTGTGGTTGAAACTTGATAGTTTTTCATTGTGTATTTGATTTGTAATGTTGTGATAGGTTGAGATTTTCAGTGCTTAACGTGACAAGTTAAAATTTTATTACTGTGTTTGACAAGTTGAGATTTTCAAATTTTATAATTCATTTGTTTCAGGTTTAGAGTGTTTTTAGATTTTATAATTCATATGGTTTATAAATTCTATGTTTATAAGGGTTTAATGTTAAGCACAACATGTATAAAGAAATGGCCAAGTATTTGGGGAAAAATAAGCCCTTTGTAAAGAAAGGCTCAATTAAAAAGAAGTCAAAATGGGCTCAAAATGCTATTTTTAAGAGGCTCGAAAGCCCAAAACTTAGAATAATAATTTTTTAAAGCCTAGCCCACATAACCGAACGAACCGCACCGAGCTGCTAAGATTAACCACACCTTGTGTAGACCGGTTCTTACCTTCCAAAAGCAAGGTGCAGTCAAGCATAGGGTGAAACCGCACCCTGTAGGCGTGGTGCAAAAAACCTCTCCAAAACCGACCGCACTGAACCACATACACCCCTAGTCAAACACTACTATTTTTTTTTTCTTTTTTTTTTTTTTTGAGAAACTAGTCAAACACTACTATCAATTAAACAAACAATAATAAATAGGGTAAATTACAAAATTGGTCTTTATCTTTTACATCAAATGTCAATTTGGTCCCTAATATTTTAATTGTGTCAATTTAGTTCCTAACTTTTTAGTATCGTGTCAATTTTATTCCTGTCGTTATTTTTGGATGGAAAAATATGATGTGTCAAATGAAATAATAAAAAAATTGTTTTTTCTACGCATCAATGGCCTAGTCACATCAGATTTTTTTTTTTTTTAACCCAAATTTTATGTTACCACGGAGTCAGATTAATCTCCCTAAAACTTTCAAAATTTTCTAAAAACCCAGCTCAAGAACACACTGAATTAAAGGTTGCGTAGAGACTGAAATGAACCAATAATATGACAACGACAATGAGGAGGAAATGGATGCAGAGTAAAGGAGAGCCTTTGGTGATGTGGTTTATTGTCATTTTGATGAACTAATCGTCTTTTAGAGAAGCGGTTCCGGCGTAGAGGGTGATAGGGAGAATTAGGAAGATTGAGAGGAGAGCGATAGACAAGACGACGGTGAAGCTTCCTCCTTTGATCAAGAGGAACTGAGCGGCATCGGTGCCACAGTGACAAGCATTCAACGGTGGTCGCTGCGGAGCTTGATGGAGAGGAGGATGATGATGCAGTGGATGGAACCGATGGCAGATATATTGAGAAGGTATTGGATGTTGACAAGAGCGTGTTCTTGGGCTGGGTTTTCAGCCTTGCATTTTAGAAAATTTTAGGAGGTGTAATCTAATTTTTTTTTTTTTTTTTTTTTTAAAGAGACAAAGAACATCATTATTATTACATAAAAATTAACTGGTTACTTCATGTAAATAATTGAAACCACAATACTAGATAGTCACTCATTGCCATAGATAATTCAACGAGGTGCAATACAACAAACATGGTCAGAAATGGTTCCACAGTAAGTCCAAGGGAAGCACAGAATCCTTGGATAAAACCACGTGTCCCACAATAAGCCCTCTCTTCTATTTTACTCAGGATTCTACTCCTACTACTAGACCTTCCTCCACTAGCTAAGCTTGCCGACACTGAGGCATGTGATGCAGCCGCATAACACCGCCGATTGATAAAGAGAGAAAAACCATCTGCAACGCACTCAAAAAGAAGCTTGGCCTGAGTAAGAGAGCGGGCCATCCGATAATATTATTTGATCCAACGGCTATTACCAACTTATTTTGTTGTTGCTGTAGAAGAAGTTGTTTCTTCTTGGAAAGCTTTTCCAAGAAGAGAGAGACTTCCACGGCAGCTGAAGCTAGCTCTCTTTGTTCTGTGGTGGCCGGTGTAATCTAATCTGAATCTGACCGTATGTACATAAACTTTGGTTTTTATTTTTAAATCTGATGTGGCAGGAAATTTTTTTTTTTATTATTCCGTTTAACATCAAATTTTTCTATCTAAAAAATAACAATAGAAACTAAATTGACATGACACTGAAATGTTAAGGACTTAATTGATACAATTGAAATATTAGGATCAAATTACCCATTGTAAACCACTCAAACTACAATAGTATAATTTGAGTGCAAGTCTAGTCAACTGATGGTTGGATACCACAAACAAACTCAATAAAATAAAGTGGGGCTCTACTCTTTCCTTAAAAAAAAAGAGTAGAACTCTACGAACTAAAGCGTTAAAACTAAAGAAAAGTTGTTGAACGTAGAGAGAGAGAGAGAGAGAGAGAGAGAGATACCACTGTGAAGATAGATCAGCAGGTCAGTTCTTCAACGGTGTGGACAGGATCACTGATCAGAGTTGAACTTGCAAGTATGGCGGCGTAAGGGAATTTTTTTTTTATTCGACTTTTACATTTTGGGAGTAATGGCTGTGAAGTTTAGAGTTGTTTATATATTAACTATGCGATTTTTTTGGAGTTTAATTTTGATTTAATTAGGAGTCTTGATTTAGAAAAGATTTGGGTTTTTTTTTTTTTTTTTTTTTGTGATAGGAAAAGATTTGGGTTTTATTTGTTGTGTTATTACAAATTTGTTAAAATTATTAATTTTGGGTTTATATTTTAGAGGAGCCATGGGCTGAAGAAATGGGCCAAATTCTATTCTTGTTTTTGGGTTTTTTTTTTTTTCCTAAACAAACTTAAGATTTGAGGACTGAAACATGTCTATATTTTTTAGGAAAATGTTATGTCCACAACATTTTCACAACAAATCTTAAGTAGTAGGTTGTTATTGGTTGCTATGGGTGGACAAAAAAGTAATTTAAGTTGTGGATTCAAATTAGAACCAATAACAACTTACTACGTATAATTTGTTGTAAAAATGTTGTGGATGCATGCCCCACCTAGCCCCCCAAGCTCTGCCACTGGTGATGTGATTACACTCTTTGTAGATTTATAACTTTTATTTTATTTTATTTTTTTTTTTTTGACAAATCCGGATTTGAAATTTACATAAAATTGCTGTGATCTTTGTAGATTTTACAGAGTTTTGAAGGAATAAGAGCATCCACACCAGACCTTGGATAGTAGAAAAAAGGGTGAATTTTATCCATTTAAGTCACAAAACTTCCCACATCAGTCCTTCTAAAATTGTGTATATTTACACATTTGCTACAGTAACCGTGTAAATATACACGGTTACTGTAGTTGTGTATTCTATTATTTTATTATTTTCACAATTTGGCTCCCTCTTTTTTCTCTCTCTCTTCTTTGTTTGCACAACAAACTCAAAGTCTCAGACTTCTCCTCTCTCCTCCCTCATTTTCTTTTTCATCTGATACACACAAACACAAACACACCCACACAAACACATCCACATAGACAAATCAATACAGAGATACACAAACACACCCACATGGACAAACTAATAGAGAAAGAGAGAGAAATGGGTTTGGATGTTGTGGATCAGTGCTTGTGGGTCGACGGGAATGGGTTTTGATGCATGTGGTGCTGGTGGTGTAGATCGGTGCTAGCATTTTAGATAGGTGCTTGTGGGTTGACGAAGATCGGTACTTTTGGTGCTTGTGGTGGAGATTGGTTGTTGTGGTGGAGAGTTGATTTGACCGTGAGAGAAAGAAGAAAAAAGAAGAGGAAGAAAAAGAAGAAGAAGAAGATGGTTGTGGTGGAAAGGTAATCTAACCGTGAGAAGAAGAAGAAAAATAAGAAGATGGTGGAAACTTTTGAAGAGAGTGGAGAGTTTTGAAAATAAACGGCAGAGGAGAGTGGAGATAAAAGTGAAAATGATCAAATCAAATGAAATGAGATAAATTCAAAAGAAAAAGAGATAAGGGCAATAGAAAAGGATAAAATAATAATAATAAATTAAAGAAATATTATTATTTAAATAGAATAGATTGTAAAATAGATGAATTTAATATGGGTGCTTTGGAAAAGTGGTAGTGTAAAATTGAAAAGTAGATTCTTAGCGTAAAATAGATGGAAAAATTTGGCCGGATTGATGCAACTGCTCTAAAGTCTGTGGCCCTAAACACAATTAGTCTAGTCAAAAGTTGTGGAGGCATTATTCACTCTATTGTTAACATTGCACCACTAGCAATCATTTCCAAGTGATTAAAATCTGAGGTCTGTTAATTCCTTTGCTTATATAGCTTTTTCTCATTAAGAATTGTAAAAAAATTAGCATTTAGCATCTCAAAAAGTTACTTTATTCATTTTAACATCTTACTTTACAATACACCCAACATCAAAGGTTCTATTATTTTATCACTTCATTTAAATATTCTTTTTTTATTCTTTCTTTATGTTTTCTTTATTCTTTATTTATGTTTTCAAATAACTACTATTCATACCATGTTTTTTGTACCCAGTAACTACCATTAAACAAATCATTTTTTTTTTTACAATCTTGCGATAGTGGGTTGCTAGTGATAGTAGCTCACTGTAGCTAGATTGCAAAATTAATAGGATTTACAATTCTTGATGGAGTATGCTTTTTACAAACTTGATGTTAAAATTTAGCATTTATAGCATTTACAATTTTTAATGAGAATGCTCTTACATCTCCTTTTTCTCCCTCATCAAAGCATAATATTTTTTATGACATGGAACCTCCAATCCCACCTTTGGTGGCACGGGCACCGAGGTAAACCTAGGATACAGGCAACCACCCTTAAGCCACCTATATCAAGTGACGACTCAAACACTAGTCCTCAAACTTGGTACACCAAGGCTTCACCATTAGAGCTAGCCCTCACAAAAATTCAACCCTATTTCAATCAATCAAGTCCTAAAAAATTACATTTGAGGAAAAATTACATTTTAAATCCTATACTTTAGGGGTCATTTCAAATTAAACCCTGAAGTTTAAGACTTACAAATTAAACACTATAGTTTTAATAGTTTGAAATTTTTTTTTTTTTTTTTTTTTTTGAGAAAGTAATATTGTGAAATTGAACCTTGAACTTTTAAAATATGATATCAATTTAAAGCTTAAACCCTTAATCAAACCCAAAAATCCAAAGTTCTATTTGAAACTAGTGAAACTGTAAGGTTTAATCTATAACAATTTTAAACTTTAAGGTTTAATGGGTACTTTTGAAACTATAAGGTTTACTTTTAAAATACAAAGATAATCCCTTTGAAACCTTTGACTTGTAATTGTAAATAGCATCAGTATCTAGCATTCTAAAAGGCATAAGAGCATTCACACCCCAAATGCCAAATGTAAGCATTTTTTAACATTTAAGCCCAAAATCTCCACTCCATCAGAACTTGTTAAAGCCAAGTATTGCAAAAAAATTTGCAATACTGCTACAGTGCAATTCTACATGTAGAATTTCACTGTAGCGATATTGTAAAAAAAATATTAATATTTTATTCTACATTTTAATTCCCAAAATTTCTCTCTCCTCTCCCTCATTATTTCTCTTCTCTTCTCTCTCTTCCTTCTCTCTTTCTCATCTGCTCTTTCCTCTCTTCAGACCCAAACACCATCCTCCTCCTAAATTCAAATTCATACATCAATAATCAAACTTAAACAAAACCATATCAGAGACAACATCAGACACCATCCTTCTTCTCTCTCGTGTTTTGTGTTCTGGGTTCTCTGTGTGTGTGTGTATGTGTGGGTTTTTTTTTTTTTTTTTTTTTTTTTTTTTTTTTTTTTTTTTTTCTGTTGTTACCGATGCCTATAGAAGAGGTGGGTATGGTTGATATTGGTTCATTTTTTCTGGTGGGTTGTGATCCGGGTCGTGTTTTGGGTTTTGGAGTTCTGGGTTCTGGGTTCTGTGTGTGCGTGTGTTTTTTTTTTTTTTTTTTCCTATTGTGACTGATGCCTAAATGAAGAGGTGGGTATGGCTGAGATTGGTGGGTTTGGATAGTGGAGATTGGTGGGTTACTCGGTGGAGATCGGTGCGTTTCTCGGTTTGGATCGGTGCTGTGTGTGGGGCTTTGTCGGTAGCTCCGATGGTGGGGTTTTGGCTTGGTTTGAACTGATGCTTTGATCGATGGGTGATTTGGTGGATTTGCTTTGCTTTTTTTTTTCTTTTTTTTTTTTCTCTTTTGAGAAAAATCTTAGCTAGGTTCTTGGTGGTTAAATAATGGGTTTTGGTGTGGTGGTGCCTATTGTTGGTGGCGGTGTGGCTGAGAGAGAGAGAGAGAAAGGCAGTGAGGAAAAGTGATAGAAATTAGGGACAAAGGAAAGAGGGAGAGAATTTTATATTATTTTTTTATTGTATAATTTATATTATTTTAATGAGTAGAATATGAAAATAAAAATTGAGATGCTGGATGTATTGTAAAATGGTATTGTATAGTTGATAAAGTAACTTTTTAGAATGATAAAATAGGATGTGATAGAATTTTCAGATGCGAATATGCTATATTTTAGTATCAAACCATGAAGTCAAAAACATGTATCAAACCATAAAAAAAAAAAACATGTATTATCCGGTCTTTCAATATTTTTTATAATCTTGCTATAGTGATCTCTTATATTTAAGATGGTGGTAGGATTGTATAATAAAATAATAGTTTTTTTTTTTTTATTCCTCTTCTCTCTCTCTCTCTCGTTATTTCATTTCTCTCTCCCTTTTCTTCAAATCGTTCGCTCCTCTTCAAATCGTTCTGAATCGTTCTGCTCTTTCCTCTTCAAATCCTCTCTCTCAAATCAGCATGGTTCTGGGTTTTAGTTTTGGGTGGGTTTCAGTTTTGGCTGGATACCAAAGTGAGGTGGGTTTCAGTGGTGGTGGGGTGGGTGTGTTGGCAATTGTGGGTTTATGGGTATGGGTTTGCTTGGTGGGTCTAGTGGTTTGCGGCGGCGAGGTTGTTGCGGCAGCGAGATCGGCGTGGTGTGGGTATGTATTATCGGATTTGGTCGTGGTTGTGATGGGTTTGCTAATCGTTGAAGCCATGAAATGAATGTAGAAGTTGAACTTTCTGTTGTTTTTGAATGCGGTCCAATTTGGTTTTACAATATCTTGAAAAGTTTATGACTTAAATTCTAATCATACTTCTGTTGCTGGATCAATAATAAAATTACTGGTGGTCATTTAGATGAATTTTAAGTGCTGGTGTTTACAGGGTTGTCCACGTCAATTTTGTTCCTCTCAACTTATGAAAAAAAACCATTTTTTATTCCCTCAGTTAATCTTGCTAATCGGTTTTGGCATGGTTCTGGCGTGGTGGTGCCGTGGTGGTGTGTTGTTGCGGGATGTTGGCTGTGTTGTAAATGTGATGATATAGTAGATAAAGTAACTTTTGAGATGATAAACAACATTTGTGTTTTGTATTGCTAGGTTCAAGAATCAAGATGGAAGAAGAGTTTTGAAAGAATAAAGTCTGTGGCCCTACACACGATTAGTCTTTACCATGGAATATTGAAAATACGTGTTTGTTGGAAGGCATTATTCGAAAGTCAAAAGTTGTGGAGGAGGCATCACTCTATTGCCTAGCAATCCTTCTGCGTTTCTCGATCATCTTGCAACTCTTCTCTTCCTTAGACCGGAACGTACTGATCTATCCTCCCATTCTTTAGATCTTTGCAACCTTTCTTTCTCCCTCATAGATTGAGATTGCAATGTCTTTCCTGACCAATGAAGGATCTTCCTCCTTTTCTTCTATGATGTTTTCTTGAATTTCAGAGGCAATACTCGCAATGGTTTTACAGGTCATTTATACAAGACTCTGTGTGACAAAGGTTTCAAGATCTTCATTGATAATGATCTCCAAAGAGGTGAAGAAATTTCAGTGGAACTTATCAAAGCCATTAAATCATCAATGATTTCAATTATCATATTCTCTCAAAATTATGCATTTTCCACTTGGTGCTTAGAAGAATTTGCTGAGATTCTTGAGTGTAAGAAAAATGGACAAATAGTTTTACCTGTTTTTTACAAAGTGAATCCATCTGAAATACGTAAACAAGAAGGTAATTTTGGAGTAACACTAACTCCACAAAAAAAAAAAAAAAAAAAAATTCAAGAATAACATAAAGAAAGTGTTGAGGTGGAGGGCAGCTCTAAAGGAAGCGGCTAATTTGTCTGGATGGCATTACGAGGATGTGCATGTATCATCTAATCTTGTGTCTTTTTATAGCTTTCAAGCCTCTAAGCTTTAGTAATGACCATTAAATACCAAATTATGAAAATACTTCATTATAATGATATCTCTACTTCTAAGGCACTAAGGTCAATACAAATCTATATATATATATATATAAAAGCAGAGACTTCATGCAGAAGTGCATGAGATCTTACCATATGGCGCTCTAATATTGCATTTAACTTTTTTAACTTCTTCCCATTTACCTTTTTTACTGTTACCCAAAAGATCGTGTAAACTTTTTTTTTTTTTTTTTACTGTTAGCATTTACATTGTGTAGTGCTACGTAGGACTCCACTCTGTCTTCTCTTCAAAAGCTTAGCTGTTGTTTCCTCTTCTTCTACAAGATTTAGTCGTAAATTGCCAACCTCTCTGTCTTCCTCATAATTAACATGACTGTTCTTACATTCCTGTTTTCATCTATTATAAGTGAAATGAACCTAAGGGTCATTGCCATAATATATTTAAATTCAATTACTATCTCTCTCTCACGTCTTCTCTTCATCAACGTTAAACCCGTTAATGAGACTGTGCCCAAAAAAAGGAGAAAGAAAGATGATTGCCACTCAGGAAGAAAGAGAGAGAGAACTTCAAGGCTAAATAAGACATTCACAGATACAAAAGGAGCAATCTTCAAAGGCCAGACCTAACTTGCTTTTAATTGAAGGTTAATCATTCTTCTTCTTTTTAATACCAATGTAGTGTCTCTATGTTTATGCAATTTTTTTTAATCCCTTCGTTTGTTTATTTTATTTGAAAAATCAACTTTATGAACAGAAAAAGTTGTTGCATGTAATGTGTTTAATTAAATTTCTCTAAGAAAGGTGGTTTGTAATCCTTTGATTCAATTTCTTAGAGTGCTACAGTCTTCTATATATGTGGTAATTTGTAAATTTTTTTTATTTAACCAAAATTAAAGTAAATTTCGTGTATAGGTTTTTAGATTTGCTATAAGACTTAACGTTGTTGCTATATTTATCATGAAGTGTGGTTTGTGAGTTTCTTATTCATTTCTTGACTACTGAATATTGATGAGAAAACCAGATCTTTATTCTAGACTAAGTAGTGAAGACCCTTTCCGCATTTGATGTTACAAAAGAAAAGACTGCGTCTTAATTTGTTGAGAACCAGGATGATTCTTTTTATGTTCGCAAGCACTAGAAGTATCTTCTCAAATCAATCTCATAGTGTTAGCTTTTTGGCTTAATTTGTTTCTGTATATGTTCACATACGTTTATGTTTTTGCTTAATGGAGTTTGATAGTTTGACGGCTGAAAGTTTCTTCTAATGATATATGTACTAATCTTTCCAGTTCTTCAAACAGTTTTTGGCTTTCCTTGACATACATATAATGGGACCCTCCCTAGAGGGTGTTTGTGCTTTCATTGTGACCAAAGATTAGAAACCATTCTCTATTCACTCTCCAAGGTATTTTGTGCTTAAATTCATTAGTTTCATATGTATTGATAAACAGTATGATTCTTCCATATGTTCTACAATATTAAAAAGGTCCATTCTCATCTTGATATGTAGATGAGATTAACCTACGATGAACTCAATTAACAAGTTCAAAAACTCCTTCAATTTGCATTTAGTTCTTCCCATAAATAACATATATGAATTTATATATTTGATAAACTTAAATATATGCACTAAACGAAATTTGCTTAAATATCATTTTGATTCCTTTGGTACAGCCTGCAATTAACTCCAGTAAACCAAGTGTTGGAAAGACCCATCTCAAGGAAAGAGACATGTTTACTGATGAATATTTGTATTGGGTTTGTATTGCAACACTGCTGGTTTTTCTCTTTGTTTTAATGTGTTTTCATTACATTGTAATCATAAGCATATAATTTTCTTTTCTTACATTGGTTTTTCCTACTGCAATAAGATCCATGTGGTTAGTGGGTGACATTATTCTTAATTATGATGGTTAGTGGAAAAGTTATTTGGTTTTCATAGAAAGTAACATCTCAAAAAAAAAATTCTGAAACATTTCCTTTCAAAATTAAATGGATTTTAGGTTTATATGTGGTCTTTTAATGTTATAAATGATCCTAGGCAGATGGATTGGCGTAGAACCTCAAGCCGAACTGTGATTATCGATGGCCTATCAAGGTTAAAAAAGAAAAAAGAAAAAGAAAAAAACATTCTTATAGCAAGTGATGTGCTATAATATATGTACAACATTCTTCAAAACTATATTGCATAAAACATTACAACATTATCCGTGCATCGCACAGGCAACTTACTAGTATATATAAAGAATGTATTAAAATCAAAGTTGTGAATAGAGTATCGGAGTACTGTTTCAAGGTTACATATATTTTGATGACATATGCACACATTCAAAAACTCAAAAGTGAAGATTATTTTATCTAACTTATCATCGTTGTATAAAGAAACAAACTACATTTTAATGCATAAAAAATGGTGGGTTCTAGTTAGCTCAATTGGTAAAATCTCTAATGGTTGTATAAGAGATCTGGGGTTCAATCCCCGCCTACACCAAAAACTGATTAGTGTTTCACTCATTCTAACATTTGTCAATTTAATTCATATTGAAGGGAGATCGCCTCTTATAAACACATCCCCATGTGCTTCCCTAGGTGATGTGAGACTCTAGGATTGCTTCTTCCTTTATTCCTTCATAATCACTCCCTTATGGGTACACATGTTGCAATGGGAGAAAATGTCTCTACTCATTGAAGGGAGACCACCCCTTTTGAGCACATCCCCTGTGCTTCCCTAGGTGATGTGAGACTCAGGATTGCTTCTCCCTTTAGTCCTTCCTAATGACCCCCCTTATGGGCACACACATTATCATTCATGACTAGCTCTTATAAAATTTGTAACAACCCAAGGAAAGCGCTAATTACATCTGCACTATATCTCAAAAGAACTAGTCACAATTGAGACCCATTGTAGTTGTTAGTAAAACCCAAGTCAACCTAGTATATGCTTAATGTGGGACTCATCACACACCTACCCAACATACACTCAATCAATCAATTTGGGGCATCACATTCTCCCTAACTTAAATCCCTAGCTTCTTCATTAAGGCCCATTTTGTGAGGTAGTGTCTCTACGACCAAACGGGGTTACCAGGCCTGCATTAATACTATTTGTAATGATCTAAAGAAAAGTGCTAGTCAAATTTGCATTATATGCCCTATGTGACACTCATTACACCTGCACGACTTACACTCAATCAATCATTTTGGGGCATCACATGTAGTGTAAAGTTCACCTACACCTAATTGTAAATCCCTAGCATCTATATATACTCTACTAGGGTTCTATGTATTGTTGTACTTGATCATATAGTAACAATGTAGCCATCAAGGACTTCCTCTGTGGACTTCTTTCTCTTTCTCTCTCTCATTCTTTCCGCTCACTACAAGTTTCCTACAACTATTTTCTTTTCTCTTTAGATTTCAAAATGGTATCAGAGCCACTTTCTTATAGTGTTCGATTGCTGTGTTATTTTTCTTGTTTCAAAGACCATTGTCTTCAATGAGTCTTTTGTCTCAATCGGAAAACCACAACAACCAATATCCACCCATAAAAAAATAACTCAAAAATGAAGATTGGAAAGCAAATAAAAGCTTCATGATTTTGAGAGAGGACAATGATGCACCAGCAACACCAAATGGGTATTGATTAGCGGTATAGGTTGAAGGGGTGGCTAGTGGCATGAGGTAGAGAGAGAAGGGGTAGTGATGTGGTGTTAGGAGGAGAGATTGAGAGAGATAGAATGAGGGCTCAAAGAAGAAGAAAAATGGTTGAGAAAACAGTGATCAGGCTTTAAGTAAGGGAAAAATTAATTAAATATGAAAAAAATATATATATATTTTTTAGAAAGTTTCAACTTATGGTGTCCACTCTTGATGATAGCTCTTTATCATCAGACCAAGACACCAATCAGTTTTTAGTGTAGGCGGGGATTGAACCCAAGATCTTTTACACAACTATCAGAGACTTTACTAATTGAGCTAACTGGAAGCCACTGAAAAATAATTTTTTATCAACCTAGTTTACTTTATTGGTCGACAAGAATTTTGCATTTTTGCTTGATACACTCGAAATGGACTGATGCAAGACCGTTATGAAAGTCAATTTCTTGATGAATTCTTGAATTAGGATTGATGTTTAAGAGTTTAGGTTAGAAAGGAATGACTATTGATGGCTGTTTTGAGGTTGAAATAGGGGATAAAGTAAAAATAACATAAATAAAACACTAGGCAATCACACCTAGGTCATGGGCTTTGTGAAGCCTAATTGTTGGGCTTTGTGAAGCCTAGTTGTGTTTGATTTGGATTATAACCCGACCCCAAATAATATTGCTATGGTTTTGAATGGGAGATTTTCTAAGGTTTAGTCCATGAGTGTTACAACTTGGACTGATCTTGGGAAAAAAAATTTGGCCTGTTTTGTAGCCAATTGTAAATCTTGTGCGCAGGATAGAAAAATTGTTGCTTTGGAGATTAGGATTTTTTGTGTGGTTTTTGAGAGAGAAAACTGTACTACCACATCTTGTAATTTTCCCTATCAATAGTGAAATCTTTGCAACTCCGTAAATATGGGCAAATTGCTGAACCACGTAAATATTGTCTTGTGTGATTGTTTTCTTTGGCGCATATTTTTTCTCTATTTTTGCATCTCACAGATTTGGGAATTTCATGTTTATTTCCTTCACCTTGGCATCACACCTTGTAGAAGTTTGCATCACACAAACAAAGCTTAAAATAAGTTGAAATATTGAATACAATAAAGCCTTTATATAAAGGCTGCCGTTATTCCCTTTCCTAAAAGGACTTGGACTCTAAATAACCTATTTCTAGAATGAAGAGGAATACTAACAACAATTAAATAAAAGACTTAATAACTCCTAAACCAAATAGGAGAAGGATTCTAAACATAAAATAAGACTCATGGGACCTTGGTACAGCGAAGGATAGCCCATTCCGGATTTCTAGAAATTACCAAATTGCCCTTATTCTAATAAAACTTAATTAAAACTGATCCAACAGCTTCTTAACCTAAAAGACTCAATACTAATAACTAAAATGACCTATCAAAGGTGCTAAAAGGGTCCAACATCAAAACTAGACCACAATTCTCGAATCTTTGTATATTTAATCTTTTTTTTCCTTGAGCTCTTCCTTGTCCTCATCATGGACTGATGTTTGAATTTAAATGTTTTCAAGGGGGTTCCTTATACTAAATTTCCCATACCGATGTGATAAATATTGGCCCTACCAACCAATATGGAACGTTATTCACAACTTCGATTAAAATAATTATAGTCTCAAATCTATGAGTTACATGAACATGTACTTTATTTAAAAAATGTGTCATTGTAAGTCATACAACTGGTCATCTTGAATTATTTTGATTTTGGTATTTATATTTCCAGCTAGTCTAACTCATTATATGTTTCCTATGCTCTACAATTGGCAGTTATCCTAAATATCAATTTATCCAAGGAATTATTAAAGAGGTATCAAGTACTAAATTAAATCGCACAAGGTTGTTTGTTGCTAAATACCCAATTGGAGTAGATTCTCGTGCAGAGGCCATAGAATCGCTTTTAGATACTAAGTCAAATGATGTTCGCATAGTAGGGATTCATGGACTTGGAGGAGTAGGAAAGACTACAATTGCAAAAGCTGTTTATAATAAAGTTACTGATTATTTTGAAAGAAGTAGCTTCCTAATGAATGTTAGGGAAAACTCAAGAACAAATCGTGGCATTATCAAACTATAGGAGAAACTTCTTTTTGAGATCTTAGGGGACAAACAATCTAAGGTGTGCAATATATCTAAAGGAATCAATGTGATAAAAGAAAGATTTTCCTGTAAAAAGGTTCTTTTGATTCTTGATGATGTAGATAAATTGGACCAAATAGAAAATTTGCTTGGAAAATGTGATTGGCTTGCTAATGGAAGTAGAGTTATTATAACAACAAGAGACAAGCATGTGCTAACCACTCTTGAAAATGATCCTTTAATCTACAAGGTTGTAGACTTAGATCGACAAGAAGCTCTCCAACTCTTTAGTAAGCATGCCTTCAACAATAACGAACCTGAGGCAGATTATTTACAACTTACAAATCAGTTCATAAGTTATACCAGTGGCCTTCCATTAGCTCTACAAATAATAGGTTCTGATTTGTGTGGAAGAAACATTCTTCAATGGGAAAGTGAATTAGAAAAGTACAAGAATATTCCTAACAAAGAAATTCAAAAAACACTTAAAGTAAGTTTTGAAGGATTGGACGAGAATGAGCGGGATATTTTCCTCGATATTGCATGTTTCTTTAAAGGATGGTTTGTAAATCATGTTGTGGATATATTATATGCTTGCAATTTATATCCGAATTCTGATATTGCAAAACTTATAGATAAGTGTCTCATAAAGGTTGAATTTAACGAGTTATGGATGCATGACTTGCTACAACAAATGGGTAGAGAAATTGCTCAACAAGAATCAAAAGTTCCTGGAAAACGTACAAGGCTATGGTGTTATAATGATGCTCTAGAAGTTCTTACAAAAAATACGGTATTACTTCTTTTTCTTCACATTTTTTTTGGCCAAACTTTTTTCTTTCTAATGTTGAGGAAAATCTAAGTTTATCATTAACCTATTTTGTTTAAAATTTCAAATTGTTATACTATTGAAAAATTCTTTTGGGTAATGTGTTCTACTCAATACTCTATTCAAATAGGGTTCAAATAAAATTCGAGGCATAATGTTGTGCTCCTATAAACCAATAACACTGAAATTGGAAGCTGGCGCTTTCAAAAGGATGGAAAATTTCAAATTTCTTATAGTTGACAATGTGCAAATTTGCGAAGAACTCAAATATATTCCCAACGGAATAATATTGCTTGATTGGAGTTATTATTCTTTTCCCTTGCCATCTACTTTTTGCCCTAAAAAACTTGTTGCACTCAAGATGCCATGTAACCACATTAGGTTAGAGAAGTTACTTAAGCAGGTATAGTTATGCCTTTTCCAAATTATGATTTGTTCAAAATTTTAATTTAAAGTTTGGTGAAGATAATTTTTTTTATTTTTTTATACAGGAGTTTCAATTCTAGAATTTGAAACGTATTGACGTCAGTGGATGTGAGTCAATTACGAAATTACCTGATTTGTGCGCCCCAAACTTGGAGGAATTGGACCTTTCTTATTGTACAAATTTAATTGAGTTTCATGAGTCCATTGGATCTCTTGATAAGCTTCAAAAATTGTGGCTTATAAATTGTGAAAAAATTCATTATCTTCCAAGCCATCTCATGTGGAAATCTCTCCAAATTTTGGATATTTCATCCTGCTCAAGTCTTGATGATTTTTCTTTCTTATTCCGCCGCAACTACAACATTCTTAATGGTTTATACCAATATTGCTGCAAAAATCTTATGGATCTTTCAGATATCATTTATAAATTAAGTCTGCCTAAGGCATTATCTATATCTTCTGGCAAATTGGGATCATGCAGAGAGTTTACTTGCTTTAAGGTATATGCGTTTCTAATGTTGGAACAACTAGATCTGAGCAATGTTGGAAATCTAATTGAATTAGATTTTTTGATGAAGCCTGATTATTTCTCTGTATTAGAATATCTCTATTTAAATGAAATCAATATTATTACCATCCCAGAAAGCATCAGTAAGTTTACTAGATTAAAGACACTTGGAATTAAAAGTTGCAAGTACCTTCTGGAAATTCCAAGGCTTCCACAATCTATAAGAGAAGTGTTTATACTAAACTCCCAGTTGCTACATCCACAATCGTCAAATAGATTGTTGAATCAGGTGTTTCTCTTTTTCTCTCTCTTAATGTCATATAGAGACACTATTTTTACCTTCTCGAAACTTCATCATTAGATTTGTTTAATTTCTTGAATTTGATTATTGCAAACAGTTTGGAGAATTATGGTACCCGGAATCTGAGATTTCACTCTCACCACAAATTCCACACAATGTCCTGCATTGTGAACTTATACTACCAGGATCTGAAATTCCAAAGTGGATCAATCATCAAAGTGTTGGAAATTCCATTTCATTCTGGATTCGTAGAGGTTCTCCAACATTTTGTTGCTGTGTTGTTTTTGAATCAGGGGAACAGAGTGGCGAATATTATCTTGATGTCATCTTCAAATTTAATGAGACGAGGCATCGTATTTTCCAGGGCATATGGGTTGCAGATATGACGTGTAATCATGTATTGTTTTTTCATGTACCTTCTGAGCAAGCATCTGGTGTGTTAAATTACTCCAGACAATATTATGATCATGATCAGAATCATGTTGAGGTTGTGTTTCAACCCTCTTCTTGCTATCTTGAGCCAAAGACTACTCCTATCATAAAAAGGTGTGGTATACATGTGAAATGCATCTGTCATCGTCAGAGATCTGGTGAAGCAAAGAAGCAGCACCAAGATCACTCCACTGACATGGTCCCACCTTCAATACCTGCCTTCCCCATTTGTTATATTTCAAATGCCTATCTTGACTAATGCAACTCCACCAACACTGTCTCACCTTTACTACCTCTTTTCCCCACCTCTTATGGTTCTGATATGGAAACAACAAATAATGAGATTGACTCTCCTTTGAAGGACTTTCATGTTGATGGGAGTGATTTGAGTTAGTCACCATATGCTTATCCCACAGGAAGAAAATATCAGCCTCCTCAGGTCCTTGTCCTTGATGACACTAGCCACATTTCTTTGCCATCTAGTATGGAGCTTCCAAATAATATGACATCATATGGGTCCAATTTACGCTTGGGTCTGCCAGATTTGGGAATTGGCTCAACTGTTAGTGAGGGTTTTCATTTGGGTTCTTCTTCAATGGCCTATAACTTTGTCAATGATGATCATTCTAACTTCAATTTGTATCCACCATCCAAGAAAATGAGAACATCTTGATCGAACTTGGAAGAAATATGCCTCCATCTGAAAACTATTCAATTTCTTTTGCAATTGATGCCAAGGTATTTCTCGTTTTTTTAGTTGCATTGTTTCATTTTCATCTTTGGATGCTCATTCATTGTATTGCCAAGGTATTTCTCGTTTTTTTAGTTGCATTGTTTCATTTTCATCTTTGGATGCTCATTCATTGTATTGGGTACCAACATAATTTGAATAGAAACTAGCACAAAGAAAATGCACAATTGATGAAAGAAATTAGTCATGTGATTTGTTGCTAAATTATTCTATAAAAAAACAATTAAGTTGTAAACGGCAGTAGAACAGTAAAATATCGGTGCTAGTAACCATACAAAGATTCGGATTTGGGCCAAAAATGTTAATGTTAAAAAAGAAACCAATGGGTTACAGACCAAATGAAACCTCTTTCCACATAATTACAATATGGAAGATGAGGTCATGGTTCAAGATATGTGTGAATGTGGCAATATTTATCTTCAAAAAATATTATAACTTTCAAAAAGAAAAGTCAGAGAATATTAGTAAGCTGAAAAACCTCTTTCAATTGTTAGAAAAATTATAAAAATAAGCACTTACATGTTCATTGCATAATCTCTCTCTGATAATGAAGTTACTCGTACTTCTTGATGAATTTAAACTTTTAGTTCTAATCTTTACTCCATTTTTGGAGGCTGTATTATTTAATTTTGGCATAATATGTGAGTATTAGGATTTTGGTCTATTAATCTATTAGGGGTTAAGCTGCCTACCAATCACCTCTCTTAGACCCTGTGAAAGTGGGAACTTTGTGCCCTAGTTACCAGTCAGCACCAATTCTGAAAATTCAAACTTCAGTAAGCATGACCATATGCTTATGTATCCTCAATTCTATAAAGCAGGAAGTTTTGAAATGGATTTGACTTTTCCAATAGTCATAGGTTCAAGGTCCTTCCACTCCTTTGAACGTACCATTACAATTTAAATGCTTTCTTTTTCTTAATTTGTTGCTGATAGACTGTCTCAAACTTCATAATCTTGTAGAAATGTTGATAATTTCAGATATTATCTAGTTTGCCATGAATGATCTCCTCTCTACTATGGTTGGATTTAATGGAAAACATATCTTAATCTAAAGAGTGCATGGAAAGGAGGATGATGTTACCTTCTAGATTGGTCAATCAGTGGATTTAGTACTTAGGAATGAATAGGGAGGTATCTAATCAAGGTGGCAACAACAATTTAACTTGTTAGGCTTATTTGTTATAATGTTCTGGATAAAGTTCTTTTTTTTGCCTCCTCACTTGGACATGTTATTTTGTAGCTTTGACTATGAATGAAATGTGTCTTTGCTATTGATTGTTGGACTGCAATGGTGATTGAAAAAATTAATGAGTAGAACCGAGCTAAGTTACTGTGCGAAATCCTACTAACAAGGTTCATTCTATCACTTAGAGTTGGACTCAACCTATGTCATAGTGGAATACTTTCTAGCATGCAAAAGTATGCCGATGTTTTTTTCCCATAAATTAATGCAACTCATTATGTTTTAAATTTCAATTGGATTATGTTTGGTGTCTTTGGAAGTTGATTTAATCATTTTCCTTATCAAAGTTTATAGGATTTTTATAAAAATTGATAACAGGACCCTATGATTTTAATAGTTTTCTGACCATCTTAAGAAGTAAAGAATTTGATCATGCATATCATAGAGTTATCAGATTTGTTAGTTTTGTCCTGGACATATTATTGCAGGAATTGGCCAAAAAGATTTTTCTTTTGGGTGAGAGCTTTCTGATTAACCAATTCGTTGAGTCAATGTTCCAATTCAAGAATGGCCTTGTTAATTATGCCTTTGGATCTGCACTCAGGGCACTGCTTTTGGTAGTTTCTCTGTGTTGTAAGTCTTGTGATTATTCATTGTCAGTTTGTTATTGACGCACGTGTGTATAATTTAATTTGCAACTGAAAATTTGAAATGTCATTGTTGTTGCCATCTATTTTTTTGCTGTTGAATTATTATAGGTTTAAACAGCCAAGTTTGACCCCAATTTATTTTTTTATTTTTTATTTTTTATTTTTTTATCTATATCTTCCAACATAGAAAATTAATGACATGCAAAATACACCATAAACGGATTCAATTTATAAAACAAAATTTTACATGGGAGAAAGGAAGAATGACAATAAAGAATAAAATGGAGTCCCTTAACATGTTTAAGTACTAATTAGAGAAACAAACAACAAAACCAAGACATGTATAACTTCCATTTCACTTCCTGGTTTCTACACAAGATTTGAAATGATCATGAGTGTATAGAACATCCTTCTTTCAATGCAATCCTACATCTACCTACTAAGCAGTTGCATTTGGTTATGGATGGATATCATATCAACATAAATTGCTCAGTTACTTACTAGTGTTTGAAGTAGATAATAGGAAAATTTCTATCAATGATCATTCCAAATTTACTATTTCGGTCACATTGGGATGTTTTGATTTGAACCTTTCAAGTCCATGAAATTTTAGGGTATTTTCTTTTCCTGGAACAATACTCCATTAGGTTAGTTGCTCATTTAAGACTTGCAGGCCAAAAATTAAGTTACTTCCATTTCTAAATGCCTTTTTGATTGGATTTGTGGAAGAAAATAATTTATACTTTATCCTCTTTTTTTTATTTGGTGTCATTTTCCCAAAAATGATCATTCTGTTCTGTAGGATAACCTGCTCTGTTATTATGTACTGAAGAATTTCACACTTGACGCAATTGAGTAGAGATGTTAGTCTTTTCTTTGGTATTTGATGCCCTTATTTTGTAGATATTAAAATAAATTTCTATACCAAAAAACAAAGGTTCTAAGAGTATCTGCAACCATGAACAAGTCTTCTATCCCTTTGAAGACTATAGCTCTGTAACCATTTCTGTGAATAAATTAATAGGATTATCTCCAATTTTGTTTTGAAGATAGAATTTTTGGGGGTTCTTTGCCACCCTCTTACTAATTTCAAATTGAGTTGCTGATTTATAGAAATACAATATTAAAAAAAATATTTTGTAATTACAAAATAGTATCACCTTGAAAATTCACCTTATTATTGGAATGCTGTGTAGTTGTAGTTGTAGATAAAAGTAAGCAATGTTTATGAGCAAATAGTTATGCTTTTATATCCTGTTTCAACAATATGCATGTCTTTAACTGTCTTATACATAAAAATACTGCAAAGAAGAGGTCACTTTTGTCATTTCCTTTCCCTTTTTGTTAATTTTGCACCTGTTGTAACCAGTGATTAAGTTAAAATATCAATTACATGCTAAGCAAAAAGAAAATATCTAGTACATATCAGCTGAAGGTTTGTGTTCATATCAGCTGAAGTTATGCTGACCAATGATATTTTTTGAATGATTTGAATGAGGACATTATTGGGTTCTTTACCTGTTTGAGAAAATGCCTCAGAGAGTGTGATAATGTTGTGTTTTCAATTGTGTTAAAGGCGTGTTGTGAATTGAGGAATATTAATGAGGGGAGGAAGGTACATTGCGAGATTGTTACGGTTGGGAGCCCTGATAGTATCGTGTTGACGGCTCTTGTGGATATGTATGTGAAATGTGGAGAGGTTGGGAGTTATTGCGAGGTGTTTGATGAAATTCTTGATAGGAATGTAGTTTCGTGGACGTCGATGATTGTGGGGTATGTGCAGAACGATTGTCTGGAAGAAGGGTTGGCCTTGTTTAATAGAATGAGAAAAGGGTTAGTTGAAGGAAAACAGTTTACCGTAAGGAGCTTAGTCACTGCGTGTACAAAGTTAAGAGCTTTGCATCAGGGGAAGTTAGTTCATGGGTATGTGATTAAAAACAGTATTGAATTTAATTCTTTCTTGGTGACTGCACTTCTAGACATGTATGTTAAGTGTGGGGATGTTAGAGATGCTCGTTCCGTCTTTGGCGAGCTTTCTGTTATTGATCTTGTTTCATGGACAGCTATGATTGTTGGGTACACACAGTGTGGTCATCCCAGTGAGTCATTAAAGTTGTTTATGGATGAGGAGTGGGTTGATATATTACCGAATTCGGTTACAGCTTCAAGTGTGCTTTCAGCATGTGGACAGCTAGGCAATTTGGATTTGGTAAGGTCAGTTCATGATCTTGGGATTAAGCTTGGGTTAGGTGATCCTACAGTGAGAAATACTCTTACAGATATTTATGCAAAATGCCATGCTGTCAGATATGCTTGTTATATATTTGAAGCAGTTATGGTCAAGGATGTGATTACTTGGAACTCAATTATTTCAGGGTATTCCCAAGTTGGTTCTGCATATGAAGCTCTTGAACTCTTTCATCAAATGAGATCAGATTCTATCTCACCTGATGCAGTCACACTTGTTAGTGTTCTCTCAGCTTGTGCTTCCCTTAGTGCTCTTGGAGTCGGTTCTTCACTTCATGCTTTCTCCATAAAGGGGGGCTTACAATCATCTAGTGTCTATGTGGGCACTGCACTTCTAAACTTCTATGCCAAGTGTGGGGATGTGAAGTCTGCTCGTATAGTCTTTGATGGGATGGTAGAGAAGAACAGTATAACATGGAGTGCAATGATTGGTGGTTATGGAATGCAGGGGGATGGTAGTATGGCCCTTGCACTTATCAGTGATATGTTGAAAGAAAATTTAGAGCCGAATGAAGTGATCTTTACAACTATATTATCAGCCTGTAGCCAATGGGGAGGGCTGGAGGTGTTTCAATTTGATGTACCAGGACTATAATTTTGTTCCTTCCATGAAGCATTATGCATGTATGGTAGATCTATTAGCTCATGCTGGCAGACTTGAAGAAGCCTTGGATTTTATTGAGAATATGCCAATTCAACCATAAGTTAGTTTGTTTGGATCTTTTCTCCATGGAAGGTTTGATCTTGGAGAAGTGGCAATCCGCAAAATGCTATTACGTCCTAATGAAGCTTGTTACTATGTACTCGTGTAACTTGTATGCTTCAGATGGAAGATGGAGTCAGGTTAATCAGGCGAGGGAGCTGATGAAGCAAAGAGGATTGAGGAAGTCCCCTGGGCGTAGCCAAGTGGAGATGGATATCAGTGATGATATCTCACTTCCCAAAGTTGCATTGCTCTGGTAGTTATATGCTTCATCATAAATGCGCAACATAAGATGATAAGGAGTTTTCCAAACTGCGAGGTTCATTGTCACCAACTTGAATGCAATTTTGTGGGGTTGTAAAGGTTTAGTACTTTCAGAAACTGACATTGGACTGTTGCCAACTTCCCTGCTCCACTATTGTTGAAAAGTATCTGAGGGATGGCTTGGAACAGTTACTTTACGATGCTCTAAAATGTACATACTTGATACTACTAACATCATGATGTGATGAAGCACAGGAACTCAAGACACGGGTATTCGGGCAAAAAATAAATGGCGCCAAGACAAACCTCTTCTTTGGAAAATCTGTCCTTGATAGCACCAAAATAGATTTGAAGAACTTCCTAGGTGTACTGGAAATTAAGGAGTATGAAAAGTATCTTGGGTTGCCGGCAATGGTGGGAAGAAAAAAGAAGGAAAGATTTATCTATATAAAGGAGAGGATTTGGGGGAAACTCCAAGGGTGGAAGGAGAAGCTCTTGTCACAAGCCGGAAGGGAGGTGTTATTGAAAGCTATTGTTCAAGCAATTCCCACCCTTGCTATAAGTTGCTTCCAACTACCTATGAGTCTTTGTCATGAGATTGAGGTTATGATAAATAATTTCTTTTAGGGTCAACGTGGTGAGAGGCGGAAGATTCATTGGAAAAATTAGGAGTCTTTGTGCTTGCCAAAAATTGAAGGTGGGATGGGTTTTAAAGAGCTTAGGAAATTCAATGATGCCATGTTAGCCAAACAAGTGTGGCGGCTGGTCCATGATAAAGAGTCCCTATTCTACCAGGTTTTCAAGGCTAAGTTCTTCCCTTCGGGTGATATTTTTTCAGCTCAAGTCAAATCCGGGTCCTATGCTTGGCAGAGTATCCTTAAGGCTCGATATTTAATTGCTGAAGGTGCTAGATACAGAGTGGGTAATGGCCAAACAGCCCAGATTTATCAGGATTGCTGGCTGCCAAGGGAAGGGTCAGGCAAGGTCATCTCACCTCCATCTTTGCTATCTGCTGATGCGAAGGTAGTAGACCTCATTGATGCTGATTCGGGTTGGTGGAATGTGTATCCGTTGGAAAGAGTTTTTCTGCCATTTGAGGCACAAAAAATAAAGTCCATTCCCCTCTGTTTGACACCTTAGGAAGACACCTTGATTTGGCCAAAATCTAAGGATGGTCAATACTCTGTGAAGCTTGGATATCAACTGTTGTGTGCAAAGGAAAATAGTGGTTCCGCTTCGGGGTCAACTAATGAGGTGAACCAGAAATTGTGGTCAGGCCTTTGGAGGTTAAAAGTGCCAAATAAAATCAAGACATTTTCGTGGCGGGCTTGTCTCGAGTCACTTCCTACTTTGGTGAATTTGGCTAGGAGAAAGGTGGTGCTCTCAAACAGCTGCACAAGCTGTAACAGAGAGCCTGAGACTATGATTCATGCATTATGGGGCTGTGAGAAGGTTAAGGTGGCCTGGGGTACTAACTTTGATGAGTTGCGTATTGCAACAAATCAAGCTTTATCTTTTGTTGATCTTTTCAGGTTGGTGTTGCAGAATCCCCGTGGAGCTGAAGGTTTTATTATGGTTTGCTGGTTCATCTAGAATCGGCGCAACAAAATCAGATTAAATGAGGCAGTCGCATCTCTTGAAAAGACCTCAGATCTGGCATAGAAGTACCTGGCGGACTTTCAGTAGCATCGTGCGAAACCTACATCAAAGAAGCTACCGAGGAAAGTCATTTGGAAGCCACCCGATGCAGGTCTGTTGAAAACGAATTTTGATGGCGCAGTTTTTGAAGACTTGGGAGCAGCAGGAATTGGAGCCGTGGTTCGTAATTCCTCTAGTGAAGTCCTGGTAGCCTTGTCCGAGATTATTCCCCTGCCTTCATCCACTGTAGCCCTGGAAACAATTGCAGCTAGACGGGCTGTTCTGTTTGTCCATGAGCTTGGCTTCAGTGGTTCAATTCTGGAAGGGGATTCTGAAGAGGCTATTTTAGCTATCAAAAATCAGAGTTTTCAGCACCCGTTGGTGGGTCATTTAGTTAAAGACGTTGTGTCTTCAATTAGTACATTGCAGTACTCTTCTTTCTCTCATACACGTCGGCAAGGCAATGTTTTAGCACATGCTCTAGCATGACGAGCGAGATTGTCTTTTCCTGCTTTAGTTTGGATGAACTTCGTTCCTTCGGATATTTATAGGTTTTTTGTATCTGATATTCCAGTAATAAAATGATTTTTTCGGCCTGGTCTGTCAGGCCTGATTCTCAAAAAAAAAAAAATTTATGGGTGCAAAATTGGGTGTCTACATGACCGTTAGATTAGATCACACTACTGATATATCAAAGCAGTCTACATTTCATAATTGGCTTCACAATTCTCTCAGAATTGAGATTCTATGAAAATAGAAGATGTGAGATTTATTATTCAAGTGACAGTTGCTAATTGAATACTTAATCTTATAGTAATCCCGTTCAATGTGTCTTACACACTTAAAACATGTCAACACATAAACTAGAAGTCTCTACTGCCATAATTAAGACAAACCATCTTAGTTGATATATTATAAACTTATAGTCTTCACAGATAAAACGTTCAATTTCATCACCGAGTACGAACTACATTTTTTAGTTTACAAGGAACTTTTAATTTATATTTTATGTAATTACATCACATAAATCACATAAAATGCATCTCAAAAACTATATGATAATGTC
Source organism: Notholithocarpus densiflorus (assembly GCA_030021035.2). NCBI lineage: Eukaryota > Viridiplantae > Streptophyta > Magnoliopsida > Fagales > Fagaceae > Notholithocarpus > Notholithocarpus densiflorus. Next base: position 1,241,495 of record JARYZH020000090.1, on the reverse strand, counting down.
CAATTAGTTCATACAAATAATCTCATATAAGTAAACAATTTATTTATTTATAACATGCCAATAAATTAGGTTTTAGGACACAAAATAATGTTATATATTTCGTTTCATTCTGGTCGAAATGATCGGAATATCTTGTATCGGCTTGCAATCTGGTACGGTAATACCACCTGTTCCACCTCAAATCAAATTTTGACTACTTTCGGGAAGTTTTGGCTATCCCGTTAAATTCCAGCCGAAATGAAAATTTCAACTAGTATCTGGTTTTGACTTAAAAAAAAAAAATTACAAACCCATCAATAATAGGTCGCCACCATGTCACCGGCTGCCACTTGCCTGAATGAACCCAGCCCATTTCTTCTTCTTCTTCTTCTTCTTTTTCTGTTTCGCATTCATTGGTAGTGGAGATTGGTCTTTTTTACTCTTTTAATTTCTACTTTCTTTTAAAGTCTTGTACTCCTATCCTCTTTTATTGATTAGGTTTCAAAAAGCCCACTTGATTAGCTTCGGAAATGAAAAAGGAAAGTTAAAAAAAAAAAAAAAAAAAAAAAAAATCCAAGTGTCACACTAGGTATTATTTTATTTTTCCCCTATTGTCCAGGTACAATGGCATATAATATATATTAATGTTTATTTATGCTAAAAAAAGTATTATTATAATTATTATTATTAAAAGTGCTACATTTATAATATTTTTAGAACAATCATAGGTTGAAAATTGTTATTAATTCTAATCCGCTATGTGACCGCTGCCATGAAGCCCAGGAGTCTCCGCTGCATGCTCTGTGGCTTTGCAAGGAGCTAGACACAGCATGGGAGAGATCTGCTCACTGCCAAATGCACCGAGAATTAAGCTTCCTGAATTTCAAAGAATTACTCTCATGGATACTCACACAGCCAAGTGAAGTGGAACTCTTTGCGATGGTAGCGTGGGGGATATGGAATCAACGTAATAAGGTTTGACTCAACCAGGTTGCTGCTCCACTACACCAGATTTTCCAGATTTCTTCAGTGAAACTTGCTGATTTCTTGGCCAGTCAACCATCTGCAACTCCGGTGATGGGTGGGCGGGTCAATCACAGAACTAGATGGCAACCTCCTCCGGCGGATTTAATGAAAATTAATTTCGACGGAGCTGTCTTTTCTAGTGCTAACGCAGCAGGCATTGGTGTGGTTATTAGAAACAACTCGGGTAAGGTTATTGCTTCTTGCTCCCAACGGTTGTCTCAAGCCTACAGCAGCAATGAAATCGAGGCTTTGGTAGCAGCTAAGGCGGTGTCTTTCGCAGCAGAGATTGGCATAACCAAGGCTGTACTGGAAGGTGACTCACTCACAATCATGAAAGCTTTATCAAGCGACCACAATTCACTAGCTCTGTTTGGATTGTTGATTGATGACGTTAAGTTTAGTGCAAAAAATTTCGATCAATTGCTTTACTCTCATGTAAAGAGAGAATGTAATACTGTTGCTCATTGTTTAGCAAGACATGCTTTTAATATTTCGGATTTTTTAGTGTGGTTGAAGGATGTTCCATCACAATTTTCAGTTGTAGTTCAGGCTGATTTAGCCGACTCTTTTTAATCAAAGTTCAATCCGGTTTCTCAAAAAAAAAAAAAAAAAAAAAAAAAAAAAAAAAACTTACCACTTAAATTAATTTTTTGCCTACTAATATCAACCCGTAATAACCTGCCACTTTAGATTCATTATTTTATATAATAGTAAAGATGTGTGTGTGTGTGTGTGTGTGTGTTTTATAAAATCTTGAAACAACTTAAAACTGTATGCCAAAATATGCCAGTACTGAAATATTCTATTCCACTAAACAAACTAAAACGGGCTCGAAATGAAATTAATAACATATACAATAGACTTTAGTGAATTTATTAACAGATATGCTGATGTCACGGAAGTTTGGAGAAAGCACACATGGTGCTTTTTTTGATGGACAGAAACTAAACTATTAGATTCTAGGTAGTAAACCTCGAATCCACAAGGAGATAAACCGAAATTCACTAGAGAAAGAATTCAACAAAAGTCTGTATTTTATCAATAATAGTCTGAAAATTGAATTGCCTTTGGAGGCTACAATGCATTTAAATAGTAACGAAAACCTAAGGCGGTTAGGAAACCCTAAGGCAGCTACGAAAGTATATAAAACCATAATTTGACTAAACAGCATTAAAAGCACCTAAAACAAGGAAATAAATCACATAAACCTAAAATAACAAAAAATTACATAAAATACTAAAATTAAATATAAAATCGTGTCTTGTATTAGGCCCCTCCACTTGAAACAAACTCGTCCTTGAGTTGATGGCCAAAATCTGAAATTTTTCGCTCCAAATAAAAAAATACTTTAAATGCTTTAATAACTTGAATTCTTCATGAAGTGTAGCATAAAATTTCTTCTCATCTACTTTCAATTTATTTGTGACACCAATCAACAAAGGGTTGACAATAAAATTAAAATTTTCTACTCCAAGAAAATCAACATATTGTGTAGTCATCTTTAACAAATCAACCGGAACTTGGGGGTTGTGGATGATGGACTCATCATCATATTTAACCTCAATTGGATCTTCCAAAATATTCTTAGTAATTACCATCTCTTGATTTTTGTCACTATCCACAAAATACTCAACCTTCTTTTCTTTGACATCTTATCAACTTTTGACAAGTGGTATCTTCAATCTTCAATTCAATAACTTGTTACAAGTCTTGATCTTTTTTAACTACTTCAACTTTTTCTTTAGAAATAGGTTGCTTCTTGTCAACTTTTATACCCTTTCCTTTACTTGACACATGGATTTGGCTGTGATAATTTTGGTTTTGTGATTGACCTTTCATGTTTTGAACATATTGCTTTTCATATGAATATATAGATTTATAATTAACACTTGTATAATCTAGTATATCATAATAGTCATTAGGAAACCATAAATCAATTAATACTTTTTTCATTCTTTGCAAAGAGCGAATTGGATACCTACCTCGTCGCTTTCAATCGATTTGAATATCTTCCCACCTTCCTCTACTTCATCATCTAATTTATTAGATGCAAGCTGAACGCTTTCTTCATCACAAATCTTTCAAAAATTAAAATACTCTTCCAAATCAAGATGCCAGTCAATAAAATCCAACTTACACATATCTCCATCCCCAAAAATGGAATTTTCTTGTAGGTAGAAGTGCGTCTTTGAATATATTAATCATTGTTGTTTTGAGATGATTTCCTACCAAGAAGAGTAGCAATCTTTTGCATTTCGCCTGTAATTTTCTGACTCTTTTCAAGAAATTTTTTTTATTCTTATTACAATCATCTTTATGAAACTCGAGGAACTCAACCCTAGTAAGGACTGTGTTGTCGACGTCGTTGTCGTCGTTGTTGTTGTGGTGGTCACCGTCTCGCCGATTAGCCATCAAACCAGGGTAAGTGAAGGCTCTAATACCAACTGATGTCGCGGAAGCTTGAAGAAAGAACACACGGTGCTCTTTTGATGGACAGAAACTAAACTGTTAGCTTCTGGGTAGTAAACCTCAAATCCACGAAGGGTTCCTTGAATTAAGTGAGTTAATACTGTACCGGAGATCATTTCGGTTTGATTAGGAGAATGAAATATTTTGGTACTCGTTAATACCGATGTACCGTTTTAGGTTTATCGCTAAGTATTAAATATATATATTAGTTGTACATCCATTAGTCAAAGCCTAAATAATTTGTTAACAATATTTAAAATTATCGACTCATATCTTATTTAATAATTTAAACTCTAGCTAAAATGTTAATTCATTATACTAATTATATAAAATATATAGTATTCTCAGGAATATATATATATATATATATGGACAAAATTTAGGTACAGTACTTTAAGTGCTGTTTCTTAGGTTCCATTCTTAAGATTAAGCCATATGGCTATTTAATTAAAAAATACACTTCCATCCCATGAGAAAAATTCACATGGCAGAATCTTAAAAAAGAAACCTAAGGAACAGCACCTAAGTACTGTACCTAAATCTTGCCCTATATATATATATATATATATATATATATATATATATATATCTATTTGAAAGTTCAATATGTGTATAAAACACTATGAACGTTTAGACCCCCAATTTCCAAATTATCAATTCAAGCTTATTATCAAACAATTAATGCGCAGAATATGAACATAAGCATATAACAGAATTGATAAACAATCTAAACCAAATAAAATCACATCCATAGTAGAAATTAAATGGCAACGATTAAGGGAAGAGAGATGCAAACACAAGGACAACATAACGATGTGTTATCGAAGAGGAAACCGAAGCCCTCGGCGTAAAACCTCTCCGCCGCCCTCCAAGCAGTAAATAATCCACTAGAGAATCAAGTTGGGATACATGAACAGCAGAAGACCCTCCAAGTCTAATCTACCCAATGTACCTAAGCCCTCCAAGCTCCTACTCCAACGAGGTTACGCCGAACCTATTTCTTCTTTAGCTTACCGGATTCCGCTATAGCCCATAGCATCAACCAATGTGAATTGGTCCCTTCCTAACTGCTTCCCAAATCACCAAAAAGCCTTCTCACAGATGTGGGTATGGTGAGAAAATGATTTGGCTAAGAACTTCTCAAGGATGTAACAATGGAGAGGGTGAGAGTAGAGGAATTTGAAGAGTCTCTATGTAAAGATTGTGGATGAGTCAATCTTGTTTTTCTCTAGGGTTTCTCTCGAAACTCTCTACATTTCGTGGGTATAAGGGGTATTTATACTAGTGTGAGAATAGAATGTGAAGAGTCAGTTTTTCCCAAACAGGATGTCTTGACGACTTGGCCTCGCGATTTGACTAAGTCATGAGTTCAAGCCGCGAGCTAACTACCTGGCCAGCCTCGGACTTTTGTCCTGTAGTGCAATAGCTGACGTGACTCTTCAGCTCCCCTGCATGTTTCACTCGTGTGCATCATCTAGCAGCTTGCTAGTTGCGAGCCACCTGCGAGATCCAGTCGTGAGTCCTTGCTTCAGTGCACAATCTTGAGCATTTCTTCACACTTTCTTATACACTACCCTTACATGATTTCCACCTAAATACAGGATTTCTAAGTGCTGAATTACAAGCAAATTGACACAGAATAAAACCAACAGAATGGTTGATTAAATTCAACCTTACACTATTAAATAATAATACTAAAATAGGGTACAAATAAATTGTCATGGTCATTGTAGTGTTCTGATGTGTGGGCAATGCACACAAAACGAATAAGTATTAAATAATTATAATATTATATTTAAAAAAAAAAGAAAAAGAAAAAAGAGGTAAAGTTTGAATATTAAATGATGTTGACGTTCTTCTCAAAAAAAAAAAAAAAAAAAGGATGTTGATGTGGGCTGTCAGTGACTTGTCACAATGTGCCGTTGTCGCCACCACGTTGCCTGTAGCGACCCATTTGGCCGACTTTGCTTCAGCTTCTGTTGCTGATTTTTCTTCTTTGTCTGCTCAGACCATACATTTCTTCATCTTCTTCTGCCTTTTATGTTTCTTTTTATTTTAATCTTAATTTTTTGTTGTTTTGTGTGCTTGACAAGTAGTGACAAGTCACTGACAACCCACGTCAACATCTTTTTTTTTTTTTTTTTTGAGAAGAACGTCAACATCATTTAATATTCAAACTCTACCTCTTTTTTCTATTTATATATATATATATATATATATATAGATCTATTAAATAATAATACTTAAATAGGGTACAAATAAATAGTCATGGTCATTGTAGTGTTCTGATGTGTGGGCAATACACCCAAAACGAATAAGTATTAAATAGTTATAATATTATATTTTTTTTAAAAAAAAAACAGAAAAAAGAGGTAGAGTTTGAATATTAATGGCCTGTTTGGATAGAGGGGGAAGGAGGGAGAGTGGAGGAGAGTAGAGTAGAGTTGGCTAAAAATAAATTAATTTTGTGCTAAATCTACTCTACTCTACTCTTGCTCCTTCCTCCTCAATCTAAACGAACCATAAATAATATTGACGTTCTTCTTAAAAAAAAGATGTTGACGTGGGTTGTCAGTGACTTGTCACTATGTGCCGTTGTCGCCACCACTTGCCTGTGGCGACCCATTTGGCCGACTTCTCTTCAGCTTCTGCTGCTGCTTTTTCTTCTTTCTTTGCTCAGACCATACGTTTCTTCATCTTCTTATGCCTTTTATGTTTCTTTTTATTTTACTCTTAACTTTTTGTTGTTTTGTGAGCTTGACTAGTGACAAGTCACTGACAACCCACGTCAACATTTTTTTTTTAGAAGAACGTCAACATCATTTAATATTCAAACTCTACCTCTTTTTTCTGTTTTTTTTTTACTATATATATATATATATATAGATATAGATCTATTAAATAATAATACTAAAATAGGGTACAATTAAATAGTCATGGTCATTGTAGTGGTCTGATGTATGGGCAATGCACACAAAACAAATAAGTATTAAATATTAAAAAAAAAAAAACAGAAAAAAGAGGTGGAGTTTGAATATTAAATGATGTCGACGTTCTTAAAAAAAAAGAAAAAGAAAAAAGATGTTGACGTTGGTTCTCAGTGACTTGTCACAACTTGTCAAGCACACAAAGCAACAAAAAGTTAAGATTAAAATAAAAAGAAACATAAAAGGCAGAAGAAGATGAAGAAACGTATGGTCTGAGCAGACAAAGAAGAAAAAACAGCAGCAGAAGCTGAAGAGAAGTCAGCCAAATGGGTCGCTACAGGCAACGTGGTGGCGACAACGGCACAGTGTTAACGATGGCGGTGACCCAAGCAAGTGCAAGTTAGTAAGTTATTGAGAAAGGAGAGAGATTAATAATATTATATCTAAAACTTTTTTGTTTGCTGTTTCGTCCGGTATGATATTTTCGGCCGAAATTCGATTCTCAGTATGGCTGGAACGACCCGGTACAGTCCGATATTTAAATCAGTACAAAACAAACACATTTCTATACCATCTCAGGTGTCGGTGCAAAATATTCTAGTTGTACCGGCCGGTACAATACATGATTGACTCCCTTGCCTTGAATCAACAAGGAAATAAACTAGAATCCACTAGAAAAAGAATTCGACAAAAAATTTGTATTTTATTAATAATAGTCTAAAAATTGAATTGCTTTTGGAGGTTACAATGCATTTAAATAGTAAAAAGAAAACTTAGAGTGGCTAGAAACTCTAAGCATCCACATCAGTATGTGCAAAAATTTTTCTATTTTGCACATCTAAAACCTACTTTTTTTATTTTACACACTTATTTTTACAAAACGCCCACATCAGTTTGTTTATTATACACATTTATTCAAATAAAATATTCATTTTTTTAACACTGTGAACAGTAACCGTGAGAGGAGAGAGAAAGGAAAAGAGAGTGAGGTGAAGAGAGGAGAGAGAAAAAAGAATAAAAAAATCATTTACACGGTGAATAGTAACTATGTATATATACACGGTTACTGTTCATTTGCAAGGCCATTGTGCATATTTAGACATTTTTACAAAGATTGATGTGGGGTTTTTGAGTTAAAATGTGTAAAATTGAGCATTTTTTGTAAAAAAATAAAAATAAAATAAAAGCATCTAAAACAAGAAAATAAATCACCTAAACCTAAAATAACAAAAAAATTCATAAAAATACTAAAATTACAAAAACTAAATATTAAATGGTATCCTATGCAATTTGGCTTTTCCAACAAGTTAAAAATATTAATGGTCCTCTTCGTCTCTTCATTAGATTATCCTTATTTAAAAAATAATAATAATAATTAATGCCTGCTTCTGAGGTCCAGAAGAGACTAGAAATATATATATCCCATTGCCAAGGCCAGCAAAGCCATGACCTCACTTCTCTCTCTATCCAAGATATGAGACATTATAGTACCAATGCTAAAAGCTACAACTGAATATCAATTGCACATTGTATTTCTATTGTTTTGCACATTTTCATACGCATCTACGATAATCGAAAGAAAGGCCAGAGAGAAGAAGTTTTGATAAAATATCTGGTGAAGCAGACAGTGGAGTTGATGTTCATTCCATCCCCGAGTATTAGTCACCTCATACCAATGGTAGAGCTTGCAAAGCTATTAACAGAACGAGACGACAGGCTCATGATAAAGATCTTCATAATGAAGCAACCATCTGACTCAAAGGTTAGTGCCTACATTGAATCACTTAATTCCTCCTCCATCAGCAATCGTATCAAATTCATTGACCTCCCTGCTGAAGACGAACCCACCACTTCTTTCAATTCCTTTTCATTTATAGAAAGCCGAAAACCCCTACTCAAAGATGTTCTTTCCAAGCTTACTCTATTTGTCTTGGACATGTTCTGTACACCGATGATAGATGTAGCTAATGAATTTGGTATTCCTACATACATATACTACACCTCGAGTGCTAATGCTCTTGGTTTCACTTTTTATTTTCAAACCCTTCATGATGAACACAACCAAGACATTTTGGCTTACAAAGACTCGGACACTGAGCTGGTTGTGCCAAGTTTTGTCAACAAAGTCCCAGCTAAGGTCTTGCCTTCTAGACTTCTAGATAACCCTCTTTTTTTTATTAACCATGCAAGACGGTTCAAAGAAACAAAGGGTATTATTATAAATACATTCATGGAACTTGAACCCTTCGCAATAAACTCCTTTTTTAATGCCGAAACACCACTAGTTTACCCTGTGGGACCTATAATGAACCTGAAGGGCGAAACCCATGAGACCCAAAAGCCCCAAAATGGTTTTGATGTCATGAAGTGGCTTGATGATCAGCCTCTATCATCAGTGGTGTTCTTATGCTTCGGTAGCATGGGAAGTTTTGAAAAAGACCAAGTTAAAGAGATAGCATATGCATTAGAGCATAGTAGCTGTCGTTTCCTATGGTCCTTACGCAAGCCACCACCAAGTGGTGGGATTGCAAGTCCAAGTGATTACACAAACCTTGAGGAAATTCTGCCACAAGGGTTCATCAATCGAACACAAGGTATTGGTAAGGTTATTGGTTGGGCTCCACAAGTGGCGATCTTGGCTCACTCAGCAATCGGAGGGTTCGTGTCACATTGTGGGTGGAATTCTACGTTGGAGAGCCTTTGGTTTGGTGTGCCTATTGCCGCTTGGCCAATTTAAGCTGAACAACAAATTAATGCTTTTGAGATGGTGAAAGAGTTGAGATTAGCTGTTGAAATTAAAATGGATTACAGTAAAAGTAAGCAAATTATTGTAACGGATATGGAGATAGAGAGAGGAATAAGGGAAGTAATGGAGCCCAATAGTGAGATAAGGAAGAACGTGAAGGAAATTAAAGAAAAAGGTAGGAAAGCTTTGATGGATGGTGGATCTTCGCACTCTTCATTGGATCATTTGATTGCTGATTTGATGGGCAACATAGCTCATTGAGATCAATTTTCATGAAGCAAAGAAGAAGATTATCTTTTTTATCTTTGTGACAATGCAATGTTTATTGAGAATAAAAGAGCCTTTCCATATGATTTGTATACTATTTTTGTAAGAATTCTCCTTTTTTATTTATTTATAAATATAGTCTATTTATCACTTTTATTAAGGGCAATTGCTAAAGAGTCAATTGCAGCCTTAGAAAAAAGAATCCATCTACTTTCGGCTGAAACCCAGCCATGCCCAGTGTTGACCTCTTTAGTCTTGACATTCATACTTAAAAATTTGTAAATGAATGGAAATATCGAATGACTTAAACAATATGCTAAGATCTCAAGAAAAATAAGAAAAACAAATTATATGTAAAATAAAACTAGCTTATAACCTATGTTTATACATATGATGCATTTACAAATAAACATAACTAAATGGGTATTAAAATTTTACTAAGTTTATATATAATATTTGTACATTTGAAAATATAAAAATAGCTACATATAAAATAAATATAAGTTTATTTGAAACAAATGTAAATTTTTTTTTTAAATTGTTTAAATGATTAATTATATATTAAAATTCTCAATTTTAGTTTGTCCAACCACTATTTGTATAATAATAATAATAATAATAATAATAATAATAATAATAATATATAAGAAAAAATATATTCATAACAAATAATATTAATTTTCTATTATTTGTAGTGTACGTGATTTAATGGTCTAGATGGGAATGAAACCTAAGTTTTTTTTTTTTTTTTTTTTTTTTTTTTTTTTTTTTTTTTAAGAAGAAAATGAGTCCTAAGTTGAAGCCTAAGTCCTTCTCAACAAAAAAAAGAGGTTGAAGCCTAAGTCCAATATAAATATAAATTCTATTTTTGTTATTTATATACTTATTTAATTTTCTCCAAACCTTTCTTTTTCCTTGTCAAAGTCAAACCAGACCTTTCCTTTTCTTTTTATTTTATTTTTGACTCTTCGGCTTTTGCGCTATTAACTTACTTGGCCCAAAAATTAAAAAATTATATGGACATGTGGCACAAAATTATACTCTAATTGAAAATCTAATTTGATTTTCTCTCAGTTTTGACTTTAAATATATACTAGCTTGTAACTTGTTCTTATGCATAGGAACATTAAACAACGGTGATAAAAAGGACTGAAAATCAATAAAATTAAACTGTTGAAGTTGCAAAATTCCTAAAGTGACAAAAATCCATCTGTATTCCAAATAAGAGAAACAAAACTAAATGGAAAATTTGTAGAGAGAGAGAGAGAGAGATGAACCTTCGTGAGAATGATAAAAAAAAGATAAAGAAGGAAACAAACAAACAAATCTAGAGATAATTATTGAAAATAAAGAACTATTTACTTAGAGATAGAAGGAAGGGACCTAAGGTAGAGAATGGTGGTGTAGTGAAGACAACGAGCTTCTCTAAAACCTTTAGGTAATAACAAAGTTACTTGCTTTGATTTTTTGCTCTAAAACTTCATCAACAATTTCATGGTTTCCATTAAAGAGAGAGAATTCAAAGATTTTAGCTTTTATGACAATCCAATTTCTACATTGCAGCATTTATATAATTTTTTATATAAACTCTTCGGGTTCATAGAATTTGTATAGTGTTTTTTTTTATATATAACCTCTTCGAGTTTTACACTATAACTTATTTGGCACAAAAATTAAAAATTTTAAATAAGACACATGGCGCAAAATTGAGAATTCAATTGAAATCTATTTTGGTTTTAGACCCTAGTTATCACCAAATTAACCAACTTTTAACCAAGTAATTAATTAATTAATTATGATCTTGATTAAAATAATTAAAATATCAAACAAGCACAAATCACATGAACACCAAGAATGATGACCTAGGAACACTTTTGAAATTGTGGTTTCAAAGTAAAAAAACGTAGGGAGAATTTAACCTAAAAAATCCTCAAGGCAACATTTTACAAATAGAAATGAGGATTTTACAATGGACTTAACCCTAAATCTACTATTACCTCATGTAGTACTTATTGATGTGACCACACATAACTCCGAATCCATGGACTCTTCTACTGCGAATCTGTTGCACACAAACTCTTCAGCTTGTCACTCTGAGATCTCCACTCAAAGATTTAGATCAGCAACTGTGGTTGCCTAGATGTAGTAACTTTGCTTTTATAACTGGATCTGTTGTTTGCACAAGGTCCAATTGTTGCTCCAAAAGGGAATGTAAAATTTCCAGATCTATGTACAGAACAATGCCCTCTTGAATATATAAAAATGCTCTAGTTTTTGTATTTAAATAAACTTAAATTCCATCAAAACTTTAGATCAAATTGCTGAGAAGAAAAATCAGATTTGTAATCTATAAAAGAAAGGAGGGAAAAAATAAAACTCCAAAAACCCACGCGCAGGAGACCCAAGAAACGAATTCAGCACGTCCAGGCAATCGCAGAATGACATGCATCATGAAAGGACCCACAACGTCTTTCACAATAAATGCAACGAACATGGAAGTTAAAGTGATTTGACCTTTCATATTCCCACTATGTCCATAAGTGTGATGGAAGAAATAGAGGGGCAACTGAAGAGGAGAAAAATCATCATCGTCCATGGTATGGACGACTACAATGAACATTAAATGAGATCGTCATAAATGATAGGAGTGACAGTTAACATGCCTGACATGCAAAAGCTTAACCGACAAACCAATGGGCAAAAGATCATTAAAGTTTATAACGCCCCAACATTCATTACCAACAGATCCAAAATCATAAAGATTAGCAATTACTCTCATCCTAAGGAGCAAAGACCTATAAAAAGGCACAAAGAATCAAAGAAAGGTATGTAACATATACACAAAAACGTTCTAGCCAAATAGTGATTATCTATACGACTGAGCTTTCATTTTATTGACTAGCCCATTGGAGACTCTTTGGTACACTCCACACTGGTGTATTCCAAATCTACTTATCCTTTTTTGTAGGATTCCATAGTTGCTGTCTTATCATCGTCCATCGATATTTATGAGGAGTTCAACTAACTAATGTTGAAATATATATATATATATATATATATATTTATATATTTAAACTGTTGAATATATTTTTTACACAAGAATTTAGAATGAGATTAGTCAATGGTTGGAATTTGTGAAAAGTTTTTTTTTTTTTTTGAGAGAAAAAGACTGAAATTCTTATTAAAGCAAAGGTAAATCTGCTTGATAAACATTAAAGGTGTGCAATGGGACATCTTCAATCTACACAGAAAAACCAATGACATGTCGTACATGCCTAGATAGGTTGTGAGTTAAAGAATTACCCTTTCTACCAACATTTGAAAAACTAATACATTGAAATTGTTCCGCATAAGTTTTTACATCCCGAATTAGAAGGCCAAAAGAAGCCAAAGAGGGCGAATCATCCATCAAAACTTTCATAACTATCTCTGAATCTCCATCTAAAATAGCCGAAACAAATCCTAGGTCTATGGAAAATTCTAGAGCCTTAGCTACTGTCAATGTTTCGAGTTCCACTACTGATATGGGAAGAGGAATATTATAAGAAATAGAGGCCATAACCATACATTGACTATCTTGAATAATAACCCCAATCCCAGCTCTATCTTCATTTGTAAACACTGTCCCATTAAAGTTTATTTTATAAATCTCACCTAGAGGCGCTGTCCACCTTGCTCTTGGTCTAACCATTTGGGACTGCCTCTTTGGTTGTGTTGCCCGAAACTCCATGAGAGAAGTAATTGCTCGCTGTGAAACTTGATCAAGAGGAAAGCTTGGTGGAGAAAATCTGACCTTGTTGCGCCTAAACCATATGGTCCATGTGAGCTTTGAAAAAATATTCTGGGCTGCATTCTAAATCTAGAACAAAGGATAGCAGCTGTGGAAAGTCCGAGAAACTCATATTTCTCCTAAAATTCCGTTGAGGCTCTTCGTCCCAAATTGAAGATACGCTTGGACAATACCAAAGCGCATGCAACACATCTTCATGTTGATTTGTGCAGTGGAGACATGTTGGATCATCAATGACACAGAGGCAAACCAAATTTGACATGGTAGGAAGTGCATTACGGCTTGCTCTCCATATAAAATTTTTAATTTTACTAGCCAGCAATAATTTCCATATGCGTTTCTAAATTGTTTTTGTGTGAGCAAGTTGTACATGATTTGGAACAGCATGGTAGCTAGTTTTAGACTTGAGAAAGAAATATCCCGACTTGACTGAGTATTGACTCGATTGCACATTGGGCCAATACAAAACATCTTCTGAAAAGCCACGGCTTAGTGAGATTTTCTGTATGAGGTTAGCTTTTGTGGGGCTAAACACAGTAGACAATAAAGTCAAGTCTCATTGGCATGTAAATGGATTGATTAGAGTACTTACAGTAGCATCATGGATTTCAACTATCAAAGGGCCCTAGATTCAGGGAGATTTTAGTGAGGGCAGCCAATTCTCACCCCAAATCTTGATAGAATCCCCCTTTCCAACTCTCCATTTTGCTCCTTGCCTGATAAGTTCTCAACTCTTCAAGATGCTCTTCCATTAATAAGATCCTCCATGGCCCTCTTTTGCTTCCATAATAGAACAATTTGGAAAGAAACTTGATTTAAAAACTTTGTAAAACAAAGATTTTTTATTATGCAGCAACCTCCAAGTTAGTTTTGCTAAAAGGATCTCATTAAATAGTGTCAACTCCTTGAAACCCATTCCACCCTCCGACTTGGAATTACACATATCTTCCCATTTAACCCAATGAATTTTCCGACGATCACCCTGCTGCCCCACCAAAATTTGCAGATAAGACCTTCAATTTCATGACAAAGACCTAATGGAAGCTCAAAACAACTCATTGTGTAAGTTACAATGGCTTGAACCACGGCTTTGATCAAGATTTCTCTTCCAACTTGTGACAACAACTTCTCTTTCCAACCTGTAATTTCCTCCAAACTCTTTCTTTGATGTAATCAAAACTCGCTTTTTTGTGTCTTCCAATAAGTGATGGCAAACCCAATTACTTGTCATAGTGCATAATTTTAGTAACCCCAAGTAATTTCTTAATTTCCATTCTTGTTGCTTCTGTGGTGGACTTGCTAAAAGATAGAGAAGTTTTTCTTCGATTTCTTTGTTGTCCAGAAACACTTTGATAGGTCGCCAATATTTACAACACCTTTTGACAGTCATGTCTATTAGCCCTGTAAAAAAGCAAACTATCATCTGCAAAGAGCAGATGGGTTAGTCTTGGACCCCTCCTACAAAGGGAGAAACCCCAAATAGAATCATCACTGTCCGCCTTGGATATAATACTATGTAAGCCTTTAGTGCACAAGAGAAAAAGGAATGGGGATAAGGGATCGCCTTGACGAATCCCCCTAGTAGGATGAATAAGATCTTTTGGTTTGCCATTCACTAAAATCGAATAGGAGACTGAATTAACACATATCATCATAAGATTTATCCACCTCTCATTAAACCCCAATTTTCTCATTACTTCCTCCAAAAAAGGCCACTCCACTCTATCATAAGCTTTACTCATATCCAATTTGAGAGCCATATAGCTAGTTTTGCCAGATTTATGACTTTTCATACTATGGAGAGTTTCAAAAGCTACAAGGATATTATTAGAGATCAGGCGATTTTTTTGTGAATGCACTTTGGTGTTCTGTAATTATGGAAGGAATTTTTTTTTTCAATCTATTTGCTAGCATCTTGGAAATTTTTTTGCAAATGACATTAAAAAGGCTTATGGGACGATATTCAAAAATAGATTGTGGGTTTTTTATTTTTGGGATTAGGGTGATGAAAGTATGATTAATGGGGTGGGGAAGAGTGGTTGTATTTAGGTATGACGGAATGGTTTTTGTAATATCACAACCTACCAAATTCCAATAATTTTGATAA
The DNA here is from genome assembly GCA_030021035.2 of Notholithocarpus densiflorus. Taxonomy (NCBI): domain Eukaryota; kingdom Viridiplantae; phylum Streptophyta; class Magnoliopsida; order Fagales; family Fagaceae; genus Notholithocarpus; species Notholithocarpus densiflorus. The sequence goes on along the minus strand of JARYZH020000090.1, from coordinate 1,226,184 downwards.
AAGAAAGGAGGCATACCATCAGGACTTGGAGCTTTAAGTGGAGCCATCTGTTTCAAAGCCACTTGTACTTCCCATTCTATAAATCCTGCAATAGTTGAGCATTCATATCATCCGTGAGTAACTTTGGAATTGGATTCATTGCTTCCTCATTCATGACCGAATTTGTGGATGTAAAAAGTCCCTGATAATAATCTGTGAAGGTTTCTGCAATAGCTTCCTGATTGGAAATCCACTCTTCGCCTGAATTATAGATGCCTGTGATCTTATTACGCCTATGTCTTTGAGCTGCCCGGCTATGAAAATATTTTGAATTTTATCTCCCCTAACTAGCCAAAAATATTTAACCCGCTGTCTCCGCATCTTGGTTTCCTTAATCATCAAGTCATTCACCTGTTTATTTAATTCTCTAACCCAAAGATTACAACCTGAATGAATAACCAATTTCTCGCCCCTTGCTAGCAATTTTCTCTTCTCAACAAACTCCCACCTAACATTCCCCAAATTTCGTCTACTCCACTGTGTTAATTTAGTACCACACTTCTCCACACTGCCTCAATCGTGTGGCCACAACCCTTATCCGAGAGCCAGATCTCTTCAAATCTAAATGGTCTAGAAAGGGTGGAGCTTCTAAACCATTTGGGACAATCCAGAGAGGAATATGATTAGAAGTATTGCTGCTGAGATGAAAAACCTTAGTCGCTGTAGACACAGCATTTTGTACCCCTTACGACTCGAGCCTCGTTCCCCAATTATGTTAGAACTCTAAAGCCCAAGGTTTATTTAGGGCACAATCAAATGAAACTTGACTTGAGGAAAGTGTTTGTGGAAAATATAACTTATTTTTAGAAGAATAAAACTATTTTTGGAAAAGAAAGGCCACGGAAACCCTGGAGTGTGCAAACGCATACATGTGTATGTGTACACACACTCAAGCTATGTGCACGCATGCTTACTGCATGTGCACGCATACATGGGCATGCATACGCATGCTAGGGTTCCAGAAACTATGTAAGGAAAGTTTTCTTCATTTAAACTTGGTTTGGAACGAATCCCACATCATCTGAGAGCCGTACCAGACCCCTATTTTTCGAATATATAAAGCCATAAAATGTATTTTTTCAAAGATGACAAAATTCAATGGTAAAACACACAAGATTTACTAGAAAATAGTGAATCAAAGAGAGATTTTTCACAAAACATCCTCAAGTCAAATTTTATTTGATTGAAACCTTTTCTGGTCTAGATGTTCGAGTTCTAAGTTTACTAACTTGTTTCTGAATTAGTTGTGAATAGATTGACTGAAGGGAACGGTCAAAATCAAGCTCTAGAGAGTTATAATGTTAAGGTAAAGGTTCTAACTTTGGCTCTTCACTTTTTTTTTTTTCTGTTTTTTTTTTTTTTTTTTACTTTGTGTGTGTGTGTGTGTGTATGTGTGTATATATGCTTAAGTGTTTATAATATGTTTATTTAGTTTAGGTTTATTTTGTGTTTGTGTTGGAAGCATGTTTGGGTGTTAGATTTTCTGTTTTCTGAGTTTTTGTTCTGCTTTTTTCTAGGTTAGGGTTTTTGGGTGTGTATGTATGCACATACTTCTTACATGCGTACGCATACTCGAAGTATGTGTACGCATACAGTTAGGATGCATACGCATACCCTATGTAAGCGCGCATATACTTTTGCCCAAAAACCCTAATTCGTTCCTATTGTTTTTCCCTTTGTTTTATTTACTTGTTATAGCCTCTGTTTAACCTAGTTTACCTATGTTTAAGCCTCTGTCTCTCTGTTTTATTTTGTTTTGTTTTGTTTTATCTCTTTGAAGTTTGCTAGGGTTTTAGATGGTTTTAATGCCATGAACATGATCATGCATTGATGCATAGGTGTTGTGATGCAGTGAGGTAAGCAAGGTAAGTCATGCATAATCACATGATCATGCATTCTTTTGCTTGATGAGTATGATATGGGTAATGAACACAATATGCTTGATTGAATACCATGTTTTTGATATTTAGATGTTATAACATGTTTGTTTGAATCTGGTTTGTGATGTTGCTGCCCTTAATGATATATGCTTAATGCCATGATAGATGAATGCTAGGCTTGGGGATGATTATGCCATGTTGTTTGCTTTAGATGCATGTTAGAAGTGTGTGTGAGTTAGAATAACATGTTAGATATGCCTTTAATGAGATTAAGACTTGGAACACAATGAGTGGAAGCCGACCCATAGGTCGGGTGGGGTTGGGTGCCTAACACCTTCCCATCCCCATACCTAAACTTTGGACACGTACTCTGATAAAGATTAGTCATTCCATGAAGGGCGCTATATTTATGGTTCATAAACCAAAACTAGGTGGTGACTCCATTTACACCATCTGCCATGGTTCACCCTAGGCCAAGGCATACTCTCCCACGAGGACCGTCGCTAGCACTTGCGCCCACTATCACCCTAAACTGTTGTAGCCAATCATTTGTGCAAAAAGCTCTATCTAATCTCTCCCAAATTGATTGATCACTGGCAAAGTGCTTCCTCCAAGTGAACTTTGAACCCAAATAGCCAAGATCAATAAATCTACATTCGTCTATTGCATCTCGAAATAGCTACATCTGATTATGGCTTCTCTTATTACCGCCTAATTTTTCATCGCTTCTAATCAATTCATTGAAATCTCCCGCACATAACCACAAAATTTGAAATGTTCGGTCTAGACTTCTGAGTAAATCTCATGATTCAAACCTTTTTTAAGTCTTCGGTTCGCCATAAAATCCGATAAATCACCATTCATTCTCCTTATTCTTGTTGATGATAGCATCAATGTAATTTTTGCTAAAACCCTCCACAGTTACATCTATTATCGATCTCCAAAACAAAACTAATCCACCCTCCCCCCCTGTTGTTCTTGGGGCAATGAACATATTCTCAAACTTTATTCTTCGTAACACATCTTTTAGTCTTGTTTCACCTGCTTATGTTTCAGCTAAAAGCACGATAAAGAGATCTTTTGCCCGCATAGTTAGGGAATCCCAATATTAAAATTCAAATTTTCATTAAAAGAATATATATATATATATATATATATATATACACACACACACATATACATATACATAAAACTATTTTTAGGGGAAAAGAAAAAGAAAACTAAAAACTAAAAATTGTTTGTATGTTCGTTCTAAAATTAGCTTTAACAATGTTCAAGTGTATTTTTCATAAGTAAATAAAATGGCCAAAAATATTATTTACGTAGCTATGAAATAATTATATACTTGATTATTTCAAACCATCAAATTATATATTTCTAAATTAGTTGTCACAAAGATGATACAAAATTTAAAGTCTAAACACATTTTTATTATAGTCAGGGATGTTGGGGTTTATGTCCTAAAATCCAATTTATTGGCATGTCATAAATAATTAAATTGTTTAATTATGTGAGACTATCTATAAATGAACTAATGGGACATTATCTTAGTCCATGAGATGCATAGTATGTGATTTATGTGAAAAGTCACAGAAAGATATAAATCACAAGTTTTTTGTAAACTCAAAATTTTAGTTCGTAGTCGATGATGAAATTGGGCATTTCATCTGCGAAGACTATAACATATCAAATACGATGATTTGTCTTGATCATGAAAGTGGAGACTTCTAGTTGGTATGTTGATATGTTTTAAGAGTTAAGACATATTGAACTGGACCGCTGTGAGATTTATTATTCTCCTAACGACTGTCAAATGAATAATAAATCTCACGACTTCTATTTACATGAACTCTAAATCCTAAAAGAATAATAGACTTGATCATGAGATGTAAGTTGCTTTGATATATTAGGAGTGAGATCTATAAGTCACGGTCAAAACCTCAGTACGTTGGGCAGCCGCATTTAGTATTGATGGAACATATATTCTCAAGATGGAATTCATAATCTCTTAACGGAGACATAAAATATTCCATTGAGATAAGTTTAATGAGTTTGGTTATTCAAGAGAGTTGGGCCCAACCACTTTAGTAAGGAGTTACTAAAGTATATATTTATGAAATTGGATTTCATAAATATATGATGAATAACGTAAAGGATTAAACCAGGTACTCAAGGATTAAGATGTAGTAATCTTCAAAGTAGCAGTCTACATTCATGACTTTGTATTACTACTAATATTTTAATGAAGGGGTTGGCATGTATAATAAAGTCTTGGGATATAATTTATTAATAAGGCCTAGAGTGCAATTATATTCTTATAGTGGTATTGAATATAATTAATGGTAACTTTGGACTTGTCAAGAGTTGACAGAAAAGCCCAAGGCCCATTGGAGCTAGAGTCTTATTTGTTCCCTTTTGGTCCCACTCCAAGCCACATACTAGAGCCCAATTGGAATGGCCCAAAAGGCTAGCCCAATTAGATAATCAGTTGTATATAAGGAGAGAAACATACAGAATTTCATTAAGGCTTTTTCATGAGACTTTTCATTAAGTCTTTTCATGAGAGTTCTCATAAGGAATGAAATGGTTTTTATGTGAGTGTTGGACACTCTTCTATTCTGTCATTGGAAACTGATTGAGAGACCACACATCTTGGGTATCAAGTGGAATTGGAGTGAAGATTAAAAGTCTTCCCAAGAACTTCTGATCTTCGGTTTTGAATTTCACTGCACCAAGGTACGCATTCTTGTTCTCAAATTCTGAAACTTACATAGTACATGTTATCAATTGCGAATGAAGTAGATCCGTTAATTTTTCCGCTGCATGTGTTTTGTATTCGATACAAAACTAGATTTTCCAACAAGGGACGGAGCCAAGACTTGGAGAGATAGGTGGGGGTGACTATTCTGTTGGCTACATGCGATGACTTCAGCTTTTAGCTTTGCTGCTTAGCCGGTAAGGGTTTTCTTTTATTATTATTATTTTTTATATGTGTGTAGAGTTTGTCTTTTGCTAGTAGGGACAAAATTATTTTGTTTAAAATTTTTTCAAGGGCCAAATTGTTTTTTTTTTGGTAAAATTAGTTGATTGCTCTTAATTTTTTATTTTGTTTAGCTTTGCTATTGTTCGGGGGCCTTTTTCGGTTGCCCAGCAACGTGTGGTCCGTTGGAGGGAAGACCTTACTAGGCCCGGGTTCTTTTTGGGGAGTTGCGTCTGGAACTCAACATTGGGCCACGTGGTCCAAAGGCTACCGGCGTATTTTTAAGCCTATAAAATCATTAAAGCCAAATTCTAAGAATCATGATAATAGTCGAATAAATATGTAATGTGCGCTTGATATGATAGCTTTGATTAGTAGTTGAAATAAAATAGTATTTATTTAGAGGTAAAGTAATCATATACTCAATGATGTAAATTTAAAGATAAGGAAGCAAAGTCACTTATCTTTGTATGGTTTATAGCTCCAGATATGGTTTATAGCTCCAGTTGTATAGCATCAGTGAGCTGATAGGATTCCAGCAGAATGCCAGTGGTAGAAGCTAGTTAAGCTTGCCCCTCTTATCATGCATTTAAATGAGTTTAAGCCTTCGTTAATAGTTGTAATAGTAGTTGAAATAAAGTAATATGTATTTAAATGTGAAGTAATCATATACTCAATGATGTAAATTTAAAGATAAAGAAGCAAAGTCACTTATCTTTGTATAGTTTGTAGCCCCAGCTGTACAGCTTCTGTGAGTTGATAATATCCCAGCAGAGTGACTCCAGCAGTAGAGGGGCAGTTTTCCATGATAATTTCAAGATTGGAGGGGAAAAATGGGTGCAACTGGAGGGAGAGAGAGTATGCCCAGCTGTGTGTAGGGGTTGGTTAAGCTTACCCCTCTTGTCATGCACTTAAATGAGGTTTCCCCTTGACAATGTTCTTTTAGTTGTTGTGAAGTCATGAATAGTGTTGCCTTCCATGAGAAGGGCTTTTGTATGGAGTACTTGTTCCTTCTAAGAGAAGGGCTTTATGTAAGATGGATTTGTGCCTTCCATGAGAAGGGCTTTGATATGAGATCTTGGTGCTTTCTAGGAGAAGGGCTTTAATATTAGAAGTTCATGCCTTCCATGAGAAGGGCTTTTATAAGATAGGTGGAGAAGAGTATTGAGATGTGTTTCTGGGCAGCAAAATAGTAGAATTTCAGAGTGAGAGAGTAATAGTGTTGTAGTGTGTTTAGCAAAGCTGCTGGGATTTTCTGCTGGGGAATGTATGAAGGCTTATGAAGGGCATTTATGAACTAAGGGCTGAAGAGTTTAGTTCCTCATTTAGAAACTAAAAAAATCAGAAGCTCAGAACTTCATTGAGAGCTTAAGAAGATCATTAGAGGGAGAGAGAATAGAGAAGTTTTTATGAGAGAGTTGTTCTCCATTGGTGTCCCCCTTTGAGGTGTTGATGAAGGGTCCCCTTTAGAGCTGAGTTTAAGGGGGTATTTTAGCAAAGAATATCAGCCAAAATCTGTCCCAAATAGCAATGAATCTTCAAAAAATTCATCTTAAGGTTTGGCCAAAAATGGTATGTTTAGCTTTAAGGTATTCTTGCTATTTCGGGTAAGAGCTGCTAGGGAAAGAGTAGCAAAAAAGGAAAGTATTTTGGCAAGAAAAAGGAAAGTATTTTGGCAAGAAAAAGGTAGCCAAATGTGGAAAAATCAGTAATGCTTAGGTTGCTGGGTCAGCTGTGACAGCTGTTCTGAAAAAGCTGTCCCAGCTGTCAGGGAAAAGCTGTGACAGTTATCTTGAGACAGCTATCACAGCTGTCATAAGACAGCTGTTTGCTTTGGGCAGAAGCAAATGAGGTCAATTAGGTGATTTCAGACTGCTGGAGAGGACATTCAGCATTTATTGCATGGATTTGGCTGAAAATGGTAAGATCTCTTTCAAGGGTATCTTATTATTTTGGGTATAGCAGCTGGTTGCTGGGATTTCAGTATTAAATGGCTGATGATATCACTTCCAGTCAGGTGTCAAGTGCTGGGTACACTGCTGGGGTTCAGCTGGAAATGTTTCCTTTTCGGGCGTTTGCATTTTTGGTGCAAGGTTCCATTACAACACATTTCTAGTAAGTAATAGAAGGATTGATTGAAAGTTAAAGAAGCTTTAGAGATTTAGTCAAGGTCTCACTGTATTGTGACATAATCTTGGTGAGCAAGAAGAGTATTTAATGCTCTGCTCTGGTAGCTGGCAGAGAAATATATGGTCTGATTGTGGCAGATAGTAGCTGGGTATCAAAGATATCATGAATATTTTGTATATAGTTAGAGATTAAAGATAGCCAATCAGATTAGGCTATGTGTTTGAGTTGGATTTTAGCTGAAAGTAGTAATAAGATTTATGTAGAATAATATAATGAAGTTTCTAAATTTGCATAGTAACAGCTGGGGATTGAATGAACAGTTACCCAGCAGTTAGATGGTTAGAGATATTGAGTATTTGTCATATGATGAAAGTTAAGTTTTAGAAAAAGAGCAATGGGGAATTTTATCATCTAAAGTGCTATGTGATAAGAGATGTTTACCATATGTTACCCGCTACACATGGATTCATTAGAGTTTAGGGAGTTGGAGAAGACATGCCAAGCAACATGTCTCTTTTATCAACTTTAAACCGCTGGAGCTTTACTAAACATACCTCTTGGCCCTCCAAACCACGACTCCCAAAGTTTCCCCAAAGAGACTTATGAGCTTGGATCATAAGCCGAAGATGAGATGACATACCTCGGGTTTTGTTGTCATTTTATGTAAATATGGGCTCTTGTTGAAGAAGCTGTTTGCCATGAGTGTAAGAGAGGTAATATGAGCCGTGAGCTTTGATTCATTGCTTAAGCCCGATCCATATGTTGATGTTGATAATGTCGTGGGGTTATGATCCCAATTGATGAAGAGGAAATGTGGACCATGAATCCACCTCTTGAAGTAAGGATCTCACGGGCCATGTGAGCCCAATCCATGTAGTTGAATGAGATATGAGCTTATTTTGGGGTTTAAATAGATTTACCCAAAAAATCAATAATATGTTGATGTGGCATAGGTTGCCAATGAAGTAATGCCACGTGGGCCGAAAAGATGGTCCTCAACAGCTATCGGTAATTTTTATTGTTGGGATAATTTTTTGGGATTGTATATTTTGTTTTAAATTTTAGATTTATAAATTTTTTTATAACCTTTAAAAAGAGGAAAATACTAGATTTACAAACTTTTTTACAAATTGTTGTTGTGATGAATGGATATTAGTAAGTAAAAAGGTTATGTAAGTGGTGAGCCTAGATGTAAAGCAATAAGAATTTGCTACCTCAATAGTTTATTAAAATGTTGTAAAAAAATTTATAGCCATAGCATTTCTCCTATATTGATCAATGGTATTATTAAGGGAAGCAAAATGTAATTTTATTGAATAAAGTTGCTAAAATTAGTACCTATATATATACTTCAATTCTTTTTAAAAAATATTGGGGGGGCAACATGAATTAATGGCTCCGTACATGGTTACAGTGTTACTTAGAATTCAAATTTGTTTTGTATGTTTACACTCTAAAAAAAACTATTAATTTTCAAATTTGAACCTCCTAATACTTGAAGAAATATCTAGTATGTATGAAGGGAAACTAGGGAGAAAGACTAACGGAGAAAGGAATAGATTAAGTTTGGAAAAGGAGCAGCTGGTAATTTTTACCTCAACAGTTCATAAAAAAAAAAAAAAAAAATTTACCTCAACAGACTTATCGCATGGTGCTAGAACTTTGGTGTGCTTTGAATGCCGTGAAGAAGTTTATCCAAGTTGTACTTAGCAGAAGGTTCGTATAATTAATTAGACAGCGTAAGAGCAATTGTGACACGGAAGTGAAATCCCCTATGCAATAGTAATCCACGGCATATCCATATCAGAGAAATTCTTCAAGATTGGGAGCATTGATTTTCAATGATCCACCGCTAGAAGATATGGGATGCCAAAATATCCCAAGTAGTTTTGAGTTTCTCTTTTAAGATACTAATATCCGTGTGGTCATTACAAGTTATAATTTGTAACATGTCAAGAGAGTTGACGATAAACATACTCTTTATCCCACTTATTCTGGTAAGATTCAATATCTTAAGGACCTTGAAACATGAAAGCCATTATCCAAAATAGTTGTCTTGAACTTCTACGGAATCTAAAGCTAATATTTGGAGCGTATTAGTAATAGCACAACCTGCAGTTGATAATGCAAGCAGTAATTTGAGAATCCCATTGGTGGTGTCGAGATTGAGGCAACTCAGGGATTTACAACCACGAACACATAATGGCAAGGCAAAGCTCTCACTAGTGCGTTTAAGTTCGAGATCTTCTAATCCTGAATTCACTGAATGGTACAACCACGTGTAGATATGTTTCGTTTTTAGGGCTTTTTCCATTGATAGACCAATGGAGTGTCCTTACCCTAGACAAGCTGCATTGAGCCATGAGCCTATCCGCAAAGTTAATTGTGATGCCCCAATTTGATTGATTGTGTGATGTGTGTGAGTGAGTGATGAATCCTACATCGGGCGTATACTAGGTTGAATTGAGTTTTATTAACAACCACAAAGAGTTTCAATAGTGACTATTCCTTTTGAGATATGGCGCAGATATAGCTAGCGTTTTTCCTTGAGTCATTATATATGATACTAGAGTTGGCCCAGTAATCCCATGTGAGCTCAAAGACAATATCCCACAAAATCAAAGACGCCTCAATTGTCCTAATGAGTTTACTAGTTTTCCTTTTTCGAAAAACAAATAGTTTTCCTTTTCCACTTCTTCCTCTAATTTCTTATATGAATCGAAAAAACAAAACAAAAATTTTTGTGGTTGTTGTCCCGAGTTTACAACTTTCTCGGACTAAAATTTAATTTGTCATAGCATATTTACAAAGTGGTTCTTGTCAACCTCTAAGCTGATTACCCTAAAAAAAAAAAATAGTAGAATGTTGCATCAACTTAATCTTGATTGGTTTAAAGAATACAAAAATTAGTTGGAACTGTAGACGACTAAATTTCTAGTTCGAAATAAGTCAAACAAGTAAAATAGTTTCACAAATGCGAATTTGTATTGATAAATATGTGGTACAATTCTCTGAAATTACAAAAGAGTGATCCTCTGATTCGATCTCCTTGCAAGACTTATTGATTGAAATTGTGGTAATGTAATTTTGGTTTGAACACAAAATATCCTTCAATTTGGCTGAGGAATGGATCGAAGATCTTTGAAAAGGAATTACAATGAATCTCTGGCTATGAGCTTGTTAGAAATTCTTTGTTCTTCACATTCTTCGTTTTCTTTGTGTGTTCTTCTTTTAAGGTTTGTGGTGGAAGCTCTTCGGTGCTTTAGAGGCTTGAATCTGTAAAGTTTCATTGATTTTTGGATTATTAAAGTTTTTGGAGGCTTTTGGGCTTGATTCCAGCAAACTTTAGGATCTAGGCAGATAGTTTGGATGATTCTGCTTCGAATATTCTTGGATTTTAAGGTTGAAGTTCTTAAAGGCTTTGAGGCTTGATTCCTGCAAAGCTTCTATACTTCTGAGTGCTTCTGAATCTTCTCTGATGCTGCTTGTGCTCTAGATGGCTTGGTCTGTTGAAATGCCTTAGGAAGCCTTCTATTTATAGGAGTTTGGGGGTGGGTGAGCGACACGTGGCAGAGTCTGATTGGTGACACATGTCACAGCCTGATTGGTCCGTTTATGTCATCGCTTACACGCGCTGGATTGCATATGTCATCACTTACACATGGTGGACTACCCATGTCATTGCTTACACATGCTGATGCGTGATTGGTTTTTGCATGCATTTTATGCCCCTATTTCAACGACACTTGTCAAATTTTTGTTGGTTTCTGAGTAGTGATAGCAAAACCTAGCAATAGTACGTGACGCTTTGTAATTGGCTGTATTTTGTGGACTTGGTAGTATGATGTGTCAGCTTGTGATAGGTCGGGAATTTTCCCTCTCTACAAATGACCCTTTGAGACTCGTTCACGCACACAGTTTCGAAGTGTGGTGCGGGAATGAGTTTCGAAAACGGATTTTTACACTTGACTCTTCAAGTGAAGTAGTTGAAGGTTGCGAAGCTTTCAGCAGGATGAGATAATTTCTGAAGAGTAAACCCACCCATATGAAAGGCTTTGATGAGACCGAAAAGGGGTCTGTAAGTATTTGAATGTACTTGCATGACCGAGCCTTCTCAACAGAGGTTAAGTTGAAGTAATTTCAAAAGAGTGTTCCATGGTACTTGGAGTGGGTTGGTGGGGCTGAAAGTTATTTGCAAGTAGTTGGATGTACTTGCGAGATTGAATCATTTCAGCAGAGGTTAAGCTGAGGTAATTTCAGAAGAGTATTTTGGATCATTGGCGGCGATCACAGGGTGTAGAAGATGGGGAAGAGGCGAGGATGTTGGCTGGGTACAACATGTAGAGTCATGGTGTTGGCCTCGTGTTTTTAATAACTCCTAGTTAAGTTATCTTGGAAGAGTATACTTTGGATTACGGAGAGGACATGTGGGAAAGTGGTTGAGTGCGCATGTGTTATTGTATCACTCAGGTTAAGTTGAGGTAATTTCAGAAGCTTATGGATTCTGGGCATGCTGATGGTGGTGGTGAAGAAGACGAGGATGAAGCAAAGACGGTGAATGGGTGAAACATACGGCGTCATGGAGCTAGCCCTGTACGTTGGGGAATTTTTGGTGTAGATGTTTTTGGGGTATTTTAGGATACGGGACTGACTGCATGCTGAATGACGTCCAGTGGTAAGTCATCGAATGTGCTTGTGTGATGGGAACATGCCGACAGACGTTAAGTTGAAGTAATTTCAGAAGAGTACTTACTAAAATACTTCAAGCAGAATTTAAGTTGGAGTAATTCCAAAAAAGTGTGTTCTGAGGTACCAGTAATGATGACATTTGGGTCCCACGTTGGTGGGAACATGGAATGAGGCTTTGGTGCCCATTTACCGACACCAAAGGTTGATTTCTGATGAGCTGGTACCTTGGAGGTCATCGTAAGTGTTGGATGGGGGAAAATTTGTAGGATACCCCAACACCTTTTACCACCTTTACCTAATGCCACTTGTTGGAAAAGCACAGAAAATGAAAGATGGAGCTAACTTGTGATTCTGGTTTCAGAAACCAGCCAAGTTGCTATTTGTTCTGAACCGCTGCTTCTGCTAGAAGACCAAGTAATTGGAGAGAGACTACGGGGTCCTTGAGCTTAGAAACAGGTGTCTCTGCTGTACTTAGATTTCCTGGCTAACCAAGTCCAAGGATGCACGGAACAACGATACTGGCCTTGTTATGAGTAACTTTATGGACAAATGAGGTCGTTAAGTGGGGAAACAAAATTTGTTTAGATCTTAAAACAGCAAGGATGTTGTGAGAAGAGTCTCTACTGAACCATGAGAAGGTTGATTTCAAACTGATTATGAAGCAATATTGGTTGCTAGGTGTTGAGAATGATGAGGCTATAATGAGAAATGGTTGTGAGACGAAGGACTTGAAAATTTGAAAGAAGCAAATCTTCATTTCATGATTCAGTGTGTTTTTCTTGATGAGTTTTCAATGAATCCGACCATTCTATTTATAGCGGAGAGATGAAGAACGGTAGATGGGTAGTTGAGAATGGCGAATGAGAATTTTTGGTGAGAATGGTAGATGGGAATGTTTGGCACCGAAAGGGGAATGGTAGGTGGGAGACTGGTAGGCACCGAACAGGGAATGGTAGGTTGAATTGGTGACCCAATGTAATTCCAAGTTTATGATACACATGTGAGAGTTCATTCGTTCTTTGAAAGAGAAGCCTTGATGAAGTCTAGAGGATAACCCTAAAGGAATCCGGACCAAATGGATGAATCTCAAATTTCGATTTTGAGAGCTCGAGTTTATATCTTGCCAGTACTCCGAAGAAGTGGGTCAAATAAGCTGTTTCCAAGTCCTAAACAAAGAGGCGGACTTCAAAATCAGAATCTTTGCGAAAAACTAAGTGGGACAAACTTGGCTCGGACATCTTGATTTTTGATCAAAGTTCACATCAAATTCAACAATTGTAGAATCACATTATTTGAGCAATGTCGGATTCTCAAATGAAGAAATTGACCCCAAAATAGGAATCTACGCGAAAAACTAAGCAAGACAAGTCTGGCTTGAAAATTTTGACTTTCGGTCAAGATTTATGAAAAAGTCAACTTTTTGGAAATTGGGCGTTTGCGCAATTTCCGAGTCTAGAATGAAAAAACGGATCCCAAAATTGGAATGTACTCAAAAAATTGAGTGGGACAAGTCTGTTTTGAAAATTTCGACTTTTTGGTCAAAGTCAAAGGTCCAACTTGGTCAAAGAATTTTCTCTCTCTCCTTTTTTTTTTTTTTTTTGTTTTTTTGTTTTTTTTTTGCAGGTGGTTCAGATCTGGGTTAGATTTCCAGGTCGGTCTGGGTTAAACTAGTTAGTGGAGGATGACGTCATAGCACTGGAGGGCGCGTGTACGCGTTTAGCGCGTGTACACACATGAGAGAAGCACCGGTACTTGTGAATGTGTACGCGGAAGGAGTGGCGTGTGTTGCTGAAGGTAGCCACCGCCAGATATTTTGGCGGCATGTGCTTCAGTTTTTGGGCCTGCAATTTTCAGGTTTTGTAGTTCTAAGGTCGTAGAAGACCCATGTAGGGTTAGTTTTGTGAAATTGTGAACAAATTTGCACAGTTTTAAGGGACTAAGCCATTGGTCATCGCGAGTTCATGGCGGTGCGTGGAGGCGCATGGTGGCTCCGTTGTTGATGATCTTTCTGGGTTTTGTACATCGAGGGCCGCTAGATCGAGTGGTAATGCTACCTTCATAAAATGAGGTCTGGATTTGTACGAATGTGAAGGAGTAGGCTGTGATCTTTGATGCTTTTGGCAGCACGTGGTTGGGCATCTGGACCTGGAATTTTCAGGCTTGGTAGATCAAAGGCCGTAGAAGACTCCTGTGGTGTCGGTTTTGCCGACTTATGCCTCCTTGTCTACTTTGGTGATTCTGTTGTTTGACAATTCACGCAGATTGAGGGTAACCATTAATGCCTTACTATTTTCTAGGGTTGGTGGCACAGTAGCTATAAACAATATGCTAGTCTTTGCCGACTTAGAACTTCATCTAAGGTCTAGTGTAATAAATTTTTTTCAGACAACATGTTCCCTTCTATGGGTACTTAATGCAATATTTTTTGAAAGTATGGTATTTTGCCTTTTTCACACATCTTTTTCACTTTGTCCGTTAGTTTCCAAAGATCTCTATATAAGGCCACCCAGGGCATCCCTCAGATTGTACAAACATAATCTCCAGTGAGTAGCACACTCTTCTAAGTGTAGAGAATTTATGTCTTTTCATTTTTTTTAATTATTAATTATTTTTTATTTTTTTTAATTATTAATTTTTTTTTATTTTTAACATGCTTTGTTTGTACTAATCTTTTTTTTTTCTTTTTTTTCTTTAGCAATTATCATGATGCTCTTTTTCAAGGATTCGAAGATTGGTTAAAAACCAGCCTTGATCATTTGTAAGGAGAAAGATGACAAGGATGCAAAGGCTACGACTTTAATTGTTCATCCGCCCATAATTGGAAGATTTTTGGAGAGATGGGGCCATAACTCTTATCCTCTCAATTTGCCGAAATGGTCATAGGTCGTTCCCCCTGATGGCAGCTCTAACTTGGAGACAATTATCCTTCTTGCTTCGCATCACAAAAATGTTGCTAAATCAAAGCAGTACAACACTTTAGGACGAGAGATAATTGCAAAACGTGCCAATTGGGATTTTTCCTTCAGCGCGAACGGAGGGTTTTCCTACTTCTCCCTTTATTGGGATTGGTTAGAAGATGTGCTTGGCGGTGTAAACACCTCCTTGATGTGACCCACCTCTATAGTGTTGTCTTTGCCTCCTTGTTCACATATGATTATGATGAGAACCTTATGAAAGCATTTTGTGAGTGTTGGAGTCCATCGACCAATACCCTCCATACCTCAGTTGGGGAAATTTCCATCACACCGTGGGATCTTTCCATTCTTGGTGGACTTCCTTGAACATGTGCATTTTATGATGAATTAGTACCCAATGCGCAAGAGCTAGATGGAACCAACGACCAAGGACGACCCTACTTGCCGCACAGCTGTCGCTACCTTTTCATGGCGTATCATCACCTTCAAAACCAACTGAAAAGACAAGGGAAAGTGAGTGTTCGCGATTGGATTACCTTTTGTTATAGAGGAAATGGTAGGTACCCAGCTCTTAGAAAACCAGCGAGATGGACAACCATTCCCAAGTGTAGTCAGAATCCCTTTGGCGTAATAAACGAGCATGGACCATGGTCTGATAAAGAGCACGGGGTCTTTGCAGATCTTCAAGTTGAGGGTGACTTAAAGGAGGAGACATACTTATCAGCACTTCTTTCCTGTTGGCTGTGCATATTTGTCTTTCCTATCAAGGATCCGAATAGCATCTGTCCAGGCACTTTCAAGATCGCTAGTTCCATAGCCAATGGTAATTCACTTGGCCTTGCTCCCCCAGTATTGGCTAGCATTTACCATGGACTTAACACCATTTCTTCCTCTCCTACTCTGAGTAAGTCTGGAGCTAGTTTTGCCTTTCATTATGTTTATGCCTGAGTAGGTCATTTTTTCAGAAGCAATCACATCACCAACGAATTCTCTACACGAAAGCACATACGAACCGCCACCGACTTTCTTTGGCACAGGACTGCTTTCAAGAAAAGCTATGACCAGACATTTATCGACAATGATCACTTATCCATTCAGAAGTTTGACTACTTTATGAGCCTTCGCTCGGCGTACTTGTCACTTCGATGTGAAGACCAACACATTGTAGAAGCATATAGTCCTCACAGATTCAGTCGGCACTTTGGATTTCATCAAGACATTCCAAGTGATTTGAAGGAAGAAATTCATATAGGCTCTTTAAAAGATCTATACCAATTCTACCAATCTTTCACTCACTGCAACACAAATTTCAAGGTACTCATTTTGGCTTTTGCCACAGACTTTGGAAGCCGAGTCAAACATAGCTACAAACAATGGTGGGAAGGAGTTTGTGGAAATGATTTTACCAAAGGAACAGATTTTCTAGCTGACATCGCCTCCTTTCATGTTAAGTCACTGACATCCAACAAATCTCAAAAGGGAAAGAGGGAACTACAAGACCCATACATTCCACAGCCCTTGTCAGAGTTTGCATGACGTCATCTTGAAGATGATCGTCATTCAAAAGACTCATTTCGACATATCGGAGTTGCTCGAAGTCAAGGCATCAAAGGTTCGCTTGTTGTACCAGTTAGGGATGCCATTAAAATTTCTGAAGAGGAGGTGTGTAATGACCTAGACTACAATTGGAAACATTTGAAGAGTCCAATGAAGGGTGTTGATGCAGAGACTTCTATTAATCATGTGCATCTTCTTACAAATAGTGAGTCTTCTATCTCAAAGCCATCTGCGAAGAGTTCGGATCTCAAGAGGTGTAAGTTTGCTGATGTTGGTACGTCGTCCAAATTTTCGACTGAGACAGGAAGGAAATTTCTCTCATCCCTACAACCGACCAACCCTCCGGAAGTCTCTATGTTTTAGGCCATGGCGCATGTTTCTTCCGTGCATAGGAAAGGGGCTTCTATGTTGGGAGATGTTCTTCTAAAAAAGATTTCGAATCTTTCTGTGGACAACATCCTCCCACAAGTTGAAATAAATGAAATCTATAGTGGGATCGAAAGTCTTGGAGTGGACCCTCCACACTTGTGCGAACATGCTGACAAATATTGCGAGGGGGTTGTGGACTATTTGAGGATGAAAGAATCTCTGAATAAACGACCAAGTCCTGTCAACTTAGTTCGGCATGAGGCTGAAATTGAACTCCTACTTTCTGAAGCATCGCACAAGAAAACATCTTTGAAGACCGAGCTTGATGCCATTAGATTGAGGATGGCTGACCTGCGAACCGAGTTTGTCCAATCAGAGCAATCACTATCTCAAATTGAATCTCATCAAGTTGAACAAGACGATGTTGTGCAAGCCTTAGAAGAACAGCTTGAAGAAGTCAAATCCACTCCCGTTCTTGAAGACCAGGATATGGAGGCGTTAGAGAAGATACGAGCCCTTCTGGAAGATAATTATTCTAGCTTGAAAGACTTGAAATGGATGTCGTAATCTTTTTATTTAATTCCCTTCATGCGTGTCCTCATGCTTTCCCCCTGTACTATTTTCCTCTTATCAATCAATAAAGAAGACTTTATTTTCTGCTCCCTCTTTTTTTTTTTAGTCACAATTTGATCATTTTTTTTAGTGCGTGACTGAACTTAGCAAAAGATACTAAGTTTCCTATGTACCCTCGAGAGGGATCAAGTCATCACTTAGTTCAAAAGATTTTTTTTTTTTTTTTTTATGATTGTTTTTTTTTTTGTTTTTTTTTTGTTTTTGTTTTTGTTTTTTTTTTCAAAAAGGAGGGCTCACGTGTGTAATTCTCGCCCCATGCCCCACAACATTTCATGGGTACCAATTGCGCAATAGTGGGTATCACCACTAATTGATCCCGAGACCTCGGCCTCAAGGGCGACAAAGGAATCCAACCACTACGCCACACTCGCAATTGGTGACATAGAAGGGGATTAATTTCTCTTTATTAGTACACTTTCAAAGGTAATGGGAAGACATCATGTACCCTTGCAGCGCTGCAGTGGGTAGTTTAAACTCTTACCAAGGAGCAATCCTCAATTTTCAAGCATAGAAGCGCTTAAGGAACTTCTCGTTGATGGGGCTGATCCTTACACCATCATTATCAACCAACTTGTAAGCTCCATTGGTGTAGACTTCTTGCACAACATAAGGTCCATCCCATTTTGAAGTGAACTTTTTGCCTGTACGATGAGTTGTGATGATAGGTCTTCGAATGGCGAGGACTAAGTCACCAACTTGGAATGATCGTGGTTTAACTTTTTTATTGAATGTGCTTGAAAGACGAGCTTGATAGCACTCAAGGCATTGTTGGGCCTCGAGCCTTTTCTCATCAAGTGCTTCTAATTCTTGCAATCTGAGCTTGGCATTTTCTTCTCCCCTTGAATCTCAAAGTTTATTGAATTTTGAGATTGACTATCAACAGGCCTTTTTGTTGCCCCCAATCGATCAAAGACTGATTTACAAGCAAGAGTGTCCTGATTTTGTGTTAAGCAAGTTGTATTTAACCTGTCGAACACTGTGATTCATGACGATGAGGCCTCGATGCGATCAAACACCGAGACGCGCGATGAAGAGTGATCTTTTCTTTGATTCGAACTTTTGCCGACCTCTACTATTATGTATTGGGAACTTGAAGCATTGCTTCTTTTCTTGATCCATATCTGAGCTAGTTGTTCAGGAGTATAACCTAATCTGGTCTTTGGGATAGGAATTTCATGCCCTTCAAGCCGCATTTTCCTTTGTGTTTTGCTAAGGCCATGTACCTTCTCTCCGGTGACTTCTGGAATCAATTTCCCTAGGTCTCCTTGTTTTGAGAAATCGTAGCCTGCCCTGGCTAACAACCTATATGCCTTTGGGTCGAACCATTCTTTTGTCCGTTCACTTGGTAAAATACCATGCTCTGTCAGACTTTGTGAAGACCTCACGAATCCATTTAGTGGCTTCGAGGGCAAAGGATTTGTGGATGAAGTTAAAGGTATGGCATGATTTTCTTTCAATATGGCTACATCCTCCATCGTGAGCTTTGTAGGAGGCCTTCCCATGTCTGCTACAGATTGAGGCATTCCGCGAATGGTGATTGTCCTTTCTTGCAGTGTGATAATGGTACATAACGGAGGAATGGAGGGTTGTTGGAAGGCGTTGAAATTTCTGCTCTCACTGAATTACTGGTAGATTCACTAGAATGATCATTCCCACATGCTTCTTTTCACCCTGCTTGCTTTCCATGGACGGGATCTCAACTGGGAGAACTTCATTTGGAATGTCATCTTCTACATAAAACTTTGTGTCAGCAAAGTGAACTTCAGTCTCAGCGAAAGGCTTCAAGTCGGCATTGACTTTTCTTATTCCACTTTGAAGAAACTTGAAACATTGATGTAAAGTTGATGGCACTATTCCGTTACCATGGATCCATGGACATCCTAACAACATGTTGTAGGTTGTCTTGGCATCAATGACATGGAACAAAACGTTGCTTGTCAACTCTCCAATGATTAATTCAAAGTGTATCATGTCGATTGTGCGTTGTCCTCCTTGGTTAAAACCTTGAATGACCAGAGAAGGAAAAAAGACCTATAGTGGCATTTGTCAAACGCCACTATAGGCCTTTGTAAGAGTAGGACCTATAGTGGCGTTTGACAACCACCGCTATAGGCACTTTTTATTTCAGTTTTTTTTTTTTTTTTTTTTTTTAAATAAGGGCTAGAGGAGGAAAAAAGACCTATAATGGTGTTTGACAAACGCCACTATAGTCCCTCATATATATAAAAAAAATTATGTTGAGTTTTTTTTTTTTTTAAGGAGCTATAGTGGCGTTTTATGAACGCCACTATAGCTCCTTTTTTAACTTTTTTTTAAATGAGCTATAGTGGCAATTTTTTAGTGGCATTTGTCAAAAACGCCACTATAGGTACCCTATAGTGGTGTTTTCTATAAACACTGCTATAGGCATATCTATACCAGCGTTCAAGGAGTCCTATAGTGGCGTTTTAAAACAATAGCAGCGTTTTTAAAACGCCACTATAGGTCCTGGTCTTACAAGGGCTTATAGTGGCATTTGTCCTGGCCTTACAAACGCTGCTATAGGTCTTTAAAAAAAAATTAAAATTATAAAAGTCCTACAGTGGCGTTTGACAACCGCTACTATAAGCACTTTTTATTTTAGTTTTTTTTTTTTTTTTTTTTTTTTTTTTTTTTTTTTTTTAATAAGGGCTAGAGGATGAAAAAAGACCTATAGTGGCATTTGTCAAACGCCACTATAGGCCCTTGTAAGAGTAGGACCTATAGTGGCGTTTGACAATCGCCGTTATAGGCACTTTTTATTCCAGTTTTTTTTTTTTTTTTTTTTTTTTTTTTTTTTATTTTATTTTAAATATGGGCTAGAGGAGGAAAAAAGACCTATAGTGGTGTTTGACAAATGCCACTATAGTCCCTCATATATATATAAAAAATTTAGTTGAGTTTTTTTTTTTTTTTTTTTTTTAAAGGAGCTACAGTGGCTTTTGTTAAACGCTGCTATTGGTCCCTCATATATATATATATATATATATATATATATATATATGAGAGAACTTTTTCAACAACACTATAGGTCCTTTTCTAACTTTTTGAAATGAGCTATAGTGGCGTTTCTTAAACGCCACTATAGGTCCAACAAAAAATTAAAAAAAAAAACATTGAAAAAGAGTTCTAAACTAAACAAAAAAAAAAAAAAAATTAAATAAAATTAAATAAGGGACCTATAGCAACGTTTGCAAACGCCACAATAGGTCCTGCAAAATTCATAATTCAAAACCCACTTTCGCAACTACCCCCATTAATTATCTCCACTCAAATTATTAAAAAAAAAAAAAAAACCCACCTACCCCCACTCCCTTATCTCCACGCTTACCTTCAGACTTCCTTTTTCTCTCTCTCTCTCTTTTTTTTCTTTTTTT
This sequence comes from Notholithocarpus densiflorus, assembly GCA_030021035.2. Classification (NCBI taxonomy): domain Eukaryota; kingdom Viridiplantae; phylum Streptophyta; class Magnoliopsida; order Fagales; family Fagaceae; genus Notholithocarpus; species Notholithocarpus densiflorus. The sequence continues at coordinate 1,205,597 of JARYZH020000090.1, read as the reverse complement.
TTTCCTCCCTTATCTCCACTCCATGTTTCTGCTTCTATTTCTTTTTTTCTTTCTTTCACTCTTATTTCACTTCACACCTGGATTTATTCTTTTCTCTTCCTCTCCATTTTGATTTTATTTCCCCTATTTTATTTGTGGTGGTGTTAATGTTTGTGAGTTTTGGATTTGCAGATGGTGTTACTGTTATGGGATTTGTGATTGAAGAAGGAGTGCTATTGTGTTTGAAGCCATTGGTTGTATAGTTGTAGGTAAGCATTTAAAAAAAAAAATTTAATAATTGTTTTGGTTTATTCCTTGTTTGAGATTTCTGCATGTGAGTATGTTGTATTTGATTTTGAATTTTTTTGGGTGGGTTTGTGTTTCATTTTGAATTTGCTGGGCTAGCTATAGTGTTTGTATTTTCTTTTATTTATGTATTTTGTTTTTTTTTTTATCTTTTAATTTAATTAAAATTATAAATATAATTTAATTAAAATTCTAATTCAATTTTAAAAAATAAAAAACTTTTGATTACCAAAATTAATTTTTGGTAATCAATTTTTTTTTATTTCTTTTTTGTTGGTGGTTTTTGGCTATAGTGGCGTTTTCAGAACGCCACTATAGGTTTACCTAAAATGCTACTAGTCTTTTTTTTTTTTTTTTTTTTTTTTTAAAAAAAATTGGTCTATAGTGGCGTTTATAGTGACGGTACAATAGTGGCGTTTTTAGTACCTATAATGGTGTTTCACAAACGCCACTATAGGTCCAGTTTTTTGTAGTATATGAACAATTAAGTTAACTCAATAAGCCCCACTAGACGTGTCTTGTGGCTTATTTCATTGTTAGTATCATGTACCGTGCCTAAAGAATGAAAGCAAAGACATTGGTTAATGGGCAAAAGCTTGGTCCAAATGTCCAATGTACTAGACCGGTCACAATTGTGATACATATCTACTTTTGCTTATGTATCAATATGTCATCATCCTAATGAGTTAATGCACTAGAGGCTCGAACCAAAGCCAAGTTCTTCGTTGATAATGTTTTTAACTTTCTATTTTGAAACAACATATTATTTGTTGAGAAAAAGAAAGCTATATATATACACATACGTATATATCCTGATTCTCCTAAGAAAATAAAACAAGTTATACTATACTAGCCTTTAAGCACACGCATTGCATGTGCTTAAAAACTCTTCTATTTTTTGGGGTAAAGGTTAATAATTTGGAAATATATATTTTAATTTTTGAAAAAAAAAATGATAAACTTTAGAGATAAGCAGTAATTGTAATTTCTTTTTTGAACATGTATTTGAAAGTAGTGTAGTGATATATAGAAAAGTTTGCATAGGAAAAATAAGATGAACGTGAGGGGGAAAAATGATAAATTATAGGAATTCTCTTAGTTTTTTAATTTTTTAATTTTTTTTTAAAATTGGAGGTGTTTTACTTTTATTCGAATGAGAAAAGAAAAAAAATTGCTAAATTTTAGGGAATAAAAAGATGAACGTGAAGGGGAAAATTCCTAAATTTTAGGACTTATCTTTTTGAATTCAAAATGAAATTTGTTATTATCTATACTACTATTTAAGGGGCTTTCCCTGTTTGGAATTTTCATTTTTTGGTTCAAAAATCTGGTAAAAATACAACTCTAACTCCTACTAAAACATTGCCTAAAAAATAGGGCAACTCTTCTGTTGATTTTCAATTTACTTTATCCACTTATAAATTCTAAATGCGAAATATTAATGAGAAAACGTATAAACCTTAACTTGGAATGAATGAAAAATTATGACACAAAAAAAAAAGCCTCATCACACGCGTGACGTGCATGTGATGAGGCTGGTTTTATTAATAAATATCTCCTCTTATTCTCTCTTCAATCATGACCATTGAAAAATAATAATAAAAAAAGAATGAAGAAATAGTAAATAAAGAATAAAAAAAAGAATATTTAAATGAAATAATAAAAAAGTAGAGATTGGGATGTTGGGTGTATTATAAAGTGGATTGATATTATAGGTAAAGTAATTTTTTAAATGGTAAAATAGAAATTGCTATGCAAACCTAGATGTGAATGCTTATTAATTTGATCAGTAGTAGGTTCATTCTCATAATATCTCTAATGAGAAGAAAAAGAGTTTCGCATGATCTAATCGTGGGAAACTTATAGATTTTTTCTTTACATATCTTAAATTAGAAAGCCTCCCACCCTTTTATAACTATAATTTGATCAAGAACGGCCTTTTTGGTTCTAATACAACAATGTGTGCATCGCAAATATTGATTATTTTCTTCTTTGTTCTCTTTCTTTCGTTGAAGACTGTCGGCTAATCTTACTTCTTACTGGACAACTAACCAAGTCTTCAAGTATAGTGTTGGTGTTAGCCAAATTGGATCAAACTTCATATTATCTATTCGAAAGGGCAATGGATTAATGCTTCCATCTTTGAGTGAAAAGAAGAGGTAAAGAACCACAACCCAAAATAACACTTGATCATCCAAAATTTTCAAGACTCAAATGTGGGCAAAAATAAAATAATATAGAGAAAGGATAACCAAATTAGTATTGTTCAGAAGATGGTAGTGGGGATGTGAAGCTGAGGACCAACGGAGCTCGTGACTTGGAGTGGTTAATAAAGTTCCTCACTGCTCTGATAAGCCAGTGAAATATTGACGCCTCCCACTCAAGAAGAGGGAGACCGTTTGCGGATACCAAATTTTATCTTTGGTCTAAATCCTTTACACACTTCACTTACACACCACAAAGGTGAAACAAGTCCAACGAGACTCCATGTAGTCGATAATATAATCGGCACATTGTTGAACTTGGATGGCAAGACAAAGGATAACTTGAAGGCACGTCAAGACTTAAAAGATATGGGTATAAGAAGTGAACTTCACTTGGAAAAGGTTGGGAATGATAAGACACGTATGCCACAAGCCTGCTACCATATGAATACTAGTGAAAAGGATGGTTTTCTGCAAGTTTTGAAGGATGTAAGAGTGCCAGATAGATATTCTTCAAACATCTCACGTTGCGTTAAACTCAAAGAACGCAAGATTAGTGGAATGAAGGGCCATGATAATCACATCTTAATGCAGCAACTTTTTCCGATAGCAATACGGGGATCATTGCCCCTTGAAGTGAGTAGGCCTTTAATTGCCTTATCTTGTTTCTTTAGGAAGATATGTTCCAAAGTACTAAATGTGGATGAACTTAGGGCTCTTGAGAAGAGAATTGCAGTGACATTGTGTGAGTTGGAAAGGATATTCCCTCCCTCTTTCTTTACAGTGATGGTACATCTAGTCATGCATTTAGCTAGCGAAACCAAAGTTGCTGGCCCAGTTCATTATCATTGGATGTATCCCATAGAGAGGTAACACATATAGTAACTTTGTCTATCTAATTAATTGTTTTTCACACCAATTTACGTTTTTGATCTTGGATTTTCCGATAGGTACTTGTCAAGGCTTAAGTCTTACGTGCATAATAAAACTTATCCAGAAGGCTCCATTGCAGAAGGGTATATAGCAAAGGAATGCTTAGCATTCTGCTCACACTATTTTAAATCTATTGAAACTGCATTCAATCAGCCTGTAAGGAATGTCGAGGAATCCATGGGTGCGGTGGTGAGCATTACACTAGATTCAAATTCATGGATCCAAACACATCGTTATGTGCTATTCAATTGTGAAGAAATCACTACATTTCGCAAGTAAATAATATGTCATTGCGTATCCTTTCATGGCATTGAAGTACAATATTCTAACTTAACACTAACACGTTTGTCTACATAGTGTACACATGGCGGAGATCAAGGCTGATTTCCCTTTTCATGTAACCGATGATGTTATTCAAAAGCAGCACATGGAGAAATTCTGCAACTGGTTTAGGAATTATGTATGTAAAGCATATATATAAAACTTTATTGTTTATAATAAGTGATATCAATGTCTATGTATAAAACTTGGTTGTAACACTTTAGATAGTATACTTATAATAAACGTCATTGTCTATACTAGGTGATGTCAATGGATGCATCTGAGAAAAAGAAACTCTCTGATAAAGTCATATGGCTTGCTCGATATCCAGATAATGAAGCAAAATAGTTCAAGTGTTATGTTATAAATGGTGTGAAGTTTCACACCAAAGACTCTGAGGCACCTAGGAAAACTCAAAACAGTGGAGTTTGTGTTGTTACTGAAGGTGGTGCTACTTATTATGGTGTACTAATCGATATTATTGAGTTGAACTACTTTGACAAGTATCAATATGTACTATTCAAATGTCAATGGGTTGACGTTATTAGTGGGAGAGGATGCAATATATATATATATATATTTAAAAAAAATTCTAATTTATAGATAATATGAGTAGATTTAGGACCTTGATGGGATGGTAAGTGTCCTCCCAAGTGATATGTTGTGTAAAAGCAACTGCCTTTGAGAATTAGCTTCTTCAGAAATGAGGATGAAGCTGCCTACCAACTACCTTTCTTAGACCCCATAAAAGCATCGTTTCATGCACATTTTCTTAAGGTAACAAGGGTATCTTCTCTTGTAGGTGAGACCATTTTCCTGGACACATGGAAGCACATCTACCTACACATGCCAAGTATACCTGCGAAGTCCTTCGGGGCTGGCTATGATGGCCTGATGGGAGAAGTCGAGCCTGGGACCTCTGCTTTATGAGTTGGCTAAGTGTCAAATTCTTGCTGTGAAGATTCTTCCTGGTTTCTGCAACCTCAACATATAATAACCCTGGATATAACTTTCTGAGAGTCTTATGCTTTTACAATACATGCATAAGACCACCTAACATGACTATGAAGAATGATACGTTTACTTCACAATACATCCATGGAAGTGTATATCAATTTGTGTAGAGGTGACAGTCAAGCCTTCAATGTCAGTGGTGACTTCAATGTGATATTGTGAGCCATTGTTCAAGAGGGGTAACACAGAATTGGCATTAGATGGTGGTAAGAGTTGACGGAAAATATCTATTTATGTGGAAACCTTTGTTTATTGAATAAGACTGGGCACAAACATTTTCCTCTTTGTTTTTTGTTTTTGTTTTGTTTTTTTTTTTTTTGAAATGTTCTAGGCATATTGTATCCCATACAATGATTAATTTAAGACTTTATAAATTGTATCTATTCGCTAATCCATATTGCACATTAAATATATTTCTTATCAACTTGTTTTCTCATTGAAAACGATTAAATTAGTAGGAAATTTATTTACGTTGTACAGGATGCCTAGAAGAGAGCTCACTGACTTCTTAGCAACTCTGTCAAGAATTTTATGATTAAGTGGTTTTGTCCGATTTTCTCAATAATGAAAATTTGCAACACATCTATGTACACAAAAAATTTCACAAAAAAAATTGACACTGCCTAGGTGGTAAGCTATTAATGGTAGGTATAAAAGTATTGTTAGTGGTGAGCCTAAATGAAAATCAATAAAAACTCGCTAACTCAATTGTCATGAAAAAGGTAGTAAAAATTGTTGGGCTTGTAGCATTGTGTAGAAAATTTGGATTTGAATCCCCCTCCTCTCCCACTTATAAAAACATTTTAAAAAATCATTGAGAACTCCTAAAACAAAAACAAAAAGTAAGAGAATCAATATACGTCAGACAATCTTGTCAGCTTTACCTAGTAAGTAGAAGTATTGGCTTCCTAAACATTATGCATGCGGAGGGATGCTCAGGAAAGAATAACATGTTTTAGATTTTGACTCTGGTACAATTCAAATAGTGACAAATGTATATTCATACATGTTAGATTGATGTTAATATCAATCTTTTTCCTAAAACTATAAATTTGTATCATATGTAAAGCATGAACTCTTTGAGACAAAAATTGTTTAACGAAACTTAAAAAATTAAGGAGCATGGAAAAAAAGGGATAGGAGAGCAAAAGAAAGGCAAAGGAAAAGTTAAATTCATTCTTCTTTGGAGGAATTGGTGAGAAAGGAACATGTTTTATAAATTCCAAAATACTTAAACAATTGAAACATTATTTCTCTCTTCCTTTCATTTCCTCCCAATTTCGGAGTAAGCAAAATGTATACAGTGCACTATACATAAAACTAGCCTGTTTAATGTATTAATTTGTAAAAGAGCAACCATGTTACATGAAAAAATGAAATGAAATCAAGTTTTGTGAGATAGTGTCTCTGCCTTTGACTTGCACAATGTTGATGAAAGAATGACTTTCTACAAACATTAGGGTTCTTTAAAATCTATAGTGTTGTTCCTAGAGTGATATTGATTTATTCCAAATTCAATTGCTAACTTCGCACTGTGAACTGTAAAAAATACCTTGGAGAAAGATTAGATATTGACCTTATCTATATTCTACATCACATCCTTGTTCAAGAGCCAAAGTTGGAAAATTATCCAAAATCCTGTATATTTCATTGGTTTGCAAATGAGAAGTGTCTCCAGCTCCAAATCTGTAGACTCTCTTATCAAGTTCAATTGTACTCCACCCAGGAACCTTTGTTAGACCTTTCATCATTGACCTCACCTTCCCAAATTCATCCCAGTCTCCCCCTTCTCCATATATATTAGATAATAAGGTGTAGTATCCAGTATCATCTGTACTAATATCTACAAGGTCACTTTCAATGCTTTTAATCATGTCCATTCTCCTGTAGATTCGACACCCATTTAGCAAAGCACTCCAGATGCTAGCATCCACATGAAATGGCATTGATTTGATAATTTCATATGCACCACTGAGATCACCGGCTCGGCTCAGAAGGTCAACTACACTAGCAAAATGTTCTATATTAGGCTTGATGCCAAAATCCCTCATTGAGCTAAAATATAACTTACCTTCTTCCACAGATCCTACATGACTACAAGCTGATATTATATTCATGAAGGTGACTTCATTTGGTTTTATTCCTGAATCTACCATCTGATTGAAGAGTGAGATGGCAGCATTGATCTGACCATGTATTCCATAGCCAGCAATCATGGCACTCCATGAAACCACGCTTCGCTCTGAGATGCTATCAAAAACTCCTTGGGCTGCTTGAAGATCTCCACACTTGGCATACATGTCAGTTAAAGCTGTATCTACATAAAGATCTTTCTTCAAACCACCAGTAATGAGCTTGTGGTGAACCCATTTTCCTTTTTCTAGATGACCCAAATGGGAGCACGCTTGAATTACACTTAAGAAAGTCACTTCATTCATCTCAATTCCATTCATATACATTTGATCAAACAACCTGATTGCCTCTTCTGAATTACCATTCTGAGAAAATGCACAAACCATAGAACTCCAAGTTATCACACTTCTCTGTTCAATTCTTTCAAATATCTTGTATCCACAATTCACAAGGCCACATTTCGAGTACATGTCAATTAGTGAATTCTGGACAAACTCATCCAAAATACCCCTTTTGATAACATGACCATGAATCTGATATCCAAGCTGTATTGAACCCACACTTCCACAAGCTGAAAGAGAACTTGCCAGGCCATATGAATCTGGCATCAGTCCCTGTGTCTGCATCTGCACAAATGCCACTAATGCCTGCTTCAACAATCCTTTCCGAGCATAAAGAGATATTAGCATGTTCCATGAGACAATATTTCTCTCCCCAATTACACGAAGAACCTCCTCACAATAATTTAGTTTTCCACATTCAGCATATAATTCTATTAATGCCGGCCCAACAAAATCAAGGTCAGCATCTAACGCTTTTCTTGTTACAAAACAATGAACCGACTTCCCTTCTCTAAGCAAACCTAACCTAGCACAAGAACATATGACAACCATCATGGTTACTGAATTGGGTTCCACTTTAGACTCTTGCATCTCAAGAAAAACACCTATTGCTTCTTGGAAGCAACCAGTTTGGTTGTAGCATGTAATCATTGCAGTCCATGAAGCAGTATGCAGTTGAGTAACATTTTGAAAGATCTTCTCTGCACTATGTAAATCACCACATTTAGTATACATTACAATTAAAGAATTATCCAAAGACCCTTCACTTTTAATTGTCCTTGTCACAACTTGACCATGAACTAACCTTGCTAGTCTCAGAAAACCTAAGTCACCACAAGCCTCAGCTACACTAAGCATTGTCACCGAATCTGGTTCAACACCTTGACAAATCATCCTATGAAACAAATCCAACCCTTCACTTGCCTCTTCATTCTCAACGTAACACGATATAATCGAACTCCACAAAACCACATCTTTCATCGGCATTCCATCGTATATCTTGCGCGCATTATATAAGCATCCCATTTCACCATACATACTAAGCAATGAAGTTTCAACAATAGCATCAGTATCAAACCCACATTTGATTATCCTCCCATGGACCTTCCCACCAATACCCAGATCACCAAAACCAGAACAAGCTCTCAAAATGTTAGGATATATAAATCCATTGACATGGACTTGATGGTACAACATTTTATGATACAATGAAATGGACTCTTCAAAGAAGTGGTTCCAAACATGACACTTAATAAGTACACCCCACATGAAAGAATCTGGTGAAGGGAAGGTCTCAAAGACAAGCCTTGAAGTTTGGAGGTCACCCATTTGAGAATAAGACTCAACTAGTTTGGTGGTGGCAAGTGGGTCTCTATGGAGGCCAGTGACAAAGAGATGGGCATGGAGTTGGGTTAGTGTTCTTAAAGTGGTACAGGACCTGAATAGAGGCATATAGAGTGTCATTATTCTTGTTTTTGAACAGCTTAACAAGGTGTACTTATTTAGTTCTAGAGTCTAGTTGAACTTTCACTCAATGTCAGAGCATGGAAGTGATGGGACAACAAAAAACGGGTTTTAGGGAGATGGGTAGTGCACTGGAGACATAGGAAAGAAAGAGAGAGAGATGTCGTTAATCCAATCTCTCAATCTTTTGATCGTGTAATAAGCTGGCTTCGCAGGCTACTGCGGACCATCTCAAAGCCATTTTTCTTCATCTGAGAGACTGATGAGAGCCCTCAATAAAATAAAATAAAGGGTTTGAATTTAGAGCAAAAACGTTAACAAAAACTGAATGAAATATAATTCAGAAAAACAAAAAACCATTCATTAAAAAAACAATAACTTTGATGATGTTAACAAAAGACCGATCAATAACCCAGTGGGTTGGTGTTAGGGTTTTTTGTCCTAAAATCTAATTTATTGGCATGTCATAAATAATTAAATAGTTTAATTATATGAGGCTACTTATAAATGAACTAATGGGACATTATCTTAGTCCATGAGATGCATAGTATATGATTTATGTGAAAAGTCACAGAAATATATAAATCACAAGTTCTTTGTAAACTCAGAATTTTAGTTCGTAGTCGATGATGAAATTGAGCATTTCATCTGCGAAAACTATAATATATCAACTAAAATGATTTGTCTTGATCATGAAAATTGAGACTTCTAGTTGGTATGTTGATATGTTTTAAGAGTTAAGACATATTGAACTGGACAGCTGTGAGATTTATTATTCTTCTAACGACTGTGAAATGAATAATAAATCTCACGACTTCTATTTACATCAACTCTAAATCCTGAGAGAATAATGGACATGATCATGAGGTGTAGGTTGCTTTAATATATCAAAAGTGAGATCTATAAGTTACAATTAAAACATTAGTATGTTGGGCAGCCGCATTTAATGTTAATGGAACATATATTCTCAAGATAGAATTCATAATCTCTTAACGAAAATATAAAATATTCCCTTGAGATAAGTTTAATGAGTTTGGTTATTCAGAGTGTTGGGCCCAACCACTTTAGTAAGGAGTTACTAAAGTATATATTTATGAAATTGGATTTCATAAATATATGATGAATAACATTAAGAATTAAACCGGGTACACAAAAATTAAGATGTAGTAATTTTTAAAATGACAGTCTACATTCATGACTTTGTATTACTACGAATATTTTAATGAAGGGGTTGCATATATAATAAAGTCTTGGGATATAATTTATTAATAAGGCCTAGAGTGCAATTATATTCTTATAGTAGTATTGAATATAATTAATGGTAACTTTAGACTTGTCAAGAGTTAACAGAAAAGCCCAAGGCCCATTGGAGTTAGAGTCTTATTTGTTCCATTTTGGTCCCACTCCAAGCCATATACTAGAGCCCAATTGGAATGACCTAAAAGACTAGCCCAATTAAATAATCAGTTATATATATATAAGAGGAGAAACATACAGAATTTCATAAGGTTTTCATAAGACTTTCATAGTGGTTGTTCAAAAAGATTACATAAGGAATGAAATGGTTTGTATGTGAGTGTTGAACACTCTCTTATTCTCTCCTTTGAAACTGATTGAAAGACCACACTTCTTGGGCATCAAGTGGAATTGGAGTGAAGATTAAAAGTCTTCTCAAGTACTTCTAATATTTTGTTTTGAATTTTACCGCACCAAGGTATGCTTTCTTATTCTTAAATTTTGAAACTTATATAGTACATGTTATCAATTGCGAATGAAGTAGATCCATTAATTTTCCACTGCGTATGTTTTGTATGTGATACAAACATGTATTTTTTCAACAAATGGTATCAGAGCGGTCTTCAATTTCAAATCTGTATAACATGTTTTGTGAGTTTTAGAATTAGAGATAATAATTTCATGATGTTAGAAGATTATATATGTATTTAATTTTCTATATGGTTATTGAAACTATGTTTTGATGAAAACTGATATTGATGTTATGATGTTATTTAAATTTGAATTTAAGTATGTGAAATTGATCTTTAAAGCTATAGCATCAATGGAATTCAGTTTTGATATCAATTTCCATCTATTATGTTCATATGGTGTTTGCTTATTCATGAAAACCGTTGAAAATTATTCCAGTTTTTCCCTTCAAAAACTGAAAACACGAGTTTTTCGCGGGTTACCTTTCCGCAAAATTACTCGCGAAAAATGCCTCTGAAGCACAAAACTGTTTCGCGGGTAAGCTTTTCTAGCGAATAAATCGCGAGATAGTCGCGAAAGTTTCTATCTGAATTTTGTGTTTTCACTATTTTGCCTTAACCAATTTTTGCAGGAAGAGCTTAGTCGCGAGAATCTTGCGAAAATGCATTTGAAGGGAATTTTGAATTTTTTCTAAATGTTTTCAAATGTATAAAGTGTAAGGAAATGTGTAATGAGATTACACATGGTTCTAACTAAAAGACCTAATGAGATCAAAGATATTAGTTAAATAAAACTCTTAATCCTAAATTGTTTTATGATTAAAAGTCCTTAATTTATTTTAATTAGAGGTTTTTAATGAAATTAAAATTCTAATTAAAGTTATATAGTTTCTAATGAGATTAGAATACTTTATCTAGTAAATTAAGGATAGAGTTCTATATAACTAATTTTTGATTCATTAGTGTTTAAGGAATCCTAAATAGTTTAGGACTTCCATTTTAGTTAGTGATTCTAATGAGATTAGAGTCTTTATCAAGTGCAAAGTTATTAGTTGTGATGGGATCACAATTATTTAAAGAAAAACCCAAATAATGAGTGGGAGTGCTAAAATAACCCTTTTGTTAAGTTTATTGTAATGTGAATAGATACCTTGTTTTGACTTCGAGTCTTGCATTACATGCGGAGGGTATTTACTTCACGGATTACAAGGTTAAACTTCTTTGTGATTGCGCGAATGTTCGTTACGCTATTATGACGTGACTTAGTTACATCACATTGAATTTAAACAATTAAACACATTTGATGTGTAGGGTTAAAATTGTGATTAGATCACAATGATTTCATGACAATTCACTTGTTTTAAAATTTCTAGTGGGAGAGAGAGTCAAGAGTTGATTCTCACGGCCTCCATTGCCAGTTTATAGTAGTGTGATTAGGCACCTCGCCTTGACGTATATGCCTTGCTCCCTTCGGAGGGTGTTTAATTCATGGTACTACATGTTAAACTTCTTAATGATGGATGAAGTGTGTTTTTACATCGAGAACGACCACGCTTCTATGGAGTTACTTGGTGACTCACATAGATTTCAGGCAATGGTGTACACTAGACTAAGTTTAATGTTAACCTCCCTTTGGAGCTATGTTATTATTACTTAGAGGCTAAAGGAAAAGCGGCAAATTATTTTTGTTTGGTAAGAGTTACCATGATAGCATTAATAATGAGAATAATTCTTGCCTGATTATAGTGATTGGTATGACCTCACTTCCGAGGAATATTAATTGTGGAATTAGGTTGTCGTTGCACCTAGTATAGTATGGTTTTCGGGTTCCATATTATATGGTTATGGATGCAAAATATAATGTCCTTGTAATTATGTTCATAGTCTCAAAATAAAGTTGTCATAATTTTGTTCTCTAGCTACTATTTTAAATGAATCACATTAACTAAAATAATTTTGGACATGATGTTTAAAGGAGCTGAAATACATAAATATGTTTCGATTCAGCATTATCATAATTTCCTATGCATGATGCATTGATGGAAGATAGCTTATGATATGATCATAGTTTCCACTGAAATGCTAAAATGTTTCTTTGGCTTCTATCTCAATTGTGCTACAGCATGAGATGCAAGAGTTAGTATTAGACTTAGACTTTACATTAAGTCTAAATGAGATGTTTGGTATAAATCATATTGAGTGCTAAGAAAGGCTTAAGCAATTCCAATTCTATATCATTTTATGTAAATGTTTTAATTTTAAAATGAATTGGAATTCTTGGATGTAGAGATTAAATGTTAATCTCATTTGGATATGATCCATAAGTCCTTGTTAGAATCATTTGATCAATTCAGATTGTCTTGAAAATAAATTCTTTTTATATTATCTGAATTAATTAGTGAGTTCCACGCAACGGAAGACATCCTAACAACTAAGGCTAGGATCAATATGATTTAATTCAAATTCTTAGCCTGAACTGAAAGGTAAGGGTGGTATGAAGAAAAATTATAATAATAAAACAGTTGGACAAGCAAGTTACTCTAGTAGTTGTCAAAAGGAAATTAGACTCAAAAGCATGACCAAAAGGAAAGTGTTTATGTTTTGGTATAGTTAAGCATTGTCCATGATTATTTTCTAGATGGAAATTTACATGTTTTACTTTTTAAAGAGAAAGTTTCCATCCTTTGGTATTGTATGTTTTGACACTTATCTAAATCTTATTAATATAAATGTTATTCAAGATTGGTGAAAATGGGCTTTTAGAACCATTATTTTATTATATTCCTAGTCTATGAATTCTATTTAGAGGATAATGTGATCTAGGGCTCCTTTATTGTAAAGGAATATAGTTTCAATGGACTTCTTTAAGTCAGTGCATACATGAAGGAGGAATAAGACTTTTTTAGAAATAATAAAGTACATGATTAGTATTTCCATTTGCTTATTTCTTTTGGAGATATACTCTATGTATTACTATACATTTTCTAAAATTGATTTCAAAAGTTTGTTCCTAAGACATTTATCAAATTGTGGATTGAGTGAAAACCTAGTATATGATACTTCCACTTTTGGAGATGTCCAGCACTTGTGCTTGAAAGGAAGTCTAACAAATTGAAATCAAAAGATAGAAAAATGTGTGTTTTATGATGAGTATCCAAAAGGAATTGCAAAATATTGTTTTGGTAGTCATAAAGAATACAAGATGTTTGTAAAGTACAAATACAAAATTCTTGATGATGACTATGTAAATAATCTTAAAGCAAATCGTAGATTGTTTTAGAAGAAAAATGTCAGAATTTGTTGTAAGCCAATTATAAAATGCATTAAGAAATGAGATGATTGTATTAGATACACCACAAGGCATTATTCTATATATATATAGTTAGTACACCGGTACAATATCGTAGTGGGAGGATTATCTATTACCAAATAAATTCATACGTTTGGGATAAACTTTTGAAGTCATTCCATAAGGATATGAATTTGATCCTCGGTCCTACGTAAAGGCAATAGATGATATGAATATGGATTACTGGATCAAGATTATGTGAATAGAATTATATTCTATTTAAAGTCTAGAACTTATAGAGGCGCCTAATGGCATTCAGCCTATTGTTTTTCAAATAGGTCTATAAGTAAATGAGATTGATAGATTTGAAGATGCAAATCTTCAAAGTCAAGACTAGTGGCGAAAAGATTTATTCAGAAAGAAATAGTTCGACTATGAAAAGATTTTTTCACCAATAGTCAAATTTGACTCTATCTAGATTCTCTTATTCATTATATTTCATTTTAATGAAATATGGCAATGAATATCAAGAAAGCTTCTTTTAGTAGCAATCTTGAGGAAGACATCTATATGATATAACTAGACTTGTACATAGCAACGAACTAGTAGTGTTAAGTATTCAAGTTGCTTAAATTCCATTTATGAACTAGAGCAAGCATATGTCTCATAAAATATCATCTTTGATCAAGAAATTAAATTGTTTGATTTTGATCAAGTATTAAAAGGCCTTAGGTGTATGTAAAGCTATATAAAATAATAAATTTCTTAATGTATGATGATGACATTCTAATAATTTAGAATAATGTAGAGTTATTGTCATCAATAGAGTTTTTGTTGTCTAGTCCAGTTTGATATAAAATACTTGGAAAAGACTAGTCACATCCTAAGAATTAAACTTTGTTGAAATTTAGAAATTAGGATGTTGGATATATCTCAAACTGTTTAAATAGATTAGATTTTAGCCAAGTATAGCATGTAATGCTTCAAGAAAAGATTCTTTCCTTTTAAGTTTGAAATTCCTTTATAAAAGACTATGGTCCTAAGACATATAAAAGGAAGAGCATATTAAGACGGTTCTTAATACCAAATTAGTAGAAAGTCTTTATGCTATACTATATATTAGGCTAAATATCTATTTTGCGGTGGATATGGTAAGAAAATATCAATTGAATCAAAAATCACTTAATTTAATGGGAGTAAAGCATATACTCAAATATCTTAGGATAATGAGGGATTATATGCTTGTCCACAAAAATGAGGTTTTGATAGATACTAGATGTACAAATACTGACTTGTAGTTTGATTGTGATTCATAAAGTTGGACTTCAAGATATGTGTTTATCCTAGGTGGTAAAGATACACATCAAGCGTAAGTATTTTCTCATTAGAGAGATATGATTACGTGAGAAGTAGTAATAGAAAAGATAATTTATACAATAAATCTGACTGAAACTTGTTTCCAAACCTTACCTTAGAGTGACTATGAATTATTCTAAAGGGAGATAAGTATCGGATATATGATAAATTGTATTTGAGGACAAGTGGGACATTGTTAGAGCTTGTGCCCTAAAATCCAATTTATTAGCATGTCATAAACAATTAAATAGTTTAATTATATGAGACTATCTATAAATAAACTAATGAGACATTATCTTAGTCTATGAAATGTATAGTATGTGATTTATGTAAAAAGTCACAGAAAGATATAAATCACAAGTTTTTTGTAAACTCAGAATTTTAGTTCGTAGTCGGTGATGAAATTGGGTATTTCATTTTTGAAGACTATAACATATCAACTAAGATGATTTGTCTTGATCATGGAAGTGGAGACTTCTAGTTGGTATGTTGATATGTTTTAAAAGTTAAGACATATTGAACTGGACCACTGTGAGATTTATTATTCTTCTAACGACTGTCAAATGAATAATAAATCTCACGACTTCTATTTACATCAACTCTAAATTCTGAGAGAATAATTGACCTGATCATGAGGTGTAGGTTACTTTGATATATCAAGAGTGAGATCTATAAGTTATGATCAAACCCTCAGTATGTTGGGCAGTCGCATTTAATGTTGATGGAACATATATTCTTAAGATGGAATTTATAATCTCTTAACGGAGATATAAAATATACACTTGAGATAAGTTTAATGAGTTTGGTTATTCAGAGTGTTGGGCCCAACCACTTTAGTAAGGAGTTACTAAAGTATATATTTATAAAATTGGATTTCATAAATATATGATGAATAATATTAAGAATTAAACCGGGTACTCAAGGATTAAGATGTAGTAATCTTCAAAATGGCAATCTAGATTCAGGACTTTGTATTACTACGAATATTATAATGAAGGGGTTGCATGTATAATAAAGTCTTGAGATATAATTTATTAATAAGACCTAGAGTACAATTATATTATTATAGTGGTATTGAATATAATTAATGGTAACTTTGGACTTGTCAAGAGTTGACAGAAAAACCCAAGGCCCATTGGAGTTAGAGTCTTATTTGTTCCATTTTGGTCCCACTTCAAGCCACATACTAGAGCCCAATTGGAATGACCGAAAAGGCTGGCCCAATTAGATAATCAGTTATATATATAAGGAAAGAAACATACAGAATTTCATAAGGTTTTCATAAAACTTTCATAGTGGTTGTTCAAAAAGATCACATAAGGAATGAAATGGTTTGTATGTGAGTGTTGGACACTCTCTTATTCTCTTCTTGAAAACTGATTGAGAGACCACCTTTCTTGGGCATCAAGTGGAATTGGAGTGAAAATTAAAAGTATTCTCAAGTACTTCTAATCTTTTGTTTTGAATTTCACTGCACCAAGGTATGCTTTCTTGTTCTTAAATTCTGAAACTTATATAGTACATGTTATCAATTGCGAATGAAGTAGATCCGTTAATTTTCCGCTACGTATATTTTGTATGTGATACAAACATGTATTTTTTCAATAGTTGGCCGAGTTGGTTGGGCTCTTGGTCTCAAGGTGCTTGTACTAGGCTCGATTGGGTATGCTCCCCAGTTCGAATCTTGCTACCTGCACTTTGAAAATAATTTCTTGGGCCAGCGCTTTACCCCTTCGTGGGCCCACCCGGCGCGAACAGTAATTAGTCTCTAATTGAAAGTTTTGAGGATACATTGTGCGAGAGCAAAAAAAAAAAAAAAAAAAGCAAGACTGATCAATGAAGTTTCTATGTTTCAAAAAGAGTGGCTGAGAGAGTATGTACATTGTACTGTGAGAAAGAAGGCCAAAAATTATATAATAACTCGTGCTTTTTTCTTTTTTCCTTTTTTCTCCCACTGAATATAATAACTCGTGATTGATTTTTATTAACAGGCTCTTCGTATTCAACTAATACGATCTATTTTTAGTTAATTGTCTGATGGTTTTTTTGGACGAGATCTGTTTGATGGTTGAATAAAAAATATGGAATTTAATTTCTGCTTATATAAAAAACTGATTGATTTTTTTTTTATGGGACTGATTGGTGTCTTGATTTAATGATAAAAAGTTATTATCAGGAGCGAATGCCATATGTTGAACTTATCTTAAAAAAATAAAAATAAAAAACAACTATCATCTATTCTCTTTTCCTTTCTCAAAAAAAAAAAAAAAAAAAAAAAAAAAAAAAAAAAAAAAAAAAAATCTATTCTCTTTTTGGGGCTTGAATGGAGGGAAGTTGTATCTGCTTACACCAAAAACTTATTGATATCTTAATCTAATGATAAAGAATTATTATCATGAGCAAACGCAATAAGTTGAACCTATCTTTAAAAAATAAAAATAAAAAACAACTATCATCTATTCTCTTTTCCCTTCTTAAAAAAAAAATCATTTCTCTTTTGGGGCTTGAATGGAGGGGAGTTGTATTGGGCTTGAATTATGGAAAGATTATACGGCCCACAGAACCTTTTTATTTTTTTGGTATTGTATGGGCTGAAGTATTTTTGAAGCAGCGAACCATTTCTTTTGGACTGTTCATTTAATTTTGGGCTTTTTTTAGGGTATTAGTAATAATTATATGCCCTTATTTGGTATATTTACGGTATTAGTAATAATTATATATATAATATATATAACCGCCCTAATAGACCGCCCCTTCTTAGCCTTGCGATATATATTACACATATCCTTGCCCTAATCGACCGCCCCTTATATATACACATAGATATTCAAAGTTTCTAACTTGTTCCAGAAAAAAAGTTTCTAACTCTGAGTTTGAGACTTCTTATATTCATCAAACATTCATCAAAAAGTTTCATAAATTTTTTTTTTACATTCATCAAAAAGTTTGAGACTATCAAACATTCATCAAAAATTTCTTACGACTTCCTACGTGTTTATAGAAAAGGGAAAGAAACTTCTTTGATTTCCTGAAACAATGGAGATGGTGGGGTTTCGATATGATCCTACAGATGAAGAGTTGATGAAGATTTTAATGAAGAAGGTCAACGATGCTGAACAAACTCACCTAAATCATCGTTTTGATTTTATTGTGAATGATTGTGAGATATATGGCAAAATTCCTCCATGGGAAATATATGATTCTCATACCCACTATCATTTACACACTTTCCACCGCAAGCTCTACGTCTTCACCGACCTCAAAACAACAACCGGCAATCGTGTGTGCAGGGCTGCCGCTTGCGGAACCTGGCTTGAAAAAAGCAAGCCCAAAAGAATGTATGATTCTCAGGGCAATGTTATTGGGATCGACAGGATGCTCTCTTTTAAGGCCAAGGATCTTCATTCGGGCAAACTCAATAAAACTAATTGGATAATGCACGAGTTCTCCTTGGCAAAACAGGAATTTGGAAGAATAAACACAGTCCTCTGTGTCATCTATAAACTAAATAAAGGGTCAGGGTCAGGGTCAGATTGTGAGGAGGCCAACGGAAGAGGTCTCAAAAGAGCTTTTTCTTCTACTACTGCTGATGAAGAGTTCTCATGCTTCAATACAACTGCTGCTGCTGCTGTGATTTCACTTGAGCCTGAGCCTGAGCCTGAGCCTATGATGCCTAGTGCTGATGATGAAGCGTTTGCTGCATGGGTTTCTGGATGTTTTTCTTCTACTGCCGCTGTAGCTGAAGAGGCCTCAACCTTCAATACAACTGGTGTGATGTCACATGGACAAGAAGATGCCCAAGCCCAAGAACACAAAAAAAGACGGTTGGATGCTGATGCTTTTACGGATGAAGAGTTTGCTGCATGGATAGCTGATCCCACATTCCCAGATGAACCATTGAGTCAAATATTTTCTGATCTACCACCCCTGGTTGAAGTATGCAGTCAATCCAAATCAGACTCTGTTGCTGATGCTGATTTTGATGCATTAATTACTTCATTAATTTCTGATCCGAAACAATCCGATGAAGCATGGAGTAAAATCTTTTGTATATGAGAATTCTTTTTCTTCTCTTTTAGTCTTGCACAGATTTTTTGTTCTTCTCTTTTCAGTTTATAGTTAGCATGTCTTTAGTTAGAACTCTGGCAAATGGGTTGTTAGCAATGTAGCTTAAGAATTGAAGGATTGTACAAAAACTTGTTTTGATGGTGAAGGAGCTATTTGTCAACTCAAAGTTATAAACTTCTTTTGCTTTCTTCTCTTATTTGCAATCTTTATGTTTTGATATATAAATGTGTTGTGAAGGTTTAGATATAGTGTGACTCTATTATTTCTTGGTTTCATTTATCACATTTTTTTTCATTCTCTTTCCCTCTTAGCAATACTTGGATGCTATTGGTTAGGGTTTTTTTTTCAATGATTGATTTTAAGGTGCAATTCCAATTTCCCTTGTAACTAAAGATGATTTCTGGTCACTCTAAGCACCTTGGGAATTGAATGAATACATATGAAAGCTTGAAATTTAAACATTTTATGATTACATAATTATCTTGTTTGTGCTGCAATTTCTCATTGTTGGTGAAATCTCCATGTTTGACTTAAAAAAAGAAACATTATAAAATAAATTTAGAGAATTTCTAACATATGATGCTTTATTATCTGTAAATATTTTCTCTTTTGGGAATTAGTTTAAAATCTACTCATAGCCTAATAAAAGCTAGAAGAAGTTTCATAGCATGCGTATTATTCTAGAACTGTTTATGAAGGTTGCCCATAATTGTTTCAACATTATCATCATCATATTATGTGGCATTGTGAGTATTCTAGGGAATTATGGTATATGGGTTTGTGCCTATTTGGCTTGCAATGGGTTATGCCTCGCCGTGTAGTGGACTTGCTGGCTGGTTGGACAGGTCGGTGTGGTAAGTTCAGGGGAGGCAATTGCTGGAAGGCCATTCATTTGTGCCTTATGTGGATCATTTGGTGTGAATGGAACAATCGGGCTTTTGAAGGAATTAGAACAGAACGCAGAACAATGGAGCTCAAGATGATTATTTTAAGATCTTTGTTTTGACTGGATGGCTGAAACATCTATGTACTTGAGATCCAGTTTTTTCAATTTTCTAGACTCTTGTAACACGTCATAATTCTGCAGTTCCAGTACGCAGCTTGTGTACAGGAGGTGCATTTATTCAATCTAATTAATTTTCTTATTTACCTATAAAAAAAAATTAAAAAAAAAAAAAAAAAATTGGAATCTCCTCCCCTTTTTGTCTTTGTGTGTGCGCGATGATAAAAATTATTTATGGTCTTTATAGTTCCGATGCTCTCTCACTCTTTTCTTCCTCAACTTCAGTCTTGATGTTTACGAGAATCCTCAACTTCCGCTGCTCTTTTTCTTATGCTACATGAACAATCATGGATTTTCAAACATATCATTTATTTGGCTAGTATTCCTATCACCCTCTTTGTATTGATGCAGTTCCCCTTTCTTGTTGCCATGGCAATTTCAACTTACAGACCTAGCATCTTCGATAGGAAAATGAAGCGTTAGTTTTAACATATTCATTATTTGTGTTTTACTTATATGACGTACTAGTGTCCTGTTAATAATTGGCATATATCAGCCAAACATGAAGAATTTTCTTTCTTTATACTTTTTCTCAGTTATCCAAATAATGGGACATTCTCTCCTTTTCTTTGTTGAGATGTCTCTCAGCCTTCATTAGATAATCCCCAAAATCACAAGACCCAATGAAATGTTGAGACTCAAGACAGTAAAAATCAGCTGAAACATCATGAAAGTGCTGCTCAAAGTCTTCTTTGTAAACAGAAGAACCTAAATCCGTTAGAATCTTTATAATATTCCTCATTAAATCCCTATTTGTAACTTCACCATTCCTTTCTTGATGAACAAACTCAAGAAGTGTATCCTGAAGCCTAGTCTGGGGAATGACAATATCTCTCCACAAATTGAACCCAAGCTCACGAATGGGAGTTTTGTGGGTGCTTGGGATGAAATTTTTTTCCATGTACATCATTACATCTCAGATCGTTTCCAATGCCTTCTTATAATCTGCCCATTTCCTGTTCAGCTCTTCCAATAATAACTCTCCTTGAGCATCTTGAATCAATTTAGATATTTCGCTTAGATAAGAAGTCATAGTCATCACAAGTCCAGAGTAGAGTTGCTCTCCAAATTTGTGCAGCACCATATTAAAAGCATGCCTGAATGTACTCAGAATCTTAAACATCAGAAATATGAAGTTTTCTTATGTAAAAAATAATAATTTCAGCATCTCACACATTTAATAATATAAATCCAATAGAATTCCAGTAGCTTTGCCACTTTAAAAGAAAATTACTTTACTAGGACAGATGATGTGGAAAGATACATGCTACTTATAAGAGAACTCTTAATGCTGCCACAACTAGCAGGACCTTGCAAAAAATGCCATAGGATTGACTCTATCAAACCAAGTTATAAGTCCTTTTGTGATATTATGCTTCATGGCACAAAATGACGAGCTTCCAAGAACAAAATAGATGAAGAGCTGATGGAACGAGAATCTTGAGACATCAATGAAGATACATAAAAATAGAATAAGTAGATAAATCAATCCATGAGTTGCTAACAATTTGACAGAAAACCATTTGAAGAATTGCCAATTCTAAACCTAGAGAAACATATTTAAATGGGAGGATACATTTTATTGAAGTTAAATAACCAGGATAACAAAACGAACAGAAATTTGGTAACTTCAATATGAGACAATCCATGGTAAAAATTATAACAAGGAAAAAAAAAGGTTAGGAAAACAAGATTGCCAAAATCAACAATATAATTACCAAGGCAATTGATGACATAGAAACGCCCAAAACTCCAACCTTTGACTTTGATATTAGGACTCTTGTATCCAGTTAAGTCTATAGATAAAGACCAAATTTCCACTTTTAAAATACTAATATAATTAAAATAAATCACAACTTATCTCCACCATAAAGCCCACTTCTTAGAAATTTAATTACCAACCCACTTCTTATAAATTAAATTCCACCATAAAGCCCAAATCCAAGCATTTTCAATAGAAAACCCTTTAAAATCACGGTTACAGGTCTCTGTATTTGCTTCCCTTTTGTTGAAAATCACGGTTATCTCAACTTTCTGTATTCACCATGTCAAAGTTTGTTCCTTCCCCTTCCCCACCTTTTAATGGCAGTCTCTCTGTCTTCCTCCCTCCTCTCCTCGCAGTATATAAATACTGACAGAACCTGGATGATTCAATTGAGGTATCTCTAAATCCTAATTTTTTTTTTTTTTTTTGTGCTGTATTCTTTTACTTGATGTTTTTTATTCCCTTTTTACATTTTGTTAATGCCTCTTTTGTGCTGTATACCCAAGGTAATTTGATTAGAGTTTTCAATACTGTAGCCGCTTTCCTTTGTGATCGTGGGATAAGAAATCTGTGTATGTATCAAATTTTCTATGTCAGCATAAATTTTCTGCAGATATGCAATGGACTAGAGTAGATCACCCATGCCTCCTCCTCAATCTCGTCTCCAGCAACGCCCTTCCCTTTGTTTTCCTTCATGGTTGCCATTCCTAAAAAAAAAAAAAAAAAAAAAGTTCAGAATTTGGACAACTTAAATATTCAATAAAAGAAAAAAGAGAAGAAAAAACTCACGTCTTCGGGTGGTAAGCTCATGGGCAAGCGCTTCTTCTGTGGGTTCAGGTCCAAGTCCCAAACTTGCAAGATGGCGAAGTATCACCAAGCAATGAAACGTCCTATCTGCAAAAGAACGAGCTTGCTGGACACGGTCTAGATAGAACTTGGATAGAGCAGGTCGTCTCACAACTGCAAAAGAGAAAAAAATTAGACAAGTATGATAAGGAAAAATAAAGCAAGGGGTGGAAAATAACATACCCTCTGGACAAAGATGACCCATTTCACCAGTATAAGGAGGAAATGGATCCCTGCCTACTTCAACAGAGTTTCTTGCCCAGAACCTAGAGATGAAGAAAAACTCCGTCTTTCATTTCCTATTAGGCGTGGGGAGGGACCTAACCAACCTACAGTTAGAACCCCTCGCTAAAAACTAATAAAATCCCAAGGCCTGACTAATCTCAAAGGGCTTATAATAGTAAAGAAACTCGTCCACAATAAGAGGGTGGTTTCCGTTAAAAACTACCCTCCACAACACTTGCATGGATACGATGAGCCTTCATGCATTGGGGTTAAGCTAGTTTATACCTATGCCCAGCCTGTGAAGAATCTCCCTAGTAAAAGCGTTGAGAGGCAACCTAAGACCCCCCAACAAGTAAGCCTCGTATATACCAACTCCAAGACAAGGGGAAAAACACCATTCACCTCGGACAGCTAGACGAGGATTCAAATTGTCTGGAATCTGATACCAACTCTTAATGGAACCTAGTTTTTTCTCATCTATCTTAGAAGGAACACCTACTGCGCAGCAATATAAGATATCCTTCTCTTCACCTGAAGAGGGGATGGACGCTGGTACGAGAAAGGACGGGCCAGCCAACGAACTTGACGTCGTCCTCTGCTTTAACTCTTCCTGGAGAACCTCTAAAGGAACCCTAAGAACCATAGACGAGTAATGCTCATCCGAAGAACTACTCACACTACTGTCACTCCCACTACTACTACTATTATTGCTCTCATCATGATATTCATCTATCTCCCTCTCATCGTTGTTGCTAGACGAGGACACTATGATAGCAATTTTGTAAAAGAATAACTTAAGAAGGAAACCTATAGGCGGGGAAAAGAGGATACCTGATTCTAGACGAAGACGACTAAGGACGAGAGGAAACTTCTAAATGGTGCGCAGAACAACTGATGTCAACGAAGGAAATATGAGAAATGTGAGAGGGTAAGAGGGGTATTCTCCTATTTATACACTGACCAATTAAAATGTGCCACGTGGCACATTTTTGAAAAACGAAGCGACGCGACCTGAAAGCCTCTAAGATTAAGCCACGTGTCAACTTCCTTGGCACATCCCCTGAATATTCCTTTAATAAGTAATTAATGATTTAAAAAACAATGATGGCGTGGACAACACAAGGACAAAGGGGCAACTGATGGGGACTAAGTTAAGGATATTCGTCCATGGTGGTCGTCCACAGTCACCACGTCCATAACTTGATCACATCCAGAAAACCTTAAGAAGAGGAGAACAAGGACATTGTACTTAGGAACAATACATGTCCCTTTCTAACAAGATCAGGTTAGTCGTCCATAGCACAAAAGCAAGGATGACTAAATAACAGTTGGTGAATCCTAAAAAAAAACTTCTCATAAAGTTCCTTATGATCTGACCATAACATGCTACTCTGATAATGTGGAAGGAGTTCCTCGTAATTCGCTCCACGTACTCCATTTACTAATTTTCTCCATTAACTGCTCACATCACCCACGATGGTAGCGAATCCGAACAAGTAGACCCACTCCAAACTCTCTATAAAAGAAGCAAGTCCCATTCACTCGAGGTAAGTTCTACTATTCATAGTTTCCCATTCTTGTGTTCTAGAGAGAAAATTGACTTAACCGTTGGAGGGTCCTTGGTCGAGTTACACCCATCACCATAACTTGAAGCATTCCAGCCTACTGATTTTCATGTATCATCAGTTGGCGCCGTTTGTGGGGAGACGAGTTAGTTAAATTTCTGTGTTAACTTCTTAGCTTTGCAAGACAAAAAGACTGCATGGTTCGAACTAGGTCGATGACCACCAGTCCAGGACACCAAGAGAGTGGAAACGCCTCCAGTCACCCAAACTGTGCACTAGCACCCTCGATGACCGTCCAACAATAGTTACAGTCCATGGCAGCAACGATGGCAGAACTAACGCAACAGAACCAGGAGTTAACTAGAGAAGTTAATAGACAGTGTCAACAGCGACATGGTGAAAAACAAGGCCAGAATTCAAAGAATGAAGGGGCTGAGAATAATGCTGAAGGAGACCAGTCCAAAGGTACCGTTACTTGTACGGTATCACATTTGGAAAGGGAGATGGACCAGATGAAAAGAGTCATGGAAGAGATGAAGGATTCCATTAGGAGAGCAAATCATGTGGATGACCTTGTCCACAGGACTAATTCCCTCCTCATTGCATCCATCACGAGTCATCCCCCACCTTCCAAGCTCAAAATGCTTACCTTAGACTCATATAATGGGACGCATGATCCTTGTGATCACATTGCTACATTCAAGACAACCATGCATCTCCAAGGTGTTCTAGACGAAATCATGTGCAAAGTCTTTCCTACCACGTTGAAAGGCCTGGCCAAAGTATGGTTTGGTAAGCTACCACCAAACACCATAACTTCATTCTAGGAGTTAAGTTGTTTGTCAACAACTTTGTAAGGGGACAAAGGCAAAAACGTTCCTTGTCTAGCCTGTTTAACATAGAATAAAAAGAAAACGAAAGTCTGCATACTTTCATTAGCCATTTTAACAGAGAAGCCTTGTTGGTGGACAAGATGGATGACAAGATCCTCTTAGCAGCTTTCTACAATGGTGTCAGTTCAGACTTGTTATCCATAAGTTGTACAACTAGGAGCCGCAAACGATGGCTGAATAGATACATTTAGCCCAAAGTTTCATGAACACAGAAGACGCGATTATTGCTAAGAAAAAGAAGAAAGGTGAACGGCTGGACAATGGTTATATACACCATCCAGAGCAAGGTCCTCGTCCAAAGGGATCGTGACAGCAAGAAGGTAGGGTCGTCCTCAGGACGATACTCTAACTACACTCCCTTGAATACTCCACTTGACCAAGTGTTAATGCAGATCAAAGACGATCCATCCTTGAAGTGGCTCAAGAGGATGAAAGGAGATTCTAGCAAGTGGAACAAAAGCAAGTACTGTCGTTTTCACCATGACCATGGATATGATACGGATGAATGCTATGACTTGAAGCAGCAGATTGAAACTCTCATTAAGTAGGGAAAGTTAAAAAACTTTCTTGGGCGAGACTATAAAGACGAGAGACAGCCAATGAAGGGCAAAGCAGAAGAGCCAACACGTCAACCGCTTGGAGAAATAAGGATCATTGTAGGGGGTACATCAACAGGAAGTTCGTCCAAAGCCAAGAAAACCTACCTGTGGGAAGTCCAGAATGTTCAAATATCTGGATGACTGCCGAGGATGATCAGAGCAGATGAACCAGCCATTGTTTTCATGGACAAGGATGCAAGACGACTGCACTATCCTCATGATGATGCGATTGTCATTACTTTGGAAATCGCAAATTATACAACTAGAAGGGTGTTAATAGATAATGGGAGTTCAGCAAACATCCTCTACTATCCAGCATTTCAGCAACGTCCACCTACCACTTGTCTGTCAAGTTCCCAACGGAGTATGGCATTGGAGAAATACAAGGAGATCAATTAGCAACTAGAGAATGCTACTTAGCAATGTTGGCTATGGACGAGCAGATGCAGACAATGAACATTGAAGAAAGAAGAACATTGGCTGAGCCAATTGAGGTATTGGAAGATGTACCGTTGGATAAGTCCAACCCGGAGAAGTTTACCAGGATTGGGACGAGTATGAAGGAGAAGACGAAGTAGGATCTCGTTGGATTCCTAAAAAAAGCATAGATGTTTTTGCTTGGAGACATGAAGACATACTTGGGATTGACCCCGTGTGATTACTCATCGTTTAAACGTGTCCCCGTCTTACAAGCCCATCTGTCAGAAGAAGAGAGTGTTTGCCCCAGAACGAGATAATGCCATCAAAGAAGAAGTTCATATGTTAATCACTGTAGAGTTCATCCATGAAGTTTACTACCTTGATTGGCTAGCTAATGTAGTGATGGTCAAAAAGGCTAATGGCAAATGGAGGATGTGCGTGGATTTCACATATTTAAACAAGGCATGCTCAAAGGATAACTACCCTCTTCCACGCATTGATTAGTTGGTGGATTCAACAGCTGGACACCAGCTGCTAAGTTTCATGGATACATTCTCAAGGTATAACTAGATTAAGATGGACAAGGCAGACCAGGAGAAAACATCATTCATTACAAGCCAATGTTTTTTTTGTTATAAAGTGATGCCATTTGGTTTGAAAAATGCAGGAGCTACCTACTAGAGGCTAGACAACCATATGTTTTGTCCACAAATTGGGAGAATGTAGAAATCTTATCAAGCGAGAGTGGATTGTCCTTCCACTTTACACATACCGTGAGGCCAACACTATAGCTAATGGCTTGGCCAAGAGAGGAAGCTCACAACAAGACAAAATTTTTGTGTGTGGAACATGCCCAAATTTTGTTTATGAATAGTATATTAGCGATGGTTTTCATAATTAAAAAAAAAATTAAGAAAAGAAAAAAGAAAAAAGAAAAAAGAGAGAATGTTGGACTATGTAAGAGTGTTGGAGTACTTTTGGCATTGTTTTATGAAATATGCTTAACTAAGACTTAAATTCTTCGATTAATGTACTCTAGGATTTTTATGACAATATTACTGTAAAATTCTTTAAATTATGTTCATTCATTTTAAGATGAGTTGTTCGATTTTATTACCTTAACAATAATTCATAGAAATAATATTGTGATAAAATCTAATCTATTCATTCAAATGAATGGATAGGATTTAAAGAATTACAAATAGAGTTGTCTTAATAACTTTAAAAAGGGTCTTTTAGGCCATGTTTGGTTTGGAGAGTACTCAATTTTTATGTCTCAACACTCAAATCTCATCACTCCAACTCATTACCCAATTCTCATATTTCTAACTCAAAATTTTTCCAAAATCTACTTGCAATCTGTTTGGATGATAATTCTCAGCAGCATTTCAATTCAAAAACTCAACTTTGAAGTAAAGTTGTGGGACCTATGAAAATTATTGCTCAGCAAAATGCACAGAACGGCTACTGTGAGTACCCGCGTAGACTCTCTCTCCACTTCAGAACCCATTCACATCTTCATCTCTTTAAACAAAACCTAACATAAATTTGGCTTTCCTCTATCTCTCTGTTTTCTCAAAGTTGTTGTATGGCTACAGGGATGAAGTTTCTTTATATGATAATGGGTTTTATGAAAAGCAAATCTAATAGAAAATCCAACAACAAAAAGGTAGAAAAAAAAAAAAAAGTTAGAAATTATAGAGAGAATCAAATCAGGCTTTAGGGATTTAGGAATTTAGAAATTATAGAAAGTTCCAAGAAATTTTCCCCCAATCCACTACGGAAGTGCTTACACAGTTGGGTTTATTGTGAGATGCGAGACCTAAAGATGCAAGACCCACTGCAAACTTCACAACATACACAGACATGGAAGAGGAGAGATCGAAACTTCAGAGTTTGCAAGACCCAGATCGGTTCTTCAGTTATCGGAGTTGTTCTTCACTTCTAAGGATGCAAGAAGGAAAGATATCTCTTCAATTTTTTGGAAGAGATGAAGCTCCAAACTAAAAGAAATGAGTTAAGGAAAGTGAAACTAAGGAAAAGTGAAGGAACAACATAAGTCTAGTGTGTGCACAATGATTGCCGTTGTAGTGCATGTGAAACTCTGACTTTGATGTTGACAATACATACATGTGGGACCCAAGTAAATGAACAAAATTGCGAAATTGCCCTCATAACTCAGTTTTGAGAATCCGGAAACACCAAAAACTTGTTCTCATTTTCCATAACTCTAACTCAATTTTTTGAGTCATGAGTTATGGAAATTGAGAGTAGAAATCAAACCAAACAGCTACAACTGGTGTGGGTCCCACGAAAAGTGAGTGATGTGTTATGAAAATTGAGTGATGAGTGATGAAAACAGGGCAAACCAAACAGGGTCTTAGTTTTGTTTTCTTCACACCCATGGTTTTCTTGTATGGTTAGCCCGTAACTTTCAGTTAATTCTTTGAATCACTGACCCAAGGAACGATGATACTAATGAATAAATAAATAAATAAATAAATAAATATATATATATATATATATATATAGGGTTGGGTTCAAATTACACCTCGTGTAACTCTAAGCAATGTTACACCACTCAATATTTTTTAATTGGTTGCGAATATTGACAAATCCACCGTTAGATTACATTATCTTCATATATTCTTCATGCTTGCAAAATTTTAAGGTGATCAAAGATTAATAGCCATGTCATCAATCAATTGTTAAAATTCAAATTTTTGTAGTTTAAAATAATGCATAAAAGATGAGTTTATGGATCAAATGGTAAATAACATCCGATTGATATGAAAATTGGCATGCATGTTAAGAACATTTAGAACATGTAATTCAACAGTTGGATTTTCAAAATATTAATTCAATAACAAGTTATTGGGTGGTGTAACATTATTTAGAGTTACACCACCCAATAACTTGATTCAAGATGTTCTATTACTATGATTATATGAATGA
Organism: Notholithocarpus densiflorus; assembly: GCA_030021035.2. Classification (NCBI taxonomy): domain Eukaryota; kingdom Viridiplantae; phylum Streptophyta; class Magnoliopsida; order Fagales; family Fagaceae; genus Notholithocarpus; species Notholithocarpus densiflorus. The sequence goes on along the minus strand of JARYZH020000090.1, from coordinate 1,176,152 downwards.
ATGATCCCTTTTCAAAAAAAAAAAATTAGAATCAGTAACAACTTAATACATAGGATTTTTTGTGAAAATATTATGAATATAGCACTTTTTACAATTAAAAAAAAAAGAGCAATACCCAAAGAATTTCACATCATTTATCACAATAGTTGAGTTAGCAAACTTTTATTAGTTTTCATATAGGTCTAACACTGACATCTCTTATTTATTTACCACTATCAATCTGCCACATCAATAATTGTGAAAAATTGTCAATTTTTTTGTCTATAGATTTTCTGAAGAAAAAATAATTCTGTGTTTAATTAGTAATTTTGTATCTAAAACAAGATAATAGAATTTTAAATAATATTAAATTTTTTTCACAAAAAAGTCATATATATATTTATTTATAGCCTCAAATAGAATTAGGAAGCGCAAACCAGCCTAGCCTAATATGAATATATGGTTATGTGACTATGTTTATGTGTATGAGAAAGAGTGGTGCTACAAGCTTTAGTACAAATACAATAGAGTGTTATTTATTCTTTGTGAGAGAAAACTAAGGGTGTAATAGGGTTTTAGTATTGTGAGAGTGCATGTGTACTACTACTGTAATCTCCTTATTTTATAATGGGAACTTTCTCTATTGCTGTCTATACACGTAGACAAATTGTCAAATCACGTAAGTTCTCTATGTATACTTTTTTTTCTCTTTTCTTTAATCTTGCTTAAACGATTTATTTTCACAGCACTTTTCTTTCTGTTATAATTTGGGAATATGGTCCTACACAAAAAGACCTAAACTTAACAGGAAGCCAAAGACTTTGCCATCAATGGAGCTTTCTCAATTTTTTATCTAGTACTTTCTTAGAAAATATTATTTTGATGACTAGCCCATACCCTTTGTATTATTCTATTTGCATTATTTGAGTAGGCCTAAAATCAAGAAGAGGCTAGAGATTTAGGCCTCAATGGTACTTTTGTAATTCATCTCTGGTAGATTCTTGGAAACTGTTTGGTAGGGATGACTAGCCCATCCCGTTTTATGAGTTTTACTGCTTTTGCATTATCTGAGATGATTTGGACTCAACAAAAGGCCTAAGATTTGGCATCAATTGTTCTTCACCAAGTCAACTCGTATTTAGTGCCTTCTTAAAAAGTATTTCAAAGTGAACACTAGTTCATAACATTGATATTATGAGCTTTGGTTCGAGAAGACAACATACTCAAGAAGAGGCTAGAGACTTTGGCTTCAATAGTGCTTTCATAGTAAATGTTCCATAGTGATGACTAGCTCATAATTAGCTCATAATATTGGTATAATGAGCTTTGCATTATTGGAGAATACCTAAAGTCCTAAACTCAAGAAGATGCCAAAAACTTTGGCATCAATGGTGTTTTCGTAATTTAAATGTAATACGTTCTTTGCAAAATGCTTTGTAGTGATTGGCGTCAATCAATTACACGACCAGTAGTGATGTTGTACTTGACACCTTCCCACTCATAGCAATCACTCTCTTTGTCGGCTGAGTCCCAAGGTGTAAAACAATATTCATCCATTATTTGAGAGGACCTAGACTAAGACTTCGTAGTTCGCATCATGGTGTCTTTCCACCCAGCTACGATGATGATCTTTTCTAAATGAAAAAGGTGCAAGAAGATAATTTATTTTCTTTTGATGAGTAAATACTTTGATTGAGGGAAGTAGACCTTACTGATATAATGAAATCAATGTAGAATTATAAGAAAAAGAGGCCAATATTTTTATAAAAGGGAGCCAAATATAAAATTGTGGAGAATATACTTTTTCTCTTTCTGCTCGGGCCCCTTTGGACTCCACCTGGCTTCATCCCTATACAAAGGAGCTTTCTCATATCATATTTGTGATTTTTTCGAAATAAAAAATGTTACATCCATTATTTGAGATGACCAAGACTTCTTTTATTTCTTTTTTCTTTTTCTTTTTTTATTTTATTTTTATGTGAGAAACATGATGACCAAGACTAAGTGTCTATTTGGGAACAGTTTATCTAATTTATTGTTGAAATTTTTTTACTGAAAGTGTGTTAAAGTATACTTGTACCTTAAAAAAGTTTGAAAAAGTGAGAAAATGCGAGAAAAAAATGAGATTTTAAAAAGCTGTACATAAAAGGTAAAAACTAAAAACTAATACTAAAAGCTGATGTCAAACAAACTCTAAAACTCCGCATCGTGGTCTTTCCACCCACTACAATGGCAACCTTTTCTACTAAATAGAAAAGGTACTAGAAGATTTTTTTTTTTCCTTTTAATGAATGAATATTTTCATTGAGGGAATAAAAAAAACCAATGGCCTTGTGGATATACTTTTATGAAAGAGATTTGACTTTAGGTTGATTTCAATATCATTTCATAATGTTTTTGCTTGAGTCCCTAGATGTAAAATTATTTTCTTCTGTGTATATGATCATGGAAGCTTTGAGTTGTAAGAGAGCTATTTTGTCTTCTCCGGCAACCAAAGCACCCATTAAAATCTAATTGAACAAAAATTAACACCACCAAAAAGCAAAAACATCTTAACTCATCTAATTTTTCTTCTCTTGAATTTCCGTGACAAAAATAAACAAAGTTTTCTCCAAACAAAGTGGTTTTCAGTTAAAATAGCCATAAGCATGCTACATATATACTCGTATCAAACGGTCCACGTTATAGTATTGCAGTTAGTCAAATAATGCAAAGCCTGTTCTTTGTAGTAATCATTATTCACTTACTTCCGTTATTTGTTTTTGTTGGGAAGATAATATCATGAAAAGCCACTAATTGAGCATTTAATATAACATATAGAGACATTACCATATGATGTCACATTTGCATAAATAATAACATTTTATTGATTGAGAGCTCAGGAAGGACCATGTTAGCAGCCCTCTTGATAGACCTAATAATTTCTCCCCAACAAGAAGCCAAAGACTTTGTCAGTGTATTTAGTACTTTCTTCATAGATAATGTTTAGTGATGACTAGCCTATGCCCTTGGTATTATGAGCATTGCATTATATGAGAATACCTAAAACCAAGAAGATGCTAGAGAATTATGGCGCGTTTGGATTGAGGGTGAGGGTGAGGGTGAGGGTGAGGGAGAGGGAGTGGAGGAGAGTAGAGTAGAGTTAGCAAAAAATTAGGGTAATTTCTTGCTAATTTTATTCTACTCCCTTCTACTCGAGAAATTATTATTTACAACAAAAGGACTGTTGATGTGGTTCTCCTTGACCAATGAGATGATGCCATCTATGCAAATGTATGTGTGAGCTTCCTAATCAGTACAAGGAATAAAAAATAAAAATTACCAGATGATGTCACATTTGCATAAATAACAGGATTTTATTTGTTGGGAGTTCAAGGAGGACCACGTTAGTAGTCCTCCTGGTAGACCTAATAATTTCTCCTTCTACTCTCCCTCTCTCATCTTCAATCCAAATGGGCTCTTAAGCATAAATGGTGCTAATATACTGTAATAATAATGCAAAGCGCGTTTCCAAGAGTAAGTCCTTGAAGATATGATGTGTTAGTATTTCAAGGACTCTAACCATTCTATCCTTTTCCTCTCTATATCTTAATTAATTACACACTTGTTTTCCTTTTTTTGGAAAGATAGTCTTCATTCAACAGGCAAAAAAGTTGCATCCACCACTAGTAATATACGAATTTTGCATTATTTAGGAAGACCTAAACAGCTAAACTTAACAAAGACGCCAAGGACTTGGGGTCAATGACGAGTTTTGCAATACATTTCTATTCACTCGATTAAATTTTCCAATCTGTTTTGAACGGTATTGTTACATCTTTTTTTCTTTTTCCATTTTTCTTCAGTGTCAATCACTTTTTCCTTTTAGTTTTATTAGGGATCCTTTTAACAATGAATCATATCAAAATCAATTATTATTTGAACTCTTCAATTTAAAAATGCATATGAATTTTATGAAAGTAATATTGAAATTTAATTAGTCAATAACTCTAATAAGGAATAAAGTAGTCTATATATATATATATATATATATATATATTAATATGCAAAACTCAGAGAAAATTCAATTATAATTTGAAATTATAATATAATTTTGCGTCATGTGTCTAAATTTATGTAGAAACTACACTATAATTATCCATTTAAGTTTATGCCATGTGTCCTCATAAGTTTTTTAATCTTTGTACCAAGTGAGTTAATGAGTGCAAAATACTAAAAATCTAATATTAATGGACTATAAAATTTAAAAAAAAAAAAAAACTAATCACATATACTCAATAAAAATTACTACACAACAAAGATAACCACACATTCTATCTTATTAAAAATTAGAAAAAAAAAATGACCATAAGTAGTATTAAATTTGGGTAAGAATTTTAATATGTGACTAATTATATTTACTTAAAAAAAATTGGCTAATTATTTATACTTTTAAGATAAAAATTGTGTTTAATTTTAAATGTATCGATACATATGCATGTGTTACATGCTATTTTTTATTGATAATTTGACTAATTATTTATTTCTTTATAATAAAAATTGTGTTCACTTTTAAATACATCTATGCGTTTGTATGGATTACATGCTAGTAAATTATAATAAAGGGATTCCTCATCAAATTTGATAGGGTCATAATTATGTATAATTATAAACTTATTAATAATCTAGACCATTGGATAGGTAAAACATATCTTTTATGATAATAAATAGACCGCCACCATCCTACTTGTATACTGTTGCTAAAGGTCTTATAGTTGAATTGGCACCTCCCTATGCACAAAGTACTTGGAAGTCTAAGGGAAAAAGGGTTTGAGCTGCGGGGTTAGCAGCATGTTGTAGTTATATCTCCAAAAAAAAAAAAAATTTACTTGTATACTGTTATAAAAACGCCCACATTTGCTCTAATAATGCAAAGCGCATTCCTTAAAGCTATTCCCAGATCGTATCTCGTGTTTTTTTTTTTTTTTTCCAAAGTTTGCGTTATTTGAGGAGAGCTGGACTAAGACTTCGCATCAATGGTGTCTTTCCACCCACGATCATGGTATCTTCTTTTTATTTTGCCAATATAAAATAAAAAGGTGGAAGAAGATGATCCATTTTCTCTTGGTCAATAAATAGTTTAATTGACTTAACCCTATTATATGTATTCTTTCGCCTTTAGTTTTGCCTAAACTCAAGAGAGGCTAACAACTTTAGCATCAATGGTGTTTTCCCAATTTTGTATCTAGTACTTTCTTGGAAAATATTTAGTGGTGACTAACCCATACCATTGGTTTGAGCTTTGCATTGTTTAAGAAAAACCTGAACTGAAGAAGAGGCCAAAGACTTTGGTGTCAATGTTTGTTGTTTTTCTTTTTTGTTTTTTTGGATAGTTAAGGGTAAGGGGGATTTCAACCTTGGTTGTCTATATTGGAAACACCAATAAATGTCTGCTTATAGGGTCACTCTCTTTCTCATATTGCTGCTGTGTTTAGCTAATTTGGTCAACTACAGTGAAGCCCAAGTGAGTATATTGTCAAATTAATGTTTTATTTTTTATTTTTTTACTCAAAAACCCCAAGGCTTGATTTTTCATAGATCCCTTGAGTTTTCTTGTGAAATTTGTTATGATTTTTTGTGGGTATTGTTTGAATTGAAAAGTTTGTTTCTTGATTTTGGAGATTAATGGGTCTGAGACTTAGATGATGGTGCCAATGGTGGAGTCAGGAAGGATGGAGAAGATGATGATGGTGATGAATGATAGCAGAAGGAGGTTAGGGAGCTTCCAGATATGTGCACTATGCACTTGCTGTGGTGGGGCCAAAGGTCTTTGCTTGCCATCTCCTTGTTGCTATGCCATCAATTGCAACATTCCCAACAGGCCTTTTGGCTTTTGCTCTTTCACTCCCAAGACCTGTAATTGCTTTGGATGCCATCTCTAACTCTCTTTCTCTCTCATTCCATTCTATATAATTTTATAATTTAGTTACATTGTTTAATTTAAGGCTCAAGTTGATGCTGTTGGGAGTGTGGATGGGAAGAATATCTGTTCTTCATTTAAGGCTCTTGGCTTGTCAATAGTGTTTTTTGTTTTTGTTTTTTTTTTAGTTAAGGGTATGAGAGATTTTAACCTTGGATGTCTATATTGGAAATACTAAAAGTGGCAACTAATTGAATTACAATGCTCTTGGTGTGTCAATTTGGCGTGTCAATTGTGCTTTCTTATTTCATATCTAACACACTATTTGAAAATGTTTCATAGTAATGATTAGCCTATACCATTGATTCTACTAGCTTTACATTATTTGATGGGTAAAAGCCATTAGATGGGTATATTTTGAAGTTGCAAAGATATCTGGAAAAAGCCAATGAGTTCAAGCTCAAATGGCACAAGTACATGATGATATTAAAGAACCTTTAGAGTAGAAAAAATCAAACAACAAAATAGCATTAAATTTTGTTAGGATCAATGTGTTAGTGTTGGCGAATTCCATGACTTTGTAATTGGCAAATTGAGTATGTAATGAGTCTACGAAGTTCAGATCAAGTTTAAGATAAATAGTGCAAGAAACAGCTCAAATTGGTCATATGGATAAATATGCAGTGAAGCTTTTACAAAGGTAAATCTTAATTGGTTTCCGCTGGGCTTATCAGTGTCTAATAAAAGAAGTGTTTGTTTTTGCAATTTCCTGAAATGGGGTGATAGGATTCGATGTGCCTATCTTCTGGTTTTGAACATATTGTGAATTCTTGAGCATGTCACATGTTGGCATGTGTTTATGAGTTTACTAAACATAGCATCTTTTTTTCATTTTTTAAATTAGAAACATTAAACCCTTCAAGATGTCATTCGACCAAACATGGGGACAAGGAATATTTTTAGCAGCCTTAGCCAGTTTATTTGCTATGGCATTCCCTTGTCTCTTTACGTGAATAAAAGTAGCTGATACAAAGTTCAAAGCCAAAGCTTTAACATCCTCCAGAATATGACCAAATGAGCTGTAGCAAGGAGTGCCCGAGTTGATAGCAGTTGTGATAGTTTCAGAATCCCCTTCAAAAACCATGTCTGCAAGTCTAAGCTGAAGGGCGTACCGTACAGCTTTTCTACATGCGATGGCCTCGACCTCCTCCACTGTTCCAGGTAGTGCCGTTCTGTCTGAGAGAGCCCTATAGACCCTTCCATCAGCATCTCTGACTACTACTCCAACTTCCGCCTGCCAAATTTCTTTGAACAGAGCACCATCATAATTGACTTTATGCTGTGAAGTCTGGGGGGGGGGGGGTACCAACGTGTTGCACTTGTGGGCCTGAACTTGGGTATGTGAGGCTCTTGTGCTAATCGGTATTCGAGTAATCTCTCTCGCATGTCCTGGTACAGCAGCTGAAACGGAAGGGAAGATGCTTGCATTCTTGTGGCATTTCTTTTGTTCCATATACTCCAGGCAACAAAAGCGAACCATTCAGCCAGGTTTGGTTCTTTTGAATTTGTGATTCCAATCCACAGATCTCTAAAGTCCACGAAGCGCATGGAGAGCTGGTTTATAAGGATTTCTTCTTCCCACCAGACCTCCTTGAGTACTTGGCAGCCCCACAAGGCATGAACAGAGTCCTCAACTTCCTTATTGCACCATTCGCATAGTGCATTCCTTGTGACATTCCTAGCCAGCAGATTCTTTTTGGTGGGGAGTGATTCACGACAAGCTTTCCATAGGAAGTGCTTGATTTTATTTGGAACACTCAAGGACCAAATTCTTCTCCAACAACTCGTTTGGGCCGAAGCATCAGATGGGCTAGGAGTGGAAAAATCCTGCATAGACGTCAACATTTTGTATGCACCCTTAGTCGAGTATCTCCCTGACTTGGTGCCAGCCCAAATGAGAAGATCAGGGGCTCGGGTTGAGCTTAGTGGGATTCCCAGAATTTGTTGGGCTTCATGGGGAAAGAATTCTTGTGTTACTCGTTCTTTAATCCACCTTGGGCCATCCTCATCAATAAGAGCACATACCTTTGCATTCATAGGGAGGTTTTTTTGGGGAGAGATGATATGTTTTGTTGACATATCAGGCAGCCACTTATCACCCCTAATCTACACTTAAGTACCATCCCCAATCCACCAATATGCTCCTTGCTTGACCACCTCCCTAGCCTTGAGAATGCTTTGCCAAGCGTATGACCCATTGGATTTTACCCCACTCTCAAGAACCGAGCACGTAGGGAAGAACCTTGCTTTGAAGACTTTGTAGAACATGGAATCGGTATTATGAATTAATCTCCAAATCTGTTTACCTAGGAGAGCTAGATTAAAATTTTCCAATTCCCTAAATCCCAAACCACCATGTAATTTTGGTAAGCAAAGTTTTTTCCAAGCTATCCAATGGATTTTTCTTGCCTCACCCGAATACCCCCACCAAAATTTTCTAGTCAATGCTTCAATGTCCTTGCACAAATTTTTGGGGAGTTTGAAACACCCCATAGTGAAGGTCGGCATTGCTTGGATGACTGCTTTGATTAAGATCTCCCGGCCTACTTGTGATAGGAGTTTTTCTTTCCAAACTTGGATTTTGTGCCACACTCTCTCTCTAATATAGCTGAAGGTTTCCTTCTTTGCTCTCCCTACAAAGGATGGCATACCCAAATATTTTTCATATTGAGTCACCACCTCTACCCCCACCAAGTCCTTCACCCTATTCTTGATGACTTCTTGTGTATTTGTGCTGAAGAATAATTGTGTTTTGCCACGGTTGATTTTTAGACTTGACGCTTCTTCATACATTGTGAGGATATTCATCACCGTTTGGCAATCTGTATCATTGGCTCTACAGAAGAGCAAGCTATCATGCGCAAAGAATAAGTGGGTGATTTTTGGCCCTTCTTTGCAAAGAGACACTCCATGTAATTCTCCATTGTCAGCTGCCTGTTGTATTAAAGAATGTAGACCTTCTGCACATAAAAGAAATAAGTAAGGTGATAGAGGGTCTCCTTGACGGAGACCCCTACTTGGGTGAAAAAATCTATGAGGTTCTCCATTAATCATGATAGAGAAAGAGACCGAACGAAAGCAGCAACCCACTAGATTCCTCCATTTACCATCAAAACCCAATCTCTCCATTATTTTATCCAAGAAATCCCATTCAACCCTATCATATGCTTTACTCATGTCAAGTTTTAGAGCCATGAACCCCGTTTTGCCTTTTCTTTTATTTTTTAGGTGGTGGAGTGTTTCAAAGGCAACAACAATGTTATCAGTAATGAGACGATCTGACATGAAAGCACTTTGAGTCTCGGAGACAAGTTTAGGGAGGATTTTTTTTGAGTCGGTTGGCTATGGTTTTTGAGATTATTTTGTATATGACATTGCATAGGCTTATGGGACGGTAATCTTTTAGGTTTGTTGGTGATTTTGTTTTGGGGATGAGGGTAATGAAAGTATGGTTTAGGTTTGGAGGCATTATTCCCGAATTTAAGACAGATAAGGTTGCTTTTGTAACATCAGACCCAACAGTATTCCAATAAGATTTGTAAAAGATTGGGGGCATACCATCGGGGCCAGGAGTTGTCATAGGTTTCATTTGCTTGAGTGCTTGCTCCACCTCCATGGCTGTGAAAGGCCGGGTTAGATCGGCATTCATCTGTGATGTCACTTTGGGTTCAATCCCTTGAAGGATTGGATCAAACCCGGCTGGGTTGACTGATTGGAAGATAGATTGGAAATATTGCACAAAGGCCTCCCCGATCTTCTGTTCATCCTTAACAACTTCCCCACTGTCAAGGGTCAGTTTGGAGATGAAATTTCTTCGATTTCTCTGGTTTGCACGACTGTGGAAATAGGCTGTGTTTAGATCCCCCGCTTTCAGCTAATTCACCCTTGATCTTTGCTGCCATAGACATTCTTCCTTGACCATCAAATCATGCACCTCAGCCCTCAAACTTCTCACCTAAAAATGGTTGGATCCGTTCATGGAGTTTGCTTCTGCCTGCTTTAGCAATTTTTTCTTTTGTTGCAGCATGCGACGGATGTTGCCGAATGAATGTTTACTCCAAGACTGAAGGGATAATCGGCATGCCTCTAAATTTTTTGCCACTCTGCCAATCGGATTTTCAATTGCATGGTCCTCCCATGAGTTTTTTATCACCGTTTCACACCCTTCATCCCTCATCCAGACCGCTTCAAACCTAAAAGGTTTCCTTTTCCTGTAAAACTGGGCATTTTCATCGTCAGTACAAATCCATAATGGGCTATGATCCGAGAGCGAACCAGAGATGTAATGAACTTTGGTTGATGGGAACATTTGAATCCATGGGTTGGTTGCTACTCCTCTGTCCAATCTAATCCAAGTCACTGTACCATCAAACTGGTTGTTGCACCATGTGAACGGAGAGCCAACAAAACCCAAGTCCTGGAATCCACAGAAGTCAAGAGCTTCTCTAAAGTCAATCATTTGTCTCTCCCGACACATTGCACCACCCAGTTTCTCTTATGCTCTGACAATCTCATTGAAGTCCCCCGCACAAAACCAAGGGAGATCCATTTTGAGGCTTAAATGTTTTAGTAGTGCCCAGGAGTGTTCCCGGTTGGCCGTTACAGGGTTTTCGTAGAATCCCGTAAACTGCCAGGCGTCATCCACTCCTGGGTTCACCACTGCATCAATGTAAGTTGGGGTTGCATCCATCACGTGTAGATTGATGTCTCTGCTCAAAAACAGTACGAGGCCACCACCTGTATTGAGTCTAGAGACTATGTGGACATTGTCTAGCTGCAGTTTTACCTTTAAATTCTTCACGTAGTTGTCTTTTGATTTTGTTTCCATGAGAAAAACAATTGTGGGAGCGTATTTTTTCACCATCTTGGTGAGTTCCTGAACTGCACATGGTCATCCCAAACCACGGCAGTTCCAGCTTATGGTGTTCATTGGTGTCGGCGGGGCTGCTTGGCAGCCACCACTGTTGGGTAAGCTTCTGGGGATTCCTTATAGGGCATTGAGATTTTTTTTGTGGGATGGCTACCTTCTTCAGACTCATCACTTCTTTTGTGTTTTCTCTCAATCATGAGCACGTCACTTGGGCTGCTTTGTTTGTCACGTGGAATTCTGGCCCACGTTGTTTTGGTTGGCAAAGGATTGGGTTGGCTTTGTGTGTTATTGGTGGGCTGATGAGTGGTGCACGGCCCAATGTGGTAGGGGTGTGTTGGGGTTGGCTTTGTGTGGTGATGGTGGGCTGATGAGTGGTGCACGGCCCAATAGTGGTAGGAGTGTGTTGGGTTAGAACTTTGGGCTTTAAGTCCAGATTGGTCTCGGATTCAGTGTGTGTGGGGTTTAAGACTTTCTCTCTGTCATCAATGTTGGCATTTATGCTGGATTTTTTAACGGTTGCTTCCTCAGTGCCAGAAATGCAGCCGTTAGGGGCATTGAATGTGTGATTCTCTTGCCAATCAGCACTGGATTGATGAGCAATTATGACCTCATTTATTGTCATGGTAGTGACAGTTGTTGGGATTGTCGCCGGGGTTGGTGGAAGATCACGTGGCTGGGATGTTGGTGGTTGGGTGTTTGGGACGGTGGGTGTTTGTGGTGGAGGTTTTTGTTATTTGGGTGTCTCGGTCTGGTTCCAGGTACAGTAATGGAGGTTTTTCTGGTAGTGAGGTCTATCTCTGCTCTCATCCAATCCCCAAAATTCTGGTCTGACTTTTTCAGTGAACCTTTGCTTCTCAGCCAGCGTTCACAATTTCTATCATCATGGGAGACCAATCCGCACCAGTAACAGAAGTTTGGGAGGCGCTCGTATTTCAAAATTGTGCACCCAATGACAGACCCCTCGAACCATACCTTGCGTACCCTGTTCAAAGGTTTAGTAATATCAATTCGAACTCGAACTCGTAAATAGTTTCCCTTACCTCCTTCGCTTTCTGAATCGATCATGAGTAATGGTGTGCCCAATGAGCTTCCAATGGCATCCCGAGTTTCTTGGTTTAAACATTGGACTGGTAGTTCATGGATTTGGATCTAGAATGATGTAAACTGGAAGGCGAGTGATGATATGGGCACATTTGCAGTCACTTTCTCAAAGACCACAAGGTGTTTGTCGTATGTCCAAGACTCATGTTCAAGTACCCTGTCTAAATCACATTCATCTTCAAAGTTAAAAAACAGGATGTTGTTGCCTATATCTTTAATTTGAACATCCTTTTTCGATCTCCAAAGTGGCCTGAATGTACGAGCCACTGATTCCACATTGACGACTCGTTTTGTCAAGAATTTTGCAGCAAGAGTAAAGGAGTCAGGCTCCGCTTTGGGCATGCTATTCCAGTTTCTTCTTAGTCTAATAGAGAGAGTTTTTTCCATAATCCTTTAAGGGATTCCATGTTGGTAAGTTGTACAGGTAGTGAGGTGTGTAATGATTGTGTTTTGGATGGTGATTTGGGACGCCCTACTAGTGACAGGACACTAGAGGGAAACGGGATACCTGTACGGGGACAAGGACAGAAAAGCTCCACTGGGGTTAAAGGAATAGATTCGTCCTAGAACCTTAGAGAGCGACTATCAATACCTACCCCTAATGGCCATAATGAGCAAGACTTAGGTACAATACTTATGTGCTGTTTCTTCGGTTCCCCTTTTAAGATTCTGCCATGTGGCTTTTTTCTCATGGATGGAAGTGTATTTTTTAAGTTAATTAGCCACATGGCAGAATCTTAAAAGAGGGACCTAAGAAACAATACCTAAGGTACTGTACATAAATTTTGTCCTCATATAATTCCTGCTTCAATTGAGTAGTGAATATAACATTTTGGGATATCATTTGTATGGTGTCCTGCACCATTTAATACCTTGATTTAGTCTACTAATTACTTATAGATTAAGTTAATTAAGAGTTAAGTCCTGAAGAAAATTAAGTGCATTTAAAAAAAAAAAAAAAAGTTACCACCATGTATCTTTGGCATGATGGTCACTTTACAAGTATAGGTGCTTGTGGAGTGTGTGGGGCAAGAGTTAAGGTTCAAGTCCCGTCACTAACCATATGTGTTCATAAAATCTATGAATAATATTGATTTCACATAAATTAAAAAAAAAAAAAAAAGGATAAAAGAAGAATTTCCTCTTCTTGATGAAATGAGAATACTATATTGCACAAGTAAATTTGTCATACTCATACCTTACCTTTTTCTAAAAACCAATATTCAACAAGTACTGCAACGTGCACATGATTGATTTATTCATGCATCACCTTAGCCATTAATTGTAACAATGTCAAGACTTCGTTTTTGCACTTTACGAGTTCGACTAATTTCTTTGATTCGAAAGTGTTTTTGAATGTGTTCCAAAGTAATATCCACTGTGTCACGTGTGATAATTTCTTCCTATAGTTCAGGGACGGACCCAAGATTTCAAGTTAGGGGGGCAAAGTATAAGTAAAAAAAAACTTCAAATAAGCATCCATATAGTTAGTGGCGAAACCAAAAATACTTTATAGGAGGCCAAGCCAAAGATAATAAAAGTTTTTAACTTAAAAAAATCATGACAAAAAAAAAAAAACTTTATTTTACAAAATTAATAAACAAGTCTATAAGAATGAGTGAATGGCTTAATTTAATTGCTCAAGCAAATACTATTATTATAGAAACACTATTATAAATTAAAATATAGGGAAATTCTTCTTTTACATTGTGCTGTTATAATATAAATTTATATTGTATACAAAAAAAGTGGCAAATATTATATATATTTGCAAAACATATACAATATTTACCATTTCTTTACAAATATGTACAATATATATTACTTTTTGTATGTCTATCATGTAAGTTTACATTGAAATTGCAATGTAGACATAAAAATTACATTGAATATAAAGCAATCTAATGATCACTCACAAGTTAACAATATAGCTACTAGTCCTCTACAGTACTCTACACAATGATCTTATTTTGTTTGATTGAACTACACGTATCAACATATCAATCTATATTCATCAATGAAAAATATCAATCAATAAAATAATAATATAATTAACAATCCTATTTTATATTACTATTTTATGAGTTACTATAGTTTTCCATCACTTAACTAAAACAAAGAGCAGCTGAGTCTTAAACTCAAAGTGAACATGTTTGAATATACAAACAGAGAGAGGGGTTCAAAGAGAGATAAATACAGTAGTGGAGACGTAGAGGGCCTGAAGGCTAGATTTGCGCCGATTGTCCCTAGTTGGCTGGTCAGATCTTCAACTTGATGGAGCTCTTTGCAGCAAGCGGCGATGGGGGAAGGATATGGGGTTGTTTGTTTGATTTATATATATATATATATATATATTTATATAAAGATGATTTTTTTTTCCTATTTTTATTAGGAGAGTCTTGATTTACTTAGATAGATTTGAATGATGAGGTACTTGAGACCATAATTTTTTCGGACTCTATGCGGAAACTAGCCTTAGTTCATGCTGCATGCCATTATTTGTGCTACATTATCCATTGAAGGTAACGACTAAAAAGTCGTGTTCCCCACATTCCTACACAATCAATCATAGAAAGACAACACGTTCATGATGAAATAATGTCTCAACTTAGGACTAGTGAAAAAAGCTATGATGTAATACGCATGGGTCCACAAGCTTTTCATGGTTTGTGTGACATTTTGCGAAGAGACGGTGATCTTCAAGCCACACAACGTGCCACGGTTGAAGAGCAAGTTGCCAAGTTTCTTCACATTCTATCACATAATGTGAAGAACCGTACAATTTCCTTCTTTTTTTGTTGTTCCAGTGAGACCATTAGTTGCCATTTTCATAATGTGTTATGATCAATAATTATGTTAGAGGATCAGTTTCTTCGACAACTTGATGGAACCCAAGTTCCACTTGAAATACTACAGAGTAGTAGGTTCAACCCATATTTTAAGGTAAATATATCATGTTTATATTTTATATTTGATAGTAGTCTAGTATAAATATATTTTAAGATAAATGTCTTTGAGAGATATTGTTAATTTCAGGATTGTATTGGGGCACTTGATGGAACACATGTTCGTGTCAAAGTGTCGAATGAGGATGCACCAAGATATCGGGGTAGGAAGGGTTACCAAACACAAAATGTGTTGGCGGCATGCTTATTTGATTTGAAATTCACGTATGTATTACTAGGTTGGGAAGGAACTGCTTCAGATTCAAGAATAATAAAGAGCGCTTTAACTAGAAACGATAATTTGAAAATCCCACAAGGTAAATTTAATTCAAATATGTATTAGGATGTATTCTTTATAATTAAAAAAATTATAGTATATAATTAACCATTGTTAGTGTTTATTAGGTAAATATTATCTTGTTGATGCGGGATACATGAATAGAAGTCGTCTGATTGCACCTTATAGCGGAATGTGATATCATTTAAAAGAGTACTCTGCTCGTCCTCTTGAAAATGCTAAAGAATTGTTTAATTTGCGACATGCGCCATTGCGCAATGCTATTGAAAGGGCATTTGGTGTACTGAAAAAGAGATTTCCTATCATAGCAAGTACAATAGAGCCTAGTTATTGTGTTGACACACAAAATGAAATCATTTTATTATGTTGCATACTTCATAATTATTTAATGGGTGTCGATCCTGATGAAAGTCTTATTGCTGAAGTTGATGAAGAGGTTTTACATTCTCATTGTGAACGTGTGGTCCCTACTCCTAGAGAAGATGATAAGCATGCTAGACAATGAGATATTATAAGAGATTCTATAGCATTAGCCATGTGGCAAAACTATGTCCAAATGTGATAGCTTTTGGGTTTATTGTTGTCATGTTGTTTAAGACTATGTTATGTTTCAATTACTTAGACCTAAATGTTATGCAAATTTCTCTTTTCATTTTGATATTGCTCTCTATCTTTTGATAATTAATATTAATATCTAAACAATATTTTATATGTGTTTTTTGTCTTATTAATTATAGCATGGGTAAGATATAAAAGAAGAATGGTGGAGATCCAAGCAAAGAAGTACAATGGAGTAGTGTTATGGATGATGCTTTAATGGATTTTTTTTTACATCAAGTGATCATCGGTGGTAAAGTTAATGGAACTTTTACCTTTAAGGCATATGATGACATAGTGAAAGAGTTGGTTGAAAAATTTCACATGGAGATTAATAAGGATAAGGTGAAAAATCGACAAAAGACATTGAAGAAGAATTTTCATGAATGCTATGACATATTTATAGATGGATTGAGTGGTTCTGGATGGAATGATTCTTTAAATATATAGACAGTTGAACTAGAAGTTTGGGAGCCACTTATAGCAGTAAATTACCATTTTTTGTGAGTTTAATTTTGAATTACATAATTATATCTGTAATATAACCATTTTTCTTGGTTTGTAACAGTCTAAACCTGCGGCCAAGAAGTGGATGACAACACCTATGCCCAACTACTCTAAGATGACACAACTTTGGGCTAAAGATAGAGCAAAAGGTGATCATGCTGAAACTGCAAAGGAGAGACGTGCTAGGTATGCTGCATCGACCACTATTGATGAGATTGATAATTTGGTATCTCAAAATGAAGTTTCTTTGGAGAACTTTGAAGTCGAAGATGATCAGAGGTCACCATAAATTAATGTTGTATGTTCTCGAGCGTCATCACAAGATGCAATGTCTTCTAAAAGCAAGAAAAGAAGACTGGCAGAAGATGACGAACTTGGGAATGTAATTTCCCAGTCATTTGATAATGTATCAATGGAAATTGATAGGGTGACTGAGGTTATGGCAAAGTGTTTTTCAAAGTCATATGGAGAAGAAGTTCATGCAGCGTTGGGCGTATTGGACTTGGATCCAATATCAAAGACTGAGACCTACATGTTCTTTGGTTGCCCAGATCATGAGTGCAAATGTGTTCTATTGACACTGATGTCTAAGCCTAAAAATTAAAAAGTGTGGGATTTCTTGGCCAACTTTAGATTTGCTTTATTTTGTTATTTTGTTTTGTTTTGGCAAGACTCATTATAGTTAAAAAAAAAAAAAAAGATATTTGTTTGTATTTTTTAGACAATGTTTATTTTGTTGAAAATAAATATGTGATGCGTGAATTTCTTTACAACATAGAAATATACATAACTTAATTTTTAGCTACAATAAATTTTTTTCCCCCTAAACTAGAATCATTATTTATGTTCTTTAAAATGAGGGGTATAATAGTAATGTTATTATAAAATAATTTCTTTTCATTCCATTCATTCCAATGTCACTTCCAAACAATATTACTTACATTCCATTCAATTCCATTCCTTTATTTTAAAACATCCAAACAAGATTTTTTAATTCAAAATCATTCATTTCCCTACTAAATTCATTCTATTCCATTCCTTTAATGACTATTCCATTCCATTTCATTCCCTTATGAACTCTCAAACGGAGTGTAAGAGTCCTGAATGAAAAGATTTGGATTTATTTTTTCTATTTATCCTTTTGTGATTGTTTGAATTTATTAAAATTATTTTGTTGCTTATTTTGGTGGAGCTATGGGTCAACAAATCAATGAATGGCCAAATTTCATTTTTGATTCTGGGTTCTTTATATCAAAATGGGTAAATTACAAAGTTAGTCCCTATATTTTACACCATATCTTAATTTTGGTCCCTAACCTTTCACTTGTGTCAATTTAGTCCTTAATATTTCCAATGACGTGTCAATTTAGTCTTTTCTATTATCCCTTGGATGAAAAAAGCTGATGTGTCAAACGGAATAATAAAAAAATATTTTTCATGCCATATCAATTACCCCACATCAATTTTTTTAAAGAAAAACCCACTTCAAATGTTCACATGTGAGATTTGTAATCTTGATTCTTGACTCACGTGAGAGTTGGGGGGGGGGGGGGGAGAGAGAGAGAGAGAGAGAGAGAGAGAGAGAAGAAAGGGAGGTGAATCTGATGAGAGATTGGAAGGATTTAGAATTTTCCCTAGACTGATTTGTACATGTGAACATCTGAAATGGTTTTATTTTATTTTTGTTTTTAAAATAATTTGAGTGGATTTTTTAAGCCAGCAATATCAACTTCAACTTAAAAAATCCAAAGCCCAACACATAACACCCAGAAGCTAAAAATGATCAAAAGGTTCAAAACCACGATCTTTCTCAGCTTTTTGAAATTGATAAGATTAAGATTGGAAATAAATGGGTTTGTTTGAAAGAAAGGAAAAAAATAAAAAAGCTCAAAAGAGACAAAGATCAGAGAAAGAGATAATAATGTGAGCGAGGTTGTGGAAGATGGTGTTATATAAGAAGAGAGATACAGAGAGAGAAAGCAAAACTAGGGGCCATTTGAAAGAGTTAAGTAAGTGCTTTTGGCGGGAAAGCGTTTTGGGAAAGTGAGAGTGAGAGTAAAGGTGATGGAGGAGAGGAAGATGAACCTGATGAGAGACAGGAATTTAGGGATTTAGAAATTTCCCTAATCTGATCTCATGTGTGAACATTTGCAATAGATTTTTTTTTTAATCTGACGTGGCAGTACAGTTGGCCGTTGATGTGATATAATTAATATATTTTTATTATTCCATTTGACACATCAGTTTTTTTCATCTAAGAGATAACAACATGGACTAAATTGACACGACACTAAAAAGGTTAGGGACCAAATTGAAACAATTGAAAGGTTAAGGACCAAATTGAGATATGGTGTAAAGGATAGGGACTAATTTTGTAATTTACCCTATCAAAATTTTCTCATTAGGTTGAAAGTGTGAATTTATTTGAGGTCTAAAGTCATTTTTTTCCAAAATTCTAGGGGGGCCAATAAGTATATCACTCTTAAATTTTAAGATAATTTATGTGAGAGTTATATGTATTTTTACTGGGTTATCCCCAAGTTTTGTCTTTACTTAAACATTGGATGTAGGGGTATTTTTTAACCACCAAAATGTTCATTCCAAACAGGAGAAACCCTTTAAATAGTAGTAGTATAGTCTATGGTTATTAATATCCCTATCTGGATCTTAGGATATTAAAATACTAAGATCCTACATCCCTAAAATGTTATGGATCTCACTAGGATCTCTAATAAAGTGAAATTTGTGTGAGATTTCAATCCAGATCTTATAGAATTCCGATCCCATAGAGATACTAAAGATCTTGTGCTATAAAGGAAAATTTAATTTTTTTTGTGTGTGCTTATTTTAGGCCTCCAAATGGAGTTCAAAGACCCCAAACTAATAAAAAATGTAATAAACAGATCAGCCCAGTAGCCCTAACCAAAATTGATTGAAAAAAAAAGTAAAAAATAAAAGCCTAACGCTCACGTCAGTCGCCAGTCGTCACTTTAACCTAATAAATAAAATCACAAAAAACAAAAAAAGAAGAGAAGAGACTAGACTACTAGAGAATGGAAGGCGAGTGTGAAAAGCTAAGAAATCCGAGGGTGATGCCACTATGAGAGAGACCATTAACTACAAAGGTGATTTTTTTTTTTAATAATTTAATTCAGCTAATAATGACTAGAATGATGTTTATAATGATCAACCGTACTTTGAGAAACACATCCAAGATAGCCAAACCTTTGGTCTTGATGATTGAGTGTCATTATGGTGTTATTTGAAATATTTTTATTTGTGTGGGACAATAGGTATTGACAGATTCTTAAATACGTTGGTTTCCAACTTTCCAAAAAAAAAAAAAAAACAAAAATGTTGGTTAAGTGAATTACGAATCCCTGATGGTGTCAGACATGAAACAAGGGGTATGAAGCGTTAAAAAAAAATCTCAAACCTATTTAATCAAACACATAGTTATATAGTTAGAGCATTAGAATTGCAACCCCTAAATTGCTATTTTTTACCATCAAACCAACAAAAACAAGCATTATCCCAATTTCTATTTATAAAAATTTTTGCAACTTAGCTACAGTAAGATGGTACTTTTAGAAGATACTGTAGCAAGTTGTAAAATCGTTTTTATTATATTTCATTACTTCTCCTCTCTCTCTCTCTCTCTCTCTTCCAAGTCTCTCTTTTCTCAGCTCAGACTCCATCCCTCTCTCTGTAATCTTAGCCTCTCTCTCCCCACTCTCTTTGTCTCGGTCTCTCTCGAATCGACATGGAGACAACGGTTTATGGTGGAGGCATGGAGATCGGCTTCTGTGGTGAAGGCGTGGACATCATGGAACCATGGTGGAGCTGTGGTTGTGGCTGGGTAATTGTGGTTTTGTTCTTAGGTCACGGTGGTTGCAGTGATAATGGGTTTGCTGGGCTTTGTTCTTGGTTGGGTTAGTGGTGGTTGTAGCGGAAACAATGGGTTTTGGTGTGGTAGTTTGTGGTCAAGCCAAGGAGGTCGTGGGTTGTGGTCAAGGTGGCGTTTGTGGTGGAAGTTGGGGGTTGTGGTTCGTGGTTGTGGTTGGGCCATGGTGGTTTTGTTCTTGGCATGGTGGTTGCGTTTTGTTCTTAGGTCGTGGTGGTTGATGTGATGGTGGGTTTGCTGCTTTGATCCTGGTTGGGTTGGTGGTGGTTGTGGTGGTTAAACAATGGGTTTTGGTGTGGTGGTGCCTCATATTGTTGGTGGTGGTGTGGTTGAGAGAGAGGGAGAGAGAGAGAGAGACAGAGACAGAGAGGCAGTGACAGAAATTAGAGAGAAGAGAGATAGATAGTTTTATATTATTTAATTGTATAATTTATATTATTTTAATGTGTTATATGTTAAAATAAAATTTGAGATGTTGGGTGTATTGTAAAATGATATTGTATAATAGATAAAATAGCTTTTTACATGGTAAAATAGAAACTTTTATGCAATTCCGGATGCTAATGCTCTTATAGACTTATAGTTTAATATATTTTACTTTATTAAATCCTAAAATTAAATAAAAACAAAACAACAACAACAACAACAACAATAATATTGGGTCCATTGTTGAGGTCCAAAAAATCACAATGTTATACCAAGGCCCAAAACAAAGCAAAGGATTGAAACCTAGGAAAAATAAAGCATTTAGGCTTCCAATAAGAAAGAAGAGAGGTCCAAACCCATTAAGGGTCCATAAAGAGGAACCTAAATCCATGAATGGGCAAGTCTCAGGCCCCATAAAATAAAGGAAGGAAAAAAGCCCAGCATAGCCCTTAAAGGTCAGAAAATCGCTGGGGAGCCCGGGAAAATAACTGGGCCAGGATACCTGGGGATTCCCAGGAGCCAGGGATCCTTGGGACATGCAGCAAAGCTAGGTTGGGATTAAGACAGTTTAGAGTGTGTACCAAGAAACACAAGGAAATAGAATAGATATGTCTCTATCAGCCACTCAATGATGCAGAAAGGGGGTCAGAAGGCTTAAGAACCAACAACCCATGAGTAAAGGCCTAGTACCTCGGGGAACCCAGGAAGAAGAACCATAAGGGAATGTGGCTGGGGATCTTTCAGCCTGGCAGGAAGGAATCAACTCACTTGGTAAAAATGATAAAGGGAAAAGCAACCAAAAGTTGGGTCTGAAAAGGTGGAATCTAGAAGCCTTAAAAGAAGAAAGACCAAAGGTCAGCCCTTTAAGACACCCCAGTACGGGAAGGTTAGCTGGGGTCTTTCGAAGATGAAATCTCAAAAAAGGGAAATAATAAAGAATAAGGAAGGGACCAGCCACTAATGTTGCTGACACAACATTGGTTCTGGTACCCAGAAGAACAAATAGAGGGAATCAGTGGTACCCCGGAAACCCTAGGATGGCACTATAAAAGGGGAAGCAACCAACAGTGAAAGACATTCAACAATAGTGAATTAGAGTAAAAATCATTAAGAAAACTCTGTTAGAATTCAAAAAAAAAAAAAAAAAAAAAAAAAAAAGAGAAAAAGGAGGGAAATATTGTTCGGTATCCTCAAATAGCCACTAGAGAACACACTTAGATTCAAAGAGATTCAAACTTTGCAAGTCTTAGAGGCCTGAAGAGCCATCTAAGTCTGTGATTTTGAACTTATTTGGACCTTGTAACCCGTCCTAGTGAGCATAGTGTATTACACAATCAAGAAAGTAATAAAATATTTTGCATTATTTTAAGATCCCTAATGCTTTATTTTATGTTCCTTCTTGATCAATTTCGTTCCTTTGCTATTCCTTGCTGTTCAGTGCATATATTTCTTGTCTGTTAGCATGTATGTGTTGTAGGATTCATGCTTTGTGCACTACTTGGTTCGAAATCAGCCCAATTTAGCTGCGGTGAACCAAGCCCAATCCCTTAAAACAATAAGTATTGGGTCCAGGATCCTTGTTTCTACTTGGGCCTGTGTGCTAAAAAAAAAAAGAACCCACACATTAGGGCGACTCCACTAGGGACTAGGTAAAGGAAAGGGAAGAAGCAGTCCCTTCGCAGAGCATGGCTCCAAGACCAAGGAACAGTAAAGGTACCAATGTACTACCTGCGACATTTGAGCTCGTAGGAGAAAATGAGGTAACTTCAAGGCAGAGGAATGAAGTACCTCTGGTGGAGCAGGAGGTCGTCTTAGGACAGAGGTGTGGGGTGTAGGAACTAGAGCCCATGGCTCAGATGGCAGAAATGATGAAAGACTTACAACAGGAGATCCGTATCCTCAAAGAGGGAAGGACTCAAGAAATCAGAGATAACGCTCCCCCTGTGGCCAACCAAGAAAGAGCCCAACCAAAAGGAGGGTCAGTAGTAGGAGGGGGAGTTAACCCCTAGTATCTCACACTAGCGGATGTCAACGCCCTTTTGGAACAAGAAAGGGAAAAGCTCTCGGGGATCCCCAAGCAATTCTCTCGGGATCCCTCATTCCCACCAAAACTCCTTGGCAAGCCCTATCCCAAGGGATATGAACCCCCAAAGTTTCACCCTTTTGATGGAAGGAACGGAAGTGCTGTGGAGCACGTGAGTAGGTTCATTCACACCATGGGTCTTTACGCAGGAGACAAGGAGCTGTGTCTAAGAGAGTTTGCTAAGTCCCTATTGGACAGAGCATACACATGGTACACTACCTTGAGGCCGGGGTCCATTAAGACCTGGAATGAGATGATGGAGAGGTTTTGCTCAAAGTATTATCCAGGTGAAGACAAGGCCACCTTCCAAAGCCTTCAGATGGTAAGGCAAAGGCTCGGAAAAGACCCTATCCAGTTCATCAAAAGATTTGAGGATGTTTCTTTGGACTGCTATGGGGATCACGAAGAAAGGGAGTGTTAGGACATATGTGTTTCACATGTTAAGAACATATATCATGATTTTATGTAATTGGCTAATCCTTTGACAAAATGCACTTTACTTGTATTTGGGTAGATTTAGGATGTGTTTAAATACTTCAAGAAATCATGTTTCAAGATCAAGTGTTGAAGCCTTCAAGTCTGTCCAAGAAAACAAGCTGAAAGTGCAGAGTTATTAAAACTTGACAGCTAGCATGTGTCGAGGTTTAAGAAGTTGTTTTAGCCCCGTGGCTCGACAGCTAGCTCGACAGATGCTTGACAGCTTCTATCTGTCGAGGTTTATGAAAACAGAATTTCTGTTCTATTTTTCTTGAGATCCATGGATGTGTCTTTGGGCTTTCTTTTCTCCTAACCCTAGACATATAAAAGGATTGTTTTAAGAGCTGTCAAAGTACACAAGTTGCACAAGCATTGAGCAAACTCTGTTCAAGCAATTTGTAACCAAAGACGAAGTTCTTGCCCTAGTTTATCTCTTTCTCTTGAAGAAGTTGCTGTGTATGTGCACCATAGGGTTTTGTAACCAAGCATCTTCTTGATCTTCATCATGTGGATGAATTAAAGAACTTTGCAGTCAATAACCTTCATAGTTGGTTATTGAAGTTGCGTACTGGGATTCGCGCATTGGTTAGTCACGTACTTGGGAGCCGTGCATCAAAAGGGGGAACTGTCATTACAGAACAAGTCCAATTGGGTATTGGGGTAAGGGTTCAACTGTAGGTTGGTAAGGTACTTGGGATTCCTTTACTTGTAACCGCTTGTTGTGATAATAGTGGAGTTTCAGGAGTGGTGACACTCGGTGGAGTTTTTGCCGTTAGGTTTTCTCCATTCGTAAACAAATTACCGTGTTATTTATTTTCCGCCTGCATAATTAGTTTATTGGTGATTTGTTTGTGCTACCACGTGTTTTGCATGATAAATTGATTAATTAATAATTTGGCTAATTAATTAATTAATTTCAATCACAAGGGGTCAATTTCTTTGTGGCCTATCAAGTGGTATCAGAGCCAAGGTCATAGGTTTGAGTCGTTGGAGCCGCATTGTGAGGGAGGGATTGTGAGGGATTTCACAATTTGCTCCAATACCAATGGGCTTGGTCTACGATCGAATGCTATAAAAGATTTGTGCCCCCTCATCCTTCACCAATTGGTGGTTGGATGGATTGGTGAGGCACACGGTTCGATAGGGAGCTCATGGAGACTTGCATATCTAACATGCTCTTTGATTACAGGCTTAATCTCGAAAATCTATGCATAACCCAATTTGCTGAC
Source organism: Notholithocarpus densiflorus (assembly GCA_030021035.2). Taxonomy (NCBI): domain Eukaryota; kingdom Viridiplantae; phylum Streptophyta; class Magnoliopsida; order Fagales; family Fagaceae; genus Notholithocarpus; species Notholithocarpus densiflorus. The sequence goes on along the minus strand of JARYZH020000090.1, from coordinate 1,151,777 downwards.
CTGCTACAGAGAACTAGGAGGACAGTGTTGACCATGAGAACAAAGAGGGTGCCAGTACCTTAGGCCATGACAGCTTTGGTAGGAGAAAAGAGGAAGAGAATTAAAGGAGAAATGGCCGAGGAACCACCTGTGATCCCATGTACTGCGGAAGAATTGAATCATGTTCTGGATAAATGGATTGGAGACGGAATTGTTAGGTCATTCACTGTGTCCATTCCACCTATTGAGGAAGAAAGGAAGAATCCTTTGTTTTGCATGATTCATAACTATGTCAAGCACTCCACCAAGGATTGTTGGACCCTTCGGAGGCTTTTTCACAAAAAAGTTTAGGGAGAGGACCCTGGAGCTCACCCAAAAGGAGCCCGAGGTGTAGAGGAACCCTTTACCCAACCATAAAGGGAAAGGAGTGGTGGCTGTAGTAATCCATGGAAGCTCGGCAGAAGTAGAGGAACCTGAAGGATCCTTTCACCCTAGCACAGTCAAGACCCTTCAGAAGAGCCCTAAGTTCAGATCATTATTCAATCAATTGGGATTTGGGCTAGAAGTAAGAAGGATGGCCATAGAATCCCTCATGAGTATAGCAGCTGATTCAGGGGTGGAATGTTTCACAGTAGAATCCCATGCCAACCGAGCTTACTTGGAGACAACCAATGCAATAACCTTCACGGATGAAGACATGGAAGTTGAACATCCAGACCATTGCAGACCCTTTTATCTGATGGCCACCATAAACGGTGTCCAAATCAGGAGAGCACTGATAGACATAGGGGCATCATTCAACCTCATAGCCCTAAGTACCTTAGAGGCTGTGGGCTTGATTGGTAGGAGGATCCTGGGGGCTCCTATGGAGATAATAGGATTTGGAGGAGTAGCAGAATCGACTGAGGGATATGTGCAGCTGGCCTTAAAGGTGGGCCTAATAGTAGCCCTGACCATATTCCATTTGATTAACTCAGAAGTTTCTTACCATGTTCTGTTGGGACGCCCCTGGCTCCATAAGCATCGCCTCATTCCCTCCATGTACCATCAATGTGTTAAAGGAAGATTGAATGGGAAGCCCATAAGAATCCCTGCCAATCCAATCCCTTTCAGCCAAGAAGAAGTGAACTTTATAGAAACAATGTTTTATGAAGAATTGGAACTAGATGATGAGAGTCCCACACTAGGGACACTAGGAGCACTTGTCTTGGAAGAAGAAGAAAGAGGAGGTACCCACGACCTAAGGAACCTCTTGGACAGAAAAAGGCAAAAGAAGGAGACTAGCTCCTCAGGATCCTGGGAATGTGTAGTGGTGCGGGAGCCCGGAGGAAGGCTAATATATCGTTTATAAAGGTACGCGGGGCTTGAATGCATTATGCAGGAGGGTCCCGAACTGCCAGATTGTATGATGGTTCAAGAAGAAATCCTAGAGGATCTAGACAAGGAAGCTCAAATCCAGTCTGAAGAGGAATTGGAAGAAGTAAACTTGGGGGCTGGTCTAGGATCCCTGAAACCTGTCTTCATTAGCAGTCAGTTAACAACACAAGAAAAAGAACAATTAGTAGCATTACTCAGGAGGTATGTGGATGTATTCGCATGGACATACAATGCGATGCCTGGCTTGGACCTAGGACTAGTAGTCCATTCTCTCAACATGAACCCAGGAGTTAAGCCAGTAGTTCAACCAGCCAAGGTCTTTCACACTGACATAGAGGCTCAAATAACTCAGGAAGTCAAGAAGCTACTGGCAGCTGGGTTCATCAAGCCAATCCAGCATCCTAAATGGCTCTCCAACATAGTACCTATGAAGAAAAAGAATGGCCAAATCCGGTGTTGTGTGGATTTTCACAATCTGAACAAGGCATGTCCAAAAGATGAATTCCCCCTGCCTAATATTGATCTCCTTGTAGATTCAGCTGCGGGAAACTCTATGTTTTTATTTATAGATGGATATAGTGGGTATAACCAAATTCGCATGGCTGCTAGAGATGTAGATAAGACAGCATTCAGGACCCCGATCAGGAATTTCTATTACATTGTGATGCCCTTTGGCCTTAAGAATGCGGGAGCCATGTACCAACAAACCATGATAGCCATCTTCCATGATATGATGCTTAGGGAAATGGACGATTATGTGGATGACATCGTGGTAAAGTCTAAGACTAGGGCAGGACACTTCTAGGTGCTTGAACAAGTTTTTGAAAGGTACAGGAAGTACAAACTACGCATGAACCCCATGAAGTGTGCCTTTGGAGTGTCTGCTGGAAAATTTCTTGGGTTCCTAATACATCGCAAAGGCATAAGTGTGGATCCAGCCAAGGCCACAACAATTGCAACAATGAGGAGGCCAAAAACGGTTAAAGCTCAAAAGTTTCCTGGGGAGGGTCTCTTACATCAGGAGGTTTGTGCCAGGACTGGCTTCGGTCACAAGTGAATTATCCAAATAGCTGAAAAAGAGGGTTGAGTTCACTTGGGGAACTGAACAGCAGAAAGCCTTTTAGAGGATCTAGCAGATTATGAACCATCTGCCTACCTTACAAGCACCAGTACGTGGGCGACCCTTGTTACTATATTTAGCATCAAATTCCCAAGCTATAGGAGCCCTGCTAGCATAGGAAGATGATGATGGGAATGAGCAACCCATTTATTATGTGAGCAGGACACTAAAAGATACAAAGACCAGGTACCCCAGGATAGAAAGGGCATGTCTGGTGGTTATGTATGGATCCCAAAGGCTAAAACGGTACTTCTCAGCCCACCAGATCCTCCTAGTGACCAAGTCTCATCCCATAAAAGCACTCCTTCACCAGCCTCTCCTAAAGGGAAGAATAGCACAGTGGCTGGTTTTGCTCTCTCAATATGACATCGGTCTGAGGACCCCCAAGGCTGTCAAAAGCCAAGCCATAGCAAATCTGCTAGCCCAGTTCCTAGGGGAAGAAGAGTGATCACTAAGCAAGGAGATCCCCGGAGAGGTGGAAGTAGTAGAACTCTCAGGAAAAAAATGGACCATGAGATTTGACGGGTCAGCAACGACAACTTCAAATGGCTTGGGAATTGTGTTAAGTTGCGAAGATGGGGATACCATGCCATTATCCTTCAAGCTTGAGTTTCTCTGTTCAAATAATGCTGCTAAGTACGAGGCATACCTTGACTGGACTGGACATAGCACTCAGCATAGGGGTAAAACATATGAAGGTTTTGGGAGACTCCAACCTCGTAGTCTCCCAAGTAAAGGGTGACTTTGCACTAAGAGAACAAAGTTTGGCAGCCTACAGAACTTGGGCACAGAAGTTGGAGCAAAAAATTCCAAACCTTCAGTGTGGAATACACCCAAAGAAGCGAAAACAAGTTTGCTGATGCACTAGCCACCCTAGGATCCCAGATACCATTTAAAGGAAAAAGTACTTTGATAAAGGTAAGCAAGCAGGAACATTCCATCATAGGGATCCTCAAAAGGATGTTCCTTGAAGAATCAAAACAGAAAGATTGGAGAGATGAGGTAAAAGGAAAGATAGGAAAGTTGGGGCATGAAGGAAGTATCAAGGAACTAAAAGATTACCCTTTGATAGAAGGAGAGTTGTACAGGAGGCTGCCCGGAGGGATCCTGTCCAAATGTATCAATGAAAAAGAAGGGAAGCTGAGATTAGAAGAACTGTACAGCCAGGTTTGTGGGATTGCAGAAAAAATCAGCCTATACAAAAGGATGCAGCGCATGGGGTATTACTGGCCAAATATGAACAAAGAGGCTACAATTGTACAGGAGGAATGTCAAAAGTGTCGACTTTCAATGGACAAAGAAGAAAGTTATGCCGTATTCGTGACAGAAGATTGGAGGACCCCATTTATGGAATACTTGGCTCAAGGGATCCTACCAACTGACAGGACACTGGCTCACTAGCTCAAGAAACTTGCCTTTAGATACTTCTTGCAAAATGGAATCTTGTTTAAAAAGGGGTACGGCGGGGATCCCCTAAGATGCCTGGGGCCTTGGGAGGCCAGAGAAGCAGTCAGAGAAGTCCACTCCGGTGATTGTAGAAGTTACCCAGGGAAAAGAAGGCTTTACAGGCAGTTGTTGTAGTTGGGGCACTATTGGCCTACAATGAAAAAGAACTCCAAGAAGCTGGTTAAAATGTGTCATGCATGCCAAGTACTTAGAGATGCAATACATACTCACCCAGATGTGCTGCAAGATATGACCACACCATGGCCTTTCCATACTTGGGGGCTCGATCTTATAGGACCCATAAATCCCCATTCTAATGGCCATATATGGATCTTAGCAACCACCAAATATTTTACAAAATGGGTAGAAGCCATCCCTTTGAAGAAGGCCACCGGAACAGCCGTGGCAAACTTCATCCGAGAACATATCATTACACGCTTTAGGATCCCAAGGAGACTGATCAGTGACAATGGTACACCATTCATAAATAAGCATATGAGGGACCTGACCGAGGCGTATCACATCAAGCATGGGAGGTCCACACCATATTATCCACAAGGAAATGGCTAGGCCGAGGCTACCAAAAGGGTGATATTGAAAATCCTCAAGAAAATGAAACATGAGTATGGGGGAAAATGGAGTGCCCACCTGACAGATGTACTCTGGGTGATACTGAAAATCCTCACTCTCTGTGTTTTGCCATGTTGTTTTTTGCAAAGAACTTTATGTAGTCATCTTTTTTTAGAATCCATGATAGAAGGACACTCTAAGATCCTTACTATCTTTTTGACAATTATCCTATGTTCCTTATCTTAGTAACTGTGATGGAATCTTTTCAAAAAAAAATGGAGCTTCAAGTAAGATGTATGATTGCATAATATTACATGGCTCAGCCCAAATGTGGCCAACTCTAGGAGAGGTACCTGGGTTAGCGCAAAAAAAAAAAAAAAAAAAAAAGGAAGAAGGATGAAATCTTAACGCATGACCTAGGACTCACACCACAATCAGTCCAAGTACATGGTCTGGGACTTCGAGCAAGAATGAGTGCCCCGGGGTACCCAGCCTAGTACTTCCCCTAAAATAGGTCCTCCTGGTTCATGACCTAGGACTTGGAAAAAAAAAAGAATAATACAGCATCCAATGTACCTAGCTTAGTACCTGCGCAGGAACACAACCACAAGGGTACCTATTCCAAGACCTACCACAAGAATTTGTAGGAGCCATGGTCCAAGACTCAATACAAAAAAAAAACAAGAGAGAGAGAGAGAGAGAGAGAGAGAAAACAGAAAGAAAAAAAAATGCATAAAGCACAGATCCATATATATCATAAAGAAAGCAGTCAGAAGTAGCTACTTTAAAAAAAAAAATTTAAACACCTCGAATTGTCTGAAAAAAACAAAACAATGGAGGAAATAAACTTATACACCCTGAGTTATTCAAAGAAAGAAAAAGAAAGAGGAACTAAGGAATAAGGTCGGTCAGCAAAGAGCCTCCTGAGGAAATTGCAGGAACAGTTGATGAAGAAAGAACTAGCTACTTCTTAACTTTCAGATCTTGCAATGCCTTGTGAGCACGAGCCAGGGCCTCCTCAGCAGCAGCAATCTCAATGTCAAGGTCCTTAGAAACCTTCCTCTAGAACAGCATGTAAGCTAAGGACCACAGGTAATCCAGCAAAAAAGACAAATTGAACTTGACTTCCATAAGATCCTGCACCACTCATCTCCACTCCAAAAGTCTCTCCTCGGAGAGGGAATCAGGAGAGGAGTCCCTCAGAGAAATCAGCACGGCGCACAAGAGCTCCATCAGGATGTTGCCCAAGAATACGATTCCCCTGAACCCACTGGTGAAGTCCCCATGGGCTTTGAGTAGCCCCTCCAAGAGTGGCAAGCCCTCAACAGGCACAGAGAAGTGCATGAAGCTACCAAAGGGAGGCCCAAAGCGATGGAAGTGGCTTGTAGGAAGACTGTTGAACTCTAGAGAATCAAAGTGGGCCAGAAAAGCAAGGAGCCTTGAGCTAGGATTTGAGATAGCCATCTCGGGGGCCTCCTTTATTGTTGTGTCTCCACCTTTAGGAGCTGGAGGACTTCCAACCCTTTGAATAGTCTGGGGAATCCCTGTCTGAGCTTCAACAACCTAGACAGTGGGAACAGGTTCCTTAGCTTCTTTAGTAACTGCAGGCTTAGGATCCTTAGCACCTGTGTCAGCACCTGTGAAAGCAAACAGAGTCAAAAAAAGGGGGAGAGAGAAAGGAAGGAGTAAAGATAGAAGGAAAAAAAAAAACCAGTACCATTCCCCTGTGGTAGAGCTTCCTTTTGAGCTTAGGCAGCCACTTCAACCATCAACGAAAGCTCCTCCTCCCGCCTTTCTGACCTTTCAGAAGACTCTGTGAAAGGGCATAAAGTACGTTGAAAGAAAGGTGAAGAAACCTTGGCAAAAGTGCTAAAGGAAGGGAGGGACACCGGGGGACTCGCCATAAAAGAAGTATAGAAAGAAAGAAAAAAAAAAGAACTGAAAAGGGGAGAAGAATAATGATGGCGGGTAGTACACACCTTCAGAAGCCTCTGACTCCAAGGAAGGAGCAGCTTCAAGGGCAGATTGGGCGCTGGTTTGACCTAAAAGAAACAAAGGGGAAAAGGAACAAGAACCTTTAGGAAGAAAGGATAAGGGAAATAAGAATAGGTGCTAATAAAGAATGGATGAGGCTTACCTGCTCGAGTAGATAAGGACGCACCTCCTAAAGACTCCTTGCCCAACGCAAACTTAGTAGTGGGCTCAAGTGTCACAGTTTTAGTTGGACTAGGGGTTTGCACGGGCTTAGGCTCTTAGGGGACAGGAGGCTGAAAAGTTTCAGGGTCTTAGACGGCCAAGAAAGCAGAAGGTGAAATGGGCTAGGCATCCTTCACTACCTGCCTAGCTTCCTCAACTATGCCACCACTAGGGGGCTCCTTATCCACACTTAAGGCAGCAGCAGGCTGAGCTACCATAACTTCTTTCACTAAGGCACCACCAGCTGCAGGAGGAGGCACCTTGACCTGCAAAAGAAAAGAGGAGCAAGAAGGAGTATGTGGCAGACATAAAATAAATAAATAAATAAATATATGTACGCAGCACTAGAAAAGGGAAAGAAAGCAAACAATAAAAGGGCACAAGTGAAAGAGGGTCATACCACATCATCACCAGAGGATTGGCTTTTACCTCCATTGGGGTTTGATTTGCGCTTAGACTACAAAAAAAAAGGAGTGACCATTCATCAGTTAAAGAAAAGAGAAAAGTGAGACACAACAAGAACAGCAAGCCAAGATGGCCAGATGCAAAAAAAAGAAAGAGAGAAGAAGGAAAGAGGCCTTGCCCTTCTCTCTCTCTCTACAGATTCTTTAATAGTCTTTTGTCTACTACGGGTACGCCCAAAGGGTCTTAAGGGAGACGAGTGTGATGTCAAACCCCGAAGAACCATGGGCTGAGGAACTCACAGGAACCTGAAAGATAGAAGACTCTACCTTAGTTTTCACTCTGTTCTTTGGGATTAAAGGATGGCCAACTTCCTTTCCAACTGTAGAGGGGTCCACTCTCTTAAGCTCCTCAAAAATAACTAGCTGCTTGCGAGACTTAGTAGTTTTCCTCTTCTTAGTCTCAGGGCCAGCCTCAGTACCCTCAACGCTTTCCTCAATCTTAGCTCTTTTGACAACTTCCTATTTGATTTTCTTCTCCCTACCTTTGCCCACAGGAGTGGCAGCACCAATTACCTCTACCACCCCTCTCTTGATTGGCACACCAGAAGAAGCACCCACAATAAGGTCACACCCTGACTAAGCATCAGGAAAATCATTCGTATGACATACCCAACCACCCCTAGAGGCATGCCACTCCACAAATCCTGTTTTGCTACTTATGGCAGCAGACACAATGCCAGCAGTGGGGAGTGCCAAACGCTTGTTAAAGGTATGAGTAGAGAAAAGAGTAGGATCAAGAGTCCTCCCAATCTTACCGAAACCAACAAAATTTAAGAAGGACTTCTGAACTCTTCTCCAATAACCAGCAAAGCTACTGGAAGCAAAGACTCCTCGCTGGGAGTTTGGCACCACAAATTGAGGGCTCCTCCGTGACCAGTAAGAAAAAGCCTAGGACCTTAGAAACGGATCCAGGGAAGGGAGAGAAGGCACTACCTCCTTGAATACCGGCGGGATGTCCTGATCAAAACCAAATTGTCTAAGTACCAAGTGTGCTGAATAGTGAGTGAACGTTGGACCACTTGATGAAGGTACTGGAAGCCACGAGGGGCTGATGTAAGCTAAGTATGCCAAACTGCCCTCATCTCCCCGACGCAAATCAAAGGTATTCCTTGGGGAGTTAAGGAAAGAAGCCAACATAGAATCACAGGCGAACCCAGGACTGAACTCTCGGGGAGAATGCCAACTTAAATGCCTTGCTTGATCAAACAATTCCACCAAATTGAGGTTGCCCCCCTTCAAATTAGACCAGCGAAAAATGATAGGATGACTGTCAGTAGAATTGCCACACAGCCCTTTGATCACGTCTGGGTATCCCTGGAACTTATCCTTCATATACTTTAAATTCCTACACTTAGCCAAAGTGACGGAAGACCAATCCCACATGAACCCCTGAAGGATAGCACAGTGGAAGGAAGAAGTGATAGTATAGCAGGAGTTGCCCTCAACCTCATCCCCATGAAGCAGATCCAATTGAGACTAAACATGGCCTAAGAACATGGGGGCTAAAGGATACTGAGCACCCCGGGCCAACTTGATTGCCAGAGGAAAGAAAATAGACTTAATCCCGTATCTAGGGAACTCACTGAATAAAAACTTATTGAGCCAGAGTGTCAGGAACCTACCTTGCCTAACTGCCTTGTTTTTCTCTCCAGAAAGGTTCAAGACCCACTTACCCATTTTGGCCGGTTTCCCCCCGGGAGAGGCCGTACGCCCGCCGAAGTGACTAAAAAGCTTGTCTTCAACCTCGAGATCCTCACTGAAAAGGCTGATATCAAAGGGATTCTCATCACCAAACACTGGGAGGAGAAAATTATTAACCACATTCTCCAAAGTGATGGTGAGCTTACCAACAAAAAAGAAGAAAGTGTGGAGAGAAGGACACCAGCGGCGCATTAAGTGTCTAAGGCCCTTGGCGTCCTTAAAAGCTTCAAGATTCTTGGAAATTGCTACTGATTTCAGGATCCCTGCGCGCCCCAAGCAACTGACAAATTTACCATCAGAAAGCTCTGTCTCCACCCAACTGGACTAACTAGTAATCTTCCCCGGGACGAAGTCGAAAAAGATGGGAACCGCCTCGTGGGATCCTCGCCTAATCTGAAGGTCTAAAATTTCCCTCGGATCTGGAGCCTAGGTAGAACTAGCAAACCCAGACTGGCTAAAAAACACCCAGGTATAAGGGTGTGAGGGTCCCTTTTTGGACAGTGCCTAGGCCCAAGCTGAAGCAAGGACCTTAGGCCTTGTTGTTGTAGTTTGAAGGGACTGGGCTTGGTTTATTGCAGCAAAATGGGCTGTTTTTCAAACCAAGTGGCGCACAGAGCAAGGATCCTACAATACGTACATACTAGCAAGCAAGAATATAGGTATATGAATAGCAAGAAACAGTAAAGGAAGACAATGTAATAAAGAAACACACAAAATAATTGTTAAAGATCCTCAAATTAGTATAAAATATTTCATTATTTTTCTTAATTGTGAATTACAATGTGCTCACTAAGATGTGTTACAAGGTCCAAATAAGCTCAAAAATTACAGACTTAGATGCCTATCTAAGCCTTTAAGACTTGCAAAGTTTGAATCCGTCTGAATCCAAGTATATTCTATAGTGGATGTTCTGGGATACCGGGCGCTGTTTTTCTACTTTCTTTGAGTTTTAGACAATGTTTTCTCAATGATTCTGTTATGATTTCTTATTGCTGAATGTCCCTCCAATGTTGGCTGCTTCCCTTCTTTTATAGTGTCATTCTAGGGTTCGGGGTACCATTGATTCTCCCCCTTGGCTCCCTGGGTACCAGAGCCCCTGTTATGCCAGCCATTTTGATGGTTGGTTCTTTCCCTATTTCTCATAGTTTTCCTCTTTTGGTGTTGTTTCCCTAAAAGCCACTTGCTGACTTTCCATTTCGGGGTGTCCTTGGGGAGCTGACCTTCAATCTCTCTTCTTTCAAGGCTTCTTACCTTTTAGACTCAGCTTTTGGCTGTCCTTCCCTTTTTGTTATTTTTCCTAAGTGAGCTGAATCCATCCCTGCCAAGTTGAAGGTTTTCCCAGCTACTTCCCTTTATGGTTCTTCTTCCTGGGTTCCCCGAGGTACTAGCCTTTTGTTCACAAGTTGTTGCTTTCCAAGCCTTCTGGTTCTTTGCTACATCACTGGGTGCTTGAGAAGTACATATCTGCCCTTCGTTTCTTGTGTTTCGTGGCACCCATTTTGAGTTGTCTTAATCCCACTTCAACTGTGTTGCGCGTCCTGAGGATCCTGATCTTGGCGGGATGGGCCTTTTTCTTTCTTCCCTTTGTTTCATGGGCTCTAAGGCTTGTCCCTTCATGGATTTTAGGCTTCAAGTCTTTTGGGCTTGCCATGGGATTGGCCCATTGTGCTATTTCTCTAGGCCTTGGTGTTATGATTTTTTAGACCTCAACATTTAGCCCCCCGAGCTCGTGGGTTGCCTGCAGCCCACGCGTGAGTAATTTAGAATTTTAGTTTTTGTAGGACTTCCCTCTTCACTATTTTAATTATCCTCGGGGTTCCCCTTTACCTTCCTTCAAGATCCTAACTTTCCCATTGCTTTTGGGTATCCTGGTCTTCTTTGCATGTTGCGCTCCCTTCTTTTGTAACTCCTTTTTGCACGGGACGTGACAGTTGAATTTTGGAGTGAAAACTTCCTCTACCCACTTTTTACGTTTCCCGTAACTCCCAGTAATAACTGCTAATAACTCTCTTCTTTGAAATTAAATTTTGGCAACTGGCGCGTCTTTCCATACATCGTCTTCTCCAACCGGTTTTGGTGCCATTATTGCAATCATTTCATATTTTTTCTTTTACTTCCCAGAGTCTTCCATTCTCAAGCTTATCTCCTTCCTCTCGGTTAATTTGCTTCTTTGTTTTCCATTCCCAGGTTCTTTATTCTCTCAACTTTCCTATTTCTAGTGTACTTGCTGCTCTATGGCTTCCTCTTCCTCTCGAAAAAGGAGGGAGCATACTCCTAGCCCCTTTGAGGGCGAGAGTTCTTCTGGTTCTGCACAAGGTGAGTCACAGGGGGTCATGGAGTGCCCGGCTCTCCCTTTCCTTTGGTGTCCCATGGTGAGGCCCCTTCGTCCCCTCACACTTGGGTATTTTCCGGTTAGGCAGGTTTCGCCATTTCTGCTCAGGTCCCAGACCCAAGAGAGATTTCAGATCTTTAGATTAGACGAGGATCTTGGGAGGCGGTTCCCATTTTCTTCAATTTCGTTCCTGGGAAGATCACTGGTTGGCCCATTTGGGTGGACAGGGAACTTTTTGACGAGGAATTTATGGGCTGTCTGGAGTGCGTCGGGGTTCTGAATGCAGTGGCGATTTCTAGGAATCTTGAGGGTTTCAAAGACGCTAAAGGTCTCAGGCACTTGGTACATCGTTGGTGTCCCTCCCTTCATGCATTCTTCTTCTCTGTTGGTGAGCTCACGATTACCTTGGAGGATGTGGTTAATAACCTCCTCCTCCCCGTGTTTGGAGATGAGAACCCTTTCGACATCAGTCTTTCCGACGAGGATCTCATGATGGAAGACAAATTATTCAGCCATTTTGGTGGACGTACTGCTTCCCCTGGTGGGAAACCAGCCAAGATGGGCAGGTGGGTTATGAATCTTTTGCGAGAGAAAGACAAGGAAGTCAGGTGAGCCGGGCTCCTAGCACTCTGGCTCAGCAAGTTTTTGTTCAGCGAGTACCCCGGTACGGGATTAAGTCCACTTTCTTCCTATTGGCAATCGAATTGGCCCGAGGTGCTCAGTATCCTCTAGCCCCCATGTTCTTGGGCCATGTTTATTCTCAATTGGATCTGCTTCATGGAGAAAAAGTTGAAGGCGACTCTTGCTACGCGATCACCTCGTCCCTCCATTGTGCCATTCTCCAGGTATTCACGTGGGACCGTTCTTCAGTTACTTTAGCAAAGTGCAGAAATTTGAAGTTTGTGAAAGACAAGTTCCAGGGATCCCCTAATGTAATTAAAGGTCTGTGCGGTAGCTCCACTGATAGCCACCCCATTATCTTTCGTTGGGCTAGTTTGAAAGGTGGCGGCCTTAATTTGATTGAGTTATTTGAACAAGCAGGGCATTTACGTTGGCGTTCTCCCCTGGAGTTCAGCCCCGGGTTTGCCTGTGACTCTGTATTGGCTTCTTTTCTTAATTCTCTAGGAAATACTTTTGACCTTTGTCCTGGTGATGAAGGAAATTTGGCCTACTTGGCTTGTGTTAGTCCCTTATGGCTTCCAATTCCCTCCTCCAGTGGCCTCAGGTACACCCATTACTTAGCACACCGGGTACTCCAGCAATTCGATTTTGATTAGGATATCCCGCCAGTGTTTAAGGATGTAGTGCCTTCTCTCCCTTCTTTGGACCCGTTCTTGAGGCTCCAAGCTTTCTCTTATTGGTCACGGAGAAGTCCTTAATTTGTCGTGCCCAACTCTCAGAGGGGAGTCTTTACTTCCAGTGGTTTTGCAGGCTACTAGAGAAGAGTTCAAAAATCTTTTATTGATTATGTTGGTTCCGGCAAGATTGAGAGAGTTCCCAATCCTGATATTCTTTCTGCTCCTACATCCAACAGGCGCCTATCCCTCCCCATTGCTGGTATTGTATTTGCTGCTATAAGCAACAAGACAGGGTTCACGGAGTGGCATGCTTCTAGGGGCAGTTGGGTGTGTTATGCATAAGATTTTCCAAAGACTTGGTCGGGATGTGATCTTATTGTTGGTGCCTCCTCTGGCGTGCCAATTAAAAGAAGGGCAGTAGAGGCAATTGGTGCTGCCACTCCCATTGGCAAAGGTACAGAGAAGAAGATTAAGCAGGAAAAGGTTAAGCAAGTCGAGCTTGAAGAGGGTGTTGAGGGTACTGAGGCTGGATCTGAGACCAAGAAGAGAAAGACTACAAAATCTCAGAAGCAGTTAGTAATTGCTGAGGAACCCGGGAGAGTAAGCTCCCCTACAGTGGGAAAGGAAGTTGGGCATCCTTTACTTCCCAAGACTCGAGTGAAGACTAAGGTAGAGTCTTCTCTCTCTCAGGTTTTGTGAGTTCTTCAGCCCAGGGTTCTTTAGGGTCCTTTGATTTTGCACCCTAGTCTCCCTTAAGACCCTCTAGGCATACCCATAGTAAGCAAAAGACCATTGGAGACTCTGTAGAGAGAGAGAGAAGGGCAAGGCCTCTTTTCTTCTTCTCTCTTATGTTTTGCAGTAGCTTATTATTGTTGTTGCAGTGTCCTTCCTTTCCTCTTTTTAACTGATGAGTGATTATTCATTCCTTGCAGTCCAAGCGCAAGTCAGACCCCAAGAAAGGGAGGAGTCAATCGTCTGGTAATGATGTGGTATGGCTCTCTTTTATTTGTGCCTCTTTCTGTTTGTTTCCACCCTTTTTTTGGTACTGTGTACTTATGCATTCTTTTCCTTTTGCAGGTGGAGGTACCTCCTCCCACGACTGGTGGGACTCCGGGGGAAGAGTGATTGCTGCTCCCTCTGTTGTTTTACCAGGTGTGGAAGAGGAGCCCCCTAGTGGTGGTATAACTGAGGAGGTTAGCTAGCCAATGCAGAGTGTCCAGCCTATTCTGCAATTTGTTCCCTTGGTTGCTCAAGATCTTGAAACTCCCCAGCCCCCTGTTTCCCAAGATCCCCAGCTCGAGCAGACATTCAATCCCATCAAAACTATGTCACCTGAACCTGTGTTAAGCAAAGAACCCTTGGGGGGCGCGTCTCCATCCATACAAGCAGGTGAGCCCCATTCACCCTTTATAAGAATGCTTGATCTTACCTTATTGTATCTCTTTCTTTTTGAAAGTTCCCATTTCCTCTTCCCCTTTTAGGTCAAACCAGTGTGAGATCTGCCTCTAAGGCTGCCTCTTCTTTGGAATCTGAGGGTTTTGAAGGTGCATGCTGTTCACCTTTATTGTGCTTCCTCTTCTTTCCTCCTTTCTATGCTCTTCCCTTGCCTTTTCCTTCTATGGCGAAGCCCCCAGTATCCTTACCTTCCTTTAGCCATTTTGCCAAGGTTTCCTCACCCTTTCTTCATAGTGCTGTGTGTTCTTTCACAAAGTCCTTCAAGAAATCAGAGGAGCAAGAGGAGGAAGCTCCACCATAGGAAGCTGATATTGGTTTTTTTATTTTTTTATTTTTTTTTATTTTTTATTATTATTATTATTTTTTTTTACTTTACCTTTCTTTCCTGGCTCTTTCCTCCTTTGAACTATGTCTGCTTTGCAGGTGTTGTCATAGGTGTCAAAGGTCCTGAACCTGTAGTTCCTGAGGTAGCTGTGGAGTCTGCTCAAGTTGTGGAATTTCAAGCAAGGACCCCCCAAACTATCCAGAGGGTTGAAAGCTCCTTAATCCCTATGAGTGGAGATACAACAATGGGGGAGGCTCTAGAGGTGACTGTTTCAGATCCTGACTCAGGGCTCTCTACTTTCCTGGCCCGTTTTGATCTTTTGGAGTTCAATAGCCTCCCTGTAAGCCATTTTTATCGCTTTGGGCCTCCTTATGGTAACTTTTTGCGCTTCTCTATGCCTGTGGAAGGTCTGCCATTACTAGAAGGGTTGTTCAAGATCCATGCAGATTTCACCAGTGGGTTCAAGGGAGGTGTATTTTTGGGCAACATCCTGATGGAGTTGCTATGTGCAGTGCTAATTTCCTTGAGGAACTCTTCTCTCGACTCCTTATCTGAGGAAAGACTTTTGGAATGGAGGGGTGTAGTGCAGGATCTTATAGAAGCAAAGTTCAACCTATCCTTCTTGCTGGAGCATTTACGTTCACTAGCCCATATGCTGTTTCAGAGGTAGGCCTCTAGGAATCTTGATGCTGAAATTGTTGCTGCTGAGGAGGCTTTGGCTCGTGCCCACAAGATCTTGCAGGACTTAAAGGTTAAGAAGCAAAAAGTTCTCTCTTCTTCAGCTGTTCTTGCTATTTCTCCAGACAGTTCCTTGCTGGCCGGGCTTATTCCTTAGCTCTTTTTTTTAGCTAGTTCAGATGTGTATATTTTTTTTCAAACAATTTGGGTTGTATAAGCTTTATCTTTTTCTGTTGAACACTACTTCTGGCTTATTTTCTGTGACATGGATATGTTTTTTTTTTAAAGACTGCTTCTAACTTTCAATAGTATGTGGATCTGTTCTTCTCTTTTTGTATACTGCTTTTTTTTTTTTTTTTTACATTGAGTCTTGGGCCATGGTCCCTACAAGTTTTACTGTAGGTCTTGGATCAAGTACCCTGGTGGTTGTCTTACTGCGCAGGTACTGAACTGGGTATATTGGGTGCTTTTTTTTTTTTTTTTTTTTTGAAGTCCCAGATCATGAACTAGGCAGGTCCCCTTTTGTCAGATACTGGGCTAGGTATCCCGGGCACTTACTTTTTGCATGTGGTCCCAGGCCATGTATCTTGAACTAATTGTGGTGTGGGTCCTGGGTCATGTGTCAAAGTTTTTTTTTTTTGCATTAGCCCAGGTACCCCCCTCAAGTCTGCCTACATTTGGACTTTGCAATATTTAGTTTAGCTGTAACTTAAAGGAAATAAAAGAGATTTCATTGAATCAAAGCACAGTTACCATCTAAGGAACACAGAAAAATTATCAAAGATAGTAAGGATCACAGAATGTCCTTCTACCTTGGGTTCCTAAACAAAATTACTTAAACAAAAATTCATAACAAAAGCAAAGAATGATGAAACACTTAGCAGATTGGAGAGTTGGCAAAAGGGTCTCGATGTACTGAGATCTCTCCATTTCTATGCATAGTACTGTTTCAGCCACTTCCTATTTATGGGATCTTCCAGGATTGTCCCATCTTCCTTTGAGAGGTAGTAATACCCACTATCGTGGGCTTCCCTGATGATGTAAGGTCCTTCCCACTTTAGGGCAAATTTGGAGGGTCCTAGGAGGTTTCTTCTTACATGTTCTGCTGTTCTCAACACCAGCTGCCCCTCAGTGAAAGCCCTTGGGTGTACTGCCTGTGCATATGCCTTAGCCATCCCCTGCTGGTACCTCAGATTTCTCCTTCTAGCCACTTCCCTTTCTTCCTCCAACCCCTCTAGATCTGTCAATCTCCTTTCATTGTTTGTGTCCTCAGTGTCCTCCTGGTTTTCTTCAAG
The DNA here is from genome assembly GCA_030021035.2 of Notholithocarpus densiflorus. Lineage (NCBI taxonomy): Eukaryota > Viridiplantae > Streptophyta > Magnoliopsida > Fagales > Fagaceae > Notholithocarpus > Notholithocarpus densiflorus. Next base: position 1,135,541 of record JARYZH020000090.1, on the reverse strand, counting down.
CACTACCCTCGGCGTAGGGACAACTAACTCCACAGGGCTGATGGCTTCTGTCCCATAGACTAGGGAGAATGGTGAGAATCTTGTGGCTGTCTTCACAGAGCTACTGTATGCCCAGAGTACATTTGTCAAGTGATCACTCCATTTTCCCCTATACTCATGCTTCATCTTTTTAAGGATCTTCAGCATCACCCTATTGGTGGCCTTAGCTTGGCCATTTCCTTGTGGGTAGTATGATGTGGACCTTCCATGCTTGATGTAATACGCCACAATCAAGTTCTTCATGTCTTTGTTTATGAACGGAGTCCTATTGTCACTGATCAGTCTCCTAGGGATCCCAAACCTTGTAATGATGTGTTCTTGAATGAAGTTTGCATGGCTACTCTAGTGGCCTTTTTCAAAGGGATAGCTTCTACCCATTTTGTAAAGTACTCGGTGGCCGCTAGGATCCATATGCAACCATTGGAAGGAGGGTTTATAGGCCCTATGAGATCAAGCCCCCAAGTGTGGAAAGGCCATGGTGTTGTCATATCTTGCAGCACATTTGGGTGAGTATGAATTGCATCTCCAAGTACTTGACAGGCATGGCACGTTTTGACTAGTTCCTCGAAGTCCTTTTTCATTGTTGGCCAATAGTACCCTAACAGTGGCAATTGCTTGTAGAGTCTTCTTTTCCCTGGGTGACTTCCATAGTCACCGGAATGGACTTCACTGACTACTTCTCTGGCTTTCCTTGGCCCTAGGCATCTTAGGGGATCCCCGCTGTACCCCCTTTTGAATAGGATTTCGTTTTGTAAGAAGTACCTGACTACAAGTTTCTTGAGCTGGCGGGCTAATGTCATGTCAATTGGTAGGATCCCTTAAGCCAAGTACTTTATGAATGGAGTTCTCCAATCTTCTGTAACAAATATGGCGTAGCTCTCTTCCTTGTCCATTGAAAGTTGACATTTTTGGCACTTCTCCTGCATAGTTGCTGCCTCTTTGTTCATATTTGGCAAGTAGTACCCCATGCGCTGCATCCTTCTGTATAGGCTGATCTTTTCTGCAACCCCACAGGCCTGGCTATGTAGTTCTTCTAATCTCAGCTTTCCTTCCTTCTCATTGACACACCTGGATAGGATCCCTCCAGGCAGCCTCCTATATAGTTCTCCTTCCATCAGAGTGTAGTCCCTCAGTTCCTTGATACTTCCTTTAGGTCCTGCCTCTTTCATTTTCTCCTTAACCTCACTCCTCCAATCCTGCTGCTTAGGTTCTTCAGGGAACATCCTTTTGAGGATCCTTATGATGGAATGTTCCTGCTTACCTATTCTTACTAGAGTGTCTTTCCCTTTGAATGGCACTTAGGATCCCAGGGTGGCTAGTGCATCAGCGAACTTGTTCTCACTCCTCTAGGTGTACTCCACACTAAAGGTCTGGAATTCCTGCTCCAAATAACACTAAAAGAAAATTACACAATCAACTTTTCATATATACATTACTAATTAAATTCACACACATGCTCAATGTTTCGGTATCATATTTCCCTAAACAATCAATGAGTAAAATAAGAAACATAGAAATATGATACACACCAACATTGATGTAATACACAAAAAAAAAGAAAGAACTAACATAGTGTTGGCAAAGCAAGAATACACAGAAGGTTCATTTCACTTATAAATGGCCTCACTGAATGGTCAACAACAGAAGAGAGATATGACGGAGAAAGCACAAAATTAAAGCTACTAAAAAAGAAAATGAGCATTTTGAACTTTCCAGTTACCAGTACCGCCCAAAAACAATGTAGAATATGAAAAATCAGCATATCCAAAGAGAATATATATATTAGAAATTTAATTGGATTAGGAATCTCTCCACTTATGACTGTCAACCTTAGCGTCAAAACTTCTCTCTTGTATCCATCTGGGTTGGAAGAAACACAATGAGAAAGAAACATAAATCTTGCGTACTTTCATGAGTTGGAGGACCCTAGAATTATCATTAACATAAATCACAAATTACAATAAGAAAGAAACATTGTTAAATCTACATTGAAAATTTAAACACTGCCAAAATTCAAACATTGTTTGAGGGCTGAGTTATTGTTTTTCATAATTATAGTCATCGGATGCTTTGGCTAGCCAATTTGACATATATTGATTTGAACTTAAAGCATCTCTTGAAATAGCCACCACTACAGAAGGATCTTATAAATTATAGAGAAACAAAGACTCTTTTTTTTTTTTTTTTCAATCAATAATAGAGAATTAAAATGTGATTCAATCTCTTTCTTTAATTCTCAAACTACAAATACTAACCCTTTTAAACAAATAAATGCATACCTAATAAAATCAATCTAAACCATCATATACGGTTGAGTATAAATGCCTCTCCCCATAAATTAAATGGGAGTTCTGCACTTAAGATCATGACATTTACCATGTCTACAAGAGTTCTATTTTTCCTTTCAGCCAAACCATTTTGTTGGGGTGTATAAGGGGTTGAACTTTGGTGTATTATACCATGTTCCTCACAAAATGTAGAAAAATCGTTAGGAAAATATTCACCACCTCTATCGCTTTGTAAGATCTTTATTTTCCTATCCTTTTGATTTTCTACTTCAGTTTTATAACGTTTGAACATGTCAAATGATTCATTTTTATTTCTCATTAAATACACATATGTAAATCTAGAGAAATCATCAATGCAGCCTTAGGGGTCCTGATGCCTTTGTCGTATTGAGAGAGCAGGACTAGCCACTATGCTATCCTTCCCGTCAGGAGGGGCTGATGTAAGAGTGCTTTTATGGGATGTGACTTAGTCACCAAAAGGATCTGGTGAGATGAGAAATATCGCTTCAGCCTTTGGGATGTGTAGATGACTACTAGGCAAGCTCTTTCTATCCTGGTGTACCTGGTCTCAATGTCCTTAAGTGTCCTGCTCACGTAGTAAATAGGTTGCTCATTCCCATTATCATCCTCTTGTGCTAGCAGGACTTCTATCGCCTGGGAGTTTAACGCTAAATATAGCAACAGGGGTCGCCCACGTACTGGTGCTTGGAGGGTGGGAAGATGATTCATGATCTGCTGGATCCTTTGAAAGGCTTCTTGCTGCTCAGTTTCCCAGGTGAACTTAGCCGCCTTTTTTCAATAGTTTGGATAAACCACTTGTGACTGAAGCCAATCCTAGCACAAACCTCCTAATGTAGGAGACCCTCCCTAGGAAGCTTTTGAGCTCCCTTACTGTTGTAGGCCTTTTCATTGTTGCAATGGCTGTGACTTTTGCTGGATCTACACTTATGCCTCTGTGATGTACTAGGAACCCAAGAAACTTTCCAGCAGACACCCTGAAGGCACACTTCATGGGGTTCATGCACAATTTGTATTTCTTGCACCTTTCAAAAACTTGTTCAAGTATCTGAAGGTGTCCTGCCCTAGTTTTTGATTTCACCACAATATCATCCACATAGTCTTCCATTTCTTTATGCATTATGTCATGGAAGATAGCAGTCATGGTTCGCTAGTATGTGGCCCCTGTATTTTTGAGGCCAAAGGGCATCACAGTGTAATAAAAATTCCCAATTAGAGTCCAGAATGCTGTCTTTTCTGCATCTTTGGCAGCCATGCGGATTTGGTTGTACCCATTATACCCATCCATAAATGAAAACATAGAACTTCCTATAGCTAAATCCACAATGAGGTCAATATTAGGCAGAGGGAACTCATCTTTTGGACATGCCTTGTTTAGATTGTAAAAGTCCATATAGCAACGGATTTGGCCATTCTTTTTCTTCACAGGTACTATGTTGGAAAGCCACTTAAGGTGCTGGATGGGCTTGATATAACCAGCTGCTAGCAGCTTCTTGAGTTATCTGAGCTTCCACATCGGTGTGAAAGACCCTGGCTGGCTAGATTACTAGCTTGACTCCCAGGTCTACGTTGAGAGAATGGACCACCAGTCCGGGATCTAGACCAGGCATCTTATCATAGGTCCATACGAACACATCCATGTATTTCTTGAGTAAGGCCACTAATTGCTCATATTCTTGTGCTGTCAACTGACTACTAATGAAAACAGGCTTCTGGGATCCTTCATAAACGATAAATCAACCTTCCTCTGGGTTTTCGTACCACTATACATTCCCGAGATCCTGAGGAGCTGGGCTCCCTCTTTTGCCTTTTTCTCTCCAAGAGGTTTCTTAGGTCACAGGTACTCCCTCCTTCTTCTTCTTCCAAGATAGGTGCTCCTAGTTTCCCCAGCGTGGGGCTCTCATCATCTGGTTTTAACTCATCATAGAACATTGTTTCCACAAAGTTTACATCTCCTTGGCGGAAAGGGTTATGGTTGGCAGGGATCCTTACGGGTCTTCCATTCAATCTCCCTTTAACACATTGATGGTACGTGGATGGAATAAGGTGGTGCTTATGGAGCCATGGGTGTCCCAACAGTACATGGTAGGAAACCTCTGAATTGATCACATGAAATCTTGTCAGGGCCACTATTGGTCCTACTCTTAAGGCCAGCTTTGGGCATCATAATAGAGGTACAATATAGAGCGTCTACACCTCTACACACTTGAACATAATTGTTGGGAGAAAATGGGCATTTGCCCCTTTCGCCAAAACTTTTCAGCAAAATGCCCCATAACTAAAACTATTTAAGGAAATGTCCCTGTTTTGAAACTCGAATTTCTAAAAATCGAGTTTCAATTTAAAACTCGATTTTTGGTCAATCGAGTTATAGCGAACTGAAAATTAAAAAAAAAAAAAAAATTTTGGAACTCGAGTTCCATGTGAAGTACTCGTGTTCATGGAACTCGAGTTCATGGAAAAAAATTCAAGTGGAACTCGAGTTCCATGAACTCGAGTACTTTACATGGAACTTGAGTTCCAGAGGAAAAAAAAAAAAAAAAAAATCTAAGTCCACGTTTGCTATAACTTGATGTTCCAAAAATCGAGTTTTACATTTGAAACTCGATTTTTAGAAAATCGAGTTTCAAAACAAGGGCATTTCCCTAATTAGTTTTAGACATGGGACATTTTACTGAAAAGTTTGTGAGAAATGGATAAAAGCCCATTTTGGCCATAATTGTTGAGCCCTTACATGGGGAAGGTGAATTCTCTCTCTATCTTTGCACGAATCACATATCAAAGGAAATGGGACATATTAATTAAGCTCACACTTTTAAATTTGTAAATGAGGCACTTCAAAGTTTAAACCCCAAACTTAAATAAATAAAACATTTTAAAGTTTAAACCCCAGCTAGATTTCTCTTTTCTTTTTTTGGATATATATGAAATTATGAAGTTTAACTTGCCCCATTTGAAAGTCTAGGATTTAGTGTGTCGCAAGAATAAAACTCTAAGGTTTTTTCATTACTTTCACCAAAAAGATAATTCACTCTCCTTTGATAAATAAATACTTTAATTGACTTACTCCTATATCTTTCGGATTTAATTTTTCAATCAGGTCCTACTCAAGAACATTGTGTTTTTTTGTTGAGAAAATGGTGAAGAAGACTTAGCTCAACTTCATAGCCAAAAAATTAGCGTCAATGGTGCTTTCCAAGTTTCGTATCTATTACTTTCTTGAAAAATGTTTAATGATGACTAGCTCGTACCATTTGTGCTATAAATTATGCATTATTTGGGAAAGCCTAAACTAACTTAAAGAAGATGTCAAAGACTTTGGCGTTAATGGTGCTTTAATTCCTAATTCGTATGAAGTACTCTTTTGGAAAATATTTTATAGTGACTTTTACGCTAATGGTGCTTTTTCAATTGGTATGAAGTACTCTATATTTTTTGGAAAATGTTTCATAGTACTAACTAGCCAATACCATTGATATTATGAGGTTTACAACTTTACTTACATTACTAGAGAAGACCTCAACTCACCAAAAGATCAAAGACCACGTTGGCGTCAATTATGCTTTCTTAACTTCTTTATCAAAAAAATAAGGACAAAATGGGGATATATCCCTTTCGGCGGCGAAAAGTTCCAGTAAAATGCCCTCTTTCTGAAACTATTTAGCAATATGCCCCTGTTTTGAAACTCGATTTTATCAAAATCGAGTTTCAGTGTAGAACTCGAGTTTTTTGAAAATTTTCAAGTGGAACTTGAGTTCATGAAACTTGAGTTCCACTTGAAAATTTTCAAAAAACTCGAGTTCCATGAACTCGTGTTCTACAGTGAAACTCGATTTTGATAAAATCGAGTTTCAAAACAACTCGAGTTCCACAAATTTTTTTTTTTTTTTTTTAAGTTTAATTTGCCTATAACTCGATTTTCTAAAAATCGAGTTTTACATTGAAACTCGATTTTTAGAAAATCGAGTTTCAAAACAGGGGCATATCGCTAAATAGTTTCAAAAATGGGGCATTTTACAGGAACTTTTCACTGAAAGGGGTGTATCCCCATTTTGGCCAAAAAATAATCCATAATGGTGCTTTCCAAGTTTTGTGTCTATTACTTAGGGGTGTCAATGTTCAACCTAACCTGCGAACACGACACGAACCCGACAGGTGTTTTTGTGGGTTAGGGTTGGGCTTTAATGGGTTTAGGTCATAAACGAGTCAACTCGAAAGTGTCACGATAAGAAACGTGTCATAATCGGGTCAACCGGGTCAACCCGCGTAACCCGCAATAGACACGTTTAACACGTCAATTTATTTGTGTTAACTCGAAATGACCCACTTAATACAACTCATTTAACTCGTATAACAAATAAATATTTATTTTATTTTAGATTTGTCAAATACCTTTTATATCCAACATATATTTAAATTTAAAAAGAAAAGTGAGTAATTACAAAAACTTACAAGGGATATAATTGGAAATTGAAACTTTACAAACCGTAGATCTTTAAACCCTACAAACCCTAAATCTCTAAACTTTCTTACAAATATCTAATTTTATTTTTTTTATTTCAGCCATACTACTCAATACTCACTCTTCTATCTTATAGTCTCATGCCCAATTCTCAAACTCAAAGTCTTAAACCGGTTATGGCGCTCTCTCTCTCTCTCTAATGTGTTTAGTGAGTTTTAGAATTAAAGAAAACTGTTTTCGTTGTGTTTCAAAATTCTGCAGTAATTTTTTCTACATAATGTTTTTGTTTTGTAAACTTTGAACCCATGTGCCGTTATTAATATGAGATATATTAATTGTTGATTAAGGTCACGGGTGTTTGTATTAGTGTTGAACACCGTCTGCATATCTTGCAAGTGGGTTTATTGAGATAGTTTATAAACTAGATCTGATGGGTATTGCTTTTAAAGATTACAACTACGTGTAACGTTGTAATACTCCCTTTTGATATCATATGAACGGTTTTATGATTGCATGATATGGCCCACTTGTTTTAGTTTCTTAATGATAATAAGACTACTTGACGTTATGGTCGTTGGCCATCTTATATTTTTGTTGAACTATATTATTTTGAATGTGGGTTGAAGACTTGAAGTGTATGCACTGCTTTTGGAATGAAAAAAAAAATTATTTCTAGATGAATGTTATATTTAATATTATGCAAATTGAAATGAGTTGTGTTACATTCGTGTCAACCCAACACGACTCGTTTATTAAGCGTGTTAAATCGGTTGGGTTAGGTCAACCCGCCTTATTAACAGGTCAAGTTAGGGTTGAAGGATCATGACACGATTATTAAATGAGTTGGGTTAGGGTTGAGCCATTTAGTCGAATACCCCTACCTCAACACGACACGAACCCGACACGCTAACCCAAATTGACACCCCTACTATTACATTTTTGAAAAATGTTTAATGATGACTAGCTCGTACCATTTGTGTTATAAATTATGCATTATTTAGGAAAGCCTAAACTAACTTAAAGAGGACGTCAAAGACTTTGGTGTTAATGGTGCTTTAATTCCATTAAATTATGCATTACGCATTACTTTCTTTTTTCTTTTGGGAAAATGTTTCATAGTGCTAACTAGCCAATACCATTGATATTAACCATCGCGTACTCTTGGTGCGGTGGTCACTCCACAAGTATAAATGCTTGTGGGGTGTTGGGGGTAAGGGCCGGGGTTCAAGTCTCCAGGAGGGAGTTTCACACACATATACACTTAGATTAGGTTAGAGTAGAAATTCTATCTTGTATAAAAAAAAAAAAAATACCATTGATATTATGAGGTTTACAACTTTACTTACATTACTAGAGACCACATTAGTGTCAATTATGCTCTCTTAACTTCCTTATCAAAAAAATAATCCATATAACTTGTATTAGCAACCTTGCATTATTTGAGAAGTCCCAACCCATGACAGTGGAAGACTTCTGTGTCCATGGTTGGTGTCCATCCACCCCTATGAGAATTTTTTTTTGTTGCTAAAAAAAAAAATTTTTTTTAAAAGTGGAAGAAGATAAGGGTATGTTTGGTAATTTTTTCCCCTTATTTTCTATTTTCAAAAACAATTTTCTATTTTTGAGACTAAAAAACTTGTTTGGCAAACCAAAATAGATAGAAAACAAAAACTGTTCTCAAAACTCAATTTGTAAAGGAAATTGAAAACATGCAAAAGGCTGTTTTCAGTTTTTAATTTTCGAAAGTCAATAAAAACATGCATTTATTTTAATGAATCAGTCTCATTTAATGAGTTAGCATTAGAGTTCAAATCCTAGTAACAACATATTTTAATATTTTATATTTTTTTCTTCAAAAAACTATCTTTTTAATTTCAACTAACCAAACATGTTTTTGATTTCAAAAATATAAGAAAATTATTTTTTCTTTATATTCCCAAAAACAAATTTTTGAAAATAGAAAACAAAAACTGTTGCCAAACATAACCTAAGTCATTTTCTTTTTCTTTTGGCCCAATAGAATTTGCCTCCCAAACGAAAACATATTAAAGCATTAGCATCACGTGTGCCAAATGTCAAATATTTGGCATTTGGCACACTAAACACCAAAAAACCTCTCACATAAGATGTTCTAAATGGTAAAAAAATTGGCATGGATAAACAATACTGTTCCAAATTAGCCTAATAGGATTTTGCAATATTTTGACAGGATTTGTTTTTGGGTCCACGCACCAAGGGAGTTCATAAAAGTCACAACTCACAACTAAAATTAAACGTGATAATTCCTTATAATGAATAAGGAAGATTTTTAATTATTAATAGTTATGCTCTCTTTCATAATAATAAATAGTTATGCCTAAATTCATTTAGAGAACCTTATATTAGAAGTGCTTGTTTCTGATTATTAAAAAAAAAAAAAAAAAAAAGCGTTTTTTTATGCAATCTCCTGAAAATGGCAATAGTATTGGATGTGCCCATTTTCTGGTTTTAAACATTGTGAGTTCTTGATAAACGTGGCAAAAAGGGTGGGGTGGTTCGGGTCAGGTCAATCGGGTTAGGGTTGAAATCATGTTTGTGTCAAAATGGTCCATTTTAAACATGTTAGAAATGGGACGTGTTAATTGGGTTGCGGGTCGGCTTGGTTTGGGCAAGGCGACCCATATTTTCCACATGAAGTTTTTTATTTATTTTAAGAAAAATGTATTTGCCACTTTTTTTTTTCTTTGGGATAGGAATGTATTTGCCACTTGTTAAGTCATATAGCAAATTATTTAGTGTGAAATCCATATCTTTGAATTCAACACTCATATTAAGAAATATCTTAGCTCAATAAATTGATACTTATCCAATAATTATAAAATTATACAAATCCAATATTGTTAATCAAAATACATAGCACAAACACAAAAGAGTCTAGTCTACCCTTTGAAAATCTAATTAAAACAAACACATAAATTTTCATTACTATACAATATCAACATCTTCAAAAAAAAAAAAAAAAAATTACAAATGCCCAATTGGATTAACTAATTTGACAAAGAATAACAACATATAAAAAAATTTAAAATCTTGCATAATCTAATATCTTAAAAAATAATCTAATAATTGTGTTTAATTTTAGATGCACTGTGGTTGAAACTATAATTCTCAAAAAAAAAAAAAAAATGGTCTCTTTTATAAATATCATGTTATTACTAAGTAATATACACTCCAGAAGATATCATATTTTATTTTGGCTATGGACTACTAAAAAATAGGAATAAGCATTCATAATTTATGTCATTTTCGTTGATGTACTTCAGCTTTACTCTTTTCAGACTTATGAATACTTCTCATACTTGTCTATATTTTCAAATATATGTTTTTAAGTCTCCTACAACCAGATTATCTTTGCATGGAGAAGGTGAATTCTCTCTCTATCTTTGCATGAATCACATGTCAAATTACCAACAGCAATTAAAAAAAAAAAAATGTGAAAGCACAATCTTCATCAATTAGAGTTACAAAAATAAAAAAAAAAAAAAAAAAAAAAAAAAAAAAAAATTCAAACTTTACACAAATGGATTTATTAATCAAACTTGGGAAGAAGAACACAATAAGAAGAGACACATGTATATGAAATCATTGAAATGAAAGGCTATGCAAGATTGAAATTGAACACCTTATGGTAACGAATCACAACAAAACAGTAGAAAGTGTCAATGCACACCTCAATGAAGTCAACCACACCCTACGCCAAGAAGGATTTGAACAACTTATGGTAATGAATCACAACAAAAGAGTGGAAAGTGTCAATGCACACCTCAATGAGGTTAAACCACGCCCTACACCAATAAGGATTTATGTAGAGAATTGCAACAATTCCCAACAACATTATTATTTAAGCCACCACAAAGCTTATGTAGAAGAAACCCATGTCCATGAAACTACCACCTTTCCGCAAGCATTTTGGTGCAACTGTTATGCAATGGAGGACCACACAAGAGTGGGGTCCCCTCATAACTACTTTCCTCAAAATTTCAAAATTGATTTTTTCTGTCTGGTATTGTACCAGATAAATTGTTGTGTGCCACACTGAAGGTTCCTAAAGAAGTCATTTCAGTCAACTCAAGGGGATTTTACCACTCAAATTGTTGTAGGAAATATCCAAACTCTCTATGAGCTTTAGCTTTGAGAATGTTATAGGGATTGGTCCAAAGAGATTGTTGTGTGAAAAGTTTAATGCATGGATGTTGCTTATCCTTCCAAGTTCAGGTGGGATATCTCCAACTAATTTATTGGAAGAGAGGTCAATTCCAAATGTTAGGGACATATTTTATGTAATTGGCTAATCCTTTGATAAAATGCACTTTACTTGTAATTGGGTAGATCTAGGATGGGTTTAAAACTTCAAGAAACATATTGTTCAAGTCAAGTGTTAAAGCCATGAAGATCTGACCAAGAAATAAGTGAAGAAGAGATGTTCATTAAAGCTCGACAGAAGTCTCGACAAAATCCTTTCTATCAAGATTTATTGTTGAAACTCGACACAAGCTGTTTCTGTCGAGACTTATGAAATCAAAATTTCCAGATCTGATTTTCGGCCCATGTTGAAATATTTGTATAGGGTTTCTTTTCTCACAACCTTAGATATATATAAGGCTTATTTTAAAAGTCCGTTATACAAGGAGAGCATATGCAGAAAGTGACCTAGTTCATTATTCTCTCTGAAGAAGCTACTGCGTCTTTGCGCCATAGGGTTTTGTAACCAAAGAGCTTCCTGATCTTCATCGTTGATGAACTGAAGAACTTTGCAGCCAACATCTTTTTCAAGTTGCTGGTGTTAGTCATGTACTTGGATCCGTGCATCATTGATTAGTCACGTACTGGGATTCGTGCATTGAACTGGAAGATTGCCACTACAATACAAATCCAATTGGGTATTGGGGTAAGGGTTCAACTGTAGGTTGGTATTTCTGATAGGCCAAAGAGTTTGGTAAGATTCATTATACTTGTAACCGCTTATGATTGATAATAGTGGATTCTTAGGAGTGGTGACCTGAAATTCGCCCGGTGGGGTTTTGTCTCGGTGGTTTTCCCCATTAGTAAACAAATCACCTTGTCAAATTTATTTTCTGCTGCATTTAGATAATTTGGTGATTTGTTTATGCTGTCATGCTATTACATATAATTTGATCTAATTAATTAACTTGGGTAATTAAGTAATTTGCAAAGGGTCAATTCATTTTGCCCAAACAAGTGGTATCAGAGCAAGCACACTCTGATTAGGTTTCAATCTTTGCTGTGTAATCCATTGACCCCTGTTATTATGGCTACAAGCGGCATGAAAAGATCTTCATGATTGAGTGTTTCAGAAAATGTAAGTCTAAAAGTTATTTGAAAGCTATCTTCATGATTGTTGAAAAAGGTCTCAATGTGACAAAAAAGAGACTAGACTATCTCAAAATGAAAATGTGCAAAGGAGTTCATCTGAGAAGGGTGAAAATTAAAGGTTTTACTCATAAATGGCAGTTGAGAGAGAAAACCATTCCTACTGATTTGTCAAGCAAGCGTGAAGTGTGCTTTATGATGAAGACAACATTTAAAGTAATGGACACATGTTTGTGGTACTTTAACAGTGGATGCTCGAGACACATGACTGGAGACCATTCTCTCTTTAAGGTTTTCGAGTCTAAGAAAGGTGGAAATGTCACTTTCGGTGATGGGAGCAAATCACAAATAAAAGGGAAGTGAACCATCTCTCTACTTGAATTGCTAGACATCACAAATGTATTGTATGTAGAAGGTCTAAGAGTGAAATTGTTGAGCATAAGTCAGATCTGTGATCAAGACTTCATGGTGCTATTCTCGAAAGGGAAATGTCTCGTTTTGAATGAGTCTAGAAAGAAACTTATAAGCGGAGTCCGCACTTTGGATAACTGCTATGGATTGGTACCTGATGCTGACATTGTGTGCAATAGTATTCGTTTATCAAATGAAGACTTATGGCACCAAAGAATGGGACATGCGAGCTACAAACATCTGTCAATTGTATCTAAGCATGAAGTGGTGTTAGGAATACCAAAGCTCCATAAGGTTAGCAATGTTATGAGTGGATCGTGTCAATTTGGGAAATAGACGAAAGCAAAACATCCAGGCACTCAGACATCAGCTACATCCAGACCTTTGAAGCTACTACATATGGATCTCATGGGTCCAACTAGAATCGAATCTATTGGAGGAAAGAGATACATCATGGTTGTAGTTGATGATTTCACCAGATACACCTGGGTTATTCTTCTCAAATCCAAGTCAAATGCTCCTTAGCACATTGAAGCTTTGTGTACAAGACTGTAAAATGAGAAGAACATGAAGATTGATCGAATTCGCAGTGATCATGGTAAAGAATTCGAGAACTCATATATGGAATCTTTTTGCACTAGATCTGGTATATTTCAAGAATTCTCTGTTCCTATTACTCCTCAGCAAAATGGTGTAGTAGAAAGAAAGAACAGAGTCATTCAGGAGATGGCTAGAGCTATGTTACACAATGTAATACCCAAAAAAAAAGAAAAAGGAAGGGTATTTAAGTAAATCTTTTGTGGGGTCAATTTTATAATTTATAATTATAAGGGAGTTTTTACAAAATAAGGTTGAAACCCTAACTATATATAAGCTTATTAAGTCAACGTATATAGAGAGATATTTTAAGAGAGGAGACTACCTAAAAGACTGAAGTAGAGAAGAATTGACTACACATTTGAGGTAAAAGCCTAAGAATATCTTTCTTGTCAAATCTAAGCTTTATTTAGAATTAGAGTTTTTTTTTATGTGGGTATTTTGGCCAATAGTGAAATTATTTAATTATTCAAGAGTTTTAATGATGCAAACGAAGAAAAGTTTGGATTTATTTTTGGTAAACTAGACGCTGTTACTGCAGATTCTTCTATATTCAGTAACTTAATCTTTATTTATGCCTTTAGTTGCGTTGAACGGAGATGGAATTTGCAGATTTTTAGACCTCGTGAGACAAGTTTTTGCACAGCCCTTTATTAAATAAATAGTACCGAATTAATGGAGTTGAGGTCTGACAAGTTAAAAAAAAAAAAAAAAAAAAAAAGTGTGTATCTGTAAGAGCCCAGGTGCTTTGATTTAGATGATATAGTCATGTATCTATTTTTGTCCTTATCTCAAAAGTGAACTAAAGGTGGCAGGTGGCAGAAAGTAAAGGAAATATATATTATGAATATGTGGATTTTTTGTGAGTTAATAATGAGAAATTATTAGATTTTTTTAGTAGTTTCTCTTATGGCCGGGTACTGTTATAAGTTCTTTTTAAATTATTTGATTATTGAGTAAATAGTACTAGTAAAATTGTTTTAGGTGAAATCTAAGGATTTTTAAAGGAAGTATTAGGGAAAAATTCCTTTTGGAATAGCTTTTGGAGGTAAGTAACCTTATCCTAATTGAGTTTTATTTTACTTATATTAATGTATTTTTAACTACTGAAAATTGTTTATAATTGTTAGAATTTTTATTTCTATTGTATTATTGATTACAAGTAAAGGATTATTATAAATATATTTTAATACTGAGTATATGATTTTTATATACATACTTGAATAAGATATATTTTTGTTAGAAACTATGATTTCATATATATGATTATGGACAATCTGACTATGAATTGATTCTAATACCCAGCCAATGGGGGTTATTCATTGGTATTCTGATACCCAAACCAATGGGGGTTATTCATTAGTATTCTGATACCCAAACCAATAGGAGTTATTCATTGGTACTTTGATACTCAGCCAATGGGAGTTATTCATTGATACTCTAATGCCTAGTCACGGGAATATAGTGTGACTATAGTCATAATATTGTTAAGAATATGAATTACGTTTGAATAATTGAACTATTTTGAGTCCTTAAAATTACATATTTGATTTTGGAAATGTTTGACGCTCTGTTTGTTTCAACAATGATGTTTTCTAGAAAATGAGTCATTTTCCAAGAAGCATTTTCTATAAAACTATCTCATTTTTCAATGTTTGGTAACAATTTTAAATGAGTTGAAAAACAACCTCTTAACTTCCCTTATTTAGCTTGTTGTGAGATATAATTGTTTTCCAAAAAAATTTAATGGAAAACAATCTCTAAAAATAAGCCATACTTTTTATGTTGACCAAAGATAGTTTTCCTTTGACTTATCTTTTTTTATACTACCAAACAGTGGAAAATAAGGAAAACTATCTTCATTCAAGGTTTTCCATTGAAACAAACGGAGCATGAATATTTGAACTATTTTTAGTCCTTAAAACTACATATTTGATTTTGGAAATGTTTGAGTATTTGAACTATTTTAAGTCATTAAAACTGCTTATGTATTTTTGGAAACATATTGTAAGTTATAGCTTTTGATATATGGAAAATTGACTACTTTCTAAACCATCTATGATATATTTGTAAGATTAAAGTATGTGATCTATTTGCAACTTATTATTTTAAGACTACGAAACTTCTTTAATTATTTTTGAAAACCCATAGTATATCATAACTTTTGAAGACTCATATTACATCATATTACTTTACAGATCTATTGCTTGATAGAACTTATTAGGATTTTGGTTACTTATTGAGTTGTCAACTCACCCCTTTTTCCCCTCCAGTTTCAAATTGTGAAGAATAGCAAGTTTTGGGAGTTTTGATGTTGTGTTGTGAGCAGAAAAAGAAGTTTAGTGATTTTGGGATTGAATGGTCTTCTAATAGTTTTATATTTATTGGCCAATTGGCATTATGTACATGAGGCTTGGATTTTGTTCCTATTAAATTATTGGAGATCTATTCATAAAGGAATTGTTGAGGTATTTTGGATTTATTTGATTTAATCTTTGAGGATAAATTTTAGTTGCTAAAAAGGCCTTGCACACTTGTAGGGTGCTTACTTTATAAGTGTGCGGCAGTTGTCACATGCCTATCTTTATAGTTGGGTTTGAGGCGTGACACACAATAAAGATGTGGCCAGAAATTTATGGGGAGAAGCAGTCAACACTGCATGTCATACGATTAACAGGGTATATTTCAGACCCGATACAAAGAAGACTCTGTATGAATTGTGGAAGGGAAGAAAGCTGAATGTAAAGTATTTCAGAATTTTTGGAAGTACTTGTTTCATCCTTAAGGATAGAGAAAATGTGGGAAAGTTTGACTCCCGAAGCGATGAAGGAATATTTCTGGGATACTCCTCCACAAGCAAATCTTATCGGGTGTACAACAAAAGAACCAAGAAGGTGATGGAAACTGTCAATGTTGTTATTAATAAAGCTTCAGATTCTAATTCTAAGAAAAGTAGTGAGGAAATACCTCAAACAATTCTTCCTTCAGAGCCTAAGGTTGTTCAAGAGGAAGTTGATCAAAAGCCTGTTTCTCCAAGTACTCTAAGTACTCCAAGTGTTGTAGAAGTCTCTGCAGATATTCCTACACCACCTGAGCTTGAATCTCATGAAGAGAAAGGACCTTCCTCAAGAACCAAGTTGAATCACCCACGTTGAAGTGTACGTGGATAACATGCTAGTCAAGAGCGCGAGGGAGACGTAGCATTTGGACGACCTTCAAGAAACCTTTGATACACTTAGGTGATATAAGATGAAGCTGAATCCAAGCAAATGTGCCTTTGGAGTTGCATTAGGGAAATTCCTTGGTTTTATGGTTTCACAAAGAGGGATTGAAGCAAACCCTGATAAAATCTAGGCGATTTTGAACATGGAGCCCCTGAATAATATCAAGGACGTCCAAAGCCTCACTAGACGAGTAACTGCCCTTAACAGGTTTGTTTCGAAAGCTACTGACAAGTGTTTACCGTTTTTCAAAGTATTAAGGAAAGCATTTGAATGGGCGGACAAGTGCTAACAAGCATTTGAAGACTTGAAGGCCTATCTCGCTTTAACTCTGCTGTTAAGCCTGTCTAAACCAAGAGAAGAGTTGTATCTCTACTTAGCAATGTCTCCCCATGCAGTGAGTTCGTCCTTGATCAAAGAAGAGGAAAAGGTACAAAAGCACATTTACTACACCAGCAAATCTTTAAGGGGAGTTAAAGGACGATATTAGCCCATGGAAAAGCTTGCATTTTCATTAGTGATAGCAGCAAGGAAGCTCAGACCTTACTTTCAAGCTCATGTAATTAACGTCTTGACGAATCACTCGCTAAAAAAGGCCATGAACAAGCTGGAGGCCGTTGGACGACTAATCCAGTGGGTAGTAGAACTTAGTGAGTTTGATGTGCGGTACAGACCAAGAGAAGCAATAAAAGCTCAAATCCTGGTGGACTTCATTGCCGAATTCACTCTTGCTAGCAATCAGCAAAATGAAGACCAAGGGACAAAGTAGTGGGTCGTCCATGTGGATGGTTCATCCACACAGCATGCAGGAGGAATTGGGATAGTTTTACACTCACCAGAAGGGGATCATTTGGAGTATGCAGTCCGTCTACAATTCCAAACAACCAATAATGAAGCTGAATATGAAGCCCTGCTTTAGGGTTTGGAGTTAGCTAAATCACTTAGAGTAGATTCAATCCTCGTCTAGGGAGACTCACAGTTAGTAATAAGGCAAGTAAATGGAACATGTGAAGCTAAGGAAGAACGAATGAAGAAGTACTTGGGTAAAGTTAAGCAATGCATCAAAAGCTTCACAACAACTCAATTTCAACATATACCAAGGGAGGATAATGTGGAAGTTGACGTCCTAGCCAAGACGGCATCTGCAGACGAAATGATGAGTTATCAAATTAAAGTCCAGTACATCTCAAGTATTGACGTTCCAGAAGTACATCAAATAAACGGAGTAGCCAACTGGACCACTCCAATCGTGTCTTATCTTAAAGATGGGCTTCTCCTAGAGGATAAAGAAGAAGCAAGGAAGCTATAGGTGAGGGCGACAAGGTTCGTCCTTATGGACGAGGTGTTGTACAAGAGGGGTTTTTCTCAACCCTATTTAAGATGTTTGACTCTGGACGAGTTTCATTATGTCTTGAGAGATGTCCACGAAAGAGCCTATGGAAACCACTCAGGGGCTAGGTCCCTCATTCATAAGATAGTCTGTGACGGATACTGTTAGCCGTCCATGCAAGCAGATGTCGAAGCCTATGTCAAAGCGTGTGACAAGTGTCAACACTACAGTAACATACCTAGATGACCATCAGAGTACCTCACCCCAATGGTCCCTTTCCCATGGGGATGAGGCAAATGAAGTTCTTGGTGGTAAGGATTGATTATTTTACTAAATGGGTGGAAGCAGAGCCATTGGCAAAAATCACTGAGCAAAACGTCAAAAGCTTCGTCTGGAAGAACATTATCTGTCGTTTTGGAATCCCTAGGGCGCTTATTTCAGACAACGGATGCCAGTTTGGCAACACACCCTTCAAAGAGTTCTGCGAGCAGCTAGGAATTAGGAATCACTACTCCTCACCATCCCACCCATAAGCTAATGGACAAGCAGAAGTTGCAAACCGATCCTTGCTGAAGATTATCAAGACTCGGCTTGAGGTGGCAAAAGGGATATGGCTAGATGAATTACTTAATGTCCTTTGGGCATACATGATGATAGTAAGGACTCCAACTTGAGAGACTCCTTTTAAGTTAATATATGGAAGTGATGCAATGATACCTGCGAAGGTTGGTCTAACTAGCTACAGGGTGGCCCACTATAACAATGAGGAGAATGAGAAACAGCTTTGTCTAAGCCTTGATCTTATTGACGAGGTAAGCATGGATGCAGAATAGAGGGTGGCATGTTACAAGAACCTGATGACTAAGCACCATGACGCATTGATGAAGCCAAGGCAATTCAACATCGAAGATCTCGTCCTAAAAAGGGTGTCCTTGGCTACTAAGAACCCTGCTCATGGAAAGTTGGGACCTAACTGGGAAGGACCATACAGAGTTATCAATTCCAAAAGGCGAGGTTTATATTACTTGAAAGCCCTGGATGGATGAAAGCTAGAGCATTCGTAGAATGTGGAGCACTTGAGGAAGTATTACCAGTGAAGAAGACTCGTTAGAAAGCTCAGCATGGACGAGACTAAAGATTACTAGTGGTTACTAGTAGTTTATTTATGTTATCTTTCAGCACTTATGTTTTCTAGCAGTATTTTATGTTTCTTAGTATTTGAATTCCTTAAAAAGCACTAGCTACTAGCGTGTGCTATCAACACCTAGCCTCGATCGGAACGAAAAACTGCCGTTGTCGGGCCTTCATTCGACCACCCGCCATGGCGATGCTCCCACGCTTGCGGGGCCCATTGAAGGCCCCTCTCGATGATTGCGCGTGTGTGGTTCGCGTGGAGCTTCAGGTGCTCTCTCTCTCAGTGGAGGAGGGTATTTGTCTACCTTTGGAGATGTGTCAGGAATCTTGGCCAAATTTTAGGTGATTACCCAAGGTAAGTGAAGTCGCCACCAATTATTGGGTTTTTCTAAGGTGCGATTGGTCACCTGTTTTTAGTTGATTTTATTATCGATCCTCGGCTAAGAAAAATGACATTTTTCCTAATCTAATGTGGATGGCAAAAAATCTTGATTTTGGAGTCCGGAAGTTTGGTTACATGTGGGGAAGGTATTAGGCACCCCACAACGCCTGTCCAAGGACAGTCCTTTGTTTTGATAAAACCTTAATTTTCGAAGATTGGTAGTAAAAAACATGATTTTCGCATTGGCTTTCGAGGCTTTGCATGCATGGGGGCTTTAAGGTTTGGCTTTTGAATGGGTGTGGTCCTAATCTATGCTTTCCTAAGGCATTCGGGCAAAGTACCAGATTTCCACGGCGAAAATCTGGTGACATGTCACCTTACTTTTGCGAAGGAAATTAGGCATCGCTTTACCTTAAGTGACATGGACTATGACAATCACACCGGAAGGGGTGAGCAGGTATATATATATATACATACATCATGCACAATGCTAGCACACAGAGCAGGAAAGTAAATGCCTACATCCCTAGAGCATGACCCAAAATATAGGTGCTAGAAAGTAAACAGGGGTCGTCACACTCTTGAGATGAGGACGAATGGTACATGGCATGATATACCTAATACAACCCATCTAAGAGAGAAATGAGGGAGGAAGGAAGGGGGTTTAAAAGAGTACATAACCAAATGGGAAAGGCTAGACCCTTAAACCTACTGAACACAGCTGCTTGGGTTATATCCACATGCTCGCATCCTTGGCCTTTTTGCTTTAGCCTGGGAAACCGTGCCCTAGCTCCATGCGTCCTCGCTCCATGTGTGTACATGCAAAGGCAAGAACAAGAAACTAGCAGACAAGCAATGGAAAGAAAGAGATGCGTAGAGCATATGAACGTGGCATAAAGCAGATAAGTATGATAGACATGGCAAGCAAAGAAACAAGAAAGCAAGCAAACAAGCGAGAAGGCAAACAAGTGAGAAAGCAAACAGAAGGTGGTGTCCACGAGGGACACATGTAGGTTTGGATCGAATGTCCATAGCTTCATTGTATTGAAGTATGGACGACACACTAGCAAATAAGACTCATGCATGGACATGTGAGCAAGCATGGGAGTGTAGGAGTATTTTTGAACAAAAAAATGAGAAATCCAAACAGGAGAAGCTCCTTAAATAATAGTATAGATATAGATATATAGATGATGATGATTATTATTATTATTTTATTTATTTTCTTGCTTAAAAGAGTGTTTATCAAAAACTAAGTAAGCTAAATATAGTAGAGGCATATAAAATGCAGGACGATGATATTCATCATTCTTAAAAGTTTTTAGTGAGTGAATATTGCCTTAAAAAAAAAAAAGGTTCTAAGAAAACTATCATAGAAAAATTGATATCTCATATGTTAAATAACTACTTTATATTTGTGTATAATCAAAATTTTTATATGAATGAGATTAGCATTGTATGACACGAATCTTTTAGCATGTGATTTCATAATTCTTTAGATAGAAACTCTATCTTAATTTTTGCAATCAAGGGCAGCACGTGCCACCAAAACTAATAATTTTACAAATAACGACCTAGTACACAAATTCAACAAACAAAATTTAATTACACTCATCACAAATTCAAAACATTCTTCCTTAATCTTTCCTTTTCCTTTTCAGCTTTTCTCCATCGATCTTAACCACCTTTTCTCTTTACCATTTTGTCCCCTCAACCAATTCATTAATATTACTCTTAAGCAAACCCCTCTGGCCATCTCTCAACACATGGGATGGCCAGAGAGAGAGAGAGAGAGAGAGAGGTGCCAGCCACCAAGGGACCCACAAAAGCTATTAACTTCGTTAGCACTGTGGAAGGTGACATGCTTGCTACGAGGAAGGGCCTAAGATCCAGATCAAGGCCTTGGGTGACACCGATCCTCGCTTCAGTGAAACTTGCAGGTTAAAGAGCCATATCGAGGTTTTATGGTGTTGAATATGTTTTTGGTAGAACGGATTTGTGGTAGTTTTAAGGGTTTTGGCTGTGGGTGGTCTTTGTTTGGGTTCAGCCCTATGAAGCACAGGTGCATTTCCGGATTCGGGTGCGGGTGTGAGTGCAGGTGTGAAACTCGACAATTTTTGAAAAAGTAGGGTGCGGGTGCGGCGATTAAAAAATTATTAAAAACATATTTATTTATATTTTATATATATTTTTACTATTAAATTATTCTTAAAAATTACTATGGCCTGTTAGTAGTAAATAGTTTTACTATGGCACGTTAAAAGCAAAATGTACAGCCAAAGCCCATGAACATGAACAATCAACAAAGCCCATGAACAATCACATTGTTGTTTCCCTTTGCCTTCACGTGAATCTGATTTTTGCAAAGTCCGACAGCGACGATTCTGAAAATTTCAACCCTTTAAACTTTTCTTCATCTCCTTCTCACTTATCTTCACCTTAGTAATTTCTTCTTCTTATTCACAACCAAACAATTTCGGCCATTTCGGTCAGTTTCGGCCGCTGGCTGATACGATCCGATACGGTAGAAATGACTCGATTCTGGCTGAATCGGCCCGGTTCAGCGCGAATCTGTAAAAAAAAAAAAAAAAAAAAAAAACTCAAACGCGGCACCAATGCGAGGGCAGCGGCGTCGCTCGCGCGTCGCCACATCAGACGCAGGTGCAGCGCCCATTTTGCCGCGTCCGTGCATCATAGGTTCAGCCTTTGGTGATTTGGGTGGCTGATGGCACTTTTTGTGGTGGAGGTTGATGGTGGGTTATGATAGTTACATGATTAGTGTTTGGTTGCTAGGAAACTAGAAGTAAAGAAAAGAAAATTGAGTAAGACTCAAGCGATCCCAATTGAGCGATTAATCTGGTTTTTTTTTTTTTTTTTTTTTCAAGTTTAAAGAAATATGGGTTTTATTAATTTTTGACTGAATGGATATCTTTAATTTTGACATTTTATCTATGTATACTACTATTTAAGGGGCTTCCTCTGTTTGGACCAAATTTTTTTTCCCCAAAATACCCCTATTTCTCTAGGTTTAAGTAGAGGTAAAAACTAAAGAATAGTTTGGAAAAATACATGTCCGTCTAACTTGCACTAAAATATTGCCTACAAAATAAGAATACTCTCCCACTAACCCACTTTTATTGTTTTTTTGAAATACTTTTTTATTATTTAAAAGGAAAAAACACACCCCACGTACTGATAGTTAAAAAAAAAAAAAAAAAAAAAAAAAAAAAAAAAAAAAAAAAAACTAAACTAAATTAAGTACTGATAAAAAATAAAAATAAAAACTAACACACGTAAGTGTCCACTAACCCACTTTTATTGTTTTTTTTTTTTTAATACTTTATTACTATTATTTAAAAAGAAAAAAACACCCCACGTACTGATAGTTATAAAAAATTTAAAAAAAACAAAACAAAAACAAAACAAAAACTAACACACGTAAATGTCGGTGTTTAAATACATCTACAGTTATTTCCAAAAAAAAAAAATCCCCAACAATTATAATGTTATCAAATTACTTCCATAAAAAAGAAAATACTCCCCATCTCCATCCTCAAGTCCCTACTTTTTATACTAAGAGGAACAATAGTACTATTTCTTTATTTATTTTATTTGTCTAGTTTAATGTTTAGTATTTTATTTTAGTATTTTTATTTCAATTACCATGAGTAGCTAAATTTATAATTAGGTTTGAGGATGAAACCTTGTTAAGGATTGTCAGTAATATTTATGTGATTTGATTTTTCTCACAATAGTTGTTATTTAATGATTTAAATTGTTCTTGCTTCATATCAATTGACTAAGATGAGATTCTAGATATGAGTTCAATTATGTTTTTCTCATGATTTAAGATTTTTCTTAATTAATTGAATGTTTGGTTTATTATTTTTTGATTTTAAAATTGGATATCTCTTATGATTTGTTTGGCTACGGATACAATTAATGATTTGATTTTATACCTAAGAAGCAAAGAAGAGCATGCTTTAGATATTTAAATAGAAGTTTTAATGATAATATTTTCCATGATCGTAAGATTAATTTCTAGATTATCATGGAGTAGTTGGGAAAAATTAATGATCATAAATATATGCTGATATGAATTAACAAGGAGGATTCCAAAACTTTAATTCCTTTCTCTAGATTGTTTACATCTCTTTACTGCTTTATATTATATCTTTGCTTAATTTAATTATTTGCTTAGTATATTTAATTTCAAACAATCAATTTTTATTAAACTAGATTAGGATTAATTTGGTTAAGATTTGATTAATTTTCCAATGTTCATTCAAGTCCCTGTGGGTTCGACCTCGTTCTTATCAAACTATATTTTGGTACGGTTCGTACACTTATGAGTACTTTAAAATTTCACAACAGGAAGGTAAAGGTACCTCAAAAGATCTGTACCTTTGTTTGGAGGCTTCTCTATGACAAAATTCCTACTAATCTTACCTTTAAGAGCAAAGGAATTCCAACCACAAGCTGCTACCCTCTTTGCAATGCAGAAGATGAATCCACTTCTCACCTCTTCCTTTATTCCCCCTTCACTAGAGCAATTTGGCATGGGTCACCTTTGGTGTACACACATCTGAATTGAACAACATCATTATCCAAATTTGGATTAGGAATGTTATACTCGAACATAAAAGATTGGAGCCAGACATGATGCTTTACCTCCAAACTGTTTTCACAACTCTATAGACCATTTGGAACCATAGAAACATGGTGGCACATGAAGGGAAACAACCTAAGCCCATGGAAGTGATTCTAACTGTTCAATCTTTAACTTGTAGGTACCATGAGGCATTCAGCAGAGACTCCACTTCTACCCCCTAGATTGCAGATCAAACTCCTACAATTCAAAGATTTGGTGGACCTTGGCAGCTGATCATCAAGATTGCTGGAGCTAGAAGACAGAAAACTAAGAGATGTGGTTTTGCCTATGAATCCAGAGACGGGCAAGGAAACATCATGATTTCCAGTTTTTCAAGTTATGCAGCAGTGACTGCAAACAATGTAGCCCAGGAAGCTATGGTGGAAGCAATTGATAAAGCTAGGAACCTTTAAATATACTCATATTCTAATCCTGTGCAGTAGCAAACAAATTGTTCAAGTTGTCAACAAGGCTCGAGCTCCAAACTAGCAGAAATAGAATATGGTGGTAGATCTCTGCTATTTTGCTCAGAATGGATTGTTATTTCATTCTTGTTTTGTTTCCAAGGTTATAACTTGTAATGTATATAGTGTCTGTTTGGGACAAACTGAAATTTCAGCTTATTTGCAATTTCAACTTATTTTTGCTACTATTAATGGGTCTCACTGCACTTTTTGTTACTATTTATGAGTTTCACTGTACTATTAAGCTAACTTTTATATTTATTTACAATGTTTTCAGTAAAAAGTTTTCAGTTTCAACTAAATAAGTTATTTCCAAACGAACACACAGTCTAACTAAACTAGCAGCTTCAATGCCAATCCACCAATGTTGGGTGAACCCAACCCTTTTGTAATCCTACGTTTCCTACATATGGTATCAAAAAAAAAAAGTTTTTGATATGTTTATGTATTTTTTAACCTTTAAAAAACTAAAATTAATTAATATGCTCAAAATATGATGTGTCAATATTCTTTTTTTAATAGTTGATATGGCACCATTATTTTTGGAGTTTTATTAATAAATTGATGACATGGCATAATATTGACCATTGGAGATTGCAAATAAATTCATGAAAAAAATTATTTTAAAACCAATTTGAAAATATTTTTATGGAAAAATAAAAAAGTGATTAAATTTTTTGTCAACTTTTTCAAATTCTCATAAAAAATTTCTTAAAATTATTGATTAATGTATGTCCTTGGGACATTAATTAGACCCTTTAAGAATTGCTAATAAGGTATTATTATTTTAAATTATTTATAAATTAATGACACATTGTATGAGGTAATATCATAACTATTAATTACAAAATGAAAAGTTAGGATTTTAAGAATTTTATGTGAGGGTGGAGCTTGTGGCCAGTGTTACTAGACACGTTGCGATGCGAACACGTGTCTAAGACTGGACACGTGTCCGTATCCTAATGGGTCCAGTGGCCTCAAGCCGGACCCTTTTATGTGATACATCGCATATTTCTGATGTGATGGTTACTTTAGAAGTATAAATACTTGTGATGTTTGGGAGGTAATGAGATTTAATTCTCTAAAAAAGAGTTTCATACACGTATACATCTAGATTAAGTTAAAGTAATTTCTTCAAAAAAAAAATTTAAGTTAGAGTTGAATTTTATTTTGTATATATATATATATTTTTTTATATAAATAATGCGTAGAGTAAGGTAGGAACTCTATCACTTCGCGTACTCTACTACTTCACGTATCCCCTACGAATATGCAAGTTCAGGAATAAATACAACACCAAGAATCCTCACCCCTCCTATTGGCTGAATGCTTCTTTATGTGAAAAAGCCTTCAGACGTCGTGACCCTCTTTAGCTACCAGCCCCTCTGTCTTCAAACCGCCACATCGCTCGCTCTCACAGGCTCGTCACTCTCTTTCACTCCAGTGAGTTTTTTTTTTTTTTTTTTTTTTGGTTTAAAATTCTAAGATTTTGTTTTTGATCTATCTGCTTATATGTGAATCTTTGGTTCTCTGAAACTGCTGTGTTTGCGTTTGTTATTTATTTTTTCTTCTGAAATTAGCTAAAGACAAGTGAAGGTCTGCAAATTCTTATAAATCCTGCCTTCTTATTTTCTCTATTATATATAGTTTTTTTATTTATCATTATTTAATTTTACACTAATATCAACTAAAGTAGTTTTGATTATGTTCAGTTTTCATTATAATTATGGCAAAGAGACGGACTAAGCTCTCAAAGAGAAGACACCAAAAGGTGATAAATTTCAATCATTCTATAATGCTACCAATATTAGATATTTTATTTATTTTTGGGATAGTTGTTATATTCTTTGCTAATCTACCTTAACAATTTCCCCAGGATTGGTTAAGTAAATTGCCAGATGAAATTCTTGTGTCCATTCTGTCACTATTGACATTGAAAGAAAGGCAGCGGACAAGTGTTCTCTCCAAAAGGTGGAGATATTTGTGGACATTTACAACCTGTCGCTTGGACTTCAATGATTCAAGGTTACTATCTCTTGTGAGGAGGAAGAAATCTGATCAACAGAACTTTAGTTATAATGGTGTTATATTGGCGATTGTGGAGAATATAGAGTCTGAAAGGAGGAATAGGTTTGTTAGTTGGGTGAATAGTGTGCTGGAATTGCATCAAGGTAATACTATAGATGAGTTTAGAGTTGTTTTTGACATGGATGGGAGGAAATTCAAGTTGGAAATCGACAATTGGATTTGCTTTTCACTGAGAAAAAAGGTTAAAAAGCTTTCGTTGGATTTCATGATGAATGGGGTGGCCAATGCTTATACTCTTACTAGTCAGATTTTTCATAGTTACAGTCTTGATTCCTTAACAGACCTCTCTTTGACTTCTGTGGAAGTGACTGGGGAAGTTCTTGAGTATGTTTTATCCAATTGCCCATTCATTGAGATATTACATGTGGAAAATTCAAATTCTCTAGTGAAGTTAAAGACTTCTAGCCCTTTGCCCAAGCTAAAGCACTTAGGATTAAACTGCCGCTCTCTCAAACAGATTCAGATTTCTGCTATAAATCTTGTTTCTTTCAAATACAGTGGTCTTTATAAGACGATAAAGATCCTTCTAGGGAATGTTCCCAATTTTGTTGATCTGTATGTGAAAAATGTGACAGATGACTGTTTTCACTATTTCTTACAAAATGATTGCCCACTTTCACGTTATCTCTCTCAGCTGGAGACACTTGAGCTAGATCTTTTTACTACGGTTAGTCATAAATTTCATTGTGAACTCCATTGTGCCTTTTCTTTTTTCATACATCAACGTTTGTATATGAATGTGTTCCTTTTTCTTGGTTCAATTGTTCAGGACTCTTTCCAGGTTCCCAAATTTCCAGAGTTAAGAAATCTCAGGCAATTGAAATTGGATATATATCCTTACAATAGTAGCCTCCGTTGTTGCGTTTCCTTGCTAAACGCATCCCCTGTTTTGCATAGATTTGTGCTCAAGGTAATGCTTATAATTTTAGAGTTTTTTTTTTTTTGCTCAAGGTAATGTTTATGATTTTAGAGTTGTGGGATTTATTGTGCAGACATTTTATTATCTATGTTTTCACTTAAGGTGTGTTTTCCTATACATTGACTACAATTCTTAGTATGCATATGTACTATGTAACCACAAATTTGCTCTGTTACCTACTATAGATAATTCCCACATAATGGTTTATTGTTGTCTCAAATCTTTTAGAAAATATACAACAAAAGTTATTATAAAATTATTTCTATTTAACTCCTGTTGTCATTCTCTTGTACAGCCCTTACCGTGCCTTTTTATATTGCGTTTTTTGCTATCTTTAGAGGTTATTGGTTTGGTTTAAGTTACTCTTAATGGAACTTTTATTAATTTTATATCACTAACTTCTTAATGAATATATTTGTTGACAAATCCATCGTTATATACTTATATTTATTATCTAATTTTATATTGAAGGCACTTGTTTTAATGTTTTTTGGAAACTTAAATGTCCACAATGAACTTGCTAGTTGTGGATCATTCTCTCTCAAGAATTATATGCTTTTAAGAGCTTGGTGCAAATAAACTATTAGGATTTTTAGACCCCAGTTGTCTAAAATTTTATCAAATCTTAGCCAAATAATTAATTAAATTAATTATGCAATAGATCCTGATTCTAACAAACATCAAATAAGCATAGATCACATGAACACCAAGAATGATAACGTAGGAAAACTTTTGAATTGTGGTTTTAAAGTAAAAAACCTAGGAAGATTTAACTTAAACAATTTTTAAGGCAACATATCCATTAAATAGAATCGAAATTTATACAATAGACCTAACCCTAAATCTACTGCTACCGAATTCACTGACTCTTCTACTATGAAACTATTGCACACAAACTCTTCTGTTTGTGATTTTGAGATCTCCACTCAAAGGTTTTAGATTAGCAACTGTGGTTAACTGATTTCATACAAACTTCCTTGTTTGTAACTCTAAGATCTACACTTGAAGGTTTTGACCAACAACTATTGTAGACTAGAATGCTCTATGGTTTCATACATATCTGAACTATGGCAGCAACAACATTGTATTAAGTTTTCTCTATGTGCTCTTGAGATCTCACGAGTTGAATATGTGGGGGTTTAGATCTATTCTTTGAAGAGCTTGGGGTTTCTACCTCTCTAACCTCTTAATAAGTCTTGCTAAATGGGCCTTTATATAGACTCTCCATTAGGGTTTCAAAAACACACATATACAGCAAACTAAATAAATCACATCAGATCTGAAAAACTGATTCTGCGAATCTCGATCGATCGAACAGTAGTCAAACTTATCTCAATCAGTCGAGGCAAATGTCGAGCCAGCAGTCGAACTGACAAATTCTTCTTTTTCTTCAGCAAATCTTGAGCTTTTGTCTTAGACTTATAATTTACATTAAGAACTCAACAAGACTCAATACTTTTGTCATCGGTTGCCAACACCTAGTCCTTTGGACCTAACATAAACCATTCCATTCTCTATTGGATGGCATTCACTTTAAAGGATAAACACGATAAGGCTATTTTGAATGCTGTTTTGTTTTTAGTTTTTTGTAACTTCAGTTTGGTTGAATGTAGGATAGTTTTAGATGCCCGTAGGTTAGGAAAACTACTTTTATTCATATGAATAGCGCTAGCACTGGGCTTTACGAATGGAAGCTGCAATTGGTTGGCACCTTGGCATAATTGGCTTCATTGTTTCTTGTAACATGCATATGTTTTCCTTATGTTGTAATGATGTTTAAAAGTACATTTGCATATAATAAGCCCGATAACAAGCCTTATGAAAACTACAATGGTCTCAGTTGGCATAAGCATAGGTGATAACTCACTTCTATTCAACAATAATAAATTAGACAACCTATTACCTGTGGCAACACAATAATTCTGATCAGCTTGAAGTATTTTGTTGATGACATTGTGAATGGTGTCCCTATCTTTTAACTAGCATAACACTGTTACTTCTTCCTTGTGACAGTTTATTGGCCTAGATGGTCCACGGGAAGGAAAAATAAAGGGCTAAATATCCACACCAATGCCTCAAGGTGGTTGAATTGATTGGTTTTTATGGTTGTACTATTGACATGGAGCTTGCCTTGTATGTAATCAATAATGCTCCGTCATTGGAGAAGATAATTATTGATACGCGAAGTCCATGTGTGGAAGAGAAGATAATTATTGATATGCGAAGTCCATGCGTGGAAGAAATATTACATGCTCCTAAGAAATTAGCAGCTTTATATTATGTGGAGCAACTAAAAACAAGAATAGCTCCAGGGGTGGAATGGTGGTACTATAGGGGTGTTTGGTTCATCATAATATGGTAAAAATCACAATGACATTATTGGAATGTAAAATTACGATTTTTGGTTCATTTATTTGTATTCAAGTTTACGTAGCATTTGGTTTAGGGAATTCACATTGTCCTCTGGCATCAAAATTCCTTAAAATGTGATGTCTGAGAAATATTTGGTTTAATTATGAATCTACTAAGATTTCCAGTTGTATAAGATTCTTATGTTTGAGTTATTTATAGGAATCTTATAAGGATAATTATGCTTCCCATACAACTAAAGAGAGGGAAGAATTACAACAAACTTAAAAGACAATTTGAGTGACAGTATTTAAATTCATTTTAACCCAATTGAAAGAGCAAGAAGTGAATAGGTTCCAAACTTAAAATGCAATGTGTTTTGTGTGAATTATCAAGTCACTTTTTTGATATCTTTCTACAAATAAATAATGAGAGAATAATATAAATTTTATATTTATTCAAAATTATTTAAACAAGAATCTAACATTTTCAAATGACATGTACAATACAAAAATAATTGTTTAAATTCTTATTCTTCATGGTATATCATAACATCATGTTTTGTCAAGGTTAATTAATCAAAGAGTTGTCCATTGCGAGTAATTATTCAATGTACCAAGAGGATTATGTCAACATTGTCGAGTAGTCCTCCAACTCAATGGTATATTGCCATATGTTCAAATTAACTGAATTTGATTTTAGTTACAATCCAAAATATAATCATTTAGCCAAAAGTCTTGTAGGTCAACTAATTGACATCCTTTGGTGCATCCATGAAATAATTCAAAGTTCAAATCCCTCTTCCCTTATTATAACTATCAAATTATCCACACACACACAAAAACCCTTTACTACAAGTACATGTCATCAATTAGTCATCTCTCCCAACCAAAGCTCTAGAGATGGATCCAAACCAAAGCTCTAGGAAGTGGAAAATGGTAGGTTGTATCTTCACGACACTAGAATGACTTGTTAACACAAATTGCCACCCCCATCTTCAAATCATTATGAGTTATTTGGCACAATTGAAAAAAAAAAATTTAATAAAAATGTACATGTGCTTTGGATCTACTACCATTCCCCATCAAAATTTTGAGGAAAATTGAAACAAATATAAATTATATTGATTTAAAAATAATAATGGAAACACATGCATATTAATTATTAAAAAGTAAGGAGTTTTCTTAAAATATGTCATATCATCTCTCTCTCTCTCTCTCTCTCTCTCTCTCTCTCTCTATATATATATATATAACCAAAACCTCTGAAGCTCTCACAATTTTCCACGTCAACACAATATTTAAATAAAATTATCATTTTATTTAAATAAAATTATTTTTGTTTAGTCCAAACTTAACAAAGAGTGAAACTCTATTTTTCTAACAAGTCCAACTTAAACTCAAACTAATCATTATCATTTTTTTTAAACAAAATTATTTTTGTAAAACTAGAAAGGCTAACATGGAAGATAAAGTATAGAAGCAAGCAAGCATAGACATGTAAATAAGGATGATCCAAACCCTTTGATATGGGCCAAGGTGTATGGACGATGACAAAGACATTAAAGTCTAGATCGGGTCCGAACCAATAGGCCAAAATGCAAGAAAGAGAGACAAAAGTGACAAAATGGCTACAATAGCACATGGCATGACAAACATAGCCTAGGTCTAGGCACACAAACATGGCATAAAGTGCACAAGCACATGGAAAATAGTATAAAGCATGTAGAGAACATAGATCCAAGCACATAGGCATATGAAAACATAGGTCAAGACAAGTAGGCTTAGAAACGTACACATCAACATGTACAAGCCTAGCACATAAACATGGAAGAACATGAATCCAAGCATATAAGCATGTGAAGACAAGGATCTAACCATAAAGCATGGAAATAAACTCATAGACACTTAGATCCAAGCAAGGCATAGCCAACAACATCATACAAGCATGTGAGCATGTAACCCTAACATCATCCTAGAACAAAAAGAGGAACAAAGCATAGGAAAATATGACATATAACATAAAGCATGTATATCTAAACATATATGCATGTAAGGGTGTAGATCTAAGCATGAAACATGGCATAAGGCATAAAAAGCAAAGAGATTTAGGCTAAGCAATAAATCATGTTATTCAAGCAAAAAGAAATGATAAGAAGTTTGATGAAGCTTTAAAGAAAAAGAGGTATGAATAGTAGCTAAAAAGCTACATACATAGCCTTTAAACCTCAAATCCAAGGTATGGAACCAAGGAGAGTAAGATGGAGGGTATGAACACTACCTTGTATTTTTGGAGAAGAGAGAAGAATCAAGAAGTTTTGATGTGTTTTTGTGTTTTTTGGGAGAGAATTATGGTGAGAAAAGAGAGAAAAATGCCCAAAAAACACCCAAACAGCTCCCAAAACCCCCCATTTTTTGGTTCTGGTCCAATCTGGGGTGCCAGGGGTTATTTATAGCCCTTGGCATGCTTTCCGAGGCATGGCGCACCTTCAAGGGCCGCTGGGTGTGCCTGGCGGCCCAACAAGATGCACCGGGCTGATGTCATCGTGACATCGGCAAATTCGTCCTATTGCACTTTTTGGTTCCAACTTTGGATGCACATTTGGAGGTCTTTCTGGACTCTGGTTGAGGTGATCTTGGTATCCCTAGAAAGCTCTGGATGTTTATTTTTCAGAACAGTAAAGAAAATAAAATTCCAACGGTTGGATAAAAATTTATGATCTCGAGAAGCATGCTAATGCGCTTTTCACGATTTTCTCAATATCTCAACCGTTTTAACTCCAATTTCAACCCATGAATAGTCGTTGGAATGTGAATTTGATTATCTTCGTAATGGAATTGGTTTCAACTCATTCTAATGGCTGGATCAAAATTAGGATTTTTGGGGCCCACCGAGAGTCAACTCCAGGTCAAACTTGGTCAAAATTGTGAAACGTCTCCAAAGAGCTCGAGTTTGATATAAAACCATGAAAAATGTTATTTTGTGAGGATTTTGACCTTGTTTGACCTTTGGTCAACTCAGGGTTGACCAGGGGCATTTTGGTCATTTCGGCTAAAAAAAGAACTTTGAGCGCTCCGGTGTCCAAACGGGTTGTTCCACGCCATTATATATGTTCTTGTGACCCCATGGAGAGAAAATTATATTTTTGGGTTTTTTAGGATCTGGCACACAAATCGAGAGCAGACAAAATACGGTATCAACATGTGTTATGGACGATGTCATAAACAAAGTCCTTTTGTGTATAAAGTAATTTGAATTCCCTAAAAAAGGACTAAGTACTAGCATGGATGATGTCCTTGGACGATGCTATGTACTAAGTTATCTAATGTTGATGGACAATGTTATATACAGCTATTGTATATAAAGTAGCTTGAATTCTTTAATTTAAGTGTTGATGACTGTGAAATTAATGTCCATATGAAATTAAAAATGTTTAAAATCTTTGGACGCGGAGATGTATCGTCATAAGCCATCCTTAGATGGGGGAAAGGCAAATTGCTATAAAACCTAAGGCAAATAACATTAAGTACAAAAGGAAGGAACAAACACCTCCCAAAAGGACAAAGAAAAGCATGCATGCAATACATTTTATATGGACGACTCATCCAATCCACTGGGCAATCCAAGCTATGGACGAAAAGAAAAATAGCCAAACAAAATTCCAAGAATAAGTCTAAGGATGAGGAAAATATTCATCTATTCCAAAGTAAAGTCCTAACTATGGACGAAGGACACTTGGAATTAAAATTGGCAATAAAAATAAGGATGAATATTCAAACATGGACGAAAACACGTTCATAAATAAAAGGGTAGACGACCATCGTCCAAAAAAAAGGCAATTGTATAAATACTCGTCCTTAAACATGGATGCGTTAATGTACTTGCAGAAAATTAAAATGGTCCAAGACAACGGACCCTTAAAAAAAGAAAAGCAAATAACAACAAATAAGGAAGTAGAAAAGATAGAAGTAATTTAAAGGGGATAAACCACTAGGGGCATCGCCACCAGACTTAGAGCCGTCTTTAGCAGGAAAAGGAGTGGAAGCATCGTCTTCAACGTTCAAATCTCCTAAACTCGTATGAAGTAGGGAACTCTCAGTTGTAGTGCAAAGCTTGATGGAATCAAAGTTCATTTCAGGGAACGGGCTCAATAGCGTCCATACGAAAATCCTCAGAGCCCACTGCATAGTTCGTGTCCAAAAGATCAGTGAACCCTTTGGACGACTTGAATTCCCTAATCACCTCGTCTCTAGATTGGCTCAAGGGCGACCTGAGCTCTTCATTTTGTTTCTGCAGGTGGTCTAGACGAGTGTCCTTTTCCACTATATTCATCCTTAATTCTTCAGCTAAATTCTTCAACTCCACCACCTTAGCCTCTAGTTTCATCCTTTCCCCCGTGCTGCGGCTTGGCTCCTTCTCCATATCACGGATTTTTGCCTCAAGCCTAACCCTGGTGTGGTCCAACTCGTATAAGGAGGAAATGGATCCCTACCTACTTCAACAGGGTTTCTTGCCCAAAACCCAGAGATGAAGAAAAACTTCGTCTTCCATCTCCAATCAGACGTGGGGAGGAACCTAACCAACCTACAGTTGGAACCCTTCGCTGAAAACAGATAAAAGCCCAAGGATTGGCTAATCTTAGAGGGCTTATAATAGTAAAAAAACTCATCCACAATAAGAGGTCGGTTTCCATAAAAAACTACCCTCCACAGCATTTGCATGGATACGATAAGCCTCCATGCATTGGGGTTAAACTGGTTTATGCCTATACTCAGTCTGTGGAGAATCTCCCTAGCAAAAGCATTGAAAGGCAACCTAAGACCCCCCAACAAGTAAGCCTCGTATATACCAACTCCAAGACAAGGGGCACAACACCATTCACCTCGAACAACTAGACGAGGATTCAGATCGTCTGGGATCAGATACCAAATCTTAATGGAACTTAGTTTTTTCTCATCTGTCTTAGAAGGAACACCTACTGCGCAGCAATACAAGATATCATCCTCTTCACCTGAATAGGGGATGGACGCTAGTACACAAAAGGACGGGCCAGCCGATAAACTTGACGTCGTCCTCTACCTTAACTCTTCTTGAAGAACCTCTAAAGGAACGCTAGACGAGTAATGCTCGTCTGAAGAACTACTCACACTACTGTCACTCCCATTACTACTACTATTATTGCTCTCATCATGATATTCATCTATCTCTCTCTCTCATCGCTATTGCTAGAAGAGGACACTATGATAGCCATTTTGTAAAAGAATAACTTAAGAAGGAAACCTATAGACGGGGAAAGGAGGATGCATGATTCTAGACGAAGACGACTAAGGACGGGAAGAAACTTCTAGATGATGCGCAGGACGACTGATGTCCAGGAAGGAAATATGAGAAATGTGAGAGGGTATTATAGTTAACAGGATGGGACACTGATCAATGTGAGAGTCTTCATCTCTGATCCAAACTTTGCAGTCCCAATGGAGGTGCCTGTAGAGGAGACTTCGTGATCATCTCCTAAAGTGTCAAGAATCTCAATAACTGGTGTCAATCTGTCATCATATGGAGAAGTATCTACATTTTTCGGTGATTGTCTCCTAACATCATCACTTTGTGAAAAGTTACTATCATCATCATTCCTTTTAAAGCTTGAAGCTTTTCCACCTTCATCAACACTCTTTTTTGAAATGGCATCATCTATAACCACATTTATTAACTCCATGACCATCTTTGTGCGCTTGTTGTAGACTCTTTAAGCTCGGCTATTCACGGAGTACCCTAGGAAAATTCCTTCGTTGCTCTTGGCATCAAACTTCCCAAGATTTTCCCTATCATTGAGAATGAAGCATTTACTTCCAAAAACTTGGAAGTATTTCACCTTGGGCTTCTTTTCCTTCCATATCTCATATGACGTTTTCTTTGTTCCTGTTCGAAAGAAGATTCTATTCCCGATGTGGCATGAAGTATTCACCGCTTCAGCCCAAAATTTTTGTGGAATATCCTTGTTAAGAAGCATTACTCTTGCCATCTTTTGTATCACACAGTTCTTCCTTTCAACAACCCCATTTTGTTGTGCAATTTTTGGGGCAGAGAATTCCTTCTTAATTCCATGCTCATTGCAAAATGCTTCAAACTTTGCATTCTCAAATTCCTTCCTATGATTACTTCTTATTTTGACGATGGGAACTCCCTTTTCATTTTGAAGCTTCTCGCAAAGTTTTTCCATCTTTTCGCATGCTTCCGACTTTTATCTAAGGAATTTCACCTAAGAGTACCTTGAGAAATCATCAACCACAACCATGATGTACCTTTTTCCACCTATGCTTTCCATTCTCGTTGGACCCATTAGATCGACATGAAGCAACTCCAATGGTCGAGATGTAGCAATAACATTCACTTTGGGATGGGTTGATTTAGTTTGCTCTCCCAATTGACATGGGCCACAAACATTTTTCTCAATCTTTCCAAACTTCGGCAAACCAATCTTGGCTTCAAGCTTTGAAACTTTTGCCACTTGCTTGTAATTGGCATGTCTAAAGCGTTGGTGCCATAGTTCCAACAAATTAACTCAGGCACTCCGGCATGATACATTCGGCTTGGGAACCACGCCATTAGCAATTGTCAATGATCCTAAGTCCTTTCAAGACTTGCACACCTTCTTCACTAAGGATTAGACACTCTTTCTTGGAAAACTGGACCAAAAAATCTTCATCACAGGGGTGATGCTCAACAAGTTTGCCTTCAACCCTTTATGTATAAAACATCAGTCAACAAAAGAAGTCCCGGAATGTCAATAGTTCCCTTTCCAAGGACTTGTGAGTGGCTACCATCCCTAAACGTCACATAACCATCCTCCTTTTCTTTAAGGCTTTTAAAAAGAGATTTATCGCCGGTCATGTGCCTTGAGCACCCACTGTTAAGATACCACAAACATGAGTTAAACACTTTTAATGCGATATGAACAAAAAGACAAGCATGTGACAAACATTCTTGTTTTTCAAAGCAAGGCTCA
Organism: Notholithocarpus densiflorus; assembly: GCA_030021035.2. Lineage (NCBI taxonomy): Eukaryota > Viridiplantae > Streptophyta > Magnoliopsida > Fagales > Fagaceae > Notholithocarpus > Notholithocarpus densiflorus. The sequence continues at coordinate 1,098,812 of JARYZH020000090.1, read as the reverse complement.
TCTTCCTTTACATATTTCTCGGATGAGTGAAGCTTCCTTTTTAGACCATCGAGCTTATTACACAAATGTCTATTCCTCCTCTTATATTTTGCAATCAAGGAATTTTTGGAGATTGGCAGTAAAAAACATGATTTTGGCATTGGCTTTCAGGGCTTTGCATGCATGGGGGCTTTGAGGTTTGGCTTTTAAATGGGTGTGGTCCCAATCTATGCTTTCCTAAGGCATTTGGGCAGAGTACTAGATTTCCACGGTGAACATCTGGCGACATGTCACCTTACTTTCGCGGCGGAAATTAGGCATCGCTTTGCCTTAGGTAGCATGGACTGTGACAATCACACCGGAAGGGGCGAACGGGTATACAAATACATACATCAGACACAATGCAAGCACACAGAGCAAGAAAGTAAATGCCTACATCCTTAGAGCATGGCCCAAAATATAGATGCAGGAAAATAAATAGGGGTTTGTTGGGGTTTATGCCCTAAAATCCAATTTATTAGCATGTCATAAATGATTAAATAGTTTAATTATATGAGACTATCTATAAATGAACTAATAGCACATTATCTTAGTTCATGAAATGTATAGTATGTGATTTATGTGAAAAGTCACAGAAAGATATAAATCACAAGTTCTTTGTAAACTCAGAATTTTAGTTCGTAGTCTGTGATGAAATTAGGCATTTCATCTGCGAAGACTATAACATATCAACTACGATGATTTGTCTTGATCATGGAAGTGAAGACTTCTAGTTGGTATGTTGATATGTTTTAAGAGTTAAGACATATTGAACTGGACTGCTGTGAGATTTATTATTCTCCTAACGACTGTCAAATGAATAAGAAATCTCACGACTTCTATTTACATGAACTCTAAATTCTGAGAGAATAATGGACTTGATCATGAGATGTAGGTTGCTTTGATATATCAGGAGTGAGATCTATAAGTCACGGTCAAAACCTCAGTATGTTGGGCAGCCGCATTTTGTGTTGATGGAACATATATTCTCAAGATGGAATTCATAAACTCTTAACGGAGACATAAAATATTCCCTTAAGATAAGTTTAATGGGTTTGGTTATTCAAGAGAGTTGGGCCCAACCACTTTAGTAAGTTGTTACTAAAGTATATATTTGTGAAATTGGATTTCATAAATATATGATGAATAACGTAAAGGATTAAACCGGGTACTCAAGGATTAAGATGTAGTAATCTTCAAAGTGGCAATCTACATTCATGACTTTGTATTACTACAAATATTTTAATGAAGGGGTTGCATGTATAACAAAGTCTTGGGATATAATTTATAGATAAGGCCTAGAGTGCAACTATATTTATATAGTGGTATTAAAATATAGTTAATGGTAACTTTGGACTTGTCAAGAGTTGACAGAAAAGCCCAAGGCCCATTGACAAACACATAAACCACAATTCATGTTTGCCTTTTCCATTGCCATATCCATAGCAAGGAGGGGTCTAGGATCACACAAGGATAATGAAATCCGACAAGTGTACCTGCTCTGATACCAACTGAAAGCTCAGATTTGTGCTAAAACACAAGAGCTTGTTCAAACCTCCAATTAAAAATTATGGCTAGATAGCTTTTACTCTAACTTAAACTAAATGCGGAATAAGAGTACATAAGCACAATGAACCAATAACACTACCCTAAGTCATATTCAACAATAAAATGAAAGCTTAAAAAGTAGGGAAGAGAGATGTAAACACAAAATAACACCAAGACGTGTTATCAAAGAGAAAACCAAAGAACTCAGCAAAAAACCTCTCCGCAACCCTCCAAGTCGAAATTGATCCACTAGAGAATAAAGTTGGACTACATGAATAACAAAAGACTCTCCATGTCTAGTTTACCCCATGTACTTGAGCCCTCTAAGCTCCTGCTACCAACGGACTTCTTGGAGTCTTGTTTTCTCTAGCTTTCCGGATCCGGAAATTCAGTCTGATTGCATCCGCCACTAAATGGCTCCTTCCAATACTTCCCAGCAGCACCAAAGTCTCACTTAACACTCAGAATGGGTGTGGTAAGTGTTTGGGCTAACAACCTCTCAAGAATCTAGAGATGGAGAGGTAGGAGTTGAGGAAAACCATAAAGAAATGCGTAGATGATTATGGGTATAACAATCTCTAACTCTCAAGTGTGTTTGCTAGGGCTTTCTCTCTGAATAGCACTCCTTACAATTCGTGGGTAATGAGGGTATTTATAGTGTGGGTAAAGAATTTGGTAAAACAACTTAACTTTTTGCCAAACAATATGTTTCGCAGGTACTTCGCGGGATGGCCCTTCTCGCGAAACACTCATGAACTTGACAGCCTGACATGACTCTTCAGCTTACAGTCATGTGCTTCACACGTGGCCTTTTCGCGGGTTGCTTCTCGTGAGATACTCGAGAGCTAGTCGCGAATTGCACTGATTCACCTTTTGAAGCTTGATTCTTCAACGATCTCTCACACTCATCCCTTACAAATAAGCCCACATACATACAGGGAAAATGATTGAAGAAATTACAATTAAATTTGGCATGGAATTAAAGCCAACACAAGTTAGTTGGAAATCACAACTTTACAATCTCCCCCTTTGGCTATTTTGTGACAAAACCCCTAAACAGACTCTAGACTTAAACGTGAGTTTGGAAACATAGGCAGAACTCACTCACACCTAAATCTAAAAGCTGTGAAGCACTTGAACCATATACTCCTATATCCTGAAACATTACAATAAACCATTACATTAATAAATAAATAAATAACACAAACACACACAAAAGGTGAACAAATCACATGAAACTATTGGTCACACACATGGTATATAATTTCTTTTTAAAGTTTAGGAAAATTTTTATTTTCAATAGTTTTGGGATAAAAAAAAAAAGGCTTTACAAAAAATGTGATGTTCTCAATAGTAAGGAGGGAAAAAAAATTTTAAGTTTAGGAATGAAAAATGGACTTCATGGCTTCATGAAAATTTTTGGGATAAAAAAAGATGTAGCTATCTTTTATAACTAGCAAATTTGAAAACTTTTAACTTTTTATACAATTATATAAATATATTCAAACTTTGAAATAACATGGAAGGGGAGGCCTTGAGATTCAAAATGATTCATCTTGGTAATGTTTAATGCTAGAGACACAACATAATTTAAAATCTTTTCATAACTTTCTAGGATGAATGACAACATCAACGTGGCTTGAATTGAAAGGATTGGATTAGGGGTGTTCTGTCTACTCTTTAGGAGGGAAAATTCATGCGGGGTGAGGGCAAGGCATATTGAGGCTAAGGTAAGTTAGAGGTATATTTATATCTTTAATGAGGCAACTTCAACATTAACAGTATAATGATGAAAGAGAAAGGGAAGACACGGTCGTAAGAATGTTAAAAGAGAGAGAAAACAAGTATATTAGGGGATGATAACATAATATTTTATATGTAAAAAATCAAATTACACCAACATCCCTTCGGGGCTATCTGAATAACATTCTCCTCTAAATGTTTGTATAAATGATATTTCCTCTTGAGGTTTCTAATAGGGTTTGAACTTATTGCATTTGTTGCATAACATTACTCTTTACAATTAGGCCGAAACACCAATGTGTTTCTTATTTGTGTAGATCTCAGATCAACGATCTCTTATTAAAGCACAAAACTTTACCAACTAAACTAACTAAAATCACTTGGTACTAGTAATCGATGTAAGTAACCAAACTATTATAAGTTTAAGCTAAAACTACAATATACAAGGTCAGATCACAAGAATTTTCAATTTGTGTAAAATAAGGATAGCATGTAGTGTTTCGAGGTAACTCGACCATAAAATTCCTAAAATCATATTCATTCATTTCAAAATTACAGAATTTGGTTTTGTCACCTCATTAACATTTAAACTAAAGTTGATTATCACAGTATCATTTTGATTTCAACCCAACATGTTTCAGTTGAAAATACTAGGAAACCTGTACCTAACTAGTTGAAAATACAAGCGCTAACTAGTTGATTAACTATCAAACCTGTACCTAACTATTAGTGTCTTTTGACCCCATTCTGAATGATACAAAACAAAAAAAACAACTCCCAAAAGTTGTGTGTATTCTTCGTTCTTTAACCCTTTACCCCCACTCTCTCTAAATGTCCCAAATGAGAGAACCACCGATTCTCCGACGGAGGAATACCCATCTTCCGTACGACATCGTACTCAACATCCTGGCAAGGCTACCGGTGAAATCACTGATGAGATTCAGTGCGTATCCAAATCCTTGGACTCCTCAATCAAAAGTCACGATTTCGGCACCGACCACCTTAATATAAACAAAAATCATGATAATGGTTATGTCATACACATGGGATCCAATCCTCCTTCTCCGTCTTCTAATAGACCAGTCTGTACAGTGGCTTTGGACCGCTCGTTTGATAGGATTTCTGAGTTTGTGGTTCCCTTTGACTTTCCTTTTAAGCATGCCGGAATAGTGGGTTCGTGCAACGGCTTATTGTGTTTCTCTAACTGCTATAAGTTTATATATTTGTGGAACCCCAGCATAAGAAAATTCAAGAAGTTGCCTCATACTTGCTTAGGACAGTTAAACAATGTTAGAATTGGATTTGCGTATCATTCCGAGAATAATGACTACAAGGTTGTGAGAATTTCATATAGTCCTTTGTCTATACTAGAGATTGAGGTGTACACATTAAGTTTGGATTCATGGAAAAGGGTTGGATTCAACTTGACAATCGATGTTGTGTTCTGTTCTGAATTGCCAGCCCCATTGGTAAATGGAGCTTTGCACTGGATGGCGCATATCGAAGGAGAAGAGACTGAATTGATTATGGCATTTGATGTCAATAGTGAGAAATTCGCAATTCTAGCACTGCCTGATGGTTTTACCAACGTAAACATCTTTCAGAGATGTCTTGCATCATTCAAAGGGAAACTGGCTTTAATTACATGTGCATGTAATGAACAATTTGGCTTCCCCTGTCAATACTCTGTATGGGTGATGAAGGAGTATGGTGTGGCTGAGTCTTGGAATAAACTTTCTGTTATACTTATACCATTTGAAAGAGTGGCTTGTTGCCTTGCCTTCACTGAGTATGGTTCACTTCTGCTATGTTGCCTCAATAAACGATTTGAGAGCAGGGGATCTAGGTTTGTATTAGTTGACACTGAAACTCTACATGAGAAGGAGGATCCTATCCAACATCCTTCGCATGTAACTACTTTCATGGAGAGCCTTATTTTACTTGATGGAGCAGATGTGGAATCTTACTAAGCAGATGGGGGCATGCATATAAGAAGTGAAATCATTAGTGGTATTTATGAAGTGAAACCCTTGTTATTTCTTTTCCTTTAGTTTAGTAGTTGGCATGACAATATTGCTAAAACTTCATTTTTATCCCAGTTTTACATTATCCTTTTGTGGCAATATTATATATTAGTATTTGATATTTGTATGTGGATTGTTGTTGTGCATATATATAAAAAGGCCATGATATTCTTATGAGATCAATCTTTTAAACTTGCCAATGTTACCTGTTCATGTGACAAATGTGAAAGGCTTAAAGTGTGTTGCAGTCTTAGATTTTCTGTTTGAGTTGATTGTATTTTTACAAGGTTCTTTATTCATCGTTGTGAACATAGATTCGACCGTTTATTCTCAATAGATTCTATTACTTATCAAAAAGAGAAGTGTGTTGCAGTACAGGAATGAGTCTGAGAAGAAGAGGAGAAATGAATGCAGAGTGAGAGGCAAGGATGCACCAAAAATTGAGGAAGAAAAAAAAATAATTCAATCTTATTTGAATATCCCAATCTGTAGTAAATTGAAAGTGTTTATACTTGTATCTATATATGTATTGAAGCCTAAGTATTTTTGGCGGCCATAGAATCTGTTGTAACAATACATAACAGAAAGTATAACAAACTTCAACTAACTCTAAGAATCATAACCAAAACTACTGTAGAATTTTCTTCAACCAATGATAGTTGTAGGGGCGAAACAAGGATCAGGCCCAATCTAAACAAGAATGGGCTGACAAGCAAGCCCGGTGCAATTAATTTATAGAGATGGGTTATCAAGGCCAATCCTTTAAATCCTAGTAGCTTTACTTAGTGATTGTTAAAGAAAGGAAAAACTTACCATCCAATAGTTCAAGAAGAAAATAATAAAGTGAAAGGCGAAGAATCTTATTCAAGATCTTCCTCGGTTTAGCCAAGGAGAGATGATTCTTTGGATTACACACTTCTTGGCAGTACAGTTCTTAATTTTTCTCTCTCTACTTTCCTTGTTTCTCTCTTGTTTTTCAGATCCTCTATCTTGGTGGAGCTTCCCTCCTTTTTATAGTAGCTGGGGTTGCATCCTAGCCTTCTACTTGGATTGCTATGGATCCTCACTTGGATACTTGTCCCATCAGTGTCTTGCTGGTGGTGGTAGGGTAGGTTGCAAGCTGTAAAAACACTGTTTAGGGTCATTCTACCATTAAATGTGGCAGGCTGAGTTGGTGCAGTGCATTTAATGCGGAGATGATGGGTGCTTTATCAGGAAGCTTTCTCCTTCCCTTGCCTGCACGTCTCCACTCTCTTTCTCGGCCACCTATCCTGTTATTTCTGGGTTGGGACCCTGGTTTCCCGAGGGAAGCTTGCTCCTGGAACTCCTCGGACTGAACACTCCCCCCGGTCTTTGGTATTTGGTTGTCTCGTCTGGGCTGGACCCAATCTATTCAAGAGTGAGGCCCAATTGTCTCTTCGGGGTGTCCTAATGCCACATGCCTTTGCTCCTCGGGTTCCTCCCTCCCACAATAGTCATTTAGCATATTTATATCATAGAAAGGGCTTGGCTGCTAGGTATAAACGTCTGATGCTTTGGACGACATGTAGTGTGCTCAGTTGTCTTATTGCTTGACAAAGAACGATCTGTTGAGTTTGAGTGAGCTGTTGTTTAGTAGCATAATCACTGGCATCATCTTGTGCAACGTGTATTGTCTCAACAGTGAATAAGCTGGAGAAGCTAGACTGCTTTTAGGATGGTGTAGGTGACAAGATCAGATGCTTTTTATATGGTTGGAAGGATGTCAGTACTCATAGTCAGTCAAGAGTCTTGGATATCAGAAAATATATATAGCCTTATTGGCACAATGTGGAGTACTTTCTTTTATTTTTTGTTGTTGGTAAGAATAATTTTCACTGTAATTAATTTTTTCGTACAACATAAATAGTAGATTATGTTTTTATATTAAAAATTAAACTGAAAGAGTAGTTAATTCCATTTATAAGGTATTGATAAATTATGTATATTGAATTAAAATTTTCATAAGTAATTTTCAAATTCCTCTTTCGGGACAACATCTGTGTAGGTCAGGAATTCTAAAATTATGGGGACAAAGGGCTATGAAGAATTTTAAGTAAAAAATCTCACAAACTTTTCTTCAGCCATGCTTTCATGTTTCCTTTCAAAACCTTAGAAACTGTCAATGGTGTTGCTATAAGTAAAATCCTCATCCGATAAAAATGAAGAAGTGTGACCAAAAATGATAATTTTGTTCAATTTCTATGAAAATAGTGAAAGGTCCTATGGCAAAAATATTGTTTTTTTTCCTTGAAATAAAGATATAAAAACATTTCAAACACACAAGAAAAAGAGTCCAGGGGAATTATATTACATGGAGATGGGATAGGCCTACAAATCCCGATATATTCCTTTCAATTAAAAACAATAGATAAGTGTCATATTGAATTTCCCTTTCTTGTTGGTTACTGCCTTCTACAGCGAGCCTGTATGCACAATTCCTTACTTCTGCATATACGTGATCAATTGATGGTCTTTGTAGCGGGAAAAATATCTGATGTTTTGGATGTATGCAATATCACAATTTCCTGTATACTGGGAGTCTCATTTTTCCTGATTTATATAATCTTATTACTTATCAAAAAAAAAAAAAAAAAAACATGTGGACCAGATTATGTTGTGAGCATATTACCATTCCAAGATCATGTTCTTACTTCCCTGGTTCAAGCTACATGGTCTTTGGTGATTTGTGTGCTCCATTTAACCTTAATATTGATGACCAGAAGCTAATTTATTGAGAGGGAATTGGTTTCAATATATGTGATCTTGCTAAACAAACATACTGTGTTCACATGCTCAATCATATGTTTATTGTCAGCGCATGTGGATCAACAAGTTTAGGTGCTTAAATGATGTGTTTCTTTTAGTACTGTCCTAAACAAACACGCTATGGTTTATACTACTGTGGAATTTAAAAGAAATATGTATTAAAAAGACTGTTGATCTACTTATGGTTGTTGATGCTATTCTTGTTACTACTGTTTGCATAACCATTTACATGTCCTTGCCATGGGTAATTGACTTATAGACCTCTGAATGCATGAGTGGTGCTTATTCCTGTATTCTGCATTCGATATCATTTATAATGCATATCCACCTCTTGTAGTTCTCATTCTTGGTTAGGCCTCCTTGTGTACCAGTTAGTCTCAACTTGTACTTTTTCATCCTTTTGTCAGTAAACTTGCAAAATTACTACTATTGAAAAGAAATCAGTAAACCTGAAAAATTGCTAGTATTCTGTGAGTTTCTTGATCTTATGGCTATGTCAGTGAGCAATAAAATAAAGTGTTGTGAAAAAATCTGTCAAACATGTAGCATAAACCTTAATAAATTTCTCATCTTAAAGCATGAGAAAGGTAGATAGGAGAGTCGCTAAGAATAGTCTGAAGAAAGGAGACTAGAGAGGGTGCCCAAGCAACTTATTCCCTTGAACATAGGTCTAGAAGAAGAGGATGTTGGTCCACTTGAATGTAGGATAAGAGCTTGAGCAATGTAGCCCCTGCTAGTTTACAGAGAGATGTGTTACAGCCTTGTAGAACACCATGTTATGATTTAATTGTGCTTTATATTCTTGAAAAAGGTCATCAAACATGATAATTAATACACTAGAAAGATGGGCATGCTTCAACCTTGCAATTGACTATAGTCGGAGAAGAGTTTATTAGAACTTACTGGAAAGAATGCAATCTTTTATTAGGACCATTACATATTGTTATCATGAATATCAGTTAGATTTCACTAATAACATGGAAACTATGTCAATTAAATGCTATAGGTCATAAACTTTCGGGTGCTAATTAGCAGAATCAAAATTTTACTCATTGCATTACTACTTTTTTTTTTCCTGAAATTCATTGCATTATTTTTACTGTACTTATTGAACCAACATTAGTATAATTTGAATATTTAACTAAGGTATCAACTGATTATTTATGTTGTGTGTATTGTATTTTTTACTTGAAGTAATTTCATGTTGATGACTGAACTAAGTTGCTCTCTTACTAATATCGTAATGATGGAGGCAACAAGAGGCTTTCAAAAAGCAAGCCAAAAGGCTCAAATATATAACAGGTAGTATGAATTTTTGTAACTCACATTGGAACCTTTATGTCTTTTACTGCATTTTTGAGGTTGGATTAAGAGGAAATGCTTGGAATTTTGAAGATCGTAGATTATCTACTTTGGTGTTGAAGTTTCCTTTTCTAAGATGTTTGTACTTTGTATTCACTATTCATGGATATCCTTGTAAAAGCCCTTTACAGATTTTATTTTCTATTCTGCCTTCATTTTGCTTTTGAAGATGCATGGCCATACAATTTGGGAATTTTTGTTCCATCATTTTTCTTTACCATATAAATTGGGAATTTTTATTTCATGTGCTGGTCAGATTTAATGTTGGGGAAAATGGAGGAAATGGATTTTGGCTTGCAGTATCACAATGAGATTCTCTTCTCTTGTATTTGGTAGTCATACCGGCTTCTATAGTAGCTTAGGTGGTGTACGGCAAGGTGATTCTTTGCTCTTGTAGTTTATTTCTGGATCGGTAAATGCACAACTCATGCACCCCCATGGGATTGAACCCATGACCTCACCATCAACCCATCACTTACAAGGGAAGGATATGTCACTCAATCCAAGGACAATAGATCTTGGTTTTAAAACTTGGACTAGATAGTTGGTCCAACTTGGAATTGGCCCTTAGGCCTGTTCTTGTTACCTAAAAAACTGGCCCAGAGAAAAAGTTTGAAACTTGTGCAAACCACAGTTTTAAACACCAAATTATTCAAGTCATGCTATGTAATAAAATAGCATTATATCAATGTCATTATATACTATATTTATATTAAAATAGGATTACATCTAACAATCAAAGAAAAAAAAAGGGATAATAGCTTAAAAATAGAACCAAATTAGATCAATTTAAAGTATGGTTCAACACAAAAATTCATTAACTTAAAATACAAATATATCATACATATAAGATTGAATTAAAAATCCACCAAAAAAAGAAAACACACACACACACACACATTATATATACAGAGAGAGAGAGAGAGAGAGAGAGAGAGAGTAATCATCTTCTTGTGTGGGTAAAATAGAAATAATGGCAAGAAGATACTAAATTTGAAACTAATAAGAAAAGAACATTTGAAGAAAAAATGCAAGGACTCAAGGCATAAACTATGTTTTACTCAATTTACATAGTATATTTGAAACTTACAGAATTTAGTTGTACATTAGACAAATATAACACCTATAACAGAAATTAGGAAAAATATGAATCACCTCAAAAAAAAAAAAAATAAATAAATAGAATGATATATTTGTAGAGATAAAAAGATAAAAAATACTCGTAGAAGTCTTTGAAAAAAGGCAATACTTGATGCGATTGTTGCTTTTTATAAATATACTTAATTATAAATTTGTTATATATTCATACACATTGCGTGGGGTTACGACTAGGGTTGTGACTAGTTAGAAGAAAACCCGAAAAACTAATAACACTAATGTATGGCTAGCCTGGCACCATTAGATTTATAATGAGAGTGTTACCTTCCAGGAGGGAATCTGCTTGAAACTCAAATTTCTGTCCTCTTTTCCTCTCGATTCGATGCATTGACTTTTTCTTTTTCTTTGATTGAGGCATCTATTGAATGAGTGTGAATTAAGGGAGGTAAATTAAAAAGTACTCCATACTAGGTTCCTTTCAAACCAAAGGTCACAGGCGCGCCTGCTTGGCCTTGGTATAGTCCTTGAATTCTTCTTAATTAAGTCTATTCTGATGCGTTGGTTTCATTCATATTTGGTTAAGGTATCTAGTGGATGTGTGTGAAGTTAAAGGGAGGAATGAGCATAAAGTAAAATCAACCCTTTATCCTTGGCTGCTCCCTACAAGTAAAGTAATATGCCTTGAGTTGGAAGTTGGAACAGGCATAAGCGTAAAAACAATAACTATGAGTTCCCTTTTCCCTCTTGAAAATTTTATTTTGGTATGCTCCAATTCCAAAATAAGATACCTTCTTCAATCTTTTCTTAACAGCTCCTGAACATTTTCGTAGGTTAACGTGTACATTTCTCATAATCGAAACGACTGAAGCCAAGATGCCTACAATGTCTGAGATTCTACAAGAGGCCATGACTCGCATAAAAAAGGCAGCAGAAAAAAATGTAGAGTTGGAGACGATTGCAAAAGACCTTGAGAAATCAATTAAGGAGTGGGATGATTTTGTATGAGAAAGCGATAAAATCAATACTGCTTTGAAAAAACTCATTGATGATGAGGGCAACATAATCGAAATAAGTAAGATACATTCCATTGGTAGCAATATCGAAGGATTAAGAAGGTGGGTTATTCTACAAGAGGCCAAGACTCACATCAGTAAGGCAAAAGAAAAAGATGAAGATTTGAAGATGGTAAACGAGCTTGATAAAATCAATGCACTATCCAGAGATGAAGATTTGAAGATGGAAAACGAGCTTGATAAAATCGATACAGTATCCAGTCGTGTCTCAAAGTGGGAGAGCGATTTTGATGGTGAAATAGATAAAATCAATACTGCTTTGAAAGAACTACTAATTCTCAAACAAGGCGACGACAGTGAAAGACAAAAAAAGATAAATTCTGTTCTTGGCGATATCAAACAATTAAGAAGGCGAGGTACTTCAGTGCAGTTCACTAAAGTGAAGAGCAGTTCATCATCTCCGCCACCACAGACACAAGATGTGGCTTTATCAGAGTTCCAGAAAATGTCAGGAGCGTGGAAACAACTTGGTTTGGAAGAGAACATTTTTTCAAAGACGGTAAACGTGGGAAATCTTCAATCAAGTTACCACAATGTTGAGAACCACCAAATGAAGCTCTGCTTACTCTCTCTCTCGATATTCCCGGTGAATTATCCTATAAAGAAGAGGCTTTTAATTTACTGGTGGATTGGTGAGGGCTTCATCAATGGAAACGGGGACAAGACAGCTGAGGAGGTTGGAGAAGAAGTGTTTGAGAAACTCATAAATCAAGGCCTAATTAGACCAGTAGTAGACCGTCATGATTCATGGCCAATTGTGAATAAATGTAACCTGCACCCTTGGATTCACCTTATGTTGATATCGTTGGCCAAGGACGTTGAACTTTTTGAATTCACTACCAAGAGCCCCAATACCAAGGTGCCCAAACATCGGCGGTCTTGCTTAGTTTCCATGACTCAAAACTATTCTTCAGCTGATCAGTATCCAGCCATGCCTGAGAACTTGTGGACATTATTCAATTTAAGTGAGCAATATCTTCATTTCAAACCAGACTGGCTTACCAAGTTGAAGATGATTGAGGTTCTTCAGTTGGGGCGTTGGCAGGACGACGTTTTAAATCACATTGAAGTGATAAATGAAGAACTTCTGAAAGGTTTGGGGGCTCAGACAAACTTGAAGTATCTTAGTCTCCGAGGGATTTCAAGAATAGCTGAACTTCCTCCTTCCATTGTAAACCTCACCAGCCTTGAAATTCTTGATCTTAAAGCATGTCACAATTTAGAGACATTGCCCAATGATTTTTCATTATTGAGGAAGCTGACGCATTTGGATGTATCGGAGTGTTACTTGCTAGAAAGAATGCCAAAGGGGTTTGATACCCTCACTTCTCTCCAAGTGTTGAAGGGATTTCTTATAGGAGATTCAAAAACCACTCCCTGCAGACTTGGTGATCTTGGCAAATTGCTGAGATTGAGAAGGTTGAGTATCTATATAGGAAGTGCGGCTGAAATCCAAGGTGATGAGCGTGACAGCCTGGAGAATACTTCCTCTCTTCGCTGCCTAACAATCACATGGGCGTTACGTTCTAATTCAGAATCAAGAGATAAAGTAAAGATGCAATCCTTTTCATTTCCACCAGATTTGCAAAAACTAGATCTCAGAGCCTTTCCTCTAGAGGCTCCGCCAAAATGGTTAACACCAACTAAACTGAAAAGATTAAAGAAGCTGTATATAAGGGGAGGGGGACTTGGAAAGTTTGATTTTGGGGAACAAGACAAGTGGACAGTTGAAATCTTACGTCTCGGGCATCTAAAGAAGCTGCGGATAGACTGGAACAAGTTAAATCAAGATTTTCCTTGTCTACGGTATCCCAAAAAAGAAGAAGAAGTTAATCCAAATAAGAGTGATTCAGAGATGGTTGAGAGTTGAGACTAAAACACTCGTAGTTCAAGTTCAAACTACTGATCATGTTCAGGATTGCTAACTAAGGTAGAGGTAGAGGAGGAGGATGGAATTAGTGTGGGAGGAGATGTACTGCCATCAATATGATGCAGAATTTTATTGCCTTTGATGTAAGGTGAAATGGTGGTTTTCCAAGAGAGAGTTATCTTTGGTGAGTTTAATTTGAAGGTGATTTGATGGAGTAAGACTAGAGAAGGGTCGAGAGGTAGAAGATTCAACAATGGAGGAGGAAGAAGAAGAGTTTGTCAAGGTTGGATGTGAGCCCGTTTGCTCTTATACCATATAGGAACTTGAATATATATAATTATTAATAGAGATTTGAAAATAATTTTGCTTCCCACAACTTATTTTTGGGAGCTTATTCTTGTATTTATATGTTCAGTAAAGATTACATTTGTTTGAATATGTATATTATATTTCATTTGAATTTGGATGTTATCAATCTCAGTCAGATAATAGTTGACTTGGTTTTGGCCTGTCAGATAATGGTTTACAAAAAGAAAGTAGTTACAGAAATCTAATATGTATATTATATTCTTGTATAACCTAGGAGAAGAGAATGGTGGTCCACTTGAGAACAGCTTCAGCATTGTAGGCCCTGCTAGTTTACAGAAAGAAAGCAGTTACAGACCTGTAGAACACCATGTTTTGATTTAATTGTGCTTTATATTCTCGAAAAAATCACCAAACACAATAATTAATACACTAGAAAGATGGGTTTCCTCAGCCTTTCATTTGACTATAGGTGGACTGGTAGAGAAGATTTTATTAGAACTCACTTGAAAGAATGCAAACTTTATCAGGACTATTACATATTGCTATCATGAATTTTATTACATTTCACTAATAACATGGCCATCTGCCAATTAAATGCTATAAGTTATAAACTTAGGATGCTAATTAGCAGAATAAAATTTTTATTCATTGCATTACTTTTACTGTACTCATTAGTATAGTGCACCAAGTTTGGTGTAATTTAGATATCACTTTTTTTTTTTTTTGCGTGTATTGTATATTTGAATTGAGGTGATTTCGTCCTGATGACTGAACTAATGTAGTAATGATAGAGACAACAAGAGGCTTACAAAAAGCAACCCTAATGGCTCAAATATATTCATTATGTTTACTTTGTGCTTTGCTTTGAGGCTATGTCTAGATTGAAGGTGAATTTTGGGTCAAGAATGAGATGGTTTCAGTGGGGGAGATGGCTGCCACTCTGAACTTTTGGGTTGTAATGTAGCTTCTTTTCCTACATATTATTCAAGAGTTTAATCAGTGTACTTAGGCTGCAAGCCTTCTTTTCCTACATATATATAAATTGGCTTGTACGCACAGTGTTTAGCTTCTCCATATGCATGTGATAAATTGAGAACATCCATGATCTCTGTAGCAATGTTTAAAAGTTTTTTTTTTTTGTAAATAGCATTTCTTTTTTAATGTCAAATGTTGGAGATTTGAGTTCCAACATTGAAAGAGATGAGTTATATGTTTAGTGAAACTCGTATCGTCAAAAGACAAGCTCAAAAGAGATGAGTTTCATATGCTCATATGAACTTGCATCTAATATCCCCCCAAATACTTTTAAAATAACACTAATTAAAAAATTAATTTTAGAATAGTATTTTATTAAGTATGGCCTACTGCTAACAATGAGTCTATTTCCAGTTGAATGTTTTGATAACCCAAATTTCAAGCTAATTGTAGACCAAATCATGTAACCGTTATATTAATAAGATTGAAGTTGAAATAATCAACTATCAATCTCTTGGCTCAGAGAGGTTAAGCAATATTCAAACTTAAAATTACATCATAGCCAAATTTGGTAAGATTGCCAAATTGGCTTTTTATTTGGTTGCATTGGAGAATATTCATCATAGCCAAAGATTTGCTGAACAGAGCAGAGTTGGGGGAGCTAGAATTAATGCCTTCCTTTTCTTAATTGTTAGATTCAGTGAAGGTTCATCTTGGAGGAGAGGTTGACAAGGTTTGGAATTTAATGGAATATAGAAAGTTTGAAGTCCACTCTTTTTGTAGGTTAGCGGAGCACCTATTGTAGCTATGTTTGCCCGGAGTCCGTAAGTGTCCTCTAATGTTTCTATGTACAAGACTTCAGCTTTAGGAAAGATTTTAAGTAGCTGTTGTATGTTCAAGGGCAGTGGAATGAAAATGTTGAGAAGCTATTGTTGCAGTGTTTAGTTATAGCTTGGTTATGCTGCAAATGTTTCCTTGTTTCAGCTTATCATCCGCCTAAGTAGGTTGTTGAGATATTGGATGGTGGGGATGGAAGGTGCAGAAGGCACAACAATAATGGAATTTATAATGGTCATACCACTCTGCCTAAATAGTGTATTTGGTGAAAGTTCTTCAAAATAAATCATTACTTCAGTGTACTAAAGTTTCTCTGTAAAGTTCTTCTCTATATCTCCAGTGTACTAAAGTTGTATCCAATGTAATAAATCATTACTTCAAAATAAAAAAGTAACATAAGGTTTTGACATATTCTGTCTCTTGCTCTTTTTTTTGCACTGTTACAGTTGATGAATATGGTTTACAGGTATTGCTCAAAGCTTCTGAAAAGCTCAATGTTTTACCTTGTCAAGCCTCTGTTAAGATTTAAAACAAACGTAGGTCTTATTTGTTGAAACTCCCCATATAATTTGCGCCTTAGCTTCTAGTTAACCCCTTAAACCACCCTATCTTAAAACCTCTGTTGCCGTCTAGAAAATTTCCGTGACTTGTTTCTTCACAGTTTCTTAGACTTCTTTCTTACAAACCCTGCTATTATGTTCAAAATAGAAGCTCTAACCCTTTTAAAATTCCAAGCCCTTAAATTATTGTTTATCCTATCTTTAATATTGGCAACTAAATAAAAAATTGTTGGAAATTTCCTTTGTTCCTGTGTAATCTTCTTAACTGAAACATCTGGTTTTGATAAGTCCAATAGTTTCATCAAAGATACAGTCATACAGCTACTCCACTTAAAAATTAAATAAATAAAAAAGTTCTACTGTTCACAGAATAAACTAAGCCCCAGAATAGCTGCCAATTTATGCTCCATTTTAATCTCTAACCACTTCTCCCTCCTTGCACTTTTACAAACTTTTTTATTGACATTTTTATTCGGCATTTTGCTATGATTGAAGCTATAATTATCAATCTGAAACAAGCTACTCAGTAACAGCCCTAACTAACCTTTAGTTTACTGTGCAATACTTTTTCTTTCATGTTGGAGCCATGAAGTTAAATGTTATTGGAGTCCCAATGCATGCTTGTAGGCAGAATCACTCAATTAGCCCATGTTCTCCTGTCTGTTTGTTACTGGAGTTTTTTGCCCATATATCTTGTAATTAAAACAGTCATCTTGTCATTATTTTATTCAAACTAAATTTGAATTGTGCAAGTACCTGATTGCCAATTGAATGAGTTCTGGAAAAATTGAAAATCAAGACTTACAAGTGATTGCTTATTGGATTGCTCTTAACCTAGGCTTCTTGGAGCATTTTTTTTTTCCCCAAGTGAATCAAGACCTGCCTTGTTATGGAGATAATCATGCTTGTTGATGAAATAAAAAAATGGCTTCCCAAAATTTTGAAAATGTTAGCGAAACTAACCTAGTGGTCAATAGAGGAACCAAGTCTGTTAAGCTGGTATTTCTGATGATCCTATGCTTTTGTAGCATGACTAAGTGGTTTTTTTATATGCATAGAGATGCCTAAGTTCTATACTTTTGTTGAAGCTACATTTTTTTTTTTTTGATAGATTTGATATGATTTGAAACCTTTGATGCCAGCTTCACGGTGTTTGCTCTTTGTTATAAGGCCAATGCATCAATTGGTTTCTTCTTTGTGTAACCAAAATTCGAGCCCAAGTCCCTTATTCGACAACAATAAACTTTACTAGTTGAAATAATTGGAACTCACTGATGTTATATATTCTTGGTTGTCAACAATGTAGAAGTTTAATTAGCCAATTAAAATAAATGCATTTCATGTTTGCATTTAGAGATGGTAGTGCTTGTATAATAGCCCAAATTATCATATCTTTGACATTAAATTAGAATATAAGTGCTATAATAAAGTACCCATGTAACTAACTATGCACAACAGGAGGCAACGAATGGGAAGGAGATATGAACATTGCAGATTTTGTAGGCGTTTTCTTTATAAGTCACTTTTAGCATAATGGTGATCGAATTTTTGTAGTGGTTTGATGTGTTTCTCCATCCTTTTGTATTAATAAAATCATGCCTCATATTATCTTTATTTGAGGTCTTTTGCTGATTCTGAAATTGAAACCAACATTGTAACAATAATTTAATAGATAGATTTTGATGTTTATTTAATAGATAGATTTTAGCAAAACATCAAGAAACTTTACCGACAATAATGGATTTGATTAACTTCAAGAATTTAGATTTTAGCTTCCCCTCCCCAAATGGCATCTACATCTTCAATTAAATTCCACCAAATTTTCATCCTCGTGTACCTCCTAACAGCTATTTTTGTTAAAATTATTCTTTAAAAAAAATATTTGATAAGAGAGCAATGTTTGAAAGTTATTTTTGAAAAAAAGTATTATTATTATTTTTTAAAATCTCGTCGGTTAGAGATTCGAGTTCTAGCATTGAAGTTTTAGTGAAACTTGTCTCTTCAAAAGACGAGCTCGAAAGAGATGAGTTTCATATGTTCAAAAGAACTCATTTCCAGTATCCCCAAATACTTTTGAAATATACACTAAATAACAAATTAATTTTAAAATAGTGTTATTTAGTAAAATCGGCCTATTGCCAACAATGAGTCTATTTTATTTATTTATTTATTTTTTGGATGTGTAAATAACCCAAATTCCAAGCTAATTGTACAGTCCATAATTCCACGGTAATGCTATCTGTGAATATGAGATGTAGCAAAAAAAAAAAATGTGATCCATCTTCCTCCTAAATCACGAATTCGCCCTATCCCATCTAATTCAAATATCATCCCGAATTTGTGTAGGTTTCATTCCTCATGAAATCAAGTAATAAAACTAGAGTCCTATTAATGGGTGTCTAAGTGCACCTTAATGGGTGAATAGTGTACCCATTAAGGTAGAGTTTTTATAATAGCGTTTTATGACTTTATCCCCACTTTCATAGGTAGTCAAGCCTAGGGGTGTGTAGTTAATCCGCTAATCCGCCAAAACTGACCGAACTCAACCTAACCTAGTGGGATTGGTCAAATTGCCTCTCTTTGTTCTTTATTTTGCTGCAAGGTTTGGGTCATAGATTTACAAATCCATCTAGCCCAACCCAATCCACCTATATTTAATATATATTTTAAATATATATTATATGTTTTTGTTAAATACCCTTTTGCCCCTCTCCCTAATTTAATAAAATAGAAAAACTAGTTATATTTATTTTGTTTCTTAACTGTGTTGGGATAGAACTAACTAGTTGATATCCTACAAACTATAGAACTAATTCAAACTTATTTTGTTTCTCAACTAAGTTGGCATAAAACTATTTGATATCTTACTAAATAAATGTCATTTGGTTGATATTTTGTATTGATATGATAATTTGTGTACGGTGTTGCTGCTACTAAGAATTTTAAGATGATAAGGGGCAACAAATAATTGAAATACTTTTGTGATGGGTTGGGGTGTTTTCAATCTGCCCATGGTGGGTTGGATTGATAAAACTTCTCAACCCAACCCAACCCAACCCAACTCAACCCAACCCATGTACACCACTAGACTACGATCGAGTTTTTATTTATATCTTCTATATAGTCGGGACATCTTTGAAGCATCCTTAATGGGTGCCTTCGGTTCTCATTAACAAAAGCCATAAAGCTTTGTGCTTGTGAAAAAGAAAAACCAATCCTACTAACAAATGTCCATGTGCACTCGCAAATGTTGAATTTTATAATGTAATTTATTCAATTATAGAAAGTCAAGTCATTTTAAGTTTAAAGTTCATATTTTTATTAACCTTTGTTATTTTTCTCAATGTTTGTGGGACCTCTCAAAAGCCTCCTTAACAAGTGCACACCTGTTAAC
Organism: Notholithocarpus densiflorus; assembly: GCA_030021035.2. Lineage (NCBI taxonomy): Eukaryota > Viridiplantae > Streptophyta > Magnoliopsida > Fagales > Fagaceae > Notholithocarpus > Notholithocarpus densiflorus. The sequence goes on along the minus strand of JARYZH020000090.1, from coordinate 1,079,214 downwards.
ATACTTAAAAAAAAAAAAAAAAAAAAAAAAATGTTACATTGTCATTACATTCATTCCATTTCATTCACAGAACCTAAAGCAACATCTCAAAAACCAAACTCATATTCACAGGGTGAAACTAAAATACTCTTTAGGTTCGATAATAGCTAGTTATTGGACCTGTATCGTAGTTATATCATCAAACTTGTAGGTCAGACTGTCATACAAAATTTTGTGTGGGTATGAAAGAAATGTTAAATTTGAAAATCTCCTATAAAATCGTAAAAAACCTATTTTTTTAGAAATATACCCAAATTTACGGTTTTATTCAAATCTATTGGTTTTTTAATATAAAGTTATTTTGATTAAATACACTATTTTTCATTCAATTTTACACTTTTATTTATGGTGTTTTAAGTTTTTCACTTTCAAATTGGACCGAATAGGACCACAGTAGACCGAATAGGACCAATATCGACTAAATAGGACTGAAGTGGAAAAAATGGACCGAATAGGACCAATGTGAACCGAATAGAACCTAAGTGGACAGAATGGACCAAAGTGGACCGAATAAGACTTTTGAATATTTATAATTTTTATTGCATTTTTAGGGTTCATATTTCTAATTTTCTAGTGTCTATTTTTTTTGTTTTTTTTTAACTTAAAACTAAAGAGTTTAAGCCCAAATATAATAAAATCTCATACTTTTCAACCCAAAAATTAAGAAAAAGAATGTATTTTTGAACTAAACTTGAAAAAACAACCTACAAAAAAATCAATTTAAGGCTCAATTTGTCCAAAATGGACCAAAGGTGACCGAAAATGACCGAGTGTACCAAATTAGACTGAATGGGACCAAAGTTGACCTAATTGGACCGAATAGCAATTGTTTAATTTTTAGGGAGAACAAATTATCTTCAACAAATTTTAGAGAACAAATTATACATACAATTACAAAATAATTATTTATTCCCACGCATCACATGATTCTGCCACTAGTTCGCCATAAATTTGGAAACAATGAAACCCATTCTCAACTCCAATCATATCATATCATATCATATACTATATAATAAAAGTTGAGCTTAGAAGCCGTGATTGTGCCAAGTGACTTCACCAAATTGTTGAAATTTTTGTAGATTTTTTTTATAAAAAATAGATATATTTTTCTTCTCCTATAATTTCTAAGTGGATAAAAATCATAATTTTTTATAAAACCAGCAACATAGTAGTATAGTACACGTTTATCTGATTTTAACTTCTCTTATAATTTCTAAGTTGATAAGATTCATAATTTGATTACAATCCAAATTCTTTATCTAATCTTTTATATATATATATATATAAATATATATATAACTTAATTAAAAAAAAATTTTGGCTGCCCCAAATTGCAAGAAATTTATAGATAAAATTTAAAAAATAAATAAATATTAAGCCCTATGTATATCACTATATCCTACTTGAATTTGATCACAATTGAACCTCCAAAACTAATTAGATAAAGCATGAATACAAAAACTTCTAATTAAAATGAATTACAAGGATCAACAAAGTTAATTTGATAAAGCCTAAGATACCTAAACAAAAAGGAGAACATGCAAACACTATCTGCATCAAATATCTCTTCTTCTAAATATTAATGTTTTAGCTATTATATATTGACTTCTTTTTCAAATGATGTCCCTCTCTCGGTTAATAATAAAAAAATTTAAAAAAAAAAATCACTCCCTCTCTAAGAAGTGGTTTGACATGGAAGATGTGGGGACAAAGGCCCAGAACCATACATCTTGGGCTGTGGGCTTAATCCAAGGAGCTTCATGGGCCGAGCAGAGCTGCACTTATTAGATGTTCTATTTCAAAAGATTCATACGTGGGAAACAAAAGAAATTTGATCCGAGGAGGATCTCGTTCTCGGGTGAGAGGAGTATAGTTCAAGTGTGTATCCCATCAATTGGAGTGACCTTCCTAGAAGCTCTGATGATAGAGATGGCCTTTGTGAACTTACTGGAAAGGAAGAGATCCAAAAATATCTGAAGAAAAGCTGCTACCACCACATTAAATACCCTGCAGCTACTTTTTTGGCCGCATTTATGTGGAGAAGACCTCTGAACAGTGCTACCTAAGCTATTACAGCTCACAGGAAAGTTAAAGAAGATGTCTGATGGGACAATTAATCAAGTAACATCGTAGATAAGTGACAAGTGTAAGGTTATGATGACTAGAAATGGACTATATAATGTAACAGACCCTCCATGAGAAAGGGGGATTTTTTGAGAAAAATAATATAAATTATATGATACGAAGTCTCCTCGGATTGAACCAAGAACATCTTTATCCAAAAACATGTTAAACGCTGTCCATGCCATTCATACCTAATTCTTTAACCCACTCTCTACAAATTTATCGTATTGGGTTTATTGGGCCCAAGTCCTACACATTTTGGGCTTAAGGCAACAATTTGTGACCCTACAATTGGCGCTGTCTGTGGGAAGACTTTGTGTAATCGTGAGTGCGACGTTTGACTATGGTAGGATCAGGTCCCCATCAGCAAGAGTCCAAGGGCTCCCGTCAACAAGATGCCTTCCATAACCTCGAGCGTAGAAGAGATAGAGAAGGTAGCCTGCATACCACACAGACTAGCAGAAGTCGCCCTCAAATAGGGAATCACTTCCCTCAGGGGCAAAGTAACAGAGCCATGCAAAAGGAAATTGATGATTTAAAGCGGAAGCTACGCCATGCACACCAGCGACGAACTCCTTCCAGTTTTGGCGTTTCCTCCAATAAAGAAGAGGATATCATTTATGGACACAGGTCTAGGACACCACCAAGTGAGTCTTTTTCCTACAATGAAGAACACATCCACAAGCGGAGACTTAAAAGCCCACCTCTTAAGGGCTTAGGAAATGACGTCATAAGCAAGGCGTTGAATCAAATCTCTAGATCACCCTTCACATGTCGGATTGAGGGGGCAGAACTTCCTCGGCGATTCCATCATCCCACTTTCACTACTTACTACGACCGAACGGATCCAGTAGAGCACGTGAGCCAGTTCAACCAAAAAATGGTTGTCCACTCTAGAGACGAAGCTTTGATGTGCAAGGTTTTTCCCTCCAGTTTGGGACCTGTGGCCATGAGGTGGTTCGATGGGTTGAAGGCTAATTCCATAGACTCCTTTAAGGAACTTACCCAGGCTTTTAGCTCTCGTTTTATCAAATGCAGCAGGGTACCTCGTCCTTTGGACTCATTACTATCTCTGTCCATGCGAAAGGGGGAGACCTTGAAAACGTACTCGGACAGATATTAGGAGATGTACAACGAGATAGATGGTGACTTTGAAGACGTGGCCGTCAGTACTTTTAAAGGCGGCCTTCCTACTGAGCATGGTTTAAGGAAGTCCCTCACTGGTAAACCTGTTACCAGCGTGCGCCAACTTATGGATCGGATAAGTAAGTACAAAAGAGTTGAAGAAGACCAGCAATAAGGAAAGGGTAAAGCAAAAGTTATCCCTCAGGAGCGGAGGGATTTCAGGTCGGACCAATTCAATAACAATCGGCCTCGGAGAGAGTTCGCTAGGCAGTTAGACTCTGCCAATACCCAAGCAGTCAACACGGTATTCCGAGAACCAGTGCATCAAATTTTGGAAAAAATTAAGAACAAATCGTTCTTTAAATGGCCGAACAAAATGGCGGGGAACCCTATGAGGCGTAACCAAAACCTTTATTGCTAGTACCATCAAGATCAAGGACATACTACTGAAGATTGCAGGAATTTATGGGACCATTTGGACCAGCTAGTCCGAGAAGGAAGGTTGAAAGAGCTATTGCATCATTCCAGCAGCCAAGCAGGATAGGCTGGTTTTGATTCTAGAAGAGGTGCTTCCTCAGGACCCCCCTTGGGAACGATAAATGTCATCTTCGCTGCTCCAAGGAGAACAGGATCCTGTCCGTTCAGAGTAATGTCTGTGGCTCAGCTACTTGCCGAGGACAATAATCTGGAGTAAAAAAGAACCAAGATGGAAATCCAACCAGTTCTGGGTTTTTCAGATGAGGACAAGGTCGGAACTATCCAGCCCCATGACGATGCCTTGGTGGTTACACTTAGGATAGGTGGGTATGATGTGAAGAAGGTGTTGGTGGATCAAGGGAGTGCTGTGGAGGTTATGTATCCCGACCTATTTAAGGGTTTGGGATTGAAACCCGATGATTTAACCGCCTATGATTCCCCTCTAGTAAGTTTCGAGGGAAAAACCGTTATGCCAAAAGGTCAGATTAGGCTACCTGTACAGACTGGTCCTGAAGTGGTGGAGGTGGATTTCATTGTGGTGGACGTTTATTCACCTTATACAGCCATTGTAGCCAGACCTTGGCTTCACACTCTGGGGGCTGTCTCCTCTACTCTGTACCAAAGGGTGAAGTATCCGTCTGAGGGTCAGGTTAGAGAGATCCTCGGAAGCTAGTCCATGGCTAGACAATGCCTGGTAGTTACCATTTCTCATCAACCCGAGGTTGAATCATCGATAGCTGCTGAGGGAAGTTCATAGTAATTAAGAACTCCAAAGTTGCCTATCAACAAACCGTCCGAGGAGGCAAAATGCAATGACTTAGAGAAAATCACTATAAGGGATGATCCAGAGAAATATTTTCAGGTCGGGTCCCAGTTGCCTTCTCACGAGAGGGAGGAGTTGATAGAATTTCTTAAGAAGAATGTTGATGTATTCGCCTGGAGCGCTTATGAGGCCCCGGGGGTGGACCCGACCTTTATCTGTCATCACTTAAACGTTAACCCATCCATTACTCCAAAAAAGCAACCACCTCGACGCCCATCCAAGGAGCATGCAGATGCTGTTAGGGAAGAGGTGATGAAGTTTAAGCAAGTATGGGCTATCAAGGAAGTGTTTTACCCTGAATGGCTAGCTAATACTGTGGTGGTAAAGAAGAAGAATGGAAAGTGGCGAGTGTGCGTGGACTTTACAGATTTAAATAAAGTCTGCCCAAAAGATCCTTTCCCCATGCCATAAATAGATCAATTGGTGGATGCGACAGTGGGTCATCCTCGGATTAGCTTCTTAGACGCCTTTCAAGGATACCACCAAATACCCTTGGCCTCGAAAGACCAGGAGAGGACCGCTTTTGTCACCCCCATTGGAAACTACCATTACAAGGTGATGCCTTTCAGTCTAAAAAATGCAGGATCAACCTATCAAAGGTTGATGACGAGAATGTTCGAGCCTCAATTAGGAAGAAGCATCGAGGTTTACATAGACGATATGGTGGTGAAGAGCAAGGTGGTGTCCGAACACGTTGACGACCTTGGAAGCATCTTTGAAATTTTGAGAAGACACAAGTTGCGCCTAAACGCTTCCAAGTGCTCATTTGGTGTGGGATCAGGCAAGTTCTTAGGATACATGGTAACTCACAGGGGAATCGAGGTCAATCCCGATCAAATAAAGGCAATTAACAATCTACAATCTCCTCGGAATCCCAAAGAAGTCCAAAATCTTACCGGTATGACTACTGCCTTGAATCGGTTCATCTCTCGATCAGCAGATAGATGCCGACCATTCTTCCTCTTGATGAATAAGTGGAAGGGATTCGAATGGATCAAGGATTGCGCTCGGGCATTCTAGCAACTTAAGGAGTATCTTTCTCGGCCTCCCATCATGTCCAGTCCTCAGGGGGATGAGGTTCTGTTTGCCTACATCGCCATAGCCCCTCACGCCGTAAGTCTAGTGTTGATCCAAGTTGACGATGGCATGCAACGGCCAGTTTACTATGTTAGCAAGTCGTTACATGAGGTCGAGGTGTGCTACTTACCACTGGAGAAAGCCATCTTGGCTGTGGTACATGGTACGCGGAAGCTTCCCCATTACTTTCAAGCACACACTGTCATCGTCTTGACTCAGCTCCCGCTCAGGGCTGTACTTCGGAGTGCTGACTACACGGGTAGGATTGCTAAATGGGGCACGATTCTAGGGGCTTTTGACATCAAATACATACCTCGCACCTCTATCAAAGGCCAGGTCCTCGCGGACCTAGTAGCCGAATTTGCTGAAACCCCATTAAAGAATGTGCTAGCACCGCAGCACATGGATGAAAAATCGATTGGCATCATCTCCCAGCAAGAATCTCTATGCTAGAAAGTGTATGTAGATGGTGCAGCAAATCAAAGAGGCTCCGGAATGGGGCTAGTCCTGGTCTCTCCTAAACAACTTACGATAGAGAAATCGTTGAGATTGGGCTTCTTGGCCACTAATAATGAGGCCGAGTACAAAGCTTTACTGGAAGGAATGTCCATGGTTCAGAGAATGGGGGGAAAAGAAGTAAAGATATTTTCATACTCCAGATTAGTTGTTGGTCAAGTAAAGGGCGAATTAGAAGTAAAGGATGAAAGAATGCAGAAGTATTTAAGTTAGGTTAAACATTTGCAGTCAAAATTTGAATCATTCAGTTTGCTGCATATCCCTAAAAGCCGTAACACACATGCAGATTCCCTTGCTACACTTGCAACCTCCTCGGCACAGATCTTGCCTCAAGTTATCCTCGTAGAAGATTTATACAAGCCCACGGAAGCAGGAGGGGAGTTGACCTAGATTTGCCAAGTCCGAGTGGGACCTAGCTGGATGGACCCCATTGTACTATTTTTAAGAGAAGACCTTTTGCCAGAAAGTAAATTGGAAGCTGAAAAAGTACGGAGAAAAGCACCTCGCTTCTGGTTGTCTGAGAATCAAAAGTTGTACAAGCGCTCATTTTTTGACCATATCTACTATGTATTCACCCTGAATCATTAGAATTAATCCTTGAGAAGTTACACAAGGGGATTTGTGGGAGCCACACTAGAGACAGGTCTTTATCTCATAGGGCCATCACGCAAGGCTACTGGTGGCCAAATATGCAAAGAGAAGCACATGAGTACGTAAAGAAGTGCGACCAATGCCAAAGATTCGCACCAAACATACACCAACCAGGAGGGATCCTCAATCCACTGACCAGCCCTTGGCCATTTGCTCAATGGGGCTTGGATATTGTCGGGCCTTTTCCCAAAGCAGCAGGGAATAAGAGATATCTGCTGGTCGGTACCGACTACTTTACTAAGTGGGTTGAAACCGAGCCTCTATCAAACATCAGAGATGTGGACGTTAAGAAATTTATCTGGAAGAGCATCGTCACTCGGTTCGAGGTCCCTCACACTCTTATATCGGACAATGGTCTTCAGTTTGACAATAAGGCCTTTAGGAGATACTGCGGCGAATTGGGAATTACGAATAGATATTCCACCCCAGCTTATCCCCAAGGGAATGGGCAAGTTGAGGCTGTTAACAAAGTTATAGTAAACGGACTAAAAAAGAGGTTAGATGATGCAAAAGGGAGATGGGTGGAAGAGCTGCTGCATGTCCTGTGGTCATATCGAACCACACCTCGTAGGTCAACAAGGGAGACCCCCTTTTCAATGACTTATGGTGCCGAAGCTGTCATTCCCTTGGAAACAGGGTTTCCAACGCTAAAAAGCAGTTCGTTCAATTCGAATAATAATGATAAGCTGCTGGAAAGAAGCTTAGATTTCGTTGAAGAAAGAAAAGAAAGTGCAATGGTCCAATTGGCGTACTACCAACATCAGCTAAAGCGAAGTTATGATGCCAAAGTAAAGCTAAGGCCACTAGTGCCTGGTGACTTGGTATTGAGGAAAGTTTTAGGCACTGCAAAAAACGCAGCATGGGGAAAACTAGGACCCAATTGGGAAGGGCCGTATCGCGTCACCTCGGAAGCAGGTATAGGAGCATATTTTCTAGAGGATTTAGATGAGCATGTAATACCGCGCCCTTAGAATGTAAACAACCTGAAAATGTATTATTATTAATAAGAGTTTCTTTTATCATTAATTTCTAATGTTGTGTGAAGATATGGTAATCTCTGTTAATCAATTTTTATTAAAGTGTTCCAAAAATTCTAAGTCATATCAGGTCTCTCGGACCATATACTTAGGTGAAATTAATACACTTATGTTTGTCATAAAAGTGTTTAAACAGAACCTTAGTCATGCCTGATGTCCTCGGACCAGATGCTTTGGAGAAATTAATACACTTATGTTTGTTATAAAGGTGTTTAAACAGAACCTTAGTAATGCCTGATGTCCTCGGACCAGATACTTTGGGGAAATTAATACACTTATGTTTGTTATAAAGGTGTTTAAACAGAACCTTAGTCATGCCTGATGTCCTCGGATCAGATGCTTTGGGGAAATTAATACACTTATGTTTGTTATAAAGGTGTTTAAACAGAACCTTAGTCATGCCTGATGTCCTCGGACCAGATGCTTTGGGGAAATTAAAACACTTATGTTTGTTATAAAGGTATTTAAACAGAACCTTAGTCATGCCTGATATCCTCAGACTAGATGCTTGGATGAAATTAAAGCTAAAAGACATCTTTTGTAAAGTGTTAAAACTCACACCCTTAAGGGAAGTTAATAGATAATGATATTTTATCAAAACGTTTAAACAAGTCCTAAGTCATGACAGGGCCCTCGGATCATATACAATTGAATTAATTCCCCGGTATGTTTTATAAAGTATTAAATAGATCTTAAGTTACAACAAGTCTTTGCTGTCAGCCTTCGGCACAGAAAGGTCAGTTCTTGAAGTAAGAGCATGATAGGCCCGTCCGTTACAAGTATTTTATCAAATGCCTTAGCTTGCGGATAGTAAGTCATCATTAATTTTTAGTAAAAGCAAACGGCAGCTATGCAAGCAAAAGTAGAGATACAAGAGATAGGAAGGAAAAGTCTATTCTTTAATTGAAAATAAGTACATCATACATATTGGCAAAATCTACCTGAAAGAAAACCCAATAAAAAAAAATAAAAATAAACAAAAACAAAACAACAACAACAGAAAACAAAATAGATCCTATAACTACTTCTTCAAGGGTTGAGAAACCTTCTTGGGACCAGTGGCTATATTCTTAGCATCCTTAATGTCAGATCTTGACTCAGCTGCTTTGGCTTGAGAAACGACGTCCTTTATGGTAAGGGAATCCTCGGCGGATTTATCTTTGGTCGAGGGTAAGACCTCTATACCCTTCCCAACAACTTCTTTGGAAGCCTCAGCAGCTATGGTAGTGGCATTTATGTTAGCTATTTGCTCAGGAGGAGGGAGGAGTAGAGCAGTGGTCGGAGGAGGGCTGGTTGGGATCTCTCTGATATGTTCAGGAAAGAACATATTCTTAGGTTTCCTCAACTCAGAATCAGTAGGAACCCCTACACGATTAAGTGCTTCTATCCAAAACTCAGTGCAATAATCTCTGCACACTTCAGTTACCTCATCGGTCAGCCTCTCTTCCGTTTCTCCTACTCCACGCTCATAAGCCGCCTCCTCCACAGTCTTAGCAGCTTCCATTGCTATTATTGCTACCTCTTTAGCTTTCTGCAATTCGGCTTTCAGGCTTAGAACGGTTGTTTTCTCGGTAGCCAGATTTAGCTAGGTTGTGTAGAGCAGTTTGCGCTGGTCCTCGGCTTGGGCCTCAGCATTTTTCAACTCTGCTTTGACACTTGAGCATTCGCGCTCTGAAATCTTCAGCTTCTCAGCCAGCTGTGTCTTTTCCTCTTTCAGGCTCCCGAGAGTTTTCTCAACTTCGCGCCGAGAATGGGACTCAGCTTCATATCTGTTATGGGTGTTTTGAACCCACTCTTCGGCCACATAAACTTACTGAGTGACCTGCATAACAATAGCAAAGGAGTCACGCGTGTGAAAATAAGTGTAATAACACTAATAAGAGTAATAGCTTCTTAACGTTTAATCTGTAAAACAAAGATAGCTTACCAGGGCGAGATCCCTCTTCAATGACATGAAAAGCACGGGCTGCCTAGTGCGTCTGAGAGCCTCCATATCCTGTGGGAGTAGGAGGGGTTGTTCTAAAGCCTGAGCAAGATGGGCCGCGTGACTTCTCTGAGACTCCCTGATAGTGGCATCCCAGAAAATTTGGGCTCCATCCAATTCTATCCGTGGGGCCCAAGGGTGCTGTTGTCGGCGCACTTCGGCATCTTCCCTACTGTCAACAGAGTTGGCCCTATTGTCCTTCGGATCTTTGGTTTTCTGTTGTTTAGGGCCCTTCGGTGGGACCACCTCACCTTCTTCTATCTCCTGTATTGGTCTTTTCTTCTTCAAATCCGGGGCGACGTGTAGTCCGAGATCAGCAGGAAGAGGAGGAAGAGGTGGTAGATTGACAGGAGTCTGGGTCTGGGATATGCCTTTCGAGGTTCCCTTTTTGCCCCTATTGGATACTAAGCCTTTCAGAGACGACCTTCCTTTCGAGCTTATCTCTCCTTTTTCTTCTGAACTTGTATCAACCTAGGTAATAACTAATTCAGGCTGAATAGCTGTGGAAAGTCTGTTGGATTCGGTCGCAGAGTTCGAGAGCTGCACAGGCCTTTCTAGTATGCCTTCTTCTCCTTCAAAGCGGAACTGGTCTATTTCTTCTTCTAATGACAGCCACAAGGAGGCGATTTCCTCTTCTTCTGCAGCTTCTGCTCCGAGCGGGACTTGTTGCAATGGTATTACAAGCTGAGGAGGGATTTGAGGGATTGGTAGTCTGACTGGGGGAAGACCGTCTCGGGCCAGAAAGTCTGGTTTTGACACGGCGATACGGTTGATCCGAGGATCATCAGCTCTGATGGCGTGACTGATTTCCTGAAAGATCCTCGGAATGGGATCGAAATCTAGGATCAGGTGAATAGCTCATAGTTGTCGGTCCTCGCTCACAAAAATTTCTGACCAAAGAAGATAGTTGAGGGCCACCACGTTTGTAAAACTAAGCCGATGAGCAATAAGCCTCCTATCTACTGAAGTAACCAAGAAGCCAGATACGATTAGACGATTAAGGTCCATTATCAAAAGAAATTATAATGAGAAACATGGGTGGGGGTTAAAAATCTAAATCCTATGCTAAGGGATCTAACTCTAAGGTATCCCACCCGTCTCTCTCTCGGGTTGGGCAGGGTCGACCATCGTGCCATGCCCCTGAAGCGATGAGGTAGTCATCTTTCATCCCTTTGTTGGACTTGGGGAGGCACGAGATGAGCCTGACAATGGACGACCTGAATTTGAGGTAAAACCCTCCGTCGATTTGTGAGTGGCACTCATACAGATGAACCACGTCGTGCCATGTGAGACCTAAGTGAAGATGATGGTCAAAAACATCAATGCAACCTAGAATCCTAAACATATTAGGTGCACACTGATGAGGGCATAGCCTATGGTTAATAAGGTATTCTCGGGTTATCCTACCCATAGGAAGGGTCATTCCCCCTTCTATGAAGGCTATTATAGGAATGACCACTTCTCCTGCTTCTCTAGGTAGAACGATTTCTTCTGAGAAACAATATCGCAGGCCAACTGCTTGGGGTATATGGTATTTTTGTTTAAAAGCTTCTATTTTTGCGGGGAAATCTACTAGACGCTCAAATCTATCCATTTTTACAACCTAAGACAAAGTAGTTGAATTTTGAAAATAAGGAAGCAAGAATTGGCAGGTCAAGGAGAAAGGCCGAGAAGACAAATACAAATATGAAGTGCTAAAAAACTTACGGGAGCACGTATGCTAATCTTTGAAGCTTTCTAGGAAAACCTTCGAGGACTCCTTACAAGAAATAGCGACAGAGATTCGGGAATTTGGGGTATTTTAGGAGAAAGAGCGTTGGAATTCTCTGGAGCGCTTAAAGATTTCTTTGAAGAAGAAGACAAATGGTTTCCCTCAAAACTTTATATTAAGAGAGAGAGAAAGGGGAAATTAATCCCGCTCAAAATTTTTAGGTAAATATCAGCCGTTGGATCCGCGCATTGCCATTGGATGCAGGGGACAAGACGCCTCCTGGAGTAATTAATAACGCTTCGTGGACTGTGAAGCGTCAGAAATAATTATGAAGCACAATTAAGTCATATTCCCACACGCGTGGGTCAAATGTCAATTGTCCTTATCTCTTGAAAGTCAAAACCCCATTTTTTCTCCTCGGATAGGAGGGAAAAACTGAAATTTTGAGGGGCTATTGTGGGGACAATGGCCCAGAACCATACATCTTGAGCTGTGGGCTTAGTCCGAGGAGCTTCATGGGCCGAGCAGAGCTGCACTTATTAGATGTTCTATTACAAAAGATTCATACGTGGGAAACAAAAGAAATTTGATCCGAGGAGGATCTCGTCCTCGGGTGAGAGGAGTATAGTTCAAGTGTGTATCCCATCGATTGAAGTGACCTTCCTAGAAGCTCCGATAATAGAGATGGTCTTTGTAAACTAACTGGAAAGGAAGAGATCCAAAAATATCTAAAGAAAAGCTGCTACCACCACATTAAATGTCCTGCAGCTACTTTTTTGGCCGCATTTATGTGGAGAAGACCTCTGAACAGTACTACCTAAGCTATTACAGCTCACAGGAAAGCCAAAGAAGATGTCTGATGGGACAATTAATCAAGTAACGTCGTAGATAAGTGACAAGTGTAAGGTTAGGATGACTAGAAGGGGACTATATAATGTAACAGACCCTCCATGAGAAAGGGGGATTTTTTGAGAAAAATAATATAAATTATATGATACGAAGTCTCCTCGAATTGAACCAAGAACATCTTTATCCAAAAACATGTTAAACGCTATCCATGTCATTCATACCTAATTCTTTAACCCACTCTCTACAAATTTATTGTATTGGGTTTATTGGGCCCAAGTCCTACATGTTTTGGGCTTAAGGCTACAATTTGTGACCCTACAGAAGACATAACTACCATCAGAGGCAAGTATTTTTTTTTTTTTTGCACTTTACATGCACTCGATTTGTCTTTCAAATGTGCATACTATTAAATTTATGATTATCAAGATCTGTAAATTCAACCAACAAAAAAAAAAAAAAAAAAAAAAACACTATTCTTGCGAACAGATCATATAAGTAATGAACAATTAAAGATAATCAATATAGTCTTACATTTATTTTACATAATAAATTTGTATCGATTTGCTTCAATTGTGCACATTTATTTTATAATAAATTTGTTTCCAAGTAAAATTAATCTTCTTGATGAATACTTCAATAAACTAGGATGCTAATGCTGCTACAAATTTGCAAAGATGTGAAATACCTAGCAAAAGCCCTAAAGACATACCTAATATCAATCAAGACTAGAATCTTAAAAATAAAATTGGTTCAATTGATAAAAGACATTGTACAAGGTCAGTGGTTTGGTTGATGCAGCCTTGCAGGTATGATGAAAAACTAAATATTATCAAATAAAAAACCTTCAAATTTCAAAATGACAATTTTTGCATGATTACATGTTAATTATAGTAATTTTATTAAAAAATATTATCACAATTAATATTTTTATTTTCAAATAATTAAAAATATATTGTTTGTTCTATGTAGTTTTGATTTCGCTTCACCATCGGTAGAAATTCCAAACAAAGACCTTGATACATATGAAGCAGTAGCTCAATTTATGATGCATATATGAACCATGTGGTGTAGCAATTAAAAACTCACTATTCATTTCTTTATAATAATTATTATTTATTTTATTATTGTTTTTCAAATAAAAAATATATATATTATAAAATTATGATAAAATCGAGCAATGCACTGGTCTTTAACTAGTATAGGAATAAAAGAAGAAAAAAACCCTAGTAAATTTTATTCTAATCCAAAAACAAAAGAAAATCAACCCAGCTGTGTTCAGTCGATAAGATACTCTGTATAGGTCACAGGTTTTCATCTCAAAATTAGCGTAGAGACCTACCCCTTGTTTCAGTGGGAATGAGTCCCCCAAATAAGACAATCTCGTCCACCACAACCACACGTTGGAGGAATAACCATATTCCGAGCGATATCGTACTGAATATCCTGGCAAAGCTACCCGTGAAATCAGTGATGAGATTTAGGTGCGTATGTAAATCCTGGGACTCCTCAATCACCACTCCTTATTTCATCTCCACCCACCTCAACAACAACAACAACAACAACAACAAAAGCTATAACAAAAATCATGATAATGGTTATGTGATACACATGTCAAATCATTATAATAGGGCAGTGTGTACGGTGGCTTTGGGCCGCACGTTTGATAGGATTTCTGAGGTTCAATATCCCTTCGATTTTACTCCTGGCTGTGCCCATGTAGTCGGTTCATGCAATGGATTATTATTGTGTCTCGCTGATTTCGGTAAAGTTATATATCTGTGGAACCCTAGCATTAAAAAATTCAAGAAGTTGCCTGGTATTTGCTTAGGAAAGTTAGATAAGTTCACAGATCTTACTGTCGGATTTGCGTATCATTCCGAGAATAATGACTACAAGGTTGTGAGGATTTCATGTTCTATTTTCTTGCCAACTGAGTCTCTGCCTCTGCCTGAGGTTGAGGTGTACACATTAAGTTTAGATTCATGGAGAAGGGTTGGATACAATTTGACAACCAATGTTAAGTCTATTAATAATTCTTGTTTTTTGCCAATTCCATTGGTCAGTGGAGCTTTGCACTGGATGGCACGAATCATAGAAGGAGAAGAAGAAAATTGCATTATAGCATTGGCATTTGATGTCAATAGTGAGAAATTCAAAAAGCTAGCACTGCCTCATGGTTTTATCGAGGCAGACACCTTGCACAGATATCTTGCATCATTCAAAGAGAAACTGGCTTTCATTACATGTGAACCTATTGAACAACCAGGCTTTCCATGCCAATACTCCATATGGGTGATGAAGGAGTATGGTATAGTTGAGTCTTGGAATAAACTTTTTGTTATACCATTTGAAAGAGAAGTTCAATGCCTTGCCTTTACCGAGTATGGTTCACTTCTGGTTGGCCGCATTTGTGATCCAGCAGAAAGGCAGCAGGAAGTTTTTAAGTTTGTATTAGTTGACATTGAAACTCCACATGAAAAGAAGGATCCTGATATCCAATGTCCTTCATCTGTAGCTACATACATGGAGAGCCTTATTTTACTTGATGGACCAAATGTGGCATCTTACTAAGCACATGCCGGTGTGCATATAAGAAGTGAAGTCATTAATGGTATGGATGAAGCCTTTTTTTTTCTTTTTTCCTTGAGTTTAGTAGTAGGCATGATATATTGCTGAAAGCTTGATTTAATCCCAAGTTTAATTTTATCCTTTTGTGGCTCTATTTTATATATATATATATATATATATATATATATATATATATTAGTATTTGATATTTGTATGTGGATGTTTGTGCACATACCCAAGTCTGGCAATGTTAACAAAAAAAAAATACTTGGCCATCAAAATCCTTTTTTGCTGGTTTGTCCCTCTGGTAGTGTTACAAAGAGCTACATTAGAGCTCTTGTGGCTTCAATTTAAAAGAAATGAAATAAAATAAAATAAATACCAGAAGAGAATAAAAAAAGCTCTGAAGCAGAGAATGTTGAAAAGGAGTCGCCAAGTGCTTAACTAGTGAGCATGTTACCATTCCAAGATCATGTTCTTAATTCCCTGGTTCAAGCTACATTGTCTTTGATGGTTTGTGTACTAGGTTTAACCTTAAAATTGACGAAAAGAAGCTTTTTTAAATGACAGAGAGTCGTTTCCAAGAGAAGTGATCTTGCTATTTTCTTATGCTTAGCTGGGTTCAATCACATTTTTATTGTCAGCAGACGTGAATCAATATGTTTAGGTTCTTAAATGTTGTGTTTCTGTTACTACTATTGTGTTCTTTAAGCCAAAGTAACATACTGTGGTTTATAATACTAATAAGGGATTGTTTGCTAAACTTGTTAAATTAATGAGGGAGAACTTAAAAGGCATATAGAGCTGTTAGGTTGTGAGGTTGTGAGGTACATTTGCTTTTCTCCTGCGCATTGATGGGACTTTAGTGACCAATTCATTTATGAGAAGATGAAGCATCATATATCACTTTTGTTTTATGTCATCTTAAGAATAATTTTTTGAATTCTTGCGTGGACATCAACTACTCATCTATATATTTGGAAACCCTGGTTCGCTTTTACTTTCGGCATCTTGAACTTGACAAAAATTCTAATTCTCAAACTCTTTTTTTTACAGCTTAAGTCCTTTTATTGTTAATACTAGAGGAATTCATCATGATTTCTGCTTTAAGCTTGTGGAATAAAGTACTTTGTTTGAACAACGAAAAATAAATCATAAATTCATTCCTAAACTTCTATCAGAGCAATAGCATTCTCCCTATAACATTTTACGTTGTTCATTGACCTCCCAACTCTGTAGCATTATTTCCATACCCAGCATTCTACATCTTGCAAACACACTCACTGTTTCACAAATCACGATTCTCTCTCACTCTCCCTTCACTCTCTACCCACAAATGATGAAGCCACATCCACCGATTTTCGTGGTGAGGATTCCGATGAAATCATAGATGGGGTTCAGGTGCGTATGTAAAAACCTGGAAACTCAGCTCAATAACCGTATTGGCATTCTCTTCTACTTTGATTCCTGCTAGGGCCAATGCTGCTCTGATACCATAATAAAATACCTATTCTCCAAAAAACTTAAGCTATTAAGAAATGGTGAATTGACTCATGTAACCATTATTCTAATAAGATTGAAATTGAAACAATGAAATATCAATTTCCAGGCTCAGCTTAAGAAATATTCAAACTTGAAATTTCAGGAAGTAGGTACAAAAACACTGCCAACAAAAGCTCAAAAAAGACTTTATAATAGTCTTTAGTAAACCTAGAACTTTAGCCATTTATCCTACATATAACAATTAAATCCTAACTACATCCTAGTCACTTGACCTCTTAACAACACTAAGGGCCTAATAGTAATAAGAAAAAAATGAAAAAAGTAACATAGATGAATAAAAGACAATGGATTGAAGGGACTTTTTTCATTGGGCTTAAATTCTTTGCTTTTTTAAGTTTCTGATGTTGAACGATTTTATATTGTTTGATGCCAGAGATGACATGCATGCTTCTGTTTTTTTAAGTATGATATCCAGATTTCTTTGTGATAGTTTTGGTAAGATTGCGGAATTGGATTCTTACTTGGTTGCATTGGAGAATATTCATCATAGCCAAAGATTTGTTGAAGCAGAGTAGAGTCGTTTTCTTAATTGTTGGATTCAGTAAAGGTTCATCTTGGAGGGGCGGATGAAATGGTTTGGAATTTAATGGAATACAGAAAGTTTGATGTTGACTCTTATTGTAGGGCTTCTAGAGCCCCTATTGGGGCTATGTTTCCATGGATTCAAAGGTGTCCCCTAATGTTTCTTTGTGCAAGACTGCAGCTTTAGGAAAGATTTTAAGTAGTAAAGAATATCCTCAGTAGAAAATTATTATTATGGACTGCCGTTGTATGTCCAAGGGTAGTGGAGAGAAAATGTTGTTAAGCTCTTGCTGCAGTTTTTAGTTATAATTTGGTTATATCTGCAAATGTTTCCATGTTTCAGTTATATTGGACGCCTAAGTAGGTTGTTGAGATATCAGGAGGATGGTGGGAAGGAAGTTGCAGATGGCACAACAATAATGGGATGAACATCTAACCACTTTGCCTAAAATGGTGTATTTGGTGAAAAAGAAATAACTGCACTTTTGAGGCTGTTTGAGAACAGCCGTAGATTTTTGTTTCTGGTCAAAGGCTCTTTGATAGTATGTCAGCTATAGGCTGCTTCCTCCCCCCCCCCAACCTCTCTCTGTTTCTCTCTTTCTTTTTGTCCTAATACTTTCATTCTTGGACTTTCCTGATGCTGCAAAAAAAATTTCTTGAAGGTATTTTCTATATCTCTGAGTACTAAAGTTGTTCCTAATGTTTATAAATAAATCTTTACTTCAAAATTAATAAATAACTAAAGTTTTGCATTCTTGCCCATTCTCTTCTTTTTGCATTGTTACAGTTGATGAATATGGTTTGCGCGTAGTTCTTAAAGCTTTTGAAAAGCTCAAATTTATACTGCGTCAAGCATTTTTAAGATTAAAAAGAAACCTATCTGTTGAAACTCCTATATAATTTGCAACTTAGCTTCCAATTAACCCCTTAAACAATCCTGTCATAAAACCTTTGTTGCTGCCCAGAAATTGCTGTTACTTGTTTCTGCACAATTTGTTAGACTTATATGAGTTATATCCTACAAACCCTGCTATTTTGTTCAAACACAAGCTTGAAACCCTTTCAATTCAAAGCCCTTAAATGATCGTTTATCCTATCCTTGGCACCAAATAAGAAATTGTGGGAAATTTCTTGTGTTCCTGTTCAATCTTCTTAACTGAAACATCTGGTTTTGATAACTCCAATAGTTTCATCAAAGATACAGCCACTGCACTTAAAACTACGTTACTGTCTACACAATAAATTAGGCCCCAGAATAGCTGCCAATTCATGCTCCATTTTATTGTTGGACCACTCCCACCTCATTGCAACTTCTTGTTGGACCCATTAAGTTAGATGTTATTCGAGTATCACCGCATACTTACAGGCAACATCACTCAATTAGCCCTTATATCTTGTAATTAGTAATTTTGAATCTCAACATCACTCTCTTATGTCAATTTGTTATTGTTGTTGTTTGCCCTTATATCTTGCAATCGAAACAGTCATTTCATCCATTATTTTACCCAAACTAAATTTGATTTGTGTAAGTTACTTGATTGCCAATAGTGTAAGTTAGGATGCTTCAAAAATCAAGACTTACAAGTGATTGCTTATTGGGGCACTCTTATAACCTAGGCTTCTTGGAGCATTCTATTTTCCTGCTCCAAGTGTATTTGATGCTTTTCTGCTGAGTGTGGTACACTGTTGTTTGATGGATGTTGACATAGAGTTCTTCCTTGTTAGGGAGCTAATCATGCTTGTAGCTGAAAGAAAAAATGGGAAAATATGTAGTGAAACTAAGGTAGTGGTAAAAGCTAAAAAGAGGTGGCTGACTCTATTTGGTCAATTTGGTATTTCTGATGATCTTATGGTCTTGTAACATGAAAAAGTGGTTTATTATATGCACGCTAATATGAAGATGCCTAACTTATATACTCTTGTTGAAGTTATTATGTAGTTTTTATTTTTATAGATTCAATAGGATTTGAAAACTATGGTATCTGCTCCATATTGTTTACTTTTTACTGTTAGGCCAAAACACTAATTAGTTTTTTTTTTTTTTTTTTTTTTTTGTAGGAGGTGTTTCATAGTGCGCATAATAGCCCTAATTATCATATTTCTTTGACATTAAATTATAATATAACTGCTCTAATAAAGTGGAAGTTAACTATGGGAAGAAAAGATATGAACATTACAGATTCTACAGGACTAATACTGTCATTGGGAGTCATATGCCTGGTAGGTCACTTTTAATGGTGGTTGAATTTTTGTAAAGTTGTTTCATTTCATATGTTTCACCATCCTTTTGCATTAACAAGACCAAGCCTCGTATTCTCTTTACTTGATGTCTTTTGCTGATTTTGAAATTGAAACAACATTTTAACGATAAAATAAACAGATGGATTTTAGCCGAACAAGAAGAAATTTTACTGGCAACAGGTGGATTTCATCCTTTGGCAATCAATCTTCTTTGGCAAAAAGATCATAGATTTTTGAAGAAAGTAAGGTTGGAGGGTCCAAATGAAGAGTATAGCTTCTCTAAAAATTGACTGACTTTGTGATTTTCCTGTTTGAAGCTAACATATGTGCGTTATTTGGGAAAGCTGTTTGTGCTTCTGCATTTTATGCCATGGGGTCTCCCTCTCCCTACTTTTGTGAAACACAATCAGCTTTGCACAAATAACTTTATTGGTGTGGTTGAAAACTGAGAAGTGCAAATCAAACTCTGTTGGTCTAGCATTGCCAGAGTTGCTACATGGAAGCAAGAACTGAAAATGGTTCAGAAAGAATACAATGTCTGTTTGATGTAGTTCTTGACAAAGCTAGCAAATTTTTCCCAATATTTGGAATAAATTTTTAGAAAATAATAACTGCTCCAAATTTTATCACAAAAATTTTACAAACTATCGTGATAATGAATATAATTTGTGTCACTTCAGATTACAAAGATCGTATAGTAAAAATTTGTAGTTTCCTTAACACTACTCTTAATCTTTTGCTAAAAGAGAAACCAAAACATGAGTACAACCCCAAAAATAGAAATACAACTAGATAGCCAAATACAAAAACATTGACAAAGAAGTATAAACCCAAACCCAATCCGACTTAAAGCTTAAAATAAAATTTTAACCCATCCCACCAACCCACGAAACCTAACTTGAGGTGTCAAATTGGGTTGGGTTGAGTTGGTTTCGTTAGGTTGGTGAATTTCGTTCACACCCCCATAAATTAGAAAAAATTATCATGTTTCCTCTAAGGGGATCACACAATAGCATTGATTCCAATTTTATTTTTATGCATCAAATAGTTACAAATAATAATAGTAGCAATTGTGAAAGATTTTTTTGCAGTTTTCTTTTATTTTGGGGCCTTTAAATGGAGCTATTTCTTTAAAACATACACGAAGTTGAAGCAAAATTGAAATAGAACTCTTATTTAACTAAAACACTAAAACAATGAATATTTGATCTTATCTAGAGAGTTCAAGTGAGATATTTAAAGACCCACAAAAGTTGCTAACGTTTATTTCAGTTCTTACCAATTAGGGCATGAACATTAAAGTCTCTAACGTTTATATAAACGTTAAAATCAGCTCTCTTATCTACCTTACTGCTCCCACTTGCATCTTATTATCCTTGAGAAATCTCAACTACATGTTTGATCATGTCAAACCCCACAGAGCCAATCATGGCCAAAACATGCAGGTTCATTATTCTAAGAGTTTTATTAATAATAATTATTTCATGTACACTATTGTGTGTAAGGTAATTTCTTTTGAGAATTACACTGTTATTTAACCACGATTCTAACATCTATTTGGCCACACAATCCAACAGAGGACTCTGTTCAGTGTTAAGTTCACCATTTTGGCCGATCATTTGATTCTCTTTTCTGAGTGTCTCCAACATGTCCCAGCAAACGAGAGAACCACCCATTCTCCGACACAGGAAGAACCACCTTCCGTACGACATCGTATTCAACATCATGGAAGACTGCCGGTGAAATCAGTTATGAGACTCAGGTTCATTTCCAAATCCTTGGACTCTTCAATCACCACTCCCAATTTCATCTCCACCCACCTTAATAACAACAACAAAGATGATGATCATCGTTATCTCATACACAGGCCGTTGACTTCTTCGTCTTCTAACAGACCAGTCTGTACAATCGCTTTCGACCGCACGTTTGATACGATTTCTGAGCTTCAAATACCCAATGAATTTTATTCTAATCGTGCCTATTTAGTCGCTTCCTGCAATGGCTTACTGTGTTTCTATAATTACCGTGATGTTATATATTTGTGGAACCCCAGCATTAGAAAATTCAAGAAGTTGCCTCGTACTACCTTAGAAATCTTTAACAATTGTACACTCGGATTTGCTTATTTTTCCGAGAATATTGACTACAAGGTTGTGAGGATTTCATTTTCTCGTGTCTTCTCAACTGTGCCTCTACATCTACCTCCGCCTGAGGCTGAGGTGTACACATTAAGTTCGGATTCATGGAGAAGGGTTGAAATCCCGTTGGCAATCAATCCTAGCGATTTTAATTTTCCAACCCCATTGGTTGGTGGAGCTTTGCACTGGATGGCAAATATCATAGAAGGACAAGTGAATCACATGAGTAATATGATTTTGTCATTTGATGTCAATAGTGAGACGTTTAGGGTGCTAGCACTGCCCGATGGTTCTAATGAAGCCTACACCAAAATGAAAGGTCTTGCATCCAATGCTCCATATGGGTGATGAGGGAGTATGGTGTGGTCAAGTCTTGGAATAAACTTTTTGTTCTACCATTTGACAGATCCCCTAATTGCATTGCCTTTACCGAGTATGGTTCACTTCTGACTTGGTGCATCAACCCTCGAGTAGAGGACCAGGCACTAAAGACTGTTTTAATTGACAATAAAACTGTACAGAAGAAGGATCCTGCTATCCAACTTGCTTCTATTGTAGTTACTTTCATGGAGAGCCTTGTTTTACTTGATGGAGCAAACATGGTATCTTACTAACCAGATGGTGATGTGCATACAAGAAGTGAAGTCATTAGCAGGTGAAATCCTTGTTATTTTCTTTTTCCTTTAATAGTAGGCATGATAGTATTGCTAAATACTTCATTTTTATCACAGGTTGACACTATCCTTTAGTAGCTATTATAAATTAGTATTTGATTTTGTACGTGAATGCTTGTTATGCTATGGATGGTTGTTATTCCTTTATTGTTACAAAGATCTAGATTAGAGCTCTCTTGGCTTCAATTTAAAACAATAAATGACCAAAAAAACAGAGATGAATAATAGAAGCTGTAAAACTGAGAATGTTGAAAGGAGTAGGCAGGTTCTTGTCTAGTGAGCATGTTGCCATTCCAAGTTCATGTTCTTACTCCCCTGGTTCAAACTACATAATCTTTGTTGGTTTGTGTACTGCATGTAGCCGTAATAATCATGACAAGAAGCTAATTTATATGATAGAGAGTCGGTTCCAAGGTAAGTGATCTTACCATATCATCCTATCTCCTGCATTTGAGAGATGTAATGTGATAAGGAATGCTATTTTCTCATGCATATTTGGGTTCAATCACATGTTTATTGTCTGTGGATCAACAAGTTTAGGTGCTTGAATGTTGTGTTTTTGTTTGTCCTATTGTGATCTTTATGCTAAAGAAACATACTACGATTTATAGTAGTCAGGGATTTGTTCACTAAACTTGTTTGGTTAATGAGGAAGAACTTAAAGGCATATAGAGCTGTTAGCTTGTGAGGTACATTTGCTTTTCTCCTGGGCATTGATGGGATTTTATTTTTAGTGACCCCAGAGAAAATTCAGTTGATGAAGAAACATATACTACTTTAGTTTTATGTCATCCCAAGAAAAATTTTGGAACGTATTTGACTTCTTGCATGGACATCAACTAGTCATCTATATATTTGGAAAACCTCTAGAGGTGGTTCCCTTTTACTTTCAACATCTTTAAACTGACAAGTATTCTATTTCTCAAAACTCTCTTTCTATAGTAGAAATCCACCTTTTGTTAATACTAGAGGAATTCATTGTGATTTCTCCTTTAAGTTTGTGGAATAAAAGTCTTTTGAAAAAAGAAAAAATAGCATAAATTCATTCCTAAACCTCTATCAAAGCAATAGCATTCGCTCTATAACGTTGTACACTTTCCATGACCTCCCAAATTTATACCAAATTATTTCCATACCCAACATTCTACATCGTGCAAACACCATATTTCTCAGGTGATAATCAGAATCCTGTTTGTTGTTGGGAATATATATATATATATATATATTTTTTTTATGTTAACCTGCCTAAGAACACTCTCTCTTTAACAAATCACAATTCTTTATCCCACTTTCCCTTCTGTATCTACCCACAAATGATGTAGACACATACCCCACTAATATTATATCCAGATTTCTTTGTGATAGTTTTGGTAAGATTGCCAATTTGGCTTTTTATTTGGTTGCATTTGGGAATCTTCATCATAACCAAAGATTTGTTGAAGTAGAGGAGAGTTGAGGGAGCTAGAGTTAGTGCCTTCCTTCTCTTAATTGTGGATTCAGCAAAAGGTTCATCAAGGAGGAGAGGATGAAATGGTTTGGAATTTAATCGAATATAGAAAGTTTGATGTCCACTCTTATTATAGGGCTTCTAGAGCTATGTTTACATGGAGTCCAACGGTGTCCTCTAATGTTTCTTTGTGCAAGATTGCAGCTTTAGGAAAGATTTTAAGTCGTAAAGAATATCCTCAATAGACAATTATTTAAATGGACTGCTATTGTATGTCCATGGGCAGTGGAGAAAAAATGTTGATAAGCTGTTGCTGCAGCATTTAGTTATAATTTGCTTATGGCTGCAAATGTTTCCTTGTTTGAGGTTTATCGGCTGCCTAAGTAGATTGTTGAGATATTAGGATGGTGGGAAGGAAGGCGCAGAAGCAAAATAATAACAGGTTTGTAATGGTTATACCACTTTTCCTAACTAATTTGTTGAAAATCCATAGCTGATCCTAAAATTTTGGGGCTAAGGCTTTGTTTGTTGTTGTGTAAATGGTGAAAAAGAAATAACTGCATTTTTTAGGCTGTTGGGAATAGTTGCGGTTTTTCTTTTTCTCCGTTTTTGGTCAAAAGCTCTTTGATAGGATGTCTGTTATAAGATGCTTCTGTTAAGAACAGGGGTGTTTAATAGTTGAATTTGAGGACAACCAAACCTCCAAGAACAGAGAAGGAGATGGGAACAGAGAGATAGAGAGAATGGAGTGAATTGAGAGAGTTTTGGAATTAAGAAATGTTCATCTGATACATGCCAATCCTTACCACACTACTCTAATACCTCCCAATGTCTAACTCCCTAACTGCCCAAAGCCAGCTGTCCATATCCTAACTAACTAACCATATTAACTAACTCTCATGCTATACAATACTTGTGTGAATACAATTATATAATGCCAACTAAGCAATTACAATTATCACCTATTGTACAATATCACTGTACACTCTGGCAACACTAATGGATGCACACCTCATCAGCTACACCTGCACGCCTCATCAGCAACTCACGCCCCTTCATCAGCAACTCACACAAGCACCCTACCAGCACCACACATGCAGCACCACACGCACAGCTAATCAGCACCACACGCACACCTCAGCACCCCACTAAGTAACACACTCACACACTTCTAACAATTCCCTCCCCTTCAAAGCACCTTGCCCACAAGGTGAGGAAATTTCTGCTATAAAACAAATAGACTCTCCCAGGTAGAATCATCCTTGCTCTCACCTTGCCACTAAACCAACACCTGAGTGATAAGTCTGCTTCTCAACTGATGAGACCTGGTAGCTAAAATAGCCACAGGTTCAGGGGTAAGAATCTAATCCACAGTCACAGCAGGCAAAGAAGGCCTAGGAACCACCGAGCACCCAATTTAGCTTTGAGATTGGAGACATGAAACACAGGATGGATTTGGGACCCTGCAGGTAAATCAAGCTTATAAGAGACCTCTCCCACCTTCTGCACAACCTGGTAGGGTCCATAGAAACGAGGAGCTAGCTTGCCAAACTTCCTGGACTGAATTGAGGACTGCTTGTAAGGTTGCAATCTAAGATACACCTAGTCCCCTACATCAAAGGACCTGTCCACTCTCTTCTTGTCAGCAAACCACTTCATTCTCTCTTGTGCAGCAGTCAAATTGTACTTGAGCAATGAGAATAGCTGCTGCCTATCCTGCAAAAATGATTCAACAGCTACCACTCTTGTAGTCCCTGGAACATAATCCATAACCTTAGGAGGAGGATATCCATAGAGAGCTTCAAATGGAGTGAGCTTAAGAGAAGTATGGAAGTTAGTGTTAAACCAGAACTCAGCCAAAGGAAGCCAGTCCACCCAAGATTGAGGTCTATCAGCAGCAAAGGCCCTCAAATAATGTTCCAAACTCTTGTTCACCACTTCAATTTGGCCATCAATTTGAGGGTGGTAGGAAGATGACATAGCCAAACTAATTCCTTTCAACTTCATCAATTCAGACCATAATTTAGAGGTGAACACTGGATCCCTGTCACTAACAATGGTGGAAGGCAGTCCATGTAACTTAAAAACAAACTACATGAACAACTGAGCAACCTTAGCAGCAGTGTAAGGGTGAGCCAATGGAATGAAGTGAACATATTTAGTGAATCTGTCCACCACAACAAACACCACTGACTTCTGTTGAGACTTAGGCAACGCTTCCACAAAATCCATGCTAATGTCAAGCCAAGGCCTATTTGGAACAACCAAGGGTTGTAATAATCCAGCAGGGAAGCAAATCTCACTTTTCAATCTCTGGCATACATCACATTCCCTAACAAACTGCTTCAAGTCCTTCCCCATTCCAGTCCAATAAAAATCTTTCTTGAGTCTATGGAAAGACTTTAAATACCCAAAATGACCCCCTAAAGGGCTATCATGTACCTGCTGCAAGACAAGAGTTTTTAAAGTCTGAGTTGAACCTTCCAAATACAACCTACCTTTATAGAACAACAAATCATTGCAAAGTGTAAATCCAACTGGAACATTCTACCCTGATTTAATTGCCTGAATTGTTTGCTGAATGGCAGGATCAGTGTCATAGCTTGCTTTGAGATCATCAAGCCAAGTAAGAGTAGGAAAGGAGATAATGCATAGGATACCCACTTTACCACAGTCAACATCAACATCCACAGTAGCCTCCCTTCTTGAAAGTGCATCAGCAACCAAATTTTCCTTACCATGCTTGTACTTAATTATAAAGGCATATCCAAGGAGCTTGGTGATCCACTTTTGCTGAGCAGGAGTACCAATCTTCTGTTCCAGCAAGTCTTTCAAACTTTGATGGTCTGTCTTGATTACAAAGGGTCTGCCAAGGAGATAAGGCCTCCACTTCTTCACTGCCACCACTAAAGCCAACAATCCCTTTTCATAAGTGGAAAGGGCAAGTGCTTTTCCCTTCAAAGCTTGGCTATGGAAGGCAATTGGCCTTTGGTTCTGTATTAAAACAACCCCAATACCCAACCCAGCTGCATCACACTCCACAACAAATGGCTTGGTGAAATCAGGCAAGGCTAGCACAGGTGGATTTGACATGGCATCCTTGAGTAGTTGGAAAGCATGTGAAGCTTCAGAAGTCCAAATAAAGGAATCTTTCCTTAACAAGACAGTTAAAGGAGCTGCAATCAAGCCATACCCTTAACAAACTTCCTATAGTAGCCAGTTAAGCCCAAAAACCCCCTTAAAGCCTTCACATTTTTAGGAATAGGCTACTGCTGCATAGCAACAGTCTTCCTTGGGTCTGTTTTCACCCCTTCACCAGAAATTAGATGCCCTAAATACTCGACCTCCTTACAAGCAAACACACACTTTGATTGTTTGGCATACAATTGATGGTTAACCAAGGTTTCTAACACCAATTTAAGATGACCAACATGATCAGCCAAATCCTTACTATACACCAGAATGTCATCAAAAAACACCAAGACAAACTTTCTTAAGTAAGGTTTAAAAATGGAACTCATGAGTGACTGAAAAGTTGAGGGGGCATTGGTTAGACCAAATGGCATTACCAAGAATTCATAATGACCCTCATGGGTCCTAAAGGCAGTTTTAGGAATGTCTTCCTCCGTCATTCTAATCTGGTGGTACCCAGATTTTAAATCCAACTTAGAGAAAACAGTAGCACCAAACAATTCATCTAACAATTCATCAATGACAGGTATGGGATACTTATCCTTAATTGTTTCTTGATTCAAAGCCCTATAATCAATACACATCCTCCAAGAGCCATCAGCCTTCCTAACTAAAAGAACAGGTGAAGTGAATAGGCTACTACTATTTCTAATAAACCCCACAGACAACAACTCTTTAACAATTTTCTCAATTTCATTCTTTTGGTAGTAAGGGTACCTGTAAGGCCTCTGAGATACAGCTTGAGCTTCTTCCTTCAAGTTGATCTGGTGTTCATGATCTCTTAAGGGAGGCAGCCCCTCAGGAGTAGCAAAAACAGACTTGAAATCTAGTAGCAAGGCAGCAATGGCATCAGGCAATTGAACCTATCCCTCTGCAGACAGCAATTGAGGCTACAGCTGAACTAAGATCTGGAGAATTAGTCCCTTCTTCATTGATTGTTTCAAGAAAGTGTTTCCATCCTGCAATTGAGAATTAGCACTCTTCAACCCTTGCAACAAAACTTGCCTGTGACCATAAGAAAAACTCATTGTGAGCAATTTAAAATCCCACTGAATCACTCCCAAGGTTCCCAACCACTGAGTCCCTAAAACTAAGCCACAACCCCCCATTGGTAACACATGCAAGTGTACCAAGAATTCATTTCCCTGCATCAAAACTGGCACTTCCTTACAAACACCTTGAGTCTTGATCAAATCACCATTAGCTACCTTCACTTCCAAAATTTGAGAAGTATCCACGTGAATATGTAACTGTGAGACCCAAGCAGCATCAATAAAATTGTGGGTGCTTCCTGAATCAATGAGGATCACAAAGGACCTTTGGTTAATCCTTCCCATGACTCTCATAGTTCCTGAAGTAGGAGTGCCACTCAAAGCATAGAGAGTAATCTCAGCATCTTCTTGATCCTGTCCAATCTGGTTTGCTTATCCATTCTCCTCCAATTCAGTGATGTGAACCCCAGAATTGGTATTTTCTTGAGCCAACTCTACATAATCCAACAAAAACAGCATTGCATTCTTGCACTTGTGACCAGGAGCCCACTTTTCATCACAATTGTAACACAACCCCTCTTTCTTTCTTTCTTCCATTTGAGCAGGAGAAATTCTCTTGATGGGCAGCCTTGCTTTAGATTCCAACAGAGAAGGAGGTTTTGGAGGAGCTCCCAAAATGGAAGGCTTTCCCTGATCCCCTTGAGTCTTGGAAAACTTCCTGCAACTCCAATTATATTCTTCTTGAATCTTTGCCAAACCAAAAGCCTCATTCAAGGATTTAGGATTGAGCGTTCTCACTGGCAGCCTTCTCTCATCTCGTAATCCACTTAGGAAACAGCTTAACTTGTGAGCAGCAGATAAACCCTTAATCCTATTGGACAAAACCTCAAATTGGGCTTTATACAAGGACACTGAAGCAGTCTGTCTCAGCCTAGTTAGTGTTTCCATAGGATCATCATAAGCCGTGGCACCAAATCTGATGTGCAATGCTTGAATCAATGACTCCCAATCAACAAAAAGACCTACCTCTTCACTATCTTGAAACCAGATCAGAGCCTTACCCTCCATATGAAACGAGGCTAGCATCAATTTCTCTGCAACTGGTGTATTGTAATACTTGAAGTATTAGTTGGCTTTGTAAACCCAACTTGCAGGGTCTTCTCCAGAGAACCTTGGAAATTCCAACCTCACAAGGCGAGACAGAGCCATTGTTGATGAACTAGCATATCTAGATTCACCATTCGTTGGAGATTGAGGCAATCCACCTTGACCAGAACCATTACGCCTCTGCACCAAAATTGCTAATTGTTGATTCATCTCGTTCAAAGTGCGTGTATGCACTTCTTGGATAGTACGCATTTCTTGAATTTCTTTACCATGATGATCATATGCAGTCCTCAGTGAAGCAAGAGCCTCCTGAGTCGTAGCAGTAGTTGAATGTGTTTCAGCCATGGCCAAGGAAAGCCGGGCTCTGATACCAAATGTTAAGAACAGGGGTGTTTAATAGTTGAATTCGAGGACAACCAAACCTCCAAGAATAGAGAAGGAGATGGGAACAAAGAGATAGAGAGAATGGAGTGAATTGAGAGTTTTGGAATTAAGAAATGTTCATCTGATACATGCCAATCCTCACCACACTACTCTAATACCTCCCAATGTCTAACTCCCTAACTGCCCAAAACCAGCTGTCCATATCGTAACTAACTCTCATGCTATACAATACTGGTGTGAATACAAGTATATAATGCCAACTAAGCAATTACAATTATCACCTATAGTACAATATCACTGTACACTCTGGCAGCACTAATGGATGCACACCTCATTAGCTACACCTGCACGCCTCATCAGCAACTCACGCCCCTTCATCAGCAACTCACACACGCACCCTACCAGCACCACACCTGCAGCACCACACGCACAGTTAATCAGCACCACACGCACGCCTCAGCACCCCACTAAATAACACACTCACACACTTCTAACAGCTTCCCCCTACCCCTCCTCTCTCTCTCTCTCTCTCCCCTAACCCTTCTTTCTTCGAATTTCCAAATGCTGTAAGTTATTATTTCTGGAAGGTCCTCTATATCTCCAGTGTACTAAAGCTGTACCCAATGTTTATAAATAAATCTTTACTTCAAAATAAATCAATAACAAAAAGGTTTTGACACATCCTCACTTTTGCTCTTCTTTTTGTACTGTTGCAGTTAACAAATGTGGTTTATGGGTATGGCTCAAAGCTTTTGAAAAGCTCAAAGTTTTATCTTGTCAAGCGTTTCAGATTTAATAACAAGCCTAGGTCTTCTTTGTTGGAACTCCCCAAACACAATTAATTTGTGCCTTAGCTTAGAAATTTAATAACAAGCCTAGGTCTTCTAAATACAATTAATTTGTCACTGAGTGATACTTTAAACCCAAACACACTTAGAATTTTGGAGTGTGCTATTTGTGTAAGTCTTATTCATAAATAAAAAATAAAATAAAATAAAAATAAAAATCCTCTCACATTGGGACTGTGCTTGCGTATGTTCACTCAGTGGCTCAGTGCCTCTAAAAATTACCAGGACTTTTGGAGTGTGCTGCGTGTGCAAGTCCTATTCATCAAAAAATTAATTTGGCAACAAACTTTAAGTATATTTACAACTTGACATACTTCTATAGTTCTATTTGCAAAGCTCATGTGGTAAAAATTGTATTTACCTTAGCATTACTGTTAATTTTTTGCTAAAAGGAAAACGAAACACAAGTACAACCCAGAAAAGAAATACAAATGGATACCCAAATGGAACAACATTGACAAAGAAGTAGCATCCCCTAACTACAACACGATTAAATCCTTCCTCAATTGAAACCCTTTACTGCTCTTTTTAGTGCAAATTTTTAAGTAGTTGAGTTCATATGTGGCACTTAGTCAATCCAAAAGACCTTGCAGGTTTTGAATGAAAGTGTCTAAATATCTCTCTTGCATGCCTTCGCTAGTAAGTTCCTCCTTCAACTTGGCATGATTATATTTCACCAACCCAGCTATTTCACTGTCCTCGTCCATCACAGAGATAATGGCCTTACTCAAGCTTTCCTTTGAAATCCACCCATTATCTTCTCTCTCCACCTCCACTGCAACTTTGAGTTCTTCCACCATTAACCTGGCACGCAGAATTTGATCACCAAGGTATGGAACGCATACTATTTGGCAATCACTAAAGAGAGACTCCCACATGGACCCATCCCCCATACACCCATCCTCTTCCTTTAACACTCTCTTCAAACCCCTCTGAAAAAGCTTCTTCAATTGTTGCGCAACCATCTGGAGTACTTAGAGCCACCAAAAATGGTTGCCCACATAACTCAAACCCCAAAAGTAGCTCCTGAAACTGGTCATTTTGTAGTTTATTTTGACTCCCAAATGCACAATATACCACAGTACCTTGCTTGAAATTGCATAACCAATTAGTCCATTTCTTGTCTAGCTTTGTGACCGGTGTTTCAGGCAGGACAGGTCCTGTTAGCAGCACAGGCTTAGCATAATGCTTCCTTAAGTAGGCACAGTATGGCCCCTCAACCTCATGATATGTCCTAAAGGCCATGGCATCACTCCATATCATGCTAGAGGTAATTCGAACATAAATAGACATCCCTGTTCCAAGATCCTTGGCAACCACTTTTAGTTGTGCAATCTCAAAGTCCTTGGACTTTATTCGCACAGACGAAGAAGGATAGCCAGGAGGCAGTTGCATGAAATCTTCCAGAGTCATATCCTCTGGTTTCTGCTTAGTAGGAACCTTTAGTGCTTGTGCTACTGGGGTTATCACTGAATAATATATGGCCTTGGAGCCAATTTGGTGTGCTAAGGCTGGCATCCAAAGGCTGAAGTCAAAGAAAATGAAATCAGGCTTGAGACTGCTCAGAATGGTTTGAACTTGGTCTTGGGTTTGGTCAAAGGCAATACAAAGATGTCCATGAAGTGGAAAAGGAACATCTGAGGCAGTCTCAGCACCAGGGGGTAGTCTATCTACACTGGGAACAAGAAGGGGATAGAAGTGGATGAGGTTTGGATAAAGGTTGAGATGTTCTACCTTTGCTTGTGCTCCTTTGGGCAGTAAGAAAGACACCCTATGGCCTTTCTCTGCAAGGTTTTTGAGAGGAGCAGGTAGGGAGTGATATGGCCAAAGGCAAACCAGGGAAACATGGCTACGTGAAGTTTTGTGCTTCTTGAATTGCTCATCTTTGCTTAAACTTTTTTTTTTTTTTTTGGTGAAAAAATCCACCTGAAAACTAATTGATTCCCACTGCTGTTTATGCATATCTGATAGAACTGGATCTCCCTAGTGTAGAGACAAAAAATTACAAACATGTGTAAAAATTAATAGAATATATTCTGATGTTCACTTCAAAAAGAATATATAGTCTATACAAAGTGGAAACAGCAAAAGGGGAATTTAAATATTTGTATCTGAAGATCAATAATAGAGTACATAATATAAAATTGCTCAAGAGTTGAAGGTTTCAATGCAGAGATTTTGGCTGAATCACATAAAAAGAATTTCATTTTTGGGCATACCCCACAAAAAGATCTCTCTATCTTTTAAGGCAGACCAGGTCTCCATTCTGCCAAATTTGAAAATAAACAAGCATCCACTGCATACACATGTTCATTAAAATATAGAGTCTGCACAAAATGGCAACTACAAAAGGGTAAACCAAATAATTATATCTGCCCATAAATAATAGTAACTTAATATAAAATTTCTTGAGAGTTGAAGACTCTAATGCAGAGACCTTTTACTGAACCCTGCTAATTTCTGAGAGTATCTTGGACTAGAAAATAACTTAGCAAACATCAAACATCAAATTGGCGAATTCTTAATTTAATCCCAGTGAGTATTTTTAGATTTTTTTCAAAATTATTCGAGAATTATACTGAAAGAAATAGCCAACAATATACATACCACTAGAAAGTTCTATTTGTCAGTCAATGGCTTGATTTCAAGTAAGCCTCAGGAATCAAAATATTTACTTGATTTTTTTTTTTCATGCATTAAATGGCATGTCTTTCTTTTGAGGTGGTATTACATGTATCCACCCTCTCACATGGGGGTGGATGCATGTATTGGATACTTGATAGATTTTCTCCTTGCATGCATTATCTACAAAAGTTGGATCTTGTATCACCCTATGTTGACAATGTGGCTTGAAATATCTAGCCTAGCAATCAAATGCATGCATGCTTCCGACACACGCACATCAAATTCGTTTGCTGAATTTTGTGAGCTCTTAGCAAGAGAGAAGTGGTGCAGTGCAGCAGTTCAGAAAATCAATTGTTTTTTAAATTTGTATTTGTGAGAGAGTAGCATTGGGTGTATATGTATTGGAGTTTGGGTGTAGTGAGAGTGTCATTACACCATTAATATTCTCCACATTTGTTAGTGAAATTTCTCCTAGTTTTCGCCCATGGATGTAGGCCAAACGCCGAACCATGTAAATCCTAGATGTTCTCTCTTGTGTACGTTTGTGTTTATTTTCTTGTCAAGTTCTCTTTGTTCCTATTATCTGTGTTTATAGTCTTTTAAAGCCAATAATATTTTCACTATCACCTTGATGTTCTCTCTTGTGTATGTTTGTGTTTATTTTCTTGTCAAGTTCTCTTTGTTCCTATTATTTATGTGGTTATAGCCTTTTAAAGCCAATAATATTTTCACAATCAATCTTGTGTGATAGTGCTATCCAAAGGCATTTTCCACAACAATTTGGTAATAGAGCTTTTGCTATTACAACACTATGTTTCTAGTTGCTAATGTATGAAACAACTAGTCATTGCCCGGCACAATGTGTGGGCTAGCAGGTCGAACTTGTCCTCCTTGAATCCCCAAGCTATTTGTGCATGAGGAGTTACCATCCCATCTTCAAGAGCAGGTGGTAAGGGTATGATGTATTTGACAATTTATATTTGCAAATGTTTTTAAAGTAACAAAAATATTAGAGATTATATTTTAAGTTTGAAACTTTCAACAAGATGGACCTCAACCTAGCCCGGGTTCGTATTGTGGAGTTCGTCCCACCACTTTAATAAAGACTCTTGATTGCTAGTAAGGCAAATCAATCCAATACTTAAAATAGATAGAACAGTGACAAAGCCAAGATTTGACTTCAAGAAGGCAAAATTTATGTACACAAGTATATATGTGTACTCAACATATAGTCCTTTTTTTTTTTTTTCTTTTTTTTTTCTTTTTTTTTAAGAAAACATATATAGTACTTGATATATAAAACAATTCATGTATGATAAAAAATTAATATATAAAAAAATTACATAAAAGAATTCACAAGAAACGAGAATGAGCACGAATAATCCAAATAATCATTGGCGTGGAGTGAAAGTTATATATATTTTCCAATTTTTGTTAAGTATGAGCACAACACAAGATGGATAATTGTAGAACAAGATTGACCTTATCTCACTAGTCACATGACTCACATCCTAGTTATCCAAACACTGAATTGCAAAATTGTAAGATACATATATAGTGTTAAAGTTGTTACCCCTTAGCTCCGCCCTTGACATAGAACACAAAAGGCAATGATTTCCAGATTGTATTCTAATCAAGAAGATGTTGCTGGAGAATGAGGAATGATTTCCAGTAGCTAGGAAACTTTCAATCGTTTTGATTTCTTCTTTCCTTCTTATTTCTTAGTAATTCTGCCTATCTATCGCTTGATTTGTAGCTTGCTAAACCATCTCTCTCCTTATAGTGGCTTGGAGTGAACCCCTAAATTAGTTGATTGTCCTTTGGATGAAGTTGTGTTTCTACGCACTTTTCTTAAGGGAATAGGAAAGCTCTCACCTCGTTTCCCTCAATTTTTCTTCCCTAGCCAAGCTTGGGAAAAATTGCAAATTAACACCAATCCCCAAACAATTTCGTTTGTTAGCAACGTTTTTAAACTATTTAGAAAACTAACATCTCAAGTGTAAGAAACTCAATTTTGCTCTTAGAAATCGGGCCTAAGAGACTCGATTTCCTTGAAGCAAACCAGAATGAAACAAACACAACACCAAAGTGAAGCTACCGGTTTGGACTACGGTGAAGGCCCCAGGCAGCGGTGGCAAAGGCTCTAACAATCATCGCCACCATCGGCGGTGGTCCGATCTCAACCTCTACTCTCTGAACTCCCATGGCCGAGCTTTTGGGTTTGGGTATACTGATTTGGTTTGGAGAATGAAAAAAGAAGGAAGAATGGGAATGTAGCTTTTGCAAGACTTGGAACTCGAGTCTCAAAAACTCGAGTTCCACGAAGATTTTAATCCTAAATCGAGTATTAAAGAATTGATTTGCTCCAGTAAACTCGAGTTTATTAGTCTCGAGATGCGAGTTTCCTAAATAGTTTAGAAACCTTGCTAACTAACAAAATTGTTTGAGAATAGGTGTTATTTTGAAAAAAATCCCGCCAAGCTTCTACCAGACCAGCAAATCATCATTTCATATTTATATATAAATATATTTGGGGAAATATATATATAATTCATTTCATTTTTTTTTAAATTCATTCTATTTCTTTTTTTTACTTAAGAAAAATCATCATTTCAAAAAAATATATTTTTTTTTTGACAGATTTTTTTATTTATTAAGATGTTGATGTGGTTTTTTAATAGAAATTAATTATTTTTTCAAAAAAAATTGTACCGACTACCAAGTGAGTATTTGGGATTTTCCATCAAAAAAGCTGAAAAAAGGACCAAATTGAAAATAGCTCCTAAATGTAAGGATCAAAAAATTGTTTTCCTTACATGCAAGTGGACTAGGCCTACAGTATTCAATAAAAGTTTTTCAACAAAGAAAAAAAAAAAACTGGATTTTGTGTCATATGATTTCCTTTTTAGGTTTGTTACCACCTTTTGTAGCGAATATGTTCTCACAATGGTTAACTTATAAATAAACATGAATCAAGACCATTCATGGTCTTTGTAGAAAGCACCTGTTATCAATTAATAAACTAGGTTATAACTTGTGCTTATAAAAGAAAAAAAATCAACTAATTATGATGTGGTGGTCTTACCTAGGTGAATGACTTAGGGTGAGTTTGGTTCAGCTTTTTGTAAAAGTGCATAATGAAAAAGTTAAGTTTCAAAAAGTGCATAATGAAAAAGTGCATTTTTAAAAAGCTGAGTGTTTGGTAAAAGCTGTTAAAAAGTGCTTTTTGAAAAAGCTGAGTGTTTGGCTAGTACTTATAAAAGTGGCAGTTTGAGGGATAAATTACCAAAAAGGACAATGTATATATAAGGGAGTTTATTTCGTACTTTTTTTTTTTTTTTTTTTTGCATGTGAATTTGGTTCATACTTAAATCAACTACTTCATCATACTTAAATTAATTTTTCTCTTTCTAATTTTTTTTTTCTCACCAATATTAGCTAATAATAACCTACCACTTAAGATTTATTGTGAAAGTATTGTGAAAATATTGTGATAAAAATTGATATTGATTTTAATTTTAACGTGCTATTACAATTATTTTTTTCTCTTTCTAAAAAATTATTTTTTTCTCACCAATATTAGCCTAATAATAATCTACCATTTAAGATTTATCATGAAAGATCGCGGAAAATATCGCGATAAAAATTGGATATTGATTTTTAATTTTAACGTGCCATTACAATTATTTTTTCTTTCTAAACAAATTATTTTTTTCCTCACTCAATATTAGTCAATAATAACCTACCACTTAAGATTTATTGTGAAAGTATTGTGAAAACATTTGTGATAAAAATTGATACTGATTTTAATTTGAACTTACTTATTAAAATTTTTTTTTCTCTTTCTAAAAATTATTTTTTTCACCAATTTAACTAATAAATGACTTACTACTTAAAATTTATCATAAAATATTACGATAAGATTTCATTCTTTTTCTCTCTTTTTTTCTCCTCCTCACACGTAAGATATTTCCTTCTTTTTTCCTCTTTTTTTTTTCCTCTCTTTTTTTCTCCTCCACACGTACCCTTACTCCTTTTCTTTTTATCCTTCTTTCTTCTTTTCTTTCCTATCACTTCTCCAGAACGTTCCTTCCTTTTTTCTTTTTTTCTTTTTCTTTTTTTTTTCCTTTTCTCTTAGCAGTTCGTCTGTAACACCCACGCACTACCTCCTTACCCTTTGCTCATCAATAAGTGCTTGCAAGAACTCATCCGTCCTCTTGGAGAGACTCTTCAACTTCTTCTCCAAACCTCCATAATCCATCCACCGGACCACCGCAAGATGGGTATATTCTGATTTTGCTATATTCTTTTTTTTTTTTTTTTTTTTTTTTTTTTTTTTTTGCATTTTGAGGAATCCTAATTTGCAAGGGATTGATTTTTTTTTTTTTTTTTACCCTTTGCTGATTTGGGAATTTGTTATAGATTTTTATGTGTTTAGATTTGGAAATTTGTTATTGAATTGAACCTGGGCTAGACGCTATTTTTTTGGGGTTTTTGTAGCAATTAATTTATCAAAGGGTTCTGCCGTTTTGGGGCTGCAAACACATGAGCATGATTTATTGAAGGATAATTTGGTAATTACCCAGCTCACCCCAACGGATATATGAAAACGCGCACTGGCTTTTGGCAAAATGGACCTGAAGAGCTTCATATTCACCTTGCGCGTTCTCTTCACAAGTATAAAATGCAACTTTTTCCAAAAAGTTGTGTTTTATACTAGCCAAACGGACTTTTTGGGCTGGCTTTTTCCAAAACGTGACTTTTAGACTAAAAAAGTTGAAACAAACGGGCACTTAGTCATTTTGACTTTTGTGCTTAGTATAATGAATGTATTATTTGACACCAAAATTAAGAAAATTAATTTTGACATGCATCCCAAATTCACAAAATTTGACAACGATTAAAAATTAATTTTAATTTTGATTGTTCTTCAAATGGTTAACTTACAAATAAACATGAATCAAGACCATCCATGGTCTTTGTAGAAAGCACCTGTTATCAATTAATAAACTAGGTTATAACTTGTGCTTATAAAAGAAAAAATTCAACTAATTATGATGCGGTGGTCTTACCTAGGTGAGTGACTTAGTC
This sequence comes from Notholithocarpus densiflorus, assembly GCA_030021035.2. Lineage (NCBI taxonomy): Eukaryota > Viridiplantae > Streptophyta > Magnoliopsida > Fagales > Fagaceae > Notholithocarpus > Notholithocarpus densiflorus. The sequence goes on along the minus strand of JARYZH020000090.1, from coordinate 1,041,409 downwards.
ATTTTGACTTTTGTGCTTAGTATAATGAATGTATTATTTGACACCAAAATTAAGAAAATTAATTTTGACATGCATCCCAAATTCACAAAATTCGACTACGATTAAAAATTAATTTTAATTTTGATTGTTCTTCAAATTTAATATAATATATATATATTTATATATATTTATATATATGACTGAATATTTATCAATAATTTATTAGGCTACTCCTATAATTTATTGTGGTAATGTGTAATTTTATTAATATTTGTGTGTGATTCCATTTGGTTTTTCAAACAATATATAAAAACATAATTATTAGATACACATTAACTTATACCTGTTGAACATGTAGTAACAAAAACCATAATTTAAATATGCAATTGTATGAACACGTAGTAACAAAAACCATAATTTAAATATGCGAGTGTATAGATTCGACCTATCTAAACTCTAATCCCATTGTTGAGATGTTGAACATGGTTTTGAACATCTCCAAAAAAAAAAAAAAAAAAACCTCCCGGTTAATGTTTAACTTATTGTAACAAATTAATTATTAGAATGTTTCAAGGATTTTTTTTTTTTTTTTTAAAGAATGCAAAGCTAATCATTAGAATATTCAGCATAATTACTAAAATTTTGAAAACCCAATTAAGATTCATTTTTAGAAATTTTTGGATTTGACGCTAGAACAAATATCAATATATATATAAAAGCAGAGACCTCATGTGGGAGAGTATGAGGTTCTGCCAAGTGGCACATTCGTTGAGCTTCTCTCATTTAGGCTTCCACCTTATCAAAGTTTACATTTATGTAAAACTTTTAATTCATTGAATGTGTCAATGAAGTTAATACACATTAATTATCTATAAGTATGCACTAATTATATATATATATATATATAAAAGAATTTCATATGGTTTTTAAAATATATATATATATATATATAAGAAAAAAAAAACATCATGTGAGAGACCATGCGATTCTGTCATGAGGCGCTTTGTAAGAGTAATTTTTCATTTAGCTTTACACCTCAACTTCTTTACATATTTGGATTATAAAAAAATTCTATTAATAGGATATCACTATTTTCACTGAGTGTTTAACTTACCACTATCGTACTTCAATAACATAAATGTGACATCATAAATTTTAGATGATATTTCCATAAGCCAACTAAACATTTACATTTTTCTCAACCAATAAATAAATAAATAAAACATTTACATGAAATTACAAATTTTTGCAGCTAACTACAAGCCAATGTAGAAACAAAAATTATGATTAAAAATTTCAGCAAAAAAATAAATGATTAAACAAACAATCAACTTATTACAACACTTTTTTTTTTTTTTTTGAGAAGATATTACACCACATAATAACTAATTTCTAATTTATGTAACTTTTTCTCTATAGTTTAAATTCTTCATCCCCTTAATTTTGTATTACATCATTAATTTAACAAAAATCTCTTCATGTTATTGCAACATTACTTCATGTTATTATTTTTAAATATTTTGGATATTCTATATAAGTTTTTCACATAACAGCTTAAAGCATTATCCGCGCATCGCGCGGGAACATGACTAGTTTTTTACAATTGCGGGCATCAAAAACTAATCTAAAAATACAAAGCACATAAATATTGACCTCTTTTAAAAATATTAAGCATCAATACACAATCCAATAATTAACAAACATTAAACATTACATTTATGATAAATTCTATCCAACACATTTTTTTTTAGAAACTATCCAACACATTTTGGACATATTAAATATTACCAATTTTAACAAATAAAGAAAAAAAAACAGTTTTTTCTTTTTTTAATACCGATCAAACCGATTAAACCGACCGCAAAAACCGCACCACTATAGGTTGAAAAACCGACCCTAGGTATTGTGCATCGATTCCAATTATGAGAAAACTGATCCTTACCACCGACTGAACCACACACTTCTAAGCAGCCCCCATCCATATTTTCCGTTAAATGCCACATAAACTTGCCATTCAGGATTAGTTTGTCAAATAAAATAATGCCACATCATTTTTGTAGCTTTAAAAAATTAAAAAATATATATTAAAAATGACATGGCATTATTTTATCCAATAAACTATACTCGCATGATAGGTTTATATAGCACTTAACACAAAATATGGACGGAGGAGCTGTTAATGCAAATAAAATAGATATTCAAATGGTAAAATCCAAATTCTAAAACTTCAGGATGTAAAATCTAAATACTCCTAATTATATATTATAAGATAGGTTGAAGCATTGCTTTTGGGTAACTTCTTGTGAAATTTCTTATGATGTTTTATAAGGAAGTTGATGCTTATTTTGCCTATGGTGTTTTGGAAATCTATTGTGTTTGGTACACATGTATGTTTTGCAAAGTCAACAATAAATTGCTTGGTAAAATGAACTGCCATTGGAATCAAAGATAGACACAGATAAGTGCAAGTATTCTTTTTTTGATGAACGATAAGTGCAAGTATTCACACGTTGCATGATTCACATCCTCATATTTTAATCAGAGCAGGTATGGAAGTGGCAAAACAACGACCTAAAATTAGTCTACTACATAAAACAAAATAAAAGCAAGATAGTAAAGATAGAGCAAAATGGTTACCAAAAAAAAAAAAAAAGATAGAGCAAAATGACCGCATTAAGCAATTAATTTAATAATTATTAAAATATAAATAATTATATTAAATTAATATAAATATAAGAAATAACTAAATTAATTAAATTAAATATAAAAATCTATCTTTCAAATGTATTTTTTTATATCATACCTTTCACAAGACAATTAAGAAATATCAAATACAAAGCAAAGGTAAATATAATATTTATTTATATGTTGATTAGTTAAACTTGTGATAGTAATAATAATATACAAATTATAAGGACACTTATATTATATTAAATAAAATAAAATATTTAAATTATCTAATATTTTTAAAAGGAGAATCTTAAGAGGAGAACTAAAAGAACAGCACCTAAGTACTGTGCCTAAATCTTGCCTCAATTATATTTATTGCTTCTAAAAGAAAGTAATTTTAGACTCATACAATTTTTTTTTTTTGGCACAATTGTAAATTTGAATGCTTATTACTTATTTTTTTTTTTTTTACTACTCACTCTTTATCACATTGCAGTTACCGTAAAAAAAAGTTATGAGATAAATTGTGGTATTTGATTTTTTTTTTTCTTTAAAAAAAAATTGTAAATATTATTTAAAAGTACTTAAGAGTTAAAATATTTGTCACATTACGTTGGGCAAGTTGAAAAAAAAGAATGGCTGAAACTTGTCTACCTTTCCAATGTAATCACGTGGAGGGGCTTTGGAAACACAAATAAAAAAAGAATACAAAAACTAAAAGAGAGAGTGGAGCCGGACAAAAGAAAAGAGAAAGGAGAAAAAGAAGAAAGAAGAAGAAGAAGAAGAAGAAGGAGAAACAGCAGCAGAAGATTTGGCGTGACCGGAAACAGCAGCAGAAGATGAAGGCGTGACCGGCGACTTCTGTGGGCAACCTGCTGCTTCAAGTACTTGGTACAGCCCCTGCTTAGTCGTCTTCTTCTCTTCTCTTCTCTCACATAAGAACCGAATCCGGCAACGGTGTTGTATCAACTTTCAAGAGGTTTCGAGCCTAATAGTCACTGCTACTATATTCCATTTCACAAATATGATAGTTCACGTTTTCACACACATTCATATCTTTTATTTCATCTTTCTAAATAAAAATCCCACTTCAAATAGTTTTCTTCTTCCTTAATTAATTTATTTATCTTTCATCAGATTTAACCATAGGTACGTGGTTCAAGATTTACCAGTATATTCTAACGGCTTTCATGAGCACTCCAGGAGCCACATCGTCATCGGCTTCTTCTTTAACACCTCGGTGGAAATATGATGTCTTCCTTAGTTTCAGAGGTGAAGACACTCGAAATAATTTTACAGATCATCTATATGCTGCTTTGCAACGTAAGGGTATTTTCACCTTCAGGGACGAAGAAGAACTTGTGAGAGGAGAATCTATTTCACCAACACTCTTGAAAGCAATTGAAGAATCAAGGTTTGCTATCATCATTCTCTCAAAAAACTATGTGTCTTCCACATGGTGCTTGAATGAACTTGCAAAAATTGTTAGATGCAAGAAAGAGACAGGATTGACAATTCTTCCTGTTTTTTACTATGTAAATCCATCTGATGTACGAAAACAGGCAGAAGTCCTTTATGGGCACAATTTTTTTGATACGATATTAAAGGAAGGGGAATCATCAGGAGATGAGACAGAAACTACTGCACAAGCCTTTGAGAGAACGGAAACATGGAAAGCTGCTTTGAGAGAAGTGGCCAATCTCTCTGGTTGGCATTTACGAGATAGGTAATTTCCATGAAAATTTTATTTCTTTTGACATATAAGTGACAATCTTCTTTCATATACCATAAAGTATATAAATAGCTTTTAGAATGTAGCATAAGAGCGCTAGCATTGAATGTGCTAAATGCTAAGTTTTTAGTATTTAGCACGTCAAACACAAAAAAATCACCTTTATTGGATGTCACAAATGCCAAAATAATTGGCATGAGCTACGGTGCCTTTCAATTAGCATAAGGGCATTGTAGCAATGTCATTAACTAAAAAGTAATTTTTAATTCGAGTTGAAGGGCACCATAGCAATGTCATTAACTAGTAATTTTTAATTCAACTTTCTATTTTCTCTTTTTAATTAATTTGTTTTGGGTTGTGGTTTGAGTTAATATTATTTTAATAGGTTGTATGTATTATTTTAATGTTTTGCATGGAACAATAAAACATGGGATGTAGGGTGTAATATCAAATGCTATGTTAAAATAGACAAAGTAGCTTTTTGGTGTGTTAAAAAATAATATTTTAACATGCAATGTTGATGCTTTAATATGAGTGGATTGAAATATTAGAACACATACTTGTTAAAATGTTGTTGTATTTTGAGACTTCTTGCAAGCGGCGCTGATGCTATTAGAAATAGTTTGTGACATTAGCCTTTAGGACTTGGGAAAAGCTCCTTTGCAATAATTAAAAAGGAACTACTTGATTCAAGAATTAACATTACTTTCTATGAAGAAACAGAGCTTCTAGGATTTATAATTGATAATATTAGACTATTAGTCCACCAAAATAGAAATTCAAAAAATAAAAAAAATAAAAACACCTTCAATTAAATGGAAAAAAGAAACTCATTTGAAGACATTAATATAAGCCTCGACTCAAAAGGTAGAAGCTTATATCTTTGTTGGCAATGGTGGAGCCAGAAATATTTTTCTAAGGAAGGCCAAATTAATTAAATACAATAAAGTTCTTAAATTGACTAAAAAATAAACAAGGTCCATGACCAAATTTTTTTTATTTCATAAGTTAATTTTACTCAACAAAGTTTGTACCATAGTATTAAAATAATTTATAATTAAATTTTTTGACAATCTCTTTTAATCATATGTCAAACAATTTAGAAAAGAGACATATAATAAACAAGAATATACAAATAATTTTGAGAATGAAACTTGTAAGTATTATTAAGATACGGATGCCAAGTTGGCTTTAAAAACATCTGAAACGTGTGATGGGACATCTTTCATTTCTACAAACATGAGAAAAACTAATACCATGAAAATACTCTATAATAATTCTAAAATACCGAATCAAAAGGCCGAAAGAGGCTACTGTGGGAGACGACTCTTTAGAGCATTTATCACTAACTCTGAATCCCCTTCTAAAGCTAAACCAATACCTATATCAAGAGAGAACTCCAAAGCTCTACTAGCAACAAGGGCTTCTAGCTCCTGAATAGAATGAGGAAGAGATATTCTGGGACATGGAAGCAATCACCATATCTTTGTCATCTCTAATGATAACTCCAATCCTAGCTCTATCTTCACCTTTAAAAGTGGCTCCATCAAAGTTAACTTTGTAGCAATTAGCTGGAGAATACGACCACCAGGCACGAGGTCTGGGATGATCATGTTAAGGCCGTGGTTGGGCTGCCTAGTACTCTGACAAAGATTCATGGTCTCTTTGGCAGGGGCAGCTGCACTTGTTATTCAGGGGGTTCAAATGAACCCCCTGACTTGAAAAAAAAAAAAAAAAAAAAAAAAATATATATATATATATATATATATATATATATATATATATAGGGTTGGGTTCAAGTTACATCTGGTGTAACTTTAAGTAATGTTAAACCACTCAATATTTTTTAATTGGATGTGAATATTAACAATATATATATATATAATATTTTTTATTAATTTAATTACTCTTAAAAATATTTTTGCACAACTTGGCTTAAATTCTGCACACCATGATCACAAATCAATGCCCAAAATCAAACAACATAGATCAGCTTATCCCAAAACTAATTAACAACACAAATCACTCTCCCTTTCTCTCGTGAATCTCTTCTCATTTCTGTTCTCTATCTAACTTTCTATGTATCTCCAATTCTAAGAGTAAAATGTGAGTATTTGTGAGTTCTGAATGTCTCTCTTTATTATAAATTTATATTATATATATGTGAGAGATCGTGTGTGTTTGATACTAATTGTGTGCATAATATTTTTTTTATATAATGTTATTTGTGTGAAGTGTGAAGTGTGTGAATGTGTACATGGTATAAATATAATATAACTTTATTTAATTTAATAACCAAGAAATACAGAGGATTTGTTACATGTGTATATTGTTATTATGTTATAATAATTTTTTGTTATAAAACTAGTGATTCAAAGAAATAAAAAATAGTAAAGTTAGTGATTGTTAAATGTATTATTTATGTATGGATGAGTGTAGTTACGTAGGTCAATAATTAATATAAGGTCAATAATTTATAATAACAAATAACAAATAAATAATGAAAATTAAATAAAAATAAAAATGTTATATAAACTTAACAAAATAAAATGGTCATATCTACATTGACAATAGATAATCACAATTGATAATAAATTATCATGTGACGATTTCAAAATATGAAAACTCGTAGAAATAAATTGTAAAATTTCATGTATATATATATATATTTTTTTTGTCAATAAAACAATATATTTAAGTTCACTTTTTATTAAAAATTGTTTAATTTAAGTTTCTTAATGACCCCCCTTAAGAAATTTCTTGGAGCCACCTTTGCTCTTTGGATAACCAAGTCAATAGTGAAGGCTTGGTTATCCAAAGAGCTGCCATTGCTCTTTTGCCTAATATTTTTCTTTCTCCAATGGGTATTTATTATTAATTTGGACCATCATGTTTTATCCTTTTTGCAGCCATGAGTCAGAATATATCCAACACATAGTAGAAGTGATATTACATAAATTGAGTTCAGGTTTCTCAAGCAATACCAATAACTTGGTAGGAATAGATTCTTCAGCTGAAGAATTCATCACTTTGTATTATGATTGTGGGAACAAAGTTTGCATGACAGGGATTTGTGGTATGGGGGGGCTGGGAAAAACAACTCTTGCTAGAGTTGTTTATGATGAGTTTTGTAGTCATTTTGAAGGCTCAAGCTTTATAGCTAATGTCAGAGAAGAATCAGAAAAATATGGTTTGCTTCAGTTACAAAAGCAGCTTCTTGCAGACATTTTGGAGGATAGAAATATGGATATAAGGAATGTATATCAAGGAGTTGACATGATTAAGAGAAGACTACGTATTAAGAAAGTTCTACTTGTTCTGGATGATGTCAACCAAATTGACCAATTAGAAAAATTGTGTGGAGAGTATGGTTGGTTTGGATTGGAGAGTTGGATCATCATAACAACTAGAGATGAACATTTGTTGGTCCAACATGGAGTGCACAAAATATTTAAGCCTAATTCTTTAAATAGTGATGTTGCTTTAAAACTTTTTTGTTTGAAAGCATTCAAAAATGAGCAACCCAAAGAAGGTTATATGCAACTCTCCAAAGAATGTGTACGCTATGCTAATGGCCTTCCATTAGCATTTGTTACTTTGGGTTCCTTTTTGGCTGGAAGAACAATGGATGAATGGCAAAGTGCATTGGAAAGTTTTAAAAAAATTCCTAAAAGAGAAATATTTGATATACTTAAAGTAAGCTATGATGAACTAGAGGAAATGTGGAATGAGATATTCTTAGATATTGCGTGTTTCTTTAGAGGGAAGACAAAAGATCGAGTAGTTGAGATATTAGAGAAATGTGGTTTTGATGCAAGAATCGGTATAAGTGTTCTCATTGATAAATCTCTCTTAACTATAGAAAACAATAAATTATGTATGCATGATCTAGTACAACAAATGGGTGAAGAAATTATTCGTCAAGAATCACGTGGAGAGCCAGGAAAGCGCAGTAGGTTGTGGCTTATTGAGGATTTGTTTCATGTATTGACTGAAGATACGGTAAGACAACAAAAAAGTTATAAATTTATTTCAATGAAAAAGATTGATTAGGAAAAATTACATAATCAGTTCAATAAATTAGTTCTTAAATAAATGATCTTGATAAGTGATTATCTACATACGTAATTAGAGAAATATAGAGTGCTTATTTTTTGTCGATAATTCAATGGTTTGTGGTGAAAGTGTTTAAACTTTGGATGTCTCCGTAGAAAATACTAGAATATATCAGTTGAACTACAAGAATCTTGGCAATGAAACATGGAATACAAACTTTCACTTAACATGCTAATATATTGTTGTTGGACCATTCTTTATTTTACAAAACATAATTTGATTATGTTGTTATTTTAAATTTGAATTCATCTTTCTTAATTTAATCATCAACTAATCTTTCCTGATTACTATCCAAAACAAAAGGTTATATTTTTATTGAAACTTCTTTTATGGGACTTTTTTTTCCATCACTTTAAAAGTAATTTTGAAATTTCCCACTTCTTTGCTTTAAAAAAGAAAAAAAGAAAAAAAGAAAAAAAGAAAGTAGATGAAGAAGACAGCAATCTTATAGTTCAACTAACAATTTTAAGATAAGGTTATATATTTGGAAAACTCAGGTGGTAGATAATTGTTTTTCTGAATGCCAGGTTGTAGATATTTTAATCTCCTTTAAAACTTGAGTAAATGGTATTCTTATATTTTGTTATGCAATTAATTCACCCATGTTTTCTTTTGATTATTAGGCAACAGAAGCAATTCAAGCTATAGTCCTAAACCGTCGTGAATGGGAAAGAGGATATCGGGAATTTGAAACCTTTCCTTTTGATGAATGGGCAGTACAATACCCCAACTTTGAAGTCTTTCCTGAAGCTTTTTCAAAGATGTGTAATCTTAGATTACTTATGGTTGACAATTTGTCTATCCCAAATGACCTCAATCATCTTCCAAATTCCCTAAGATTTCTTGACTGGTTTGGTTATTCTTCAAAATGTTTGCCATCTAGTTTCCAACCAAAAAAACTCGTTGAACTTAAGTTACAGTATAGTGAAATTAAATATCTTTGGGAAGGAGTAAAGGTAGTTTTTTTTCTCTCAACTTCCTTTCTATATATATATATATTTTTTCTTTAGGAGTGGCTTCAATAAATTTCCTTACTTTACAAAATTTATTATTTTATTAAAATAACTATTATGTTTAATGGAAGCTTTTCCTTTGGGTTGAACAGTATTTGGACACGTTAAAAAGCATGGATCTTAGTTATTCAGCAAACATTATTCAGACACCTGACTTCACTGGGTTTCCAAGGCTTGAGAGACTTCGTCTTAGTTGGTGCACTAATTTGGTTGACCTCCACCCATCTATTCGGCAACTCAAAAGGCTTGTTGTCTTAGATCTTGAACACTGCAAATCTCTTACCAATCTTCCCTGCATTTCCGACGAAATGGAGTCCCTTAAAATTCTTAATCTTTGTGGATGTTCCAAAATCAGAAACTTTCTAGAATTTAATGGAGTTTTGAAAAGCCTATCAGAACTTCATTTGAGTGGAACTGGAATTGAGACACTACCCTCATCAATCGAGTGTTTAGCTGCCCTTTCTTTATTAAATTTTATCCGTTTGGACATGGAGTAATGAGTGAGAAGTGGAAGGGAGTAGAGTAGAGTTGGTTAACTCAGAACTTCACTTGAGTGGAACTGAAATTGAGACACTACCCTCATCAATCGAGTGTTTGGCTGCCCTTTCTTTATTTGGTCCGTTTGGATGAGGGAGAAGGAGAGGGAGTGGAGGGAGTAGAGTAGAGTTGGTTAAATCAGAACTTCACTTGAGTGGAACTGGAATTGAGACACTACCCTCATCAATCGAGTGTTTGGCTGCCCTTTCTTTATTAAATTTTGGTCCGTTTTATTAAATTTTGGTCCGTTTGGATGGAGGGAAGAAGGAGAGGAGTGGAGGGAGTAAAGTGTAGAGTTGGTTACAACCGTAACTTCACTTGAGTGGAACTGGAATTGAGACACTACCTCATCAACGAGTGTTTGGCTGCCTCCTTTCTTTATTAAATTTTGGTCCGTTTGGATGGAGGGGAGAAGGAGAGGGAGTGGAGGGGAGTAAAGTAGAGTTGGTTAAATCAGAACTTCACTTGAGTGGAATCGAATTGGCACACTACCCTCATCAATCTGAAAGTGTTTGGCTGCTCCTTTCTTTATTAAATCTTGGTTTGTTTGGATTGAGGAGTAAGGAGGGAGAGTAGAGTAATTTTGACTCAAAATTAGTCTATTTTTAACCAACTCTACTCTACTCCCCTCCACTCTCTCTCCTTTCCAAACGGATAAAAGACTATTGTCATCTCAAGTGTCTTCCAAGTTACATGGATAATTTGACGTCGCTTGAAAAACTTGATATTTCGGGATGCCTCCGTCTTGTCAACCTGCCAGACAGCCTTTGGAAAATAAAGTGTTAAAGGAACTTGATTTGCAAGGTACCCGAATTATAGAAGTTCCCTCAGCCAATCGTGTCTGGCAAGATCTATTGAAATATCAACTGTCATTGAATATGCGCTCCATGTATTCGACGACCATGCATTCGACGAGGTGGAGCTACACGGACTACCTGGGCCCCTGCTGGCTGGGTATGATGAGAGTAGCCGTAGAGTGGCATTACAATATTGAACCGTTACTCATACAGGTACTTTGCTCTCTATCTCTCTCTCACACATGCACATTGTTAAATGGAGTATCATGTTTTTTTACTTGATACAGGGACTTCTTTTGCCAAAAACTGAATTCCAGACAATTATTGAAATGAATAACCTTCCGTGATGGTTAACACATCAAAGTTTGGGAAATTCAATAAGCATAGAGCTGCCTCCAAATTGGTGTAATGGTAGGTGGATGGATTCGCTCTTTGTGCTTATCAATGTACTGGCGAAACATTTGGTCTTGGAGCTCGTGTGATAGCCCTTGGTGATATGCTGCCTCACAGTCACTATGCCTCTAAAACTTTCTTTAGGATGACAGCTTTTAGGGGAGCCACATTTGGCTATTGTATTTTCGTGATGATTGCTCGCTAATGTTGGGAATGGTGAATGGTGTCAGATTGAGGTTGTGTTTGAGAACTATGGCTCAGTCGAGGGAGGTGGGAATGGGTCAGTTTGCGTAATGAGCAAGATGGAAGAGTTCAACCAAACAATTGCACAAAGTGGATAGCGGTGGCATTACTTATGAGCGTTGGGTTGGTGTCCCCGCGACTTCGGGTAATTCAGCAAGTATTCTCTCCCATAAAAATAAAGACGATTCAGCGAGTATTTGAATAAATGATCTAGATAGGAAATACAGTCTCAACCTTCACTTGTTACTATACTGATCTAATGGGATTTTGCTAAGGTAGATTATTCAGTACTATTAATTGTCCAAGCATGATGTTATTTTGCCAAACAAATTTTTACTCGTGAAACTCTGAGACTGCACAATATTTCCTTCTGTAACATTTTTTTATACTTTCAGAATCATTGGACCCGTACCTTTGAAAACAGTAATTAAGCAATTTTAGTTACAATCATTAGGAATGAGTAATCATTAATTGTTTTCTTTCTTCAATTATAGTACCTTACTGACTCAGGTTTTTACGCTAAATTTACAGATTATGGACATGTCTGGGTGAAGGTGAGGACCATGTTCTGTTTATGCCTTGACCAATTGCTAAATACTAAATATGGGAGGATTTTCATATGATTAATTTCAATTTTGAGGCTACTGTTACTAAGGTTATGCATAAGCATTTCTGTTAGTCTGATTATTTTTTTGAGATAAAAATCCTGGCATGTTGTTTTGAATTTAGATATGGTTTCAAATATGATGATTTGGAAATGTATTCATGACATATCCTTTGCATCTTTGTTTCATGATGACAAAAGAGGCAAGATTTACTTTAGGGTTCTAGTCCTTATCAGATATGAGTTATATGGTTTCATTTATAATGATTTTTATAGGATGAAGTTCAATTGAGTGTATGAGTTGTAAATCATGGAGAAGCTATTAGTTTTTATCAATCAAGTTATACACCAACTAAGCATTTTTAGTCTTCATTCTAGAATATTTTCTTGCAATATAAAGTCAATTAACAACGCACATTATTCGGTCAGATAGTCATCAAATCGATCAAACAGTTAAATCCAGCCCACAAAGTTCCCAACAGATATCGCATGCCATTTAACCCCAATGTTATGCATCAGGGATCGCTTAGAGGAATTGGCTGGCAGCATATAGAGCCTATATCAAACTTGGAGCATATTATTTAGTTTGGAGTCCAGTAGGTGCTGCTTTGCCCTTTTTGTATGTTTAAAATCCATTGATTGAATTTAGAGTCTATTGTACAAGCATTTTTGCTTGCCCTTGGAGCAAGTTTCACAAATTTCTTTCCTTTCTATAATTCTCCCCCTTTCTTTATTTTTACCGAAATTTATTTGTGTTCAGCTTGGATCTTAAAGCAAAATATTGGAAACCTTAATACTATTTCAGACTGGAATAATTGGTATCAAATCTATATTTTGTTAAAATTGGTGACAAGTGAAACCTATACAACTAAAACTAATTTTGAATACTTGGATTTTCATTGTTGTTTCAGGGTGTCAAAGCTAGAGAGGATATTCAAGTCAGATTTCAAAGTGGAGCTACACGGACTACCTGGGCCCCTGCTGGCTGGGTATGATGAGAGTAGCCGTAGAGTGGCATTTACAATATTGAACCGTTACCTACAGGTACTTTGCTCTCTCTATCTCTCTCTCACACATGCACATTGTTAAATGGAGTATCATGTTTTTTTTTACTTTGATACAGGGACTTCTTTGCCAAAAAACTGAATTCCAGACAATTATTGAAATGAATAACCTTCCGTGATGGTTAACACATCAAAGTTTGGGAAATTCAATAAGCATAGAGCTGCCTCCAAATTGGTGTAATGGTAGGTGGATGGGATTCGTTCTTTGTGCTTATGTCAATGTAATTGGCGAAACATTTGGTCTTGGAGCTCGTGTGATAGCCCTTGGTGATATGCCTCACAGTCACTATGCCTCTAAAACTTTCTTTAGGATGACAGCTTTAGGGAGCCACATTTGGCTATTGTATTTTTCTCGTGATGATTGGTTCGCTAATGTTGGGAATGGTGAATGCAGTCAGATTGAGGTTGTGTTTGAGAACTATGGCTCAGTCGAGGGAGTGTGGGAATGCGGGGTCAGTTTGGTGTACGAGCAAGATGTGGAAGAGTTCAACCAAACAATTGCACAAAGTGGATAGCGGTGGCATTACTTATGAGCGTTGGGTTGGTGTCCACCATGACTTCGGCAATTCAGCAAGTATTCCTCCCATAAAAAAATAAAGACGATTCAGCGAGTATTTGAATAAATGATCTAGATAGGAAATACAGTCTCAACCTTCACTTGTTACTATACTGCTCTAATGATTTTGCTAAGGTAGATTATTCAGTACTATTAATTGTCCAAGCATGATGTTATTTTGCCAAACAAATTTTTTACTCGTGAAAACTTGAGACTGCACAATATTTCCTTCTGTAACATTTTTTATACTTCAGAATCATTGGACCCGTACCTTTGAAAACAGTAATTAAGCAATTTTAGTTACAATCATTAGGAATGAGTAATCATTAATTGTTTTCTTTCTTCAATTATAGTACCTTACTGACTCAGGTTTTTACAAATTTACAGATTATGGACATGTCTGCAGAAGGTGAGGACCATGTTCTGTTTATGCCTTGACCAATTGCTAAATACTTAAATAGCGGGGAGGATTTTCATAGGATTAATTTCAATTTTGAGGCTACTGTTACTGGTTATGCATAAGCATTTCTGTTAGTCTGATTATTTTTTTGAGATAAAAATCCTGGCATGTTGTTTTGAATTTAGATATGGTTTCAGTCATGATGATTTGGAAATGTATTCAAGTGACATATCCTTGCATCTTGTTTCATGATGACAAAAGAGGCAAGATTTATTTTTAGGGGTTCTAGTCCTTATCAGATATGAGTTTTATGGTTTCATTTATAATGATTTTTATAGGATGAAGTTCAATTGAGTGCATGAGTTGTAAATCATGGAGAATTTTAGAAGCTATTAGTTTTTATCAATCAAGTTATACAATCAACTAAGCATTTTTAGTCTTCATTCTAGAAATATTTTCCTTGCAATACAAAAGTCAATTAACAATGCACATTATTCGGGTTGGATTGGGTCATCAAACTGGATCAAACAAGAAACTAGGCTCCACAAAGCCCAACAGATATTGCATGCCATTTAACCCCCAATGTTATGCATCAGGGATCGCTAGAGGAATTGGCTGGCAGCATATAGGAGCCTATATCAAACTTGGAGCATATTATTTAGTTTGGAGTCCAGTAGGTGCTGTTTTGCCCTTTTTTGTATGTTTAAAATCCATTGGATTGAATTTAGAGTCTATTGTACAAGCATTTTTGCTTGCCCTTGGAGCAAGTTTCACAAATTTCTTCCTTTCTATATAATTCTCCCCCCTTCTCTTATTTTTACTGAAATTTATTTGTGTTCAGCTTGATCTTAAAGCAAAAATATTGGAAACCTTAATACTATTTCAGACTGGAATAATTGGTATCAAATCTATATTTTGTCAAAATTGGTGACAAGTGAAACCTATACAACTAAACTAATTTTGAATACTTGGATTTTCATTGTTGTTTCAGGGTGTCAAAAGCTAGAGAGAGGATATTCAAGTCAGATTTCAAAGTACACTGAGTTGGATGGCAAAACAATTTTTCTTACTGTATTTCTGTTTCCCAGGACTCAGTTTCGGCTGAAACTAATTTTTGTACAATCCTTTAAATTTGTATTTGGAGTTATGGGTACGCTAATTATCTTCATTTATGATTTCAATATTTGTTGTGAATGCCCATTTTATAGCGCCTCTCACAAAAAGGTAACGAAAGCTATTGCAAAATGCCATACCCCATGAAATAGGATTTTTGTAATGCATATTGAACTAGACTGATTGGTTGCATGGTAAAATATTATGGTTTTTCCAGAAATCCAGGATTTAAAATTCCGCAGTATTAACACATCAAAGTACTGGGTCTCCAGTAAACATAGAGCTGCCTCCCATTTGATGTAAGATAAATTGTTGTGTTTAAGTGTGAAGAGATTAGCTTAGAGCTCTTTTCATAGGCCATAGCCCATGGACCCATGATGATATGTGTCACATTTGGCTATCTGCTGCTGTATTTGTTTCAAGAGTAGTTGTAAACTTGTAATTTGGTCAGGATGAGGTCATTGTTAGTATTTCAAGAGCTTGTAGCTTTAGCCTCTCCTTAAAAGTCACAGCAAGCTTAGTAATTAGAAGGGCAGAGGAAGGCACATAATTGCTCACAATAAAAAATGACTTATAGGGAGAAAATCCAACAAAGACCACGTGGAGCTTACTGCATGTATCTGAATCAATAAATATCAGTCTATTAATAACCACAATTAAAAAAAATAAAAGAGTTTTTCTCATTTTCAACACGGGATTGAATATTTCTCTAACTCCTTATTTTCTATATAGACTCTCATATATTTATATTTATGTTATCATATTAATTCATTTTAATTAAATAATATTAAAATGCCTTAAAGAGTGAGAATGTCATGCCTTTGTCGGGCTATGTACAGTGATAATATCTTTATTTTATTATTCTTATTTTTATATAATTATTTACATGTCATATATTAGTTATTATTCATATGTTTTTAAAATTAAGATAAAAAGTAAAAATTTTATTTTGTTTGGTCCAAGCTTGTTACATGATTGTGATTATCATATTATTGTATTATTTTTAAACCACGGATCCAACCCTATCTATCTATGAATTTGACATTGTTTATCTTCTTCATTATTTTCTACAAGAAGGCCGGCCCATATCCATTATGTTGTAAAAGGCGTCACTATAGTTTTTCGTTTTGGGCTCCCCGCTCAGTTCATTTTTGTTTATGTTTTATGAGACTGTTAAATATGACGAGTGGTGTGGTCTGGGTTTTGGGCTCATTGAAGATAGTATCTAGTTTGGTTTGTGGTGGGTCAAGGTAATTTATTGAATCTTGTTAAAGATGGGCCTTGTGTTCATAGGGATTGGGGAGAATATAAATATTGGTTAAAAGTGTGTCGGTGGGTGTAGAGCTACATTTTTTTTTCAATAATTTTCTGACAATTTTTGAGATGATAAGTTCTTCCAATATGAATTGGGATCTGGTGCAATTATTGCTAAATGCAATTGCACCGTGCAATTCACCTAATTCCCTCACAAATTTTTTTTACTTTTTTATTTTTTTACTTTTACTTATTTTTTATATTGAATGGTTGAGATTTAAAGTTGCAAAGCAACTTTAAATCTCAACCATCCATACCAATTACATCAGGCGCAATATTCTAAGAATTACACATGATCTCAATCTTACTAATACTACTAAATAATAAAGTGATGTCAGTAGTCCTATGTGAAAGATAATAATTAATAACATATTGTCTCAAGGAATTGTGAGAATTATTGTAAAAAAAATTTACTCGTATTGTTACATGTAGGAATGGTCCCAAATTGTTAGGGAAAGATGTATTCGTAGTGTTACTTATGTTCTATGATAAAAACTATCATTTGCCAATCTCATTGGTTAATGTAGCTTTTGTACCGGATGTCACGTATCATATCATAGAAGGAGAAGAGAATTGTAGGAGGTGATTGATTATGGCGTTTGTTCTATAAAATTACACTTTGTTTTTCTTAACAATATCATTAATTCTTTTGAGAGTAATGTTATAGGCACAAACTTTTTTACAATATTTTTACAAAACCGTTGAAATAACAAATTCTTATTAGTTCGCATTTGAGCCCACTACCTATATCACTTTTTTACATGAGCATGACCGCTAACTATATCAATAATTTATAAACATGTTTGTAACTCTAGCATTTTCTTCCTTTTAAAGGTTATAAAAAAATTGTAGATCTAAAATCTAAAACAAAATATACAAACCCAGAAAAAGGGGACAAAGTTTGGTTACAAACTTTGTTGTAACCTAAGTCTACAACTTCACTCAATATATTTCTATTGGATGTGAATTTTAACAAATCCACCATTGGATTGCATTTACTTCTTATATTCTCTATACTTGCAAAATTTCTAAAAAATTAAAGATCAATAACTATGTTACTAATTAATTATTTAAATTGCAAGTTTTTGTAGTATAAAACTATGCATAAAAAATAAGCTTATGGATCCTATAATAAATAATATCCGATTGGAACAAAATTTAATATGTGTGTTAAGAGCATAAAAAAAAAACAATCAAACGGGTAGATTTTCAAAATATGCTATAACAAAGTTTGTAGCCAAATTTTGTCTCAGAAAAATTAGTCAAGCAATAATGACTACCAATAGCAAAAATATAAATAAATAAAAAATTAAGACCAATCAATCAATTTTACTCAAAACAAACAACACTGCCCTTTAAAAAATTTTAAATAAACTAATATTGTCCTTGCCGAGTAGTAAACATCAAAGACACTTAAAAAAATCCATTAGCGGCTAATTAACAAAGTTGGAGGTTAAAATTGTCGCACATAGCCAGCACAAAGTCGCCCGGCCCCCTTTAATTACAAGTGCTGAAATTTGTATAAGATAAAGCAACAATCCCAACTACCCTAGGGTTTTTAATTTTTATTTTTTATGCTTCAGCTAACCTAGTAAAATTAATCCAAAAGCCTTAAAAATACAGGAAATAAGTCAATTTTATAATTCATATGACATATTAAATTACGTGGAAAATGTAAGCTTTCTACCCAACTCACACCACAGATAAAATATGAGGCTTTAAGCATTTTCTTCAATACATTCTTCTGAGTTTTATTTTTGAGAAAAAACATTCTTCTGACTTGGTCCCAATTCATTATTGCAGTATTGCACTTCTATCATGGGTTAATGAAGACAACTTATAATTTCACGATTTATGATTTAAGCCTTTTTCTCTTGACAAAGGTGCCATGCACCAACATGCTCCAGGCTACGACCTTTGTGCATCTTTCCATTATATTAAACTTTCAACAACATCAAATAGATAAATGGTTAATTATCTAATTTGCATGCCATCCCCACAACTCATATATTTTTATAACCTTGACGTTCAGAAGATTTTCTTATAGGTTCGACCAATACGATTTTTAAGTTTTTAATTTTTAGGATTTCTTTTTTCATCTTTTCTCCCAGTGTGTTTATATATATATATATATATAAACCTTCTAGACAATCTGCATTAAGATGGATATCTCGAAAACAAAGAAATTCCTTTTTTTTTTTTTTTTTTTTTCATGAAATTAGAAAGCCCCAAAAATACAAAGAGGAGCAATGGTCAGTACAAAAAAAAAAAAAAAAGGAAAAATGTTTGGTTCTAGCCACTAACAATAAGTAAATGATATGTGTCTTGTAGTTTAGTTAATTAGGTTAAATTAATTGGTGGTTTGAGCCAAACTTTATGCCACCAAAAAAATTTGACAACATTTTTTACACCAATTAAATAGGTAAATTCATATTGGTTCACGTTTGGATCTACTACTAGCTTAATTTTTTATATACAACTAATAATCTATCATATTAGTAGATGTCAAATTTTTTGTATAAATAGACTTTCTCTGTATTTGAATCCATTATTACTATTAAATTTTTACTTATTGCTATCAATCGGGCACATTTTTTTTTTTTGGTGTGAATAGAATTTCTGTATAAAAAGATATGTGCAGGGAGGGTTGAGCGAGTAAGTGGAAACATAACAGACGGCGTTGTTTTGGGACAATTATGGTGCTTTGCTTCTTTCTTTTTCTTTTTTTTAATAAAAAAATTTGATAGTCAGATTCTTTAATTTAAAAATAAAGGAATAGCTGTCTTGTGCGTGGAGAAACCGTGTGGATTAAGTGTAGGAACCGTGTGTTTTATAAATA
The DNA here is from genome assembly GCA_030021035.2 of Notholithocarpus densiflorus. Taxonomy (NCBI): domain Eukaryota; kingdom Viridiplantae; phylum Streptophyta; class Magnoliopsida; order Fagales; family Fagaceae; genus Notholithocarpus; species Notholithocarpus densiflorus. Next base: position 1,022,039 of record JARYZH020000090.1, on the reverse strand, counting down.
TCAAACAAATGATGGAGTGTACTAGTGTCGGAACTTGGAAGTATTAGAATAGATTTATATCCAAAAACAACCCGACAAGTCGACAACCATTATCTTCAAAAATAGAACCAAAATGTTCAGCGGAGAACACCAGTATGTTTTGGCCGAACTGGATTTGATCCTCGAACTTCAACGACGTGTTTTAGCAGTTGAACTGTGTCTGAATCAGTTCCCCAAATGAGAGAATTGCGTCCACAACCACCGACCCTCCGAAGGAGGAATATCTATCTTCCATACGACATCGTACTCAACATCCTGACAAGGTTACCGGTGAAGTCTTTGATGAGATTCAGGTGCGTTTCAAAGTCCTGGAACTCTTCAATAACTAGTCCCGATTTCATCTCTACCCACCTTAATAACAGCATAGATTCCCATGGTGATGGTTATGTCATACACATGCCATGTGTAAGAGACATTTATTCTTCTTCTATTAACACTAAAAGACCGGTTTGTACTGTCGCTTTGGACCGCACGTTTGATACGATTTGTGAGGTAGGAATTCCCTTTCATTTTCCTTCTGGGTGTGCCCAAATAGTCGGTTCCTCCAATGGCTTATTGTGTTTTGCCACTTCGGCTTATTGTATATATTTGTGGAATCCCAGCATTAGAATATTCAAGAGGTTGCCCAATACTTGCTCAGGACAGTTAAGGTTTGCTACACTCGGATTCGCATATCATTCCGAGAATAATGACTACAAGGTTGTGAGGATTTCACGTTCTCCTTTCTCTGCACCTGTGAGTTCTCATGAGATTGAGGTGTACACGTTAAGTTCGGATTCTTGGAGAAGTGTTGGAACGACGTTGACAACCGATGTTTTGTTCTATGATAAAAACTATCCTTTGCCAATCCCATTGGTTAATGGAGCTTTGCACTGGATGTCACGTATCGTAGAAGAAGAAGAGAATCGCAGGAGGAGGATGATTATGGCATTTGATGTCAATAGTGAGAAATTCAAAAGGCTAGCATTGCCTGATGGGTCTACTGATGAGAACATCTTTCAGACATTTCTTTCATCATTCAAGGGGAAACTGGCTTTTATTACATGGGCACGGAGTGAACAACATGGCACCCAATACTCCATATGGGTGATGAAGAAGTATGGCGTGGTTGAATCTTGGATTAAACTTTCTGTTGTACCATTTGAAAGAGTAGCTCATTGCACTGCCTTTATGGAGTATGGTTCACTTCTGGTTTGCTACATCAATGATCGAGTAGAGAGTCAAGAATTTAAGTTTGTATTAGTTGACATTGAAACTCTACATGAGAAGAAGGATCTTGATATCCAACATCATTCATATGTAGCTACTTTCATGGAGAGTCTTGTTTTACTTGATGGAGCAAACGTGGTATCTTACTAAGCAAATGATAGTGTGCGTATAAGAAGTGAAGTCATTAGCAGTATAGATGGATTTAAACCTTTGTTATTCCTTTTCCCTTAGTAGTAGGCATGGTAGTCTTGCTAAAAGCTAGATTTTTATCCGAAGTTTACATCATCCTTTTCTTTCTATTCTGTTTTAGTATTTGATTTTTGTATGTGATTTGTTTTAATTGTGCACATACTAAAGTCGGGTAGTGTTAACAAAAAACAATACTTGGACAACATAATCCTTCTTTGCTTATGCGTCAGCGGATGTGGATCAAAATGTTTATGATCTTAAAACAAACAGAAATCGTTAATTAATTTCCCCTCTCAAAACATGAGAAAGGTGCAAAGGAGAGTTGAACAGAATATACTAAAGACCTGAGAAATGCCTTTTTTATTTTTTTTGATAAAGAGAGAGGAGAAATGCTATAAGTTATAAACTTTAGGATGCTAATGATCAGAAAAAAAAATTAACTCATTGCATTACTTTACTCCAAAAAAAAAAACTTCAGTGTAATTTGGATATATTAAACAAAAGTATGAATTGGTTTCTTTTTTTATCGTCTCGTATATTTGACTTGGAGTATGTTGACTGAACTAAGCTTCTCTTTTACTAAAGGCCCAAGTGTATAACAGATGGTTTGAATTTTATTAGCCCACATTGGAACCTTTATGTCTTGCACTGCATTATTGAGGGAGGAAATACGTACTTAAGAATTTTGAAGATCATGAATTATCTACTTTGATGCTGGAAGTTTCTTTTTCTAACACCAAATCTTTGTTCAATGGAAAACACCAGTCTCAGTTTGTATACTAAACCATTTTGGTTGATCTGGATTTGATCTTTAAACTTCAACACCGTGTTTAGCCGTCGATCTGTATATGAATTTGAGTCTAGCTAGTAACCCATAAGATATTCCTTGCTCTATATCTCTTAACACACCCAATCTATCTGAGCGTTGTATCTAAATGTCCCAAATGAGAGAACCGCGTCAACAACCACCAATTATTGGATAGAGGAAGAACCATCTCCTGGATGACATCGTAATCAACAACATCCTTGACAAGGTACTAGTGAAATTAGTGATGAGATTCAGGTGTGTGCAAATCCTAACACTACTTAATCGTCACCCCTTATTTTATCTACACGGTTACACCCACCTTAATCTATATCTATATATATTTAAAAGCTCAAGTAAAACATTTATTATTACTATGTTACTGTTGTGCCACTTCATCCGTTATGTCATTATTCTTTGTTATATTTATTTTTTACTTTTAATTTTTTTACAATATAAATATATTGTCCTTACAAATTCAATTTTGACTGTTTTAACTTTACATATTTAAAGACTTAAATTTTGATGTTATAAATAAATAATTCAAAACAAAAGTATTGTTTATACATATTCATCTAGGGCGGTTTAACTTTACATATAATTTTTGTCAATTTATCTTCCGTCATTTTGGCACTTCTTATTCTCAAACACTTACTATAAATTTGTCACTCTCTTCCATTCTATGCATAGTTTTTTCATCAAAAAAAATTCTCTCTCTCTCTATCTCTCTCATTTTTTTTATTTCTTTTGCATCTCTACTTTAGATTGATGAATATTTGTGTTTTCTAAAACTTTACTTTTGGTTTATTACTGAAAATGAAAAGATAAAAGGCTAGCCACTATACCTCTGATTATCTAACTCATCCTGTACAATGAAAAAGATAGAAACCTAAACTATGGATATTTTGTAATATATATCTTCAACTACAAAATTTTGCAATCAACGTCTTAATTTAGGATTAATTGTAATGTCTCTGCATTGTATCCAAATGTTTGATTGCATTAATTTTTATAGTAAGAATGCACATTGTAAGTGTTTGTTAGTTTAGATGTTGATTACACATTGTCATTTTTTTCCCCTTTCCTTTTTTCAAACCAGTCTTAATTATCACCTGGATCATTGCAGGACAAATTGTTTTTGTTTTTATTTTTCACTTGAAACCAATCTAAAATTCTTTTTATAAATTCATTCTTTTGTTTTCTATCTCAAAAACAGATTTGAAATTCTTTTTATAAAATTCATTCTTTTGTCTTCTGTCCCAAAAACATATCTGAAATTCTTTTCTTAAAACTCATTCTTTTATTTTCTATCTTAAAAACATATCTAAAATTCTTTTTATGAAATTCATTTTTTTTTCTATCTCAAAAACATATCTAAAATTATTTTTATAAAACTCATTCTTTCTTGCATCATAAAACCAAATCTGTATTTTCTATTAAAAATATAATTCATAGTTTTTTATCATAAAATCAGATCTGGGATTTTCTATCATGAAGTCATGGTATTCTTATAACAAAATAAATAAAACGTTTTTCTTTTTTTACTTGGAGCAAGGTGTAGATCTAGGATTTTTGAATGACATTTAATCATAGATCTAGGAAAACTAACACAACATATTGCATTTCATAATTTGTTGCATGTCATTAGTCAATATATAAGTGTTCCTTGATGCAAATATTTTTTTATCATTTTATTTACAACAATAAATACTTTTAATGAATATTTTTTGTTGTTGATATAATTTGGAGAAAAATCATATTATAATATGTCATATTTTGTGTTGTTATCAGGTTTTAATTTATTTGAAAAACATTAGGATATAGTCTAGACAATATATTGTCTAGACTGTATTTTGACAAAAATGATCTTTGTGCAGTATCCTTTCACTGTTTCTAAATATTTTGTTTAACAAATTAACAAAAAATTATTATGTCTTTGTTATATAATGTTCTTAGATATTTAAGTAATTTTTTTAAGTGCTTATAAATATCATTATCTAATTAGTGTATTTTTTGAGATTTTTAAGTAAACAAATTCAATTTTGTGTTTAAAATTATTTATTTATCTATTTATTTTTCACATGTTGAATTAGATGTTAGATTAGATTATAACCCGCACGTTTTCCTGGAAACAACGGCATATTTCTATTGCGTTACTTCAAAGCCTTATTAAAAATTTTGAATTTGATTATGCATTGGATATTTTGATTGATTACATCATATTTGATATGTTTTACATATTCAGGCAAAGGAGTTTTACTTTGATGTGAGTTTTATTTTTCCCTTTCTTTTTTATTTTGAATTGTAGTTTTGTTGATTTTTATTAATTTTCTAGATACGTTTATCGATTTTTTTTTATTGTGCAGTAGAAAAAATTGGGTTTGAGAAAGTTTGTTTAAAACTAAAAGAATAATTTCAAAATTTTATATACTTTTTAATGATAAACAAAATGTTATAAATAATTTTTATTAAAAAATTAATATTTTTGCTAACTTACCATTTGAATTCTTGAGAAAAATTGTATTGTTTTCATTTTGGTACAACATAAATTATATATAATACATTTGTGATTGTCCCTATAATAAATGAAAATATGATTATGAAATATATTACTATTTATTAAATTAGACCAAATTGTAAAAAATTAAATTTAATGAGACCACCCTAAAAATATTATCACGCGCAATGCGCAAGTCAGCGACTAGTTACAATAAAAAGTAAAAACAACCTAATATATTAAGGCCTTTTTGTCTAAGTTTTTCCAGAATTCATTTCTGTCATTTAACTTTGTTTTCATTCATTTCAATCCTCTAAATTTAAAATTTGTTCAATTAAGACATTTTTGTAAATTTTTGTTAAAATTTTTTGAAAAAGAAAATTTGAAAATTATTTTTTCAATCATTAATTGATTTTTTTTTATTTAAAAAACTTGAAGAAAAATTTAAAAAATTGAAAAATTAATGACAACATATAACACAAGTTTATGAAAAAGCCTTAATTAAATAAACTTGAAAGTTAAAGGACTGATATGAATTTTTGTAAAACATAAAGGATGAGTTTTACATTTTAGCCTTTGATTATTGAGATACTGATGTTGCTTTTTTTAATAGTAAATCATTTTTTTTTTTATAAGAGTGTATCAAGTGAGCATTTGGGATTTTACTTTACTAATATGATTACAAAGACCAAAGTGATGACAGTTTGAAAACACAAGGACCAAAATAGTTGCAAAATAATAATAATAATCAATCAATCAATCAATATATATATATATATATATATATATATAAAAGCGGAAACCTCATGCGAAAGAGCATGAGGTTCTGCCAAGTGGCACATTCGTTGAGTTTCTCTTATTTAGGCTTCCACCTCATCAGAGTTTACATTTATGTAAAACTTTTAATTCATTGAATGTGTCAATGAAGTGAATACACATTAATTATCTATAAGTATGCACTAATTATATATATATATAAGAAGGTTGTACTTGTTCAAGCATGGCTGATTTGGAATCAAAGAAATCGGGTTGTGCATGGGGGTAAGTTTCATGATCCAGGCTGGTTGAATACTCGGGCAACAGAGTTTCTTGAGGAGTTTCGGAATGCTTCTGTACTAATAGGACCATCACAGGGAGGGCAAGCTTCTTGGGACACCTGGCAGCCCCCTCCTCCTTCGAACTTCAAGCTTAACTTTGATGTAGCTCTGTTTTCGGCTCTTAACAGTTCAGGCTTTGGTGCAGTTATTCGAAATGACAAAGGTGAGGTTATGGCAACCATGGCAGCAAAGGGTCCTGCAGTATCTTCTAGTGAGGAGGCTAAGCTTCTTGCATGTCGGAAAGCTATTGAATTTGTTGTTGATGCTGGATTTTCTGAACTTGTCATTGAAGGGGATAATTCCTCCGTAATGAAAGCTATTTCGGCTCTGCAGGAGGATTTTTCTTTGCTTGGGAATGTTATTGGGGATATTCATCATTTGGTTAGGAACTTGCAATGGGTTAGGATTGAATGTACTAGGCGTGGGGGGAATAGAGTTGCTCATGAGTTAGCTCAATTTGCTAGAAACATTAGTCAAGATTTGTTTTGGATGGAAGATGTTCCTCCAATAGCTAGGGAAGCTTTGTATCAAGATGCTGATTTTTTAATTAATTAAATGATATGTTTCCATTTAAAAAAAAAAATTCTATATGGTTTTTTTTTTAAATATATATATTTATATATATAACAAAGAAAAAAACATCACATGAGAGACTGTGATTCTGTCATGTGGCGCTTTGTAAAAGTAATTTTTCTTTTAGCTACACCTCAACTTCTTTACATATTTGGATTATAATAAAATTCTATTAATAGGATATCACTATTTTCACTGAGTGTTTAACTTACCACTATCATACTTCAATAATATAAACGCGACATCATAAATTTTAGATGATATTTCCATAAGCCAACTAAACATTTACATTTTTCTCCCAAAAAAAAAAAAAACTAAAAACTAAACATTTACATGAAATTACAAATTTTTTATGCTAACTCCAAGCCAATGTAGAAACATAAATTATGATTAAAAATTTCAGCAAAAAAATAAATGATTAAACAAACAATCAACTTATTACACCACTTTTTTTTTTTTTTTTTTTTGAGAAGATATTACACCACATAATAACTCCCAAGAATCAAGCGGTTACAAATACAAGGAATCTTATCACTATCTTGGACTATCCCAAAATACTAACCTACAGTTGAACTTTCACTCCAATCTCCAATTAGACTTGATCTTGTAAAGTCTTCTTCCTTTTTTGCACGGATCTCAGTATGTGGCTAACTTCCCAGCAACTGATGTTTGTTGTTAGATGCAAAGTTCTTCACTTCAATGCAAGTTGTAGATTTGGAAAGACTTGGTTACAAAACCCTAAGGCGCACAAGAATGCAGTAACTTCTCCAAAAGTATATGAATTCTCTAGATGAGTCTTTATGTCTTTGATGACTTTTAAAATAAAGCTTTTATACCCTCTAGGAGTTTAGTAAACGAAACCCTAGTAATCCAAGTCATCATGGGCCAAAATTCTGATATGAGAATTTTTGATTTGCATAGCTCGATAGATCAAGAGGTGTCGAGCTAGTGTCGAGGTCCATCATTTAATCTCGATAGATGCTAGTGTCAAGACTAATGTTGAGGTTCACTATTTCAGCTTTTCTTCACTTGTTTCTTGATTTAATTTTCATATTGAATGTTCAATTAGTGTGTAAAACACTAATGAATGTTTAGACCCCCAATTTCAACAATACCAACACAAGCTTATACACAAACAATATGTGTGCGGAATGATGAATATAAGCTATATCCAAATTGGTAAAACACTCTAAACCATAATTAATCACAAACACAGCAGCAATTAAAAGGTAAAGAGTAAGGGAAGAGAGATGCAAACACAAAGATAACACCGGCACGTATTATTGAAGAGGAAATCGAAGAACTTGGCGAAAAACCTCTCCGCCACCCTTCAAGCAGTCAAATGATTCACTAAAGAATAAAGTTGGGATGCATGAATAGTAGAAGACCCTTCAAACCTAATTTACCCAATACACCTAAGCCCTCCAAGTTTCTTGCTCCAACAGGGTTAAGCCTAACCGTGTCTTCTTTAGCTTCCCGGATCCCGCAATAAGCCCATTGCATCAACCAAGTAAATTGGTCATCTCCGAATTGCTTCCCAAGCACCAAAATACCTCCTCATTGATATGGGTATGGTGAGATAAGGATTTGGCAAATGTACCTCTCAAGGATATGTCAACGGAGAGGGTGAAAGTAGAGGAATTTAGAGAATCAAATATCAAAGATTGTGGATGAGTCAATCTTGTTTTTCTTTAGGGTTTCTCTCTCAAAATTCTCTTTGGAAGCTTTCTACATTTCGTGGGTATAAGGGTATTTATAGTAGTGTATATGAGGAATGTGAAAGTCATTTTTCTACATAACAGGGCATTCTGGCGACTCAGTCTCGCGAGTAGGACAAGTCGCGAGTTTGAGTCGCGAGTCGCGAGCTAACTGCTTGGTCAGACTGTACATTTTGTCCTGTAGTGCTCCAACTGTCGTGACCCTTCAGTTCCCTACATGCTTCACACGTGTGCTACTTTGGCGATTTGCCAGTCGCGAGTCAGTCGTGAGATCCAGTTGCAAGGCTCCTTTGTATGCACACATCTTAAGTTTTCTTCACACTCTTTCATACACAACTCTTACATAATTCCCACCTAAATACATGGTATCTAATTGCTAAAATATAAGCAAATTTGGCATGGAATAAAGCCAAAACATGATTGAATAAATTCAACCTTACTCATATCTTCAATGATATCACTTGTATAAATTCAACCTTACTCATATCTTCAATGATATCACTTGTATTGGTTACTCAACATACTTCATGATATTTTAAACACATCTTAGATCTACCTAATTACAAGTAAAATACATTTTGTCAAAGGATATGCCAACACATGAAAAGTATAACCCTAAAAATTATAAATAAAATTGGGTTATATATTTTACTATATATATTTTTAATCATTCATAAGTAATTTTAACCATTTATTTATTATTAAATAATATATATGTTTGTTTTGTTTAGACCCCTTAAATCAGATTGTTTAACCTAATATATTAGCTAAGTGATTACTTAGGTTAATTATTCAGATCTAGGTTAAACAATAATACATTAATAAATCATATCATGCATAGCAATGGAAAAGTAAATAACACCACAATATGATGACCCAGGAAAATCGATGAAAAGAATTGTTTCAAGATAAAAACCTAGGGAGGATTTAAGCTAGCTATCCTCAAGGTAAAACAAATCCACTATAAGAGAATCGAAGTTTTTACAATCAGATTTAACCCTAAATCTATTGCTACCTCAAATAGTAACTTACTAACATGGTCACATGCAAGTTCTGAATCCACGGACTCCTTCTCTTCTTGGATTTACAGCAACACAAGCACCCACACTTGTGACTTTGAGATCCCACTCAAAGGTTTCAGATCAGCTTCAGTTGTTAATCTTTGTAGCAGCAACTAGGTTCTACCACTGCTTGATTGTAGATCTTGCTTCGGTAGACGCTTGTGTAGTTAGAAGGTACAAGACCTCTCGTATCTCACAAAAAGTAACACACAAGTCTTCCAAAAGTCTGCAAAACGTAGCTAGGGTTTCCCTTTTATATGTGGACAAGTTAGATTGAAACCCTAAACGTTTTTGTGGGCTTGGGCCTGGTTTAAAATTTTTGCAGAATCTGATTTCTGCGATTCTTGATCGATCGGGCCTAATTCTTGATTGGTTGAGCTTGGCAGATTCTGACTTTCTTTTTAGCAATCAGCTTGAACTTGAAGCTTGAAACATACACCTTTGAGCAATGCCTAACACATATACTAGACATGTTTTGTTCTCGGTTTGCCAACACATACAAAAAAATAATTCTAAAAATTTAATCCTAAAAATTTAGAACCTAACAATATAAATGAAATAATATCTTATATTACTGATTAAGGTTAGATAAATATGTTACAAAAAAAAAAATTGTAATGTAAAATTCTTGAGTAGGAACCATTTTTTTCTTAGTTAGTACTCATGTGCACTTGCAAGGCACAATGATGCCATTTTCTCATCCTCAAAAGCCGGAGCTTCCATAACTTCTTACCTAATTTGTAATCGTTGCATGTAATATCTATCTACATGTGAGATACGTGGGATTCACATATTATGAGAGAGACACTATGCGCATCTAATACATATACTAATTGTTAGTGTGTAGTTGTGATTGATAATAACAGCATAACATGGTGCTTCATGAACACAATAAACACGCTTGGTGGATGATTTTGCCTCACATAGGTAGGATTGTTTTTATAAAGAATAAATAGTAAACTGGTATTTGAGTAAGATTGTGACTCTTGAGATTAATATATTTCTTTGTACAAATATGTCCATGCCTGCCTATAAACATTCACTTGGACATATACATTTTTTTTTCCTCTCCAACAAACATAAAATTGAGTATATTAGGAGATGCTGCAATTGTTAAAAATAAATAAATAAAAAGATTCCTCAACACTCATTAAAGCACTATCCACAACTCAAGTACACAACCCAAACCCACAAAAACCCCATACCCATTAACTTAACATATAGCCTTAGCCTACCAAACTGAGAAAATTTATCATGTATCCAATCTCTCATATGGAGTGGGTTCCACAGTGTGGAGTCCATCCCATATGAAATGGTTGATTCATGTATATCTGCTACAAGTAATACCACCTTAAACCGACGGATATTGAATACACTACTGTAGAAGCACCACTTGCCACAACTATTCAACAATAGCCCATGCTATTGTGGTTCAAAACCATGGTATTCAGTGGCAGAGCCAGGAATTTTTTTCCAGGGGAGCGAACTATCATGACTAAAAATATATATTTTATTTTATAAATTGGGTCATGCTAACTAGTGCCCTTAGGGCATTAGTTAACAATCTATTTTAAGAAAGTTTTGACACCACTTTTAAGGGAAATGAAAAAAGTTATCAAAACATTAATTACTTTTTTTTTCTCCATAAAAAGTTTTTTTAAATGAATTGTTAACCAATACCCTAAGGGCATTCGTTAGTATTTCCCTTAGAAATGTTTGTACGTTTAATTCAATAACAATGTTAGCATTCAATTATTCATTCACACACGGTAATAGTATGTATGCAGTATATATATAAAAGTCATAAACTGAAATTTAACAGCCACACTCCATCCAAATAAAAATAATTAAAAAATAGAGAAATTAACAAGCACAAAATTTACTATTATTAGCCTAGTGCAGTACAACTGTATAAAGACATAATCACAAAAGAAAAAGAAAAGCGGTAATTTATTACCATTAGTCTGTAGCAGTAGATTATAAATACCATTAGTCTGTAGCTTACAATTATTTTGGGATGAAATGGGCCAAAAACAAGGTAAACTACTGCTTTTACATTCTAAGGACGAGTACATGAAGCTTAGCAAAGCCTTGGACAAGAAGTCTGAGAGTAGTTTGATCCTTTCAAAAACCTATGCTCAAATGGTGAACCATCAAATATTTAAGCCTATGCTCAATTATTCTTAAATATTTAAACTACTCTTTCACTAACTTGAACATCAGATGAACATGCCACACGCTAAAACATTCTAATATCTAGCTAGAAATGGATTTTTCAACCATGAACAGCATAAATATCACTACAAAGTTTTACAGATATGGTTAGTAAGAGATGGATTGACTGAAGAAGAACAGTTGAAGGTGTGGAAGCAAACATTATTTATTCCCTATTCACAATCGCCACCAAAAAAATATAACAAGGACTGCATATACCATTTCACACCAGCAATGTTGATTCCTCCTCCTCTTGAGAATATCTACTCTTGTGAGGTTCGTAATGTTAGATTAAATAAATGAATAAATTTATCATCTTCTAATATCTTAAACTTTTGAGAGAATCAGTAATTTAATATAATATTAAAGCAAGAGATCTTGTGTTCAGATTCCTATGTCCACCTTATCTCCTATTTAAATTTCCACGTGTTAGGCCCTCACTCAATTTAATATTAATATTAATGGGAATTTTGTGCTAACAATCAATCACTCCCTTTCTTATGAAATGTAATGCTGACACTATTACTCTAAATTTGATTTTTCCAATCACTTTGCTTATGGAAGCTTTGAAATATATGGGTGCAGAACTGGTTGCCAAGAAGGGTGCTGAGTGCATGGCGTATAGTTGGGATATAACATGCATTAGAAGGATGGAATGAGCACGAATGTGGTTACACAATGTCTAACATGGAGAAAGTTTGGCAAGCGAGTCTTCATCATGGATTTCACCCTTTGATGATCTCCAATGAATCTTCATAAATATGAGACTTGTGCAATGGATAATGCATTTTCAAACATTTTGCAATACTTCATATTATGTCTCATAGAACAATACTATGTGATATAATATTTGAGAAACCATCTTAATTTATATTACATGTTCTTCATATTACATGTCATTGGAAGATAGGATAATAAAATTAGATACAAACCAATTGCTTGAATGAATTGAAAATAATTTAATTATTTTCACTCATTTAATCATACAATTATCTTTTATCTTCTTGATTGGTGTAAATAATGTTGCTTTTATCTTTTTCTATACCATGTTCAATTATTAATATAATTTGGTTCGAGTGGAGGCCCATTAAACCTAATGGGTACGTAACACGAGATAGCTCTAAATTCCTTCATGCAGCCCTTCCTCGCAGGTAAGGCGAATTCTAAAATTCCTTTATTAGTTGAGTACCCAAAAAAAAAAAAAAAAAAAAAAAAATTCAGTTTAGTCAATTGACAATCATGTTTATATAAAATTTCAAAATAGATATATAGCAATTTGAATAAGTGGTTGGAATGGCTTGTCACATTCTGAGTTTCTTAATGATATCCTATTGATACTAGTAATTTTTAGCAATTGCATATAGCTAGGTGGTTGGCCTTATACTAGCCTAAACTACCATATTTAAGTATATTAATTGTGAGTGCCCTAAAATGTGACCCTTGAATGTTAGTGGCCCTTTTAGAAACAGCTTGGTGTAGCCAATCATAAATGTGGACTTAGAAATATACTGCTAACTCTAGGGTTAGGAGGAAGAGAGAAGTTGGCTCTTACTTTCGGTAAAAAAAAAAAATCACTTTTCCCACTATGTGTAGAGGTCTAAAATACCTTGACTTGAGTTCAGAGTTGAGATATGAGATTGGGATGATGTTAGGTACCCAATACCTTCTAATTGTATGAATGATTTCCAATGGTGTTTTAAGGACATTTTAATTAATGAACTTAATTACATATTTTAGCAAGATGAAAAATCATGAGAAGTCTCACCTTGCTTAGAACTAGCAGTCTTTCTTGGAAAACCCTACATATATATAGTCACACTTGAGAGTGTTTTTAACGTAACAAAAAGGGAAAAACACAAATTAAGAACCATTATTCTTAGAGGGTTTTTACAAAAAAAAATAAAAATGAATTTTATAAATTGATTTTGACAGTGTCTTTTCAATAATAAAAGTATTTGTATTTGTCATGCGTGCTTCATGCGTACACATGCACCATTCTAAAGAAAATATTTTCCGAATCTCCATTTTATAATTTGTATTACCTTGAGCAGTGGTTGTTTAGGGCTAATAGAGTGATATTTTTATCCTTAAATAAGGTATTAATTTGTAATTATAAAATGGGATATTTGCAGTTGCCTCTCTTAATATTGGTTAGGTTTCATTGCAAACAAATGCTAAGGTCCGTATATACGGCGCATGCTTCAACAATGAATGTAAACAAATGGGTTTTTGGCAAATAATTTCTTAGATCATTTTTACTAGCCTAAGAGCTTCCTCTATATCTATTTCAATCCAACTTGGGATTCACATGAATCTACCTTGGAATTTGTGTTATTTTGTCTTAAGATTTTTCCATCTTGGAATGTGTTAATTCAACTTAATTAAGATTGAGTGATGCTAAAAGTTCTACAAATTTTACAACATAGGCTTTATAAATTGAGATGTCACCAATTTTAAAAACAAATTCGAACATTGATTTATGGTGTTTAAATGGGACCAATTAGGGACGGAATTAGGATTCGAATATGGGAGGGGGCTAAAGCTTAAAACAAAATTTTTTTTAATGAAAATAAAAACTAATATCTATTTTATATTCAACAAAATACTAAGGATGACATTTTTTGACCGACCCGCGGGTACCCGGCCCGGCCCGACCCTAATGGACCGGGTTTTACCCGGTCCGATTAGGAATAGGGTCGGGTATGGGTTTTTTTAAAAAAACCCGAAGCGGGTCCTGGTCGGGTCCGGATTTTATAAAAAAAATCCAAAACCCGACCCGAAACCCGGCCCAGATAAAAACCCGGTTCCCTGAAATTACAAAAACACCCCTTATATTTATATACATATATATATTTATATAAATATATATATATTTATATATACCTATAATCTAACCCTAATCCCTCATTTCTTCAGCAGCAACTCTTCTCAAACCTAAACCCATCATCAACAAGACCCCCAAACAGAAGACTACCACCACCATTTCAAAAAGAAAAAAGAAAACCAACCCATAGAGAAATACCAAATCAAACACAGCAACCAAACCCAACAAATACCTAAGCCAATCCTCAACCATAGACTAGAGAAACCAAGATTCAAAGCAGATCGTGGTGGTAACTTGCAAGCAACTCTCGCCACAACAACCTTGCGGAGACCATCACCGACGTCCATTGCGGAGACCTCGCAGAGAGCATCGCCCTCAAGCTCCACTTAATCGCCTTCAAGAACGTTGCCATGGAGTTAGGCTCGGTGGAGAGTGGTGTGGAGGACTTGATGGACGACTTGGCTGAACAAATTTGTGATCTAATGGTGGAGTATGTGAAGGGGCTTAGGGATGATTTTGTGGGTTTTAATTTCTGGTCTGAGATCCATGAGAGAGGGATGACAGATAAGAGAGTTAGAGAGTAACGCCCATGTTGACACCGTTTAGGACAAAAATAAATTTGGGCTTCAAATTTTTTTTTTTTTTTTTGGTTGGGCCAAGAATTGGGCCCAATCCCTTAATGGGGCCCGGCAGGGGCGGGTCCGGGCCCCGGGAAAAAAACCCGCTTAGTAAACGGGCCGGGTCCGGGCCACGGGTCTTGGCCCGCGGGTTGGGTCTAGGTATGGAAAAACCCGGCCCGAACCCGACCCCTTGCCATTCCTACAAAATACTAAATATAAAATAAGTGTTTCTTAAACATTTGATATTATAAAAATATCAACAAAGTATAACATACAAAATAAGTGTTTTTTAAACATTTCAACACATTTATCAAAATGGAACTCGACGCTCTTTTAAGTCTCGAAAGTCGTCTATGATTGATTCTGTACCAAATTTTGCAGCAATCTCCTTCTTAATGTACAAAATCATAGAGTCCATTAGAAAATCATCAGATTTTTTCTTTTGAAAAAATTTAATATTGTAGTGGACTTACTCATGATCTACAAATTAAAAAAAAAAATGTTTCATTATTTCCATATTTCGTAGTTCTATACACCAACTAAAAAAAAGGGACTTCTCAACCAAAAAAAAAAATCACAAACAGACAAGCACAAGTTTATATATATTACTAATATTAGCCACGTTACACAAAGTGACAAAGACAAAGTTCACAAGTTCATATATATTACTAATATTAGCCACATCACACAAAGTGACAAAGTCACAAAGACAAAATTTTTGATAAAACCAAAACAATCAGACCAAAGACTTCAGTTAATTGGTCTCACAAAAAAGTCACTAATGACTTACCAAACACTAGTCTCATAGATTCACAAAACTAGTCACGTCCTTGTCCTAGTGGTCCCCTTTTATTCCTTTATGGATAAAAGTAAAACCAAAACCAAAAAAAAAAAAGTTACAATTTACAAACACTGAAACCGGTCCACACAAAAGCCATAATTACAAAGTGGTTTAGAGACACAACACACCAGTTAAAAAGCCACAACTCACAAACACAACTGTCAAACACCAAAGTTCATAAAAAAACTTAGAGGGCAAAGGGCAGAGGGCTAATCGGCTAAGGCAGAGCAATATAGCAAAGGATCTGAGGAGGAGCAGCAGCAGCAACAGTCCGGATCTGATCTGAGGAGGAGCAGAACAACATCAGCAATGATGAAGATTGGAGGCATTGATGAGGTTGAGTGGAGGAAGAGTGAGGTTAGGGTAAAAATTTGAGAATTGTAATTTAGGTTTTCAGTCTATATTTATTTTTTATTTTGTAGTTTTTAGTTTGTTGGTTATTTTATTATTATTATTTTTTTTTATGAGAGTTTGTGGGTTATTTTTTCAAATTGCATTCGGGAATACCAGTTTTTTTTTTTCTTTTTTTGGGGGGGGGGGGGATAATGGCCCCCCCTGCCCTACTGTAGGTCCGTCCCTGGGACCAATCACATATTCTTACATCAATTTGTAAACTTTATATTGTAAAATTTGTAATAAATTTAGCATTTTTCATTAGGATTTTATTATCAACCTTTGGATACATGTTATTCAACCTCAAGATTTACTCTCCTCATGATAAGTGTCATCCCATTTTGAGATTTTTTTTCCACTTCGATGTACATGTTTTAATCCACCTCTCTCTCAAATCACTTTTTTGTAGTGTTCTCATTTTTACATTGTAAGTGATGAATTCTATTGTATCATACCTTGTACAAATTTCTAAGGTTTTCAGACCTAGACCGTTTATTGAACCGTAAAAGGAAGAGGTTCAAGGTTTTTGAGGTCGAACCGAGGTCAAACCGGGGTCGAACCGTGATGTTGTCATAATTAATTTAATAATTAATTAAAGCCTAAATATAGATATTAAATTTATAAAACTAGCAAAATTGACAATATATCTATATATGTGAGGGAAATTTAATAATTTTCAAGCATATATTTAATAATTAAATAAGAAAGTTAATAAAATAAAATAATAACCATGAAAACATTAAAATTTATGATTAATTTTTGAAGTAAAGTTGAATATCTTTGAAGGATTTTAATTATAATTTTTTTTTTATTCCTTGTAAGAGATGAATAATTTAATTAAGTAGAATAAAATTGTGTTAAGTTGTTTTAAAAAAAAAAAAAATTGCTAAGGGGTTGGACCGCACGGTTCTCACCAGTTCGTGCGGTCCAACCCCGGTTTTAGGAGTTCACGGAATTAACAAAAAATCCGGTTCTTTATGCTTAAAAAATCGGTTTTCATCCCGATTCTCGGTTCCCGATTTTCACGGTCCGACCTCCCGGTCCGGTCCGGTTCTGAGAACTATGCAAATTTCCCCCACACAAAATATATTGTTTTACTAGCATCTCCAAAGCCTTCCGAGGCAGAGATTGAACCAGACACACACTATAGAAATAGAATGATGTTGAACAAGGTTCACATCCTTATTTATTGGCATGCATGTGGACTTATGTGCCAAAATAAGAAAAACAACTTTGATCGGAAGTGAACTGTACCGGCATTATCATTTCACAATTATTATCATTTTAGGACCTTTCTAGTTTTTAGTAAGGAGTAAGTACCTTATAGAGCCTTTAAGGTAAGGTAAGTACAAAAAGAACCTCTTTACGTAGCCTTGAAACACATCTCACATTCATAAAAAAAAAAAAAAAAAAGTTAAAGATTGTGAGTGATATTATCAGCCCTTCTGTCCACTTTTATTTGTCTACCTGTTTGGCCTTGGTGGTTTTTGTGGGTGTGGGGGGGGGGGGGGGGGGGTTGTAATCACCCTTTCATGTCTTTGTGATCTAAAACTATGAATAAAAAATAAGTATAATGATCAAATAGTAAATAACATTTGATTTGAATGAAATTTGACATGCATGTTAAAAACGTAAAGATCATGAAATCCAATGACTAGATTTTCAAAATTTACATCTAATAAAAAGTTCTCGGCAAAGTTGGAAGGGTTTCTCTCCAAACTAATTTGGGGAGAAACCTTTTCCTTAAAGGATATTCCTTTAAAAAAAAAAAAGATTTTCTAAGATGGATAAACAATTTAAGACGAGGGAGTCAAATTAAGGGGACAATGTTAAATTAGAATGCTCTACATTTTAACTAAAATGAAGAGTATCCATGTCTTGGTGAAGAGTTTGTTTTGTTTTTTTCTTTTTTGTTTTTCTTAATCTAATAATAAAATATATTGTGTCATGTAATTTAAAAATTATAAATGATATGATACTATATACATATTTAGAAATCAATAATACTTTCTTATAATTTTTCTTGCAAACGTGAATCAAACTAGAAAACCTTTAAAGCTACTTCCACATGGACTAGATTTAACACTACACTTTCCTCCATAAGGACAATTCTTGTGTAAATTCATTTTCTTCTTATTTCCATTTTTATTAAGAGGGTAATGTTACTATTAGAGAGCCCGTTGGATTAGGGAGATAGAAAAATGGGAGGATAGAGGATGTTTTAGTTTTTTCTCATGGTGTTTGATTGGGGGAGAAGAAAAGTAGATGGATAGAAAACTCTTTTATTAATTTGTTTAAGAAGAAAAATGAGAGGATAAATAATAAAGTTTGTATAAATTTACTCCCATGCCTCTATTAAATAAAAATTATAATTGCACATTATATTTTTATTAAAAAATTGTATATGAATGGACACTTCATTAAAAAATAAATAAATAGATGAACACAAAAATCCAAAATAAATGAACATAAAAAAACCAAATGATCGAGAAGGGGAAAAAAAAGATGAACACAAAAAATAAACCAACAAGAAGTAACAGAGAAAAAAAAAGGATTAACAAAAAAAAAAAAACAAAACAAAACAAAACAAGACTTATGAGAAAGAAGAAGAGAAAAAGACAAAAACCAAATGAAAAAAGAAAAAGAAAAAGAAATGGAAACATTGGAGGAGGACATTTTTGTCCAAAATAGAGGGTGGTTTTTGTTCTTCATTCTCTCCAATTTGGAGAGATTATATTTTGGTAGGTACGGGGAGAAAACTCTTGAGACCTATCAAAATTTCTCATATTTTCCTCCCTTTACCAAACAACCCTCGGACCATTTGTCCATTTTCTCTCCCTTTTTCCATCCTCTCAATTTCCATTCCAACCAAACACACTCTTAATTTCCTTTTCCCTTTTTTCCTTGTAAGTTTTCCTTTAGTTAAAGATGATTTAGGTTAGATTTGTAGCTGCAGAGTCACATATATAGAGACAATGGGAAGTCATGGCCCACAATTTTTTTGTTTTTGTTTTGGTACAACTGTGAAAAAATGTACAACTCTTTAACTCTTTGACCCAATAATTTGTTACAATACCTAATTGCACCCATCCCTATTTGAAATTCCGTAGATGATCACTGACGTGCCTGACTTCTTTGGTGGAATGGCAACCATATTTTTATTAGCTTCAATGCCCACAAAATATGTATCGAGTCATAATTTAGCTGTAATTAAATTGATTTTATATCATTCAGCATAATTTACCAATTATTCAAAAAATAAACTATTATCAATAAAATGTAGGTATAGTTTTTTCAGTGTTATACCTTACTATCTGCCAATATTAATTGAACTTAATTGTTATGGAAAAAAAACAACATTATTTTTGTTATATTGATCAATATAATCACGTAGTTGAATTTAATTGATAAATCTATGGAAATATATTAAAAAAATTTCTCTTTTACTGCTTTGTCAGTTAAGTTTGAATGATTTCATGATTTGTCAATTTGATGCCCTTAAAGTTTAAAATTTATCAATTTGATCCTTTAGTCTTTAATTTGATCAATTTGATATCTCACTTAAAAAAAAAAAAAAAAAAATGTAGGCAATATAGGCCTATTAATTTTCGTTGCACTTTTGTGGTTAAGTATGAAAACAATACTGTTTTCGAACGGAATTTTAATCTAGCTGAAGTTTTAAAATTCGGATTACATATTTTACAGTATAAATATTTTTAATCATTCTTATATATTCTTAACTGTTTATAAATTATTAAAAAAATATAAATAAATTTAGATAATAAATTTTACTATATATATTTTTAATCATTCTTAAATAATTTTAACCATTTATTTATTATTTAAAAATATATAAATAAAATAATATCTTATATTACTGGTTAAGGTTAGATAAACATGTTACATAAAAAGATTTGTACTGTAAAAATTCTTGAGTAGAAACCAATTTTTTTCTTAGTTAGTACTCCTGTCCACTTGCAAGGCACAATGATGCCATTTTCTCATCCTCAATAGCCATAGCTTCCATAACCCCTTATCTACTATGTAATCATTGCGTGTAATCTCTATCTACATGTGAGATTCACATATTGTGAGAGAGACGTTATTCGCATCTAATGCATATACTAATTGTTAGTTTGTAGTTGTTGTAATTGGTAATAACAACATAATACGGTGCTTCATGAACACAATAAACCCCGATTGGTGGATGATTTTGCCCCACACAGGTAGGATTGTTTTTATAAAGAATAAATAGTAAATTGGTATTTGAGTAAGATTGTGACTCTTGAGATTAATATATTTGTTCGTACAGATATGTCCATGCCTGCCTATGTTCACTTGGACATATACAATTTTTTCCCTCCAACAAACATAAAATTTAGTATATTAGGGGATGCTGCAATTGTTACACACACACACAAAGATTCCTCAAAACACCCATGGAAAGCACCACCCACAACTCAGTTACACAAAAACCCCATACCCATTAACTTAACACAGCCTCCTTAGCCTGCCAAATCGAGGAAATTTATAATGTATTCATCATTTCACATAGAGCGGATCCTACAAGTGTTGGGTCCTCCCCCATATGAAAGGGCGGATACATGTATCCAATACATGTAATACCACCTTAAATCGATGAATATTGAATTTACCACTGCAAAAGTACCACTTGCCACAACTATTCAACAATTTAGGCCCCTCCATCGCTGTGATTCAAAACTATGGACCATGGTACGTACCACAAAACATTAGCCGTTGTTGCTTTCACCAATATTTTTGTTTTGACTTTATACATTGACAACAACAACTTACGTTACATTCTTAGCACCTGCCTAAATTTCTTTACTATGCACGTGGAGTAGAAGAAGAAACACTTCCAAGCTCTACATCGATACCCCACAACACAATTAATAGATTTGCATACTCATGGTCAACAACACCAACACCCACCCACCAGCTAGCCAACCATATCTCTACTCTGCTATTCCCCATTTCCCCTTTTCTTGTTTACCATAAGTTCTTTTAAAAAATATGGAATTCATCTGTTCTTAAAATAGATATCTAAGGTATAACACGTAAAGAACTATACTTAAGTTTTTTCTTAATTAAAATAATTTTAGCCTTTAATTTTTATTTTGAACAAATTTGGGGTACACAAGAAATGGTAAAATTTAATCTAATGATGAATTTATTAAAATACACAAGTAATAAATATATATATATATATATATGGGTTACGTTTAAGTTACAGATGAAGTACCTATTTGTTATATTATAGTACTACATAATTTTTTTATTAAATAAATATTTTGACAAATCAACCATTGGATTACGTATTAATGTTATACTCTCCATTACTTACAAAATATCAAAGTAATTAAAGATTAATAACTATCTCACCATAAATTTTGTTAAAATTTCAAGTGTTTTCTAATTTTAAAATTATAAGTAGAATATAAATTTATTGATCAAATAGTAAATAACATTTGATTAACTTAATTTTTAGTGTGCATATCTATATATATAATAATAGGTAAAACTGAGAGAAAATCCAATTAGATTTCAATTGAATTCTCAATTTTGCGCCACGTGTCTTTTTTTTTTTTTTTGTCAAGTGAGTTAATTGAATTCTCAATTTTGCACCATGTGTCCTATCTAAATTTTTAAAATTTTTGTGCCAAAATAAATAATACATTAACACCTAATACAAAAACCAAGAAGACCACAAAAATAACCTAAACAAGAACATGTCACCTGGACACTTCTATGTAGACTCTCCAGCTCCTCTCTCTCTCTCTCTCTCTCTCTCTCTCTCTCTCAAATGTTTCTCTAAATATAATCTCAACCCCTAACCACTTGCTACCATCCCCATTAGTCAATAATTAAGTGTTGTACTCTGCTACCAATCCATACATCAATTCATCGATGGATCATCTGTTATGAAAAGGGAATGGGAAATCTACCTATAATCCATAGATCTGGAATAATTAAATTCCAAAAAAAATAAATGCAGATTACGTAAATTCAATTAGTAAAGTCTTTTATCATCGAATAAAATTGTTAGGACATATGTGTTTCACATGTTAAGAACATATGTCACAATTTTATGTAATTGGCTTATCTTTTGACAAAACGCACTTTACTTGTAATTGGGTAGATCTAGGATGTATTTAATGCTTCAAGAAACAAGATTTCAAATTCAAGTGTTAAAGTCATGCAAGTCTGTCCAAGAATCAAGTGTGAAAGTACTGCTCATTAAAGCTCGACAGCTAGCATCTATCGAGGCTTAGAGAGCTGTCTGAATCCCGTGGCTCGACAGCTTCTCGACAGATAGGGTATCTATCGAGGTTTATGAAAAACTGATTTTTCAGTTCTGTTTTCATCCAATCTGTGGGTATATGTTTGGGCTTTCTTTTCTCACAACCCTAGACATATATAAGGATTATTTTAAGGGCCGTCAAAGGTAACACAAGTTGCATAAGTGTGGAGCAAAGTCTTGTTCATGCAAATTGTGACCGGAAACAGAATTTACCTTAGTTCATCTCTCTCTTGAAGAAGCTACTGTGTTTGTATACCGTAGGGTTTTGTAACCAAGGAGCTTCTTGATCTTCATCGTGTGATGAACTGAAGAACTTTGCAGCCAACATCCTTCTCTAGTTGGTGATTGAAGTCGCGTACTAGGATCCGTGCAATTGGTTAGTCACGTACTGGGAGCCGTGCATTGAAAAGGAGAAATTGTCACTACAGAACAAGTCCAATTGGGTATTGGGATGAGGGTTCAACCGTAGGTTGGTATAGGGTACTGGGATTCCTTTACTTGTAACCGCTTATTGTGATAATAGTGGATTTTCAGAAGTGGTGACCTTAAAATCACCTAGTAGGGTTTTTGCCATGTAGGTTTTCCCCATTCGTAAACAAATCACTGTGTCAATTTATTTTCCGCTGCATACTTTAGTTAATTGGGGATTTGTTTGTGCTACCATGCGCTTTGCATGTTAATTTGATTAATTAATAAACTTGGCTAATTAATCAATTAATTCATCACAAGGGGTCAATACATTCTTGGCCTATCAAAAATAACTTGAATTTGATATCTGCCTACACTAAAAACCAATTTGTCCCCATTTGGATTGAGGAAGGAGGTAAGGGGAGTAGAGGAGGAGTAATTTTTAGATACTCGTAGAGCTCAGAAAATAGTGATCACTCCTCTTACATTCATGGAAGGATCTATTCATTAAATTTGATATTAGCCTACATTAAAAACCAATTGGTCCCCGTTTGGATTGAGGGAGGAGATAAGGGGAGTAGAGAGAGAGTAATTCAACCCCTAACCACTTGCTACCATCCCCATTAGTCAATAATTAAGTGTTGTACTCTGCTACCAATCCATACATCAATTCATCGATGGATCATCTGTTACGAAAAGGGAATGGGAAATCTACCCATAATCCATAGATCTGGAATAATTAAATTCCAAAAAAAATAAATGCAGATTACGTAAATTCAATTAGTAAAGTCTTTTATCATCGAATAAAATTGTTAGGACATATGTGTTTCACATGTTAATAACATATGTCATAATTTTATGTAATTGGCTTATCTTTTGATAAAACGCACTTTACTTGTAATTGGGTAGATCTAGAATGTATTTAATGCTTCAAGAAACAAGGTTTCAAGTTCAAGTGTTAAAGCCATGCAAGTCTGTCCAAGAATCAAGTGTGAAAGTGCTGCTCATTAAAGCTCGACAGCTAGCATCTATCGAGACTTAGAGAGCTGTCTGAATCCCGTGGCTTGACAGCTTCTCGACAGATCGGGTATCTATCGAGGTTTATGAAAAACTGATTTTTCAGTTCTGTTTTCATCCAATCTGTGGGTATATGTTTGGGCTTTTTTTTCTCACAACCCTAGACATATATAAGGATTATTTTAAGGGCCGTCAAAGGTAACACAAGTTGCATAAGTGTGGAGCAAAGTCTTGTTCATGCAAATTATGACCGGAAACAAAATTTACCTTAGTTCATCTCTCTCTTGAAGAAGCTGCTGTGTTTGTATACCGTAGGGTTTTGTAACCAAGGAGCTTCTTGATCTTCATCGTGTGATGAACTGAAGAACTTTGCAGCCAACATCCTTCTCTATTTGGTGATTGAAGTCGCGTACTGGGATCCGTGCAATTGGTTAGTCACGTACTGGGAGTCGTGCATTGAAAAGGAGAGATTGTCACTATAGAACAAGTCCAATTGGGTATTGGGATAAGGGTTCAACCGTAGGTTGGTATAAGGTACTGGGATTCCTTTACTTGTAACCGCTTATTGTGATAATAATGGATTTTCAGAAGTGGTGACCTTAAAATCACCCAGTGGGGTTTTTGCCGTGTAGGTTTTCCCCATTCGTAAACAAATCACTGTGTCAATTTATTTTCCACTACATACTTTTGTTAATTGGGGATTTGTTTGTGCTACCATGCGCTTTGCATGTTAATTTGATTAATTAATAAACTTGGCTAATTAATCAATTAATTCATCACAAGGGGTCAATACATTCTTGGCCTATCAAAAATAACTTGAATTTGATATCTGCCTACACTAAAAACCAATTTTTCCCCATTTGGATTGAGGAAGGAGGTAAGGGGAGTAGAGGAGGAGTAATTTTTAGATACTCGTAGAGCACAGAAAATAGTGATCCCTCCTCTTACATTCATGGAAGGATCTATTCATTAAATTTGATATTAGCCTACATTAAAAACCAATTGGTCCCCGTTTGGATTGAGGGAGGAGATAAGGGGAGTAGAGAGAGAGTAATTCAACCCCTAACCACTTGCTACCATCAGCAAACAACTCTTAACAACACACCGGTAACTCCCCAATGCACAACAAATAGATTTGTAAGTAAACTTCCAGGCCTTTTTCTATTCATATTCATTGACTTATGAAACATTGTCAATTCCTTTTCTCACATATATTTTTTACGGTTAACAACTATTTTGCTTCATAACTAACCATTGAATTTAACAATATCAATATTCAAATGTATAAATGAAACTTAAATCTTGTATGAGGATTAAAATAAGCAACCATACGAATTTGAAAAATATGGCTTTTGGAAACAATACTTCATTATAATGCTATTTGGAGATTTTATTTATTATTAATTTTTTTGTTGTCGTATGCCTTTTTTGTTTTGGGTTGCATCTCAACAATAAACAAAGCCAATAATCCAATTATTTGTGGTAAGAATATAATGGTATGATTGGGCAAGACCAATAGTTTTTTTTCTTCCAAGTCCAATGTACATGACTTTTTTTTTGGAGACTACAAACTTGCAGTTGTACCTTAAGACTACAATTTCCTTTAAAAAAAAATTAATATTGTTACATATTTTGAAAATCTAACAGTTGTATTGCATATTCTTTACACTTTTAATCATTATGGGCATACGCTAAGTTGAAAGTGGTATTTCTTGAAATTTTTCATATTGCATGAGATAAGATCTATAATGAAAAAATATATAGTTGAATTTAGTTATACAATTAGTAACAATGACCATACTTTAATACAAGTTTTTTTTTTTTTTTTTTTTTTGATAAGATATTACACCACATAATAACTAATTTCTAATTTATGTAACTTTTTCTCTATAGTTTAAATTCTCCATCGCCTTAATTTTGAATTACATCATTAATTTAACAAAAATCTCTTCATGTTATTGCAACATTACTTCATATTATTACTTTAGAATATTTTGGATATTCTATATAAGTTTTTCACATAATAGCTTAAATCATTATCCGCGCATTGCACGGGACCATGGCTAGTAACAATAATAACTAGCTCCGGAGCACGCACTCATGCGCGTGCTTAGAGACTTCATTTTTTTAATTAATAATTTTCAACTTGTAAAATAATCACATATATACAAAATAAATACATAAATAAGTCAACTACAAAAAAGTGCTAAAAAAAATACTGAAAAATTCCCTAGGAAAGAAAAGCCTGAAAAGACTTTGAAAATGATTTTTTATTACATTAATATTGTAAAATAAAAATTAGAAGCAAACCCAACCAAAAAAAAAAAGAAAAGAAATCAATACCAAAAAAATTTAAAAGTCTTAAAACTCATAGTAAAAGAATCATAAAATGGTAGACACCCACAAAAATTCTTGGATACTGTTGCTTTTATTTTTTCTCTGTTTTACATAATCTACCACTTTCTTCTTATAGAGTACCATCCTTCTCTTTGTCAAAAGATTGTGGTAATTAACGTTAAAAATTAATACACTTTTTTTAGTTGTAATTATTTATAACAAATGATTGTGGGGAGTTTTGAGAATAACACATACATGATAGCTGATAAGTAGTTTTTTTTTTTTTTTTACATTGAAAAAGTAAGAGGGTAAGAAATGTGAGTTAGTGGGATTTTAAAAAGAAACAAAATTTTAGGAATTTTCTTATGAGAATTTTTTTTTTCAAAGACGTAAACATGTGTTTATTTTAATTTTATATGAGAAGTTTTTTTATGAGAAATTTTGGATTTTTTTTAATTTTATATATATTTTTTGGGAATCTAATTTATAGGTGTATACATTCTGTCTAACCCCAAAAATTCTCCCACATCAGTTAGGCTAAAATTGTGTAAATTTACATAATTGCTACAATAACCATATATATATACACGATTAGAGCATTCACATTAGATAGTACAAAAAATTCTGTCTCTTTTAGTATAAGAACCTATTTTTTCTATTTTATATACTCGCTTTTCAAAGCACCTCACATTAGATTATCTATTTTACATTACATTAAAATATCATTTTTTTTTTCATTTTTTTAATTGTTTCTCTTTTTTCACATACAACCACCATCCACTTTATTGTTTCATCATCGGGATATGTAAAAAAAAAAAAAAAATTAAATTAAAGTGAATAGTGTCAATATAAATTTACACAGTTTTAACTTGATTGGTGTGGATAATTTTGAGGGTTGAATGTGTAAAATTGATACATTTTTCTATTTTGCATTGTTTGATGCAAATGCTCTAATTGTAGCTTAGTTTTTTTATATTTTATTAATTTCTCTCACCTCAGAGTAGACTCTCTCTCCCTCTTGTTCTCTCAATCTCACATAACTTACAACCCAACATGACCTAAATCCAAAAGCAAATCCCATCCACCAACATCATCCAACCACCACCACCAAAAACCGTTATAACAATAGAAAATCAACCCAAAATACAATGGAAAATCAAACTTGATAAACCCAAAATCGATAGAAAATCAACCCAAAACCAACCATCAACTAAAAACCAATAACCCAGACCCAAAATCAAACCCAAACCTAGAGCTTCAACAGATAGAGAGAGAAAAGTAGATTTCTTTAGGTTTGCCACAAAGAAAGCTAAGATAAGAGAGATCTACGAGGATAAAGAAAGTTGAAGGTTGACAGGAGAGAGAAAAGAGACCTGATGGTAGATAGGAGAACGTGAGAGGGAACAAATCTGAGAGGAGAAAGCAAAGGATTGAGAGGAGAGAGAAGAGATACCTGAATAGAGACAAAGGAAAATGTGTGAGAGAGACTTGAGATTAAATATTTAAAAAAAGAATATATATGAGTATTTAAATAAAATAAAAGGTAGAATATGTGGATGTTTTGTAAAAATGATCTTGTAAAATATAAAAAATAGGATTTTATACTAAAATAGATAGAAAAATTTAGACAAATTAATGTGAATGCTCTAACATTCAATGCAAGTAGTGTTAAGTAGACGCTAACACAAACCATTTCAACTCATTTAGTAAATGACCCAAAATGATGAATTTATTATCAATAAAACAACTAAAATTCCTTCAACATATAATGAAATCATTTCAGTTGATTTTAAGTTAAGTAAGGGTATGTTTGGTTGGGGTGAAAACAGGGAGGATGAAAAATAGGGAGAGGAAAATAAAGTGAAAAATGGCATTTTTCACTGTTTAGTTCAGGAGAGAAAACAAGAAAGACAGAAAATAGGGAGGAAAATAATTCATTTTTTTATCCTCCCAATTTTAGAGGAAAAAGTGCTGAATGATATAATTTACACAAATACCCTCACTTTAAGTTGCTTTTTTTCTCTTTCTTCTCTCTTCCCTGGGCAGCAACGTTGCCTTTTATTTATTTATTTATTTTTTATTTTTCTTCTTCTTAGGCATTAACATTGCCCCTTTTTTTTTCTTTTGATTTTTTAGATTTTGGGTGTGATAGTTTATTTTTATTTTTACTGGATGTGATTGTTTTTGGAACATGTTTTTTATTTTTATAAAAACTTTTGGGTGATTGCTCTTTTTTGTGTGGTTATTTGTCACTTTTTTTATTTGGCATCATTCTTTAACAAGGGTATATGAGTAAATTTATTCAAACTCATTTTTTTTTATCCCTCCACTTTTCCACTCTCAACCAAACAAAAAAGAGAGAAAATAAAATTTTTTCTATCCTCTTACTTTTTCATCCTCCCACCATTTTCTATCCTCCCACTTTTCCACTCCTCCAATCAAACGGACCCTAAGTTAACAGTTAACACAAAATTAACCAAGATGCTAATTTTAAAGCATTACCATAAGGTCTCTTATAAAAAATTTCATTTTGACACACCAAAAGCCTACTTTATTATTTTATCACATCATTTTACAATATCTCATTCATCAGATGTTTTATTTTTCAATTCTATATATTAAAATAATATTTACAACACATTAAAATAATATATTAAATTCCTCCCAGTCGTCGTCGTTGTCGTCATCAACAACAACCGGAAAAATTGTTGCGGCCACAATCACAAAAAAAAAAAAAAAAACCACAACCACCAAAATCAACCCACAACTGCCACCGAATCCACCATCAAATCACAACCACCAAAAAAAAAAAAAAAACAAAAACAAAAACAAAAACAAAACAAAACAGAGATCGGCACCACCACCGATTCACCCATCACCGATTCTCCCACCATCGATTTGCCCATCACTGATTCGCCCATCACCAGCCGACCCACTCACCACCACTGATCCGCCCATCACCATCTCAACCCACCCACTGCCGAATCGGGTATCAAATCAAAAAAAAAAAAAAAACCCACAAAAATAGAGATCGACCTAGCTTGATGCTTCGGCCTGGGTTTCGTCGGAGAGGGAGGCAATGAGCCAGTGACGTGGAGTAGAGGGAGAGAGAGCAAAGAAATGGTTGAATAAGGAAGTGAGAGAGAAAGAGCAGATATTGGTCGGTGAAGATGAAGAGATATTTTAATCGGGAAGAGAGAGAAAGATGAATAAAAAAATAATAAACCCATATGCTATATTGTTCTGTACTGTGCCAAAATTATCACGGTACTACAATATGTTGCAAAATTTTAACACATTTAGAACACCTCATAAGACTTGAATGGTGGTATTTGGTGTGTCAAATGCCAAATATTTGGCATTTGACACACCTGATGGTAACGCTCTTTGTACTGAGCAATAAACACTAGCGTGCAAAAACCAAATGTGGCCCCTACAATTGCTGATTTACCAAAGCAACCCAACAAGGAAAAAGGCAACCCAGCACCAAAAAGGAAAGCTATGTTCAATGGAGAAGACGAGTATGTGAGGTCAACGTTTCGGCCGATCTGGATTTGATCTTCGAACTTCAACGCCATCCATCTGCATCTGAATCAATAAAATAAAAAAATAAAAAAATGAGAGAGCAGCCGCGTCCACAGCCACAGATTCTCCGACAGAGGAATATCTATCTCCCAGACGACCTCGTAATCAACAACATCCTGACAAGGCTGCCGGTGAAATCAGTGATGAGATTCAGGCGGGTTTGCAAATCCTGGTACTCCTCAATCAAAACCTCCGATTTCATTGACACCCACCTCAGCAACTACAAAGATTCACATGATAATGGCTATGTCATACACATGCCATCGGTAAGAAACACTTCTTCTTATCGTTCTCCTTATTCCTCTTCTTCTTCTTCTAACACTAGCATACCAGTTTGTACTGTCGCTTTTGACCGCACGTTTGATAAGATTTCTGATGTTAGAATTCCTTTTGATGTTAATTTTAACCAAATAGTGGGTTCGTGCAATGGCTTATTGTGTGTCGCCAACTTGGGTAATGTTATATATTTGTGGAACCCCAGTATTAGAAAATTCAAGAGGTTGCCTGATACTTTATTAGGACAGTTAGACAATGTTACACTCGGATTTGCATATCATCCCGAGAATAATGATTACAAGGTTGTCAGGATTTCATCTACTCCTTTCGGGGCACCTGTGAGTTATCATGAGATTGAGGTGTACACATTAAGTTCGGATTCATGGAGACGTGTTCGAATCACGTTGACAACCAATGTTATCCTCTATCATAAAAATTCTCCTTTGCCAATCCCGTTGGTTAATGGGGCTTTGCATTGGATATCGTGTATCACAGTTGGAGAAAAGAATCGCAAGAGTAGAACCATTATGGCATTTGATGTCAATAGTGAGAAATTCAGAAAGCTTGCGCTGCCTCAGGGGTCTATTGATGAGAACACCTTTCAGACATTTCTTGCATCTTTCAAGGGAAAACTAGCTTTCATTACATGGGAGCGGAGTGAACAGCCCGGAACCCAATACTCCATATGGGTTATGAAGGAGTATGGTGTGGTCGGGTCTTGGAATAAACTTTGTGTTGTACCATTTGAAAGAGTATCTCATTGCAGTGCCTTTACTGAGAATGGTTCACTTCTGGTTTGCTACATCAATGATCAAGTAGAGAAGCCGGATTTTAAGTTTGTATTAGTTGACACTGAAACTCTGCATGAGAAGAAGGATCCTGATATCCAACAGCATTCATATGTAGCTACTTTCATGGAGAGTCTTGTTTTACTTGATGGAACAAACATGGTAGCTTACTAAGCAGATGGCTGAGGGTATATCAGAAGTGAAGTCATTAGTGGTA
The DNA here is from genome assembly GCA_030021035.2 of Notholithocarpus densiflorus. Classification (NCBI taxonomy): domain Eukaryota; kingdom Viridiplantae; phylum Streptophyta; class Magnoliopsida; order Fagales; family Fagaceae; genus Notholithocarpus; species Notholithocarpus densiflorus. The sequence continues at coordinate 991,009 of JARYZH020000090.1, read as the reverse complement.
TGGATGAATTGAAACCTTTATTATTCCTTTTCCTTTTGTAGTAGGCACGATAGTCTTGCAAAAATCTTGATTTTTATCCCAGGTCTACATCATCCTTTTCTTTCTGTTATATATTAGTATTTGATTTTTGTTAGTGGATGGCTTTTGTGCACATACCGAATTTGGTCAGTGTTAACAAAAAACAATACTTAGCCAACGTAATACTTCTTTTTTTGTGTGTCTCTCTGGTTAGTAGTGTTACAAAGAGCTAGATTTGAGCTCTCCTGACTTCAATTTAAAAGAAAAAATAACTAGAAAAACAGAAATGAATAAAGAAGCTCTAAAACTGAATGTTAAAAAGGAGTAGGTGAGTAGCCAAGTGCTAGTCTAGTGAGACTTTACCATTCCAAGCTAATGTTCTTACTTCCTTGGTTCAAGCTTCATGGTATTTCTTGGTTTCTATAATACATTTAACCTTAGTTTTGACTACCGTAAGCTAATTTATATGACAAAGAGTAGGTTCCAAGGTATGTGATCTTGCCATATCATTCTTAGCTGGGTTCAATCATATGTTTATTGTCAGGGGATGTGGATCAACATGTTTAGGTGCTTGTATGATGTGTTTTTGTTAGTACAATTGTGTTCTTTGTCCTAAACAAAGATGCTATGGTTTATAGTAGTAAGGAATTTTAAACAAAGATGTTTTAAAAAGACTGTTGATCTGCTTATGGTTGTTGATGTTATTGCTAGTTACTACTGCTTGCGTAACCATTTACACGTCCTTACCTTGGGTCATTGGCTCAGAGACCTCTGAATTCATGAGTGGTGCTTATTCACTGTATTATATCAACTATAATGCATATTCAGCTCTTGTTCTCATTCATAGTGACCAGTTGGTCTCTGCTTGTACTTTTTCATCCTTTTGTCAGTGAACTTGCAAAATTACTACTTATTAAAAAACTCAGTAAACCTGCAAAATTTCTTGTATTCTGTAGTTTTCTTGATCTTAGGGTCATGCCTGTGAGCAATAAAGCATTTTGAAAATCTGTCAAACTTGTAGCTGAAAGCTGGATAATTGATAAGAAATTTTTCCTCTTAAAGCATGAGAAAGGTGAAAAGGAGATTTAAACAGAATGGACAAAGAAAAGGTGACTAGAGAGGGTGCCAAAGCAAGTTATCCCCTTGAACCTAGGAGAACAGAATGGTAGCCCACTTGAATGTAGGATAAGAGATTCAGAAATGTAGCCCCTGCTTGTCAACAGAAAGAGAGGAGCTATGGCTATGTAGAATACCATTTCATGATATAATTGTGCTCTATACTCTTAAAGAAGGTTTCTTCAGACACGATAATTAATACACTAGAAAGATGGACATGCTTCTGCCTTTAATTTGAATATATTTGGAGAAGAGTTTATTTGAGCGAATGCTAATTTTTATTTGGACCATTACATATTTTTCATGAATATCAGTTACACTTCAATAATAGTATAGCAACTTTGCTAATTAAATGCTATAAGTTATAAACTTTAGGTTGGTAATTTGCAAAATAACAATTTTATTCATTGGATTACTTTTACTATATTTAATAGTACACCAACTTCAGAGTAATTTGGATACTTAACTAAAGTATGAATTGCATATCTTTTTGCAAGTTTGTAGTCTCCTTTTATCTTATAAAAACAAAATTTCATATATTGTACATTTGATTTAAGTAATTTCATGTTGATGGCTGAACTAAGCTGCTCTCTTACTAATATCGTAGTGATGGAGGCAACACGAGGCTTGCAAAAAGCAAGTCTAAAGGGCTAATATATTAACAGATAGTATGAATTTTATTAGCCCACATTGGAACCTTTATGTGTTGCACTGAATTTTTGAGGGAGGAAATGCTTGGACTTTTGAAGATCACAAATTATTTACTTTCACATTGAAGTTTCTTCTTCTAAGATATTTGTATGTGTGGATGGATGCTGATAAATGCCCTTTACCAGTTTACTGGATTTTCTATTGTTTCAGTGTTTTTTCTTTTGGTATTACTCCTGAATCTTAGGAGCTAGTTCTTTTCTGTGTGTTACTTTTGTATTTACAATGTACTGGGGTTGCTTACCTTTCTTAGTGCTTTTTATTTCAGTTTTTATTACATACTAAAAAGGGTCCTTCTGACTTGCCTTCATTTTGCTTTTGAAGATGCATGACCATATAAATTGGGAGTTTTTTTCCATCAATTTTCTTTACTGTATAAATTGGGAATTGTTATTTCACATGCTGGACGAATTTACCATTGAGAAAAATGGAGGAAATGGATTTTGGCTTGCAATAGCAGAATTAGATTCTTTGCTCTTTTATTTGGTAGTCATACTGGCATCTTTGGTTGCTTAGTTGTTGTAAAGTAAGGTGATTCTTCTTCTTCTTGTGTTGTTTGTTTTTTATGTTTTATTTCTTGATAGGTAAATGCACAACTCATGGAACCACATGGAATTGAATCTTTGAATGCTGAATGCTCTGTTGTTGCTAAATTTCTGTGAATGTTCTGTTAGTTTCTTTGATTATTCCATACACTAAAGTATAATTGTTGAATGTCATGTTTTTATTGGATTCGTGTGCACTACACTGTTTTGCTGAATTTGTGTCATGATCTTGTTTTAGTGTTAGAAAATTTGGAATGATGTGCTGTTTATTTAAAAATTGGTGTTGTTTTAATCTTATGGAATAAAATGGAAATGGAAATTGGCTCTACTCTATCAAATGAAGTAGATTCCAATGCTGTTTATTTTCTGTCAATTTTTCTATTTTTATAAACTTAATCTATATATTTATATTTTGATTAATTATTAAATTAAATATGACTTCACCACAGTTTGACCTCCAATTGAATCCCGGACTGAGCTTAAGATCATGAATCTATTTGTTTTTTGGTTCTTGAAATGTATGGTTTCAATACTTGATTCTTTTTCTCCCTTGTGTTTTGATAGAAAAATTGGCAGAGAAGTGCAAAAAGGAAGAAAGAGGGAGAGGGGGGCAGTTGGCGATTGACAGTACGAGGGTTATGGTGGTTTTCCATTCATATATATACATATTATACAGATAACCGTGTTTTCTTTTGTGGGAGCAAATCTTGATCTACTTCATTATCTTCACTTGTGATATGCTTTGAGGCTATGTCTAGATTTAAGTTAATTTGGGTAAAGAATGAGATGGTTTCAGTGGGGGAGTTTGGGGGAGATAGCTGGTATTCTGGTAAGGTGAATTTTGTTGCATATGTATTAAGTTGTATTCAGAGGCAATGTTACTCTTAGTACTCTTTTGAACTTGCCAACCTTTCCTGTTCATATGGCAAATGTAAGTAAATGAAGTTTCTTCCAGTAATCTTAAATGAAGTGTCTTCCAATAATATGTTGTAAAGATACGTGACAGAAGTATAAAAGAGTTTAACAACTCCAACAATCCTAACTAACACTACTGTACATTTGGACTGCGGTTTTTTCATTTTTTGGAGTACATTGGGTTTTGCCAATTGGTGATGTTGAACTTTTGGCGAGTTGAAAAGGCAAGTTCAGTAGGTGTTGTAATGCTAATTTGGAGCATGGTCTCCCATTGCCTCATGTGGGTTCTTTCGTGGAATGCTTGGACATTTTAGGGTTGCAAAAGATTTAAGGGTTGCAAAAGATTTATTCATGACGTGAAGCTTTTATTCCTCGAAACATTTTTTGAGTGAATAAATATTTCAAGGTCGTTTTCTTTTACTGCTTTGCTTGATTTGCTTTGTCAATGTACTTTTTAGTGTGTGATTGTTTGTGTATTGTTATACACTTCTTGTGTACACGGGCGACTCCTCTTTAGCCTTTTTTTTCTAATGAAATTTTACTTAAAAAAATAAAAAACACTAACACTACTCTAAAAACTGTCTTTAATCAATGATAGTTATTTATATCATAGGGGAGGATCAGTCGCTCTATTAGGTATAAGCATCTGATACTTTGTACAATATGTAGTGCATGCAGTTATCTCATTGCTTGACAAAAAACGACCTGCATCATAAGTTTTGAGTATTTTTTTTTTAAAATTTTTTCATTTGTAAGAATTTTACTTTCAAACTAATTAATTTTTTTGACTTTTAAATGATAGAAATTATTTTACATCGAAAAAATATTAAAAAAATTAATTAATTCTATTGATAAAGGATGTATATTGAATTAAAATTAAAAAATTCTTAAAGAAATTCTCATATTCCTCCCCATGGTACAAGAACAGTGTAGATTAAAAATTTTAAAAATATGAAAGAAAAACCAAGAAGTATATGTTTAAAAAAAAAAAATACCTCCTACTTTTCTTTAGCCATGGTTCTATCAATGTTTTTAACCTTAAAAAATGTCAATGGGGTTGCTACAAGTAAAATATTCCCGCTGATAAAAATAAAGTTTGACCTAAAGTGATAATACTATATAGTAATATCAATTTTTTCAAAAATATTGAAAGGTCCTATGTCTCATTTTAAATGTTGAAAGATAGGAGGGATGAGACAAGTATCCTGGTGAAGGGTCAGCAAACCCCCACATGGAGAGGCAAGATAAGAGCTGGAGCACTATAAAAGAGATAGAAACCCTCATAATTAAGAGTTGGAATCTAGAAAAAATACGATTAGCACAAATATTTCTCCTGTAATATCGTGTAGAAAGGACTTCCTCGGCTCATCGAGGAACATAAATTAAACTTGTATCACTTGGAAAATTTATCCTATTCAGTATTCTCTATTTCTCTTTCTACTTTGTCAGAAAGCCTTAGTTTTGAGAGCAAAATCATTGGTCCGAAAACTCATCTCTAAAAATTAATTGTTGTGGGTCTTAGCTAAAGCCCAGCCCATCCTTCTTAGGCTGTCGGACTCTTTCCTTTTTAGCCCATACAATCTTTTTATATTTGAAACCAATCAATTTCTCCCTCTATTTTTTGAAAATGAACAAATACCTTAATTCTATTAATTCCCTTAAGGATGATTCTCCATCCTTAGCTTCTTTTGGTCTTTTAATACAGGATGCAAAATTTGTTACAGAGTCCTTCCAAAGTATCAATGATAGGATTCAGGTGCATTTGCAAATCCTGGGACTCCGAATCAGTACACCTAATTTCATCTCCACACACCTTAATAATGACAAAATGAAGATCCCAATCATCATCATCATCATCATTATCATTATCATCATCATGACAATGATAATGCTAATGGTTATGTCATACAAATACATATGCCTTCTTCTAACAGACATGTCTTTACGGTTGCTTTTGACCACAAGTTTGATAGGATTTCTGAGTTTGGAATTCCTTTTAATTTTTAGTCTGCGTGTGTCCAAATAGTGGGTTCCTGCAATAACTTATTGTGTCTCGCTGATTTTGCTACCTCTACTTGCGTTAGTGCTCTATATATTTATGAAGAGTCTTGTTTTACTTGAGGGAGCAAATGTGGTATCTTACTAAGCAAATGATGGCGTGCGCATAAGAAGTGAAGTCATTAGTGGTACAAATGAAGTGAAACCCTTGTTCTTCCTTTTCCTTTAGTATTAGGCATGATAATTTTGCTAAAAGCTTGAATTTTATCCCAAGTTTACATTATCCTTTTGTGGCTATAAATTATTATTTGATATCTGTATGTTAGTGTTTGTTATAGTATGGATGGTTTTACTTCTTTAGTGACAAAGAGCTAGAGTAAAAATATGACTTATAGATTGCATTTCTACTCACGGAGGTTTAAGAACAACCTTCTAATATTGCATTTCCTTAATACATATAAAATTATAGATTAATATGTGGGAGAGATAGATAATAGAATTGTGCGTTTTGAAATAGAGTAAAAGTATGACCTATAGAAAAGGGTGTTGTGATGGTATTATATAGGCTATTTATGACAATAATGGTCTATAGTTATTGTTTACTAATCTATATATTACTAAAAGCAGAAGCGTGACATTTATTGCTGCTGAGCTCCTGTTGCGCCACCTCATCGCCACGTCATTTGCCACATAATTATTTTTTATTCATATTTTTTTTTACAAATATATATATATATAGATTATTGACTTTACATATTCATCTGTGTCGGTTTTAACATATATATATATTTCTTTTTTATTTCCAATTTTCCTATAATTTTTTTACATTCACTTATTTTTTAAATATTTACACTTTCTTCAACCTTTCTTCTTCCCTTACCTTTTCATCTCCCCACTACCCTCTACTTTAATATTGTTATTCATCTTTCCCTTCATCTTCCTTTATTTGTTTCTTCTTATCCCTTTCTTCTTACTATAAATTTGTCACTCTTTTCCATTCTTTGCATAGTTTTCTCTCACAAAAAGGTTCTCTCTCTCTCTCTCTCTCTCTCTCTCTCTCTCTCTCTCTCTCTCAATGTTTTGGTGAAATTTTATTTTTTATTGCATCTCCGCTTTAGGTTGATAAATTTTTGTGTTTTTAAGAACTCTAATTTAGGTTGATACGATTTAGTTTTGTGTTTTGAGTTATTCTTATTATTATTTTGCTCTTTGATTGTTAAATTTTATCCGATTACATTATAAAAAATTAAAGATAGTAGATAAAAATAAAATAGTATTCCATTACATAGCATAATTTAGATAATTTAGTGTTTATTGTTATATCTTTTAATTTTTCTTATTTTTTTCTTCTCTTCTATTTTACTCAATATTGAAATTCAACCACATCCTCCTTATCATTAAATTATTTATATTTTTTCTCTCTCTTTTTGTTTTAAAAAATAAAAAATGTAATATTTTACTTAAATTCAAATAAAAGAAAATTGTGCTCATCAAATTGTACTCATTATTTTTAACATTTATACTTTCTCAAACCTTTCTCCTTCTCTTTACCTTTTCATCTCCCCAAACATTCTACCTTGATATCACTCTTCCTCTTTCCTTTTATCTTCCTTTATTTTGTTTCTTTTTATTATCATCCTTGTAGTATAAATTTGTCATTCACTCTTCCATTCTTTACATAATTTTCTCTCACAAAAAAGTGGTTATTTCTCACTCTTTCTCCCTCAATTTTTTGGTGGATTTTTATTTTTATTTTTCTTGCATCTCTATTTTAGCTTGATAAAGTTTTGTATTCTTTAGAACTCTATTTTGGTTGATGGGATTTAGTTTTGTGTTTTAAGTTTTTTATTTATTTATTTTTTTAATGACTTTGATTGTTAAATATTATCATATTGCATTATATATAATTAAAAATAGTATATAAGAATGTACTATTATTATATTACACAGAAATATTTGGATAAGTTAGTGTCTATTGTTATGTATTTTTTTTTTCTCATATCATTTTATTTAACATTTAAATTCAGCCACATCCCCCATATATATCATTAAATTATTTATATTTCCACTCCTTTTTTATTTTAAAATTTTTAAAATATAATATTTTGCCTAATTTAAATAAATAAAATTGTTCACATTAAGTGGAGTAATGCTAGGGAAACACTCATTCTCACATCCAATGCATCAAAGGAAGAATGAAATACAAAACAAATCAAGTTAGAAACACTAAATTAAAAAAAAAAAAAAAAACTAATAATGCATATCTAATGTCATAGAATCATCATCAAATTTTGGAAAATGATAGGTTGCCAATGGAGAGAGAGAGAGAGAGAGAGAGAGAGAGAGAGAGAGAGAGAGATGGTAAAGAAAAAAACCAATACAAAGTAATAAAGAGTAGATAAAGAAAAAAAAAAACGTCAATTAATAATCGTTGATTGGAAAAGAAAGAGGTTGTAAGGAGAAGTAAAAAATAAAATAGAGATTACCTTGTGGAGAACATTAAAAATTTTATAGTATAGTAACATAAACCGTTAAATTCACTTAAAAAATTAAATCAACAATCAACAATTAAATACAATCATAGTACTAAATTTAAATTTAAAATTAATCAAACTCTAACTATGGAAACCATATTAATCATAACTAAAAAAGAGATGTTCTCTGATAGTAGTAGAAATTACATAAGAAATAAAGTTAGAAAATTTAAAAATCCATTTTTTGACATTTCATTTAAGCTTATTTATAATATATATATATATATATATATATAATTTTCATATACTATATATTACTTTCGTAAATCTAATGAACAATGCTACCTCTCATTTATCGTCTTTGTTATACAAATCATCAGTTAGTAAATATATGATAATGGTAAGAAGCGTTACAAATGAGATCACTAAAAAAAATATATAATTAATTAGCCACTATTATTATGGAGTAGTAGTCTATAATTTTACACATAAAAAAAAGTGGAATATATAGAGTTTTCTTAAAGGTATGTGTAAAGATTTACTATATATATGTGTGTGTGTGTGTGTGTGTGTGTGTGTGTATAAAGGTAAAAAAGGTATATTCAAGGTTTTTATTAACTTAAAAACTAATGAAAAACCAATGGTTAATAACTAAAATTATAGTATTAATAAAATATTTAATGAGACCATCCTAAAAATATCATCATGCGCAACACGCGGGTATGCGACTAGTAACCTATAAAAGTTCAACGGCTAGTTTATCCATTAAAAGAGTCCAATCCAAATGCTTCACAAACGTCGCAAGACAACTACATCAAAAACTTATTACTAATTATATATATGCTCGTATTTTACAAATGTTGAGATGTAATACTATAATTGTAATATACCCATGATTTTGAAACCCAGACTGTTTAATAAACCGGGAAAGTGAGAGGTTCAAGGTATTTGAGGTCGGACCGAAATTCAACCAAGGTCAAACCGTGATGTGTCATTTAATTTTTTAATATATTTGATACTTAAATTGATTTCTATTTATTAATTTTTCATTCCTGACCAACAAGATGTGCGTGACCCAATGGTTTGTATGCTAGACATGTTATTTCACTTGCTGAGAGCAGGTTCAAGATGTGCCTTTGAGATTGATTGGATAAAAAATAATACTAGAGTAATAGGCTTGGACTTTATCAATTTAAGTTTGTCGCCATGTGAATGGGAAAAGGTTGCTTTATGGTTGATATATATCTTCCTCATCATCCTTCTAGTGACGTGTATTCATCTCTAATTCATTGTAGTAGGCAGCAATGCTTTTCAAGCCTAGAATATCTTTTTAGCCCTTATAACGTAGGAATAAGAAATTATATATTATCTAAGTTAACCAATTTGCCATCCACGCACTGCCATTGTTCAGAAATTTGTCTAGCAATATCTTTATGTTTTGCGGCATCAAGGGAATTATGGGCCATTGGGTTGATAATTTAAGATATAACATATGGCTTCTAGATTGATCAGATATCCATTATTCAGCCATATTGAAGTTTCATGAATATCTATGATTATATTAATGGAAAAATATGATTAGGCAGAGCCAAAAATTTGGTTATGCAGCAATATTTTTAAGCCCAAAAATATGATCAAAGCCGAAAGTGAACTAGATAGTTAAGTGAATAAATGGAAAATTTTGGAAATATCAGTGTTGTCCAAGATTATATTGTTTAAGTGTGAAAACAGATTTTTAGTGGGAAATTCGTGTATTGATAGGCCAATTTTTGGTGTTGCTAGGTTCTGATTCTACTGATTTATTGTGACTCAAGGGTGGTTGGTTTCATTTTTGCAACTAAGAGGTAAGTGGTATTTACTAATTTGGGGGTTTTCCCAAAACAATTTTGACTATCAAATTATTCTTAAAGCAAAGAAATATGTTGATATTCTATAAATATATTGATATTCGATAAATGTTTGATGTGCACATTGTATGGAAACGTTGACTATTTGTTACATGAAAAACTTATGGGACAACCTAAACTTATTTAAATTTGTATGTGTGGAGAAATCTTTGTATTTTTGAGTATTATGATTGGATTATTTGTTGTGAGCATCTTGAATTTGTTTTGAATCCTATGGCAAGTTGTGATTAAAAACTCAGTGTTGTATTAGTCCTTAGCAAGGGACAATCATACTGTAACTAGTCCTTAGCAAGTGACGGTCCCAGAGAAGGGGATAGTGCACATTTGGTAGCTTCTTAGCAAGGGAGTGCACTTTTAGGTTCCAAAGAAACCACCCTTAAGAAAAGGGACGCAAAAGGGGTTTCAGTCCCAAAAGAGGATAGCATAACCCTGTCAACAGGGCGTAAACGTTGACCATGAAAAAAGCCTAGGAAATTGTTTATATGATAGTGTTGGTATATTATGATGGCTCACAATATAATGATATTTTTATATGAAATATTTGAAGCTAAAATACAAATAGTTTTGCAAGTTATAACTTTTTTGTATGGAATATTTATTTAAAAGGTTGGTTCCCACACCCCAATGTTAGTGAATTCCACTTATTGAGTTATCTCACCTCCCCCTCCCCCCCCCCTTTTATCTCCCCTTACAAATATATTAGAGGGATCATTGGAGTAAAGATTATTGGAAGACAACAATTACAAATTATATTGTGAAATTGAGGATTTTATTATTAATTTTATGGTATTAAATATTGTACTGGAGAATTATTTTGAGGATATTTTATCTTTGGTGGGATTAGAGCTCTGACAATTGTGATGAGATTTTAGGTTGTTGGTTGCATTTATTTAATATTTTTATGAATTATTTAGATTGAATAGACTTTTATTATTTATGATTTTGGGGCGTTACACAGTTAACCCGGTCAGATCGGCCGGTCTGGTCTGGGTTTAAAAACAATGAATATACCTGGGATCGGTTCCCAGTTAACCCGGTCGGACCGGCCAGTCTGGTTTGGGTTTAAAAACAATGAATATACCTATAATTTTAATAGTAGACAACAAACATATAACTTATAGATTTTACATGTTTAAACATGATTAATCCATTATTCATCAATTTTTACCCAAATAATGACATGGATGAACCGGGTTCTTATAGAACCGGTCCAACGATTGATTCTCGGTTAATGAACTGGGTTCTTATAGAACCGGTCCAAGGACCAGTTCCCGGTTAAGCCAATCGGACTGGCTGGTTTGGTCCGGGTTTAAAAACAATGAATATACCTATAATTGTAATAGTAGACAACAAACATATAACTTATAGATTTTACATGTTTAAACATGATTAACCCATCAAAATAATGTCACGCATTGCACGAGCTAACGACTAGTATATATATTGATGAACACAATTATTAATATTATTATTACTATTATTAGTATACATTTTGATAGTTACCACATTTTAAATTTTCTAATTGTAAGTAATGAATTAATCTTATTTTTAAGTAATGAGCTTGATTGAAGGCCCTTTAGGTTGGTATAAGACAAATAACAACTGCGGACATGAACAATGCAAACATTTGGAATGGAGCAATTCAAAGCGCGTGAACAACGCAAACCTTTGGAGTGGAGCAATTGGAGCAATTCAAAATGCAAACATTTGCAGGATAAGACAAAACATTAATTAATAGTGTGGAACTATGTATTCATATAAAAATATATATAAAAAAATTTAATTAAAAAATGAGCACTTGTTCATAGCTTAGTTTATAATTAGACGAAAACACTATTTTGGTCCCTACATTTTGGGAGTAGTTAATTTGGTTCTTGCTATTTTCAAGTCACAATCAATTTAGTTCTTACGGTTAGATGACTAATGGAATCTGCCTACGTGACAAACGGAATGCATATGTAGCACAAATTAAATTAAAAAATAAATAGCCATGTCTTAAGGGGCCCTTCCACCACTTTTAGTCCCACGTGACCATCACATGACCCAATTATCAAAACCCTCCTCACTAGTTAGTCAGAGTGTCAGTCAGACCCGTTGAATTCAAAATCAAAATCTCCAAAATGAAATTTCAAACCCTAGTTGATGATCTGTGGTTGTGCTCCTCTTAAATGTGTCAGCAGGTGGCGAGATCGAGGCTGTGGCCTGTGGGTGGTAAGAGACAGAGAAGTGACAAACAAGAGCAGTGGAGTGTGGAGTGTGGAACATATATGGCGAGAAAGAGAAAGCTTGGTCTGAAGAGAAAGAGAAAGAGAAATTGTGAAAGCTCTTAGTGGTTTATGCCTTTGTGAACTACAGCTACTACAAGCTCTTAAGTCTAGCCATTTATTGTGTTAGTAAATAGTGAGTAGTGACTTAGTGGTGTTATAACTGATGATTGGTGGTCCACGATACACCAATCATCTTAGGTGAATTGTAAAATAGTTAAAATAATTTTTTAAATGGGAAAATCAGTTTTCTTTTAGCAATCCGGCTGTGAATGCTCTAAACCTTATAGCAATTAGGCATTCTATAGTTTTGCTACAAAATAAATTACAATAATTTTTCTATGTAGTTTTGAATTTTGTGGCTGCATCTTTTAGGTCATGGTGTTATGACCAAAGCTTTTTCCCGCTAGGCTTTGGTCATGTTGCTATATATATTGGCCTGTGGAAACTTTTTTTTTGCTATAGTTTGGTCTTGTAAATGAAGTATGATTTAGTTTTGGTATGCAAAATATTTGACGAGTTTGTTAGGTAGTTGGTTAGAGTTATTAAAAAAAAAATACAAGTATGCTTAGTTGTTTAGAAAGAAACATGAAATGGGTATTCGTAGTGCTGAAAAGTTGTATAACTTCACTAATCTTGTTTTTAAGAGCGTCTCTAGCTGCTAAAAAGTTGTTTTCTTTATATGAAGTCTGACATTATGATGATTGCTTGGCTCGAAATAGCTGACTGCTTTTATTATATTATTGCAATGCCATTATGGACATTGGCTGTGATCTACCTATAAATCAAGGATACAAAACCGATGCCCCACTTGTAGACAAGGCACCCCTAGAAGCATCCGGGATAGCCATAGGAAGTTAGGGTAGCCGCATGTGTGATGCTCGCTGCATCTTTTTTGTGTCAAATGAACATTAGCGTTATCCTCCATTTTGTTGCTGTATATTCCTCAAACATTGATAATTTTCCCATATTTGTTAAAGATATTGATTGAAATTGTGACAAGTTTGAGAAAATTCTAGGTTGATATTTCTTTGAAATTGCCGTTTGTTATTTTGTTGCATGCAACAAGTTGGAGTTTTGTGTGTGTGACAGGTTTTGTTGCTGTATTGATTGAAATTGTGACAGGTTTTCTGGCCTAGAAAGGGAAGAAAAAAAAAAAAAAAAAACATAAACTATAGCCGCGTTTAAAACGTGGCTATAGCCGTGTTTAAAACGTGGCTATAGCCGCGTTTTAAATGTGGCTAAAATAGATAACTTTCAATTACTTTTTGTTTGGCATTTGCATTGATCTGATACTACCTTATTGGCAAAAAAATTTGGGACTGAACATGTGCTTAAAACTAAATTGGGGTCTGCTACATTGGGTTATTTATTTATTGTTTCTACAAAGCAAGTTTGATGGAATATTAGTTTATTGGTACTGAACATGTGCTTATAGGTTAAACTTGAATAGTATAACATCTTATTGGTACTGAACATTTGCATTACTTTGGAGTGTGTCAAGGGTGTCTATTGGTACTGAACTAATCAAAGTTATGTTATTTTAATAAGCCAACTAACATTGTAAACTCTCAATTGCAGGTTGATTGCAAGTGTAAATTTTTTCAACTTAATGATGAGATATGTAAGCACGGCAAGGTGCTTATTCCATAGCAAAGGCAGAGAGATTGTGTCTGTCTTTCTCTCTCTTAAATAAGTCTTCTTTTCACAGAAACCTCTCACTGCACTTACCATTCAGCTTTGAACTTCTCTCTTTCTCTCTCGTTTCGTCCATTTGATTGCTCAGACACTTCTCGAAATGAGTGAACCGCGTGGACAACCACCAATTCTTCGACGGAGGAAGAACCATGTCCCAGATGACATCGTACTCAACAACATCCTTACAAGGGTACCGGTGAAATCATTGATGAGATTCAGGTGCATATGCAAATCCTGGGACTCCTCAATTACCTAAACAACAAAAACAGAGATCTCCTTCATGATAATAATGCTAGTGGTAATGTGATACATGTGCCGTGGCATCCTTTTTCTTCTGGCTGGTCTGTACGGTTGCTTTTGACTGCACCTTTGATAGGATTTATGAGACTGGAATTCCTTCTGATTTTGGGCTTGTCAAAATAGTCGGTTCCTGCAATGGCTTATTGTGTCTCACTGGTTTTAACCCCAGTAATGATAAATATTTGTGTCCTCATCCCAGTATTGATATATATTTGTGGAACCCCAGCATAAGAAAATTCAAGAAATTTCCTGATACTTGCTTAGGACAGTTAAGGTGTGTTAAACTCGGATTTGCTTATCATTCTGAGAATAATGACTACAAGGTTGTCAGGATTTCATTATCTCCTTTGTCTGGACATGAGATTGAGGTGTACACGTTAAGTTTGGATTCACGGAGAAGGTATGAAATTTTGTTACCAACCAATGTATTGATCTTGGATATAATTTTTTATTACCCATTGGTTAGTGGAGCTTTGCACTGGATGGCATATATTAATGGAGAGAATCGCAGGACAGAAGCTATTATGGCATTTGATGTCAATAGTGAGAAATTCAGAAAGCTAGAACTGCCTGATAATTCTATGATTTCTAATGATAGATGTCTTGCATTATTCAAAGGGAAATTGGCTTACATTGAATGTGGACGTATTCAACCATGTGGCTTCCAATACTCCATATAGGTGATGAGGGAGTATGGTGTGGTTGAGTCTTGGCATAAAATTTTTGTTGTACCATTTCTCCAAGTAACTTCTTGCATTGCCTTTACTGAGTATGGTTCACTTCTGGTTTGGTGCATCGATCATCAAGTAAAGAACAAGGAATTTAAGTTTCTTTTAATTGACACTGAAAATCTACATGAGAAGGAACTTGATATCCAATTTCCTTCAATCGTAACTAATTTTATGGACAGCCTTGTTTTACTTGATGGAGCGAACGTGGTATCTTACTAAGCAGATGGTGGCATGCATATAAGAAGTGAAGTCATTTGAGGTATGGATGATGTGAAACCTTGTTATTCCTTTAAATTTAGTATTAGGCTTGATAGTATTGCTAAAAGCTTGATTTTTATCCTAGGTTCACATTATCCTTTTGTGGCTATTATAAATTAGTATTTTTGTATCTATATGTGAATGGTTGTTGTGGTATGACGGTTGTTATTCCTTTAGTGTTACAGAGAGCTAGATTATAGCTCTCCTGACTTCAATTTAAAAGAAGAAATGACCACAAAAAAACCTAACTGAATAAAAGAAGCTCTAAAACTGAGAACATTGAAAAGGAGTAAGAAAGTCCTTGTATAATGACCAGGATGCCATTCCAAGGTATGTTCTCTGGGTCAAGCTACATGGTCTTTGTTGGTTTGTGAACTACATTGAACCTTAAATATTAACAATAAGAAGCTAATTTATATGGCAGAGAGTTGGTTCCAAGACAAGCGATCTTACTATATCATACTATCTCTTGCCTCTATGTGACGTATCTTGATAACGAATGCTATTTTATCATGCTTAACTGGGTTCAATCACATGTTTATTTTCAACGGATGTGTATCAACATGTTTAGGTGCTGAAATGTTGTGTTTCTGTTAGTACTATTGGTCTTTATGCTAAAGAAACATGCTATGGTCTATACTAATAAGAAATTTGTTCGCTAAACTGCAGTTTTGAGGTTGTTGAAAATAGCTGAAGTTCTTTTTTTAGTTAAAGGCTCTTCGATAGGATGTCTGCTATAGGCTGCTTCCCCCCCTTCCTTTTCACTGATCCCTTTCTTTCTACGACTTTAATCATGCTGTAAATTTTTCTTTCTTGAAAGTTCTTCTCTATATCTCTAGTGTACTAAAGTTGTACCTAATTTTTATAAATAAATCTGTACTTCAATATAAATAAATTACGAATCATTTTGATGCATCCTCACTCTCGCTTCATTTTACACTGTTACGGTTAACTAATGCGTTTAACAAATATTGCTCAAATCTACTGAAAAGCTCAAAGTTTTAGGTCGTCAAGCCTCTTTTATGTTTTTTTAAAAAAAAAAAAACTTGGTCTTATTTGTTGCAACTCCCCATATAGTTTGAACCTTGGCTTCTTACTAATCCCCCAAACCATCTTATCTTAAAACCTCTGTTGCTGTCCTGAAAGTTGCTGTGACTTGTTTCTGCACAATTTGTTAGACTTCTTTCCTACAAACCCTGATATTATGTTCAAATACAAGCTCTAAACCCTTTTACAGTTTTAAGCCCTGAAATTATCATTTATTTTTATCCTTGGCAACTTCCAATCATCAAAGATACAGCCACCACTGCACTTTCACAGAAAAAACTAAGCCCCAGAATAGCTACTATTCATTTTAATCTCTAACAACCAACAGTGATCCTGCCCCCCCCCCCCAAAAAAAAAAAAAAAAAAACTTTCACCTTCACAAACCTATTTATTGACATTTTTGGTTGGCATTTTGGTATCAATGAAACTGTCAACAGGATACTTAGTAACATCCCTATCAAACCATTAATTCAGTAACTCTGGAATATACATTTTCTTTCATGCTAGAGCCAAGAAGTTAAATGTTATTTGAGTCTCACTGCACACTTCTAGGCAGCATCACTCAATTTGCCCATGCTCTCCTACGTTAGTTTGTGATTAGAGTTGTTTGTCCTTTTTTCTTGTAATCAAACAGTCATTTTGTCCAATTGAAAAAGTTCTGACAAAATGAAAGTCAAGACTTACAAGTGATTGATTTTGGGGTATCTCTTAACCTAAAGCTTCTTGGAGCATGTTTATTTTCTTCCCCAAGTGTGTTTGATGCTTTTCTGTTGAGTGTGCTGCATGGTTGTTTGATGGATGATGACCTAGAGATAATCATGCTTGTAGTTGAAAGAAAATAATGGCTTCTCAGAATTTTGAAATTTTGTACCGAAACTAACCTAGTGGTTGAAAGAGGTACCAAGCTTGTTTGGTGAAGCTGGTATTTCTGATGATCCTTTGGTCTTGTAACCTGAAAGAGTGATTTGTTATATGTATACTAATATTAAAATGCCTAACTTCTAATACAGTTGTTGAAGTTATATATATATATTCGATAGGATTTGAAACTTTTGGTGTCCGCTCCATGATGTTGCTCTTCATTATACTATCAAGACTTCAGTTGGTTCTTTTTGGTGTAACCAGAATTAGAACCTAGGTTCCTTATTTAACAACAATAAACTAGTTGGGCTAACTTGGATTCACTGAAGTTATATATAGTTAGTTGTTGACAATGTAGATTTTTTATTAGACACTTAAATAATTACATTAACCTTCATGTTTGCTATTAGAGGCCATATATTGCTTGTATAATAGCCCTAATTATCATATTTCTTTAACATTAAGTCTTTTTAAGCATAACTAAAGGTCAGAAATCTTTGATTTTGATTGTTCCTGCACACAAGCCCATAATGGTAAATATAGAGATCAGAGAGAGATTATGAGAGAAAGAAGCTCATGAGTGGTGGGGAGCAGTTGGTATGTGGAGAGTGCCTGCTACGCAATCTGAAGAT
This sequence comes from Notholithocarpus densiflorus, assembly GCA_030021035.2. Lineage (NCBI taxonomy): Eukaryota > Viridiplantae > Streptophyta > Magnoliopsida > Fagales > Fagaceae > Notholithocarpus > Notholithocarpus densiflorus. The sequence continues at coordinate 973,537 of JARYZH020000090.1, read as the reverse complement.
TTTGTGTGTGTGTGTGTGTGTGTGCAGTAGTTGGGAGAGAATTGTGGACTAACTGAGATAAGATGAAAAATGGACAGAAAATAACTAAGACCAAAAAGAGTAGAGACTTGAGTCACCCTCACCATGTCGTTTAAGCTTTCCCACTGCATTTTATTACACCACAAACAAAGAGGATCATTTTTTATATATCAAAATTTTGTAGAGCAGGTTGATGTGTACATCTTTTTTTATTAATAAAACCAGGCCTCATATTATCTTAATTAGATGTCCTTTGCTTATTCTAAAGTTAAAACCACACTTTTAACAATAATACAAATGGATAGATTTTAGCAGAACAACAAGAAATTTTACTGCCAAACAATGGATTTTATTAACTTGTTCATAAGTATTTTGATTTTTGCTTCCCCCTCAAATGACAGTTGCATCTTCAGTTAAATTCTCACATTAGCAACCTGGTGTGGTTTATTGAAGGATGAGCAAGGGAAAAAAACAATGATAGGATCCCTGTGATGCAAACTAGTAGCTGTAGTTTATACATGCATTCTCTAATTTTGATTAAAGTTTCCAGATAGTATGAATTTTATTCGCCCACATTGAAAACTTTATGTTTTGCACTCATTTTTGCGGGAGGAAATGCTTGGACTTTCGAATATCACGAACTATCTACTTTCACATTGAAATTTCTTCTTCTAAGATATTTGTGTGCGTGGATGGATGCTGATAAATGCCATATACCAGTTTACTGGGTTTTCTATCATTTCAAGGTTTTTTTTTGGTATTATTTCTTAATTTTAAGAGCTAGCTTCTTTTAATAATATCTGCGTGTTACTCTTGTATTTACAATGTACTTGGGTTGCATACCTTTCTTAGTGCTTTTTATTTCGATTATTATTATATACCAAAAACAGTCCTTCATACTTGCCTTCATTTTGCTTTTGAAGATGCATGACCATATAAACTGGGAATTTTTTATTCCATCAATTTTCTTTACCATATAAATTGGGAATTGTTATTCACGTGCCGGATGAATTTACCGTTGGGAAAAATGGTGGAAATGGATTTTGACTTGCAATAGCAAATTTGGTAGTCATACCGGCATCTTTAGTTGCTTTGTTATTGTAAAGTAAGGTGATTCTTCTTCTTCTTCTTCTGTTTGTTTATAGATGAGTAAATACACAGCTCATGGACCCACATGGGATTGAACCTTTGAGTGCCAAATGCTCTGTTATCGCTGAATTTCTGTGAATGTTCTGTTATATTCTTTGATTATTTTATACACTATACAGTATAATTGTTGAATGTTATGTTTTTTATTGGATTCATATGCACTATACTGTATTGCTGAATTTGTGTCATGATCTTGTTTTAGTGTGAGACAATTTGGAATAATTTATTTGAAAATTGGTGTTGTTTTAATCTCATGGAATAAAATGGAAATGGAAATGGAAATTGGCTCTTGATTCTAATGCTGTTTATTTTCTGTCAATTTTGCTATTTTTATAAACTTAATCTATATATTTATATTTTGATTCATTATTACATTAAATATGACTTCACCATGGTTTGACCTCCAGTTGAATCCTGGACTGGGCTTAAAATCATGAATCTATTTATTTTTTGGTTCTTGAAATGTATGGTTTCAATGCCTAATTCTTTATCTCCCATTCACAATTTTTTGTTTTTTTGTACAGATGACCGTGATTTCTTTTGTGGGGGAAAATCTTGATCTGCTTCATTACCTTCAGTTGTGATTTGCTTTGAGGCTATGTCTAGATTGAAGTTAATTTGGGTAAAGAATGAGATGGTTTCAATGGGGGGAGGGGGGTTGGGGGAGAAAGCTGGTATTCTGGTTATTTGAATTTAGTTGCCTATGTATTAAGTTGTATTCAGAGGCAATGTTACTCTTAGCACTCTTTTGAACTTGCCAACCTTTATTATTCATATGGCGAATGTAAGTGAATGAAGCATCTTCCAATAATCTTAAATGAAGTGTCTTCCAATAATCTGTTGTAAAAATACGTGACAGAAGTGTAACTGAGTTTAACGACTCTAACAATCCTAACTAACATTACAGTATATTTGGACTGCGATTTTTTCATTCTTTGGAGTGCATTTGGTTATGCCAAGAGGTGTTGTTGAACTTTTGGCGAGTTCAAAAGGCAAGTTCAGTAGGTGCTGTAATGCTAATTTGGAGCATGGTCTCCCATTGCCTCATGTGAGGTCTTCGGCGTGAGAGAGGAATGCTCGGACATTTTAGGGTCGCAAGAGATTTATTCATGACATGAAGCTTTTATTCCTCGAAACATTTTTTGAGTGAATAAATGTTTCAAGGTAGTTTTCTTTCACTGCTTTGCCTGATTTTCTTTGTCAATGTACTTTTTAGTGTGTGATGTTGGTGTATTATTATACACTTCTTGTGTACACGGGTGACTCCCCTTTAGCCTTTTTTCTAATGAAATTTTGCTTTTAAAAAAGAAAAAAACACAAACACTACTATAAAAACTGTCTTTAACCAATGATAGTTATTTAACATGATATCATAGGGGAGGATAAGTACCTCTATTAGGTATAAACATCCTATGGTTTGTACAATATGTAGTGAATGCAGTTGTCTCATTGCTTGACAAAAAAACAACTTGCATCATAAGTTTGAGTATTTTTCCTTTAAATTTTTTTCATTTGTAAGAATTTTATTTCAATCTAATTAATTTTTTTTTGTACTAATTTAAATGATAGAAATTCTTTTACATCGAAAAAATATCTAAAATATTAATTAATTCTATTGATAAAGGATGTATATTGAATTAAAATTATAAAGTTTTTAAAGAAATTTTCATATTCCTTCCCATGGTACAAGAACAGTGTAGATTAAAATTTTTAAAAATATGAAGAAAAAATCAATAAGTATATGTTTATAAAAAATACCTCCTACTTTTCTTTAGCCATGGTTCCATCAATGTTTAACCTTAAAAACCGTCAATGGGGTTGCTACAAGTAAAATATTCCTGCTAATAAAAATAAAGTTTGACCTAAAGTGATAATACTATTTAGTAATATCAATTTGTGGTGGGCCTTTTGTGGTTAAGGTGGGCTGGGCTGCTTCCTGCGGTATTGGGCCCAAGTATTCTGAGTAAGGGAGTTGGGACAGGTCCAACTGCAACTCAATTTGGTCCGGCTTGTGCGCAAACTATGTCTCGTCTGCCAAGAGCACGCTTACGGCAGGCAAAACGTGGTGCTTATCCACTGTTTCTGCCGCAGAAGGAACTTTTCTCCAGATTCTGCCGCAAAAGGAACTTTTCTCCAGTTTCTGCCGCAGGACTGACTTTTCTTCTAGTTTCTACCGCAGAAGGAACTTTTCCCCAGTTTTTGCCGCAGGACTGACTTTTCTCTAGTTTCTGCCGCAGGACTGACTTTTTTGCTATACAACAAAACTTTCTAATAAAGCTTCCTGCTACGCAATAAGGCTTTCTGCCGTAAAGCCTTTTTCTGTGTAATAAAGCTGTCTGCCGTGCTTTAAAGCTGTCTGCTGTGCTTTAAAGCACTGTTTGCTGTGCTTTAAAGCTGTCTGCCGTGCTTTAAAGTCTTCTACCGTGCAGTAAAGCCTTTTGCAATGTGGATGACTACTCTTTGTTTTTACAGCAGAAATACTTTTCTACTTCCTACACATAAACAAATCTAAAACCCAAAGAAAATACCCATCAAGCAAATGTTAGTTTAAGTGGGTTAGCATATTCTCAAATATATATACATACATATATGAGTATATATACTTATACGTATTCACATATACATATATAAAATATATGGTAGAACATGAGAAACAAGATATATGTATATATATACTTATGACAGGATAATGATTAGTTTGTGTCAAAAGTAAAACACATAATAACACGGTAAACATAATGAAAAGGTGCTACAGTAGAATAAGTAGTACAACAAGTAAAGATACCACAGCAGGACAACTGATGCAGCAAACGTGATAAAAAACGTGCTATGGTAGGATGACTAAATAATATAAGTTATAATGAGAGAAATCAAATATATTTGCAATCAAAATCAAGTATTGAATCTTCCCATAGGATAAGTAAACCAAGAAAGAACCCAAACCCCAAATTGAACAACCTTGTCATAGGCTTTTGCCATCAAAGTTGTGCATTTTGGAGAATAGGCCTAAATGGCTACTAGCTATTACTTTTGGGGACATTAAAGAGTGCGTTTGCTAAGAGGGAGGGAAAATATGGTTTATTGATGCATGCCTCTATTCCTGCCGCGTTTTCTCTCTTCTTTTTACAACTTTCTTTCTTTCTCTCTGTTCTTTTACTCTTAATTTCTTACTACTCTCTTGCCGTGGGTTGTTCCCCATTTTGGTCTTTTCTTTTCTTGGGTTCCTCTCTCCAAGTGCTTACTACTCTCTTACTATGGGTTTTTCCCCTTAGGTGCCTCCGCCCCCTTAGGTCCCCTTCTTTCGGTGTTTTTCTCTCTTCCCCTGTTTTTCCTCCTCCATCCGGTCCCCCCAATCTGCCGTGGTTACCTTCCTATTATAGTGAACTCATTCAATGGGATTTCTCCCTTTTACCCTTAGGGCTTCACCAACTGTTTTTGGTTTGTTGTGGGCATCCTTTCAAGATTACCCACCCACCCATTGGTTGCCCCTGCCATTGCTCAGTACAGTACATGTCTGCTTCACCACTACTCATTTCACGATAAAATTCTCTTTTGTTTGTTCCTGCTGTATACCTCTACCTCACTACCTAGCTCTATGGCATGCATCAGATGGTCCCAACCATTTATTACTTCTTTTGGGTAAGATACCATCCCAGCAGGATATATTCCCCAAAAGAAGTCACAATAGGAAACCAAATATAGACCCCCTTTTCCCCCCACCACCAAACCACTTCCTCTGAATCCCCTTGACCGTGGGCCCACCTCCCTTGTATTGGCTAGGTACAGGTTGGTGGTGCCCCAGCCCTTCTGTGCTTGCTCCACTGTCTTCTGTTTTTTGTCTGCCACGTTGTTCCTGCCGTAGCAGATTAGTTCTGTTTCATTCTATCGCGTGTTTTGTCTTATGTCTTCATACGTTTCCTATTACGTTTGTCATTTTCCTTTGGTTTGGCTTTTCTTTCTTTCACGTGATTCCTGCTGCTGACACTTCCTGCTGCTCCTTATTTCTTCATCGTGCTTCTTCATATCAGTTTTCACACCTATCCATTTATACAAAAGAATTTGGGCCTTTATGGGCCAAATAGTGTTGACTGGATCAAAAGGGTCTTGGGCCCAATTTGTCTTTGTCTGTCGAAGTCATTCTGCCAAAGAACTGTATTCTGCGGCAGATTTGTATTCTGCGGCAGATTTGCATTCTGCTGCAGATCCCTTTCCCTTGCACTTCTTTCTTTGGACCTTTCTTGTTCTTCGGTCTTCTTGGTGGGTCTTTGGGCTTTACTTTTCATTTGGGCTTTCCTCTGTATGGGCCTTTGGGCATGGATTCAAAAAATAGGCATCAACATTCAGCCCCCTGAGCATATGGATTGCTCCTGCGATTCATATGCAAAAACTTATGCAGTTTTCTTTTGTGGGTTGTTTCACAACTCACATGCAAATGCTTCTCTTCTTTTCTTTGCGGGCCTATTGTTTCAACTTTTACTCTCCTTAGGCAAATCATTCTCTTTCTTTCTGCAAATTCATGACCCTCTAAGGGTAGCCAAAAAGTTGTTGTTCATGACAGTAGTGGTTTTATTGCTGTTACCCCAAAGCGAGTTTGTTGCAAACTTTGACTCTTTTGGGCCTGCCATATGCTTTCCCAATTCCAATAGCCCAGTACTATCATTGGGCTTGTACTCATGTTGTTTTGGGCTTCCTTGGCCCATTTCATCGCTTTTGGGCTCCTTTGTCCCATTCGGGCTCCTTTGTCCCATTTTATTCTTTTGGGCACCCTCGACCCGTTTCATCACTTTCGGGCTCATTTGTCCCATTTTATTCTTTTGGGCATCCTTAGCCTATTTCATCACTTTCGGGCTCCTTTGTCCCATTTTATTCTTTTGGGCTCCTTTGTCCCATTTTATTCTTTTGGGCGTCCTTGGCCCATTTACTAACTTTGCATTCCCATGGGCTTTTACTAACTTCATTAGGCTTCCCTGGCCCAATTACCTTATTCTCATCTTTGGGGTTCATGAGCCTACCATTAACCCCTTACTCTCTTTGTTTACATTACTTTGGGCCTGCAGTGGCCCATTCTCACTTTTCTATATCATATACTGCCCATGGGTATGCTATTTCTCTCTTTCCGGGCTTCTTTAAGCCCATTTGCCTCCTCAACACCCATTTGTTTATTTCATGGGCTTGTGATCCATTATTCCTGCTATTCGAGCTTAATGATTTTCTTCTCAATTTACTAACTCTTTTCTTCCCATATTGTTGGGCTTCTTCTTGCTATTAGGCCCCCTTGCCAAAAGTGGGCATCAACATTACACTCATTCAAAGGGATTGTCAATAATGATGATGTGTGCATCCTTCTCTTCTTTATCATTCCCTTGCTTGTTTCTTGGTTTGCTTCTTGGAAATTTATTGTGATCTTGGACTTCTGCAATGGTACTCATTTCTTTATATCTGCGGCAATTTGTATACTTATTTCTTCACGTTTCTGCAGTAGCGCGTACTCATTTCTTTGCTTTTGGGGGACAAATACTCATTTTTCTACTTCCACAGGATATGTAGACACTTTCTGCTGCAATACATGCACTTATTTATCTTCATTAATACACCTTTTACTCTGCTTCTACTAGAGCAGCATCTATAGTGGCAGATTCTGCGGCAGAAGAATTAGGCTTGACTGAAAAGAGTTTCATCAAAATAGTTCCGCCACATCACTTTCTTCAAGTAGAGTTCTTTCACAAGAGGAAAGCTTCCTCTAGGTGTGTAGATCAAAAGGTGGCTTCGCACCCTTTTCTTGTGCCTTCTTCTTCTGTTTGCATTCACATATCTTCATTTCTTTTGCTCAAAACAAAGCGTAGAGCTGACATTGCAAGCCCTCATCATAGTAGAGTACTCTTTCATTTGTTGATAATACTTTCTGTTGTTTTGAAGAACACACATATTCTTTGCCAGGATGAAGTTTCTGCGGAGAAGGATGTTGGGTCTTGTAGAAAGGCAAGTTTCTTTCAGTGATAATGTATTTATGGAAGGCCTCTGTATTCAGAGCTACTACTAACATGGGCAAATGTATTGTTGTAATAGTAGAGGACCTTTTAGCCCCCAAGATCATCAATACTCTTGTACCTTTGCTGTTTGCATTGCGGGCTGTTTCTAATTCTGCCATAAATTCTAGTTCTGCTGCAAAATTGATCTTTCGGCAGGAGTGACTGAGTCTGCCACTCATTTTAAGGCGCTTACAGGTGGTGCCACTATAGATATTTTTCCAAGGGGAAATGAGGATGCTTTCATGAGAAATCTTCACTTTCTAAACACTTTCTTTGTCATTCTGCCACAGCAACTATTGCTTCCTTCATGTTTACTTTTTTCTTCTTTAACATATTCTTCTTGTCATTCTGCCATAGCCGCTGTTGGTGAGTATATCCCTGCCTTTTTTGATGAAAAGGTATAGATGTTGTTGTGAACTAGATCCCTTAACTTTGTTGTAGTCTTCTGCAGATCTTATTTCTCCCAATTCTTCTTTCTCATGTTGCTAAGCTTGGCAGTGTCTTTCCAATTCTTGTGGAAGGTGGTCTGCCACTGAATGCATTGCTAGAGAGATGTTTGGACTTCATTATTGATTTCCACCTTTTGTTTCTGCTGCGAGTTCCTTTGTCACTCAGCTTTTCTGCGGAGCACTCTTGAAGCCTTAAAGTCTCATGAAGAGCATTTATTTTCTGCTGTAGTGCTTGTTGGTTCACCTTTACATATGTTTCTACCGGAGTGCTTGTAGGCCTTCTCTTCTTGCTTCCTTTCTTTGCTTCTTTGATATTTGCCACAACAAGGGTGGTAGAATTTCTTCTCATGAATTCATTGCTGCATAGACTTTATATCGTGTGAGAACTTATTATCCAATTGCTAGTTGATGCTTCTGCAGAAGATAGATGATGTTTCTGCTTTATCGCAGACTAGAATGTTACTTGACCATGGTAGGTTGCAACAAATTGCATGAGTGCTGCACTATGCTATATCATGAAGTTTGAAGTTGCTACAGATTAAGTGGCAGATGGATGTATACTTGCTGAAGTGCCACAATCAATACTTATTTCATGGTGGGTAATGTTGCTACTGCATATTGATACTCTAAGCGCTTTGCGGAAGACTTTCTAAATCTGCTGCAGAATAGGCCTTAGCCCCCTAGCATATGAGATAACTGGATGAGTCTTTAGCTTTTTGAAGAAGGCTTCTCCTATTTGCCGTAGAATAATACAGCCCCCAGCGTAATAAGTCCTTAGCTTTTTGCAGAAGCCTTCCCAGATTTGCCGTAGACTGAGACTTAGCCCCCCCAGCATGTGAAAATAAGTCCTTAGCTTTCCGAAGAAGCCTTCCCAGATTTGCCGCAGACTGAGACTTAGCCCCCCAGCATGTGAGACAATTAAATGGGCTTGATGTCATACTTAGATCACCTTCTCTTAGCATTGATGCTACTGATAAAGCTTTTCAAGATAATAAGAGATCTTCTTTTGCCAAAATAGATAGTTTTATAATAAGATCACCTCCGCCATGTGGTTCATGCATTCTTCAGTAAATATTTTTTTTTGGATGCCGTGGATCTACAAGTTGCCATATTGTAAAAATTCTTCTTTGCTAGAGAATTTTGGGAAAGAGTTACTTCCCAAGCATGCTTTGGCTTCGTTCCACCGCAAGCACAATTGCTTCCCAAGTATCTTCTGCTACATATGGCTATAGCTTTTCTGCAGATTATTTCCAAAGACTTGCGATCATGGATCCTTTGCGGGTTGGATTGAGTGTAGCCCCCATTATAGGCTTTTGCCAAGAACTTACAACCATGATTCCTTTGCTGGTTTCTAGCCAACAATTCATAACCACGACCTTTTTGTTGGCTTTTGCTACTAAGACCCATATTTCATGGGTTTCTTCTTTGCTTGCTTTGAGTATGGGCATATTTAGATGCAGTTTGCTACGTCTCTTACTTCACGGTTGGCTAGTAATAGCCAAAGGTTAGCGGCTTCTAATATAAAATTTTCCCATAACGTACCCACATCATGCTTTTTTGTTCTTGCGGCAGAATGCCCTTGCAGCAGAACACCTTCAATACAAAACCACGTAATAGTTTTCTGCAGCAATAAGATAAGCAACTCTATTTACTGCAGAATGTGTGTGAGCAATTGTTTCTGCCATTTCCCTCTTGTACACAAGCTAAAAGAAGGAGCTTTGAGTTTGTCACTATTGTAGAGTTCTTCTAGGGTGAGACATGGGTATTAATGAGCTTCACAACTTGAAAAGTGATGGTGGAGTTGTGCATTACAAGTGATCTGATACATTCTTTCTAGAAATATCATAAAGATCATGATCATTAATGCCACTTTAGGCATAAATCCTCTGAGGTGCTTCAAAGAAAACTTCTCAACTCTTCAAGGTTGTTGAATTGGTTTGCTAGACCCGATAATGGTGGGCCAGTAGTAACCCATTTGTAGTAGGCATCTGTACAACTTTTTCTTCCCCTGGCGTTCCCCACACTCTCCTTTTAAGCTTATATCTTTTAGTGTGCTTTTGTGGTAGGATACCTTCTGTTAAGTACTGTTTGAATGGGCTTCTCTAGTCTTTGCTGGTGAACACAGCATAACTTTTCGCTTTGTCTGCCGCAAGCTGGGAAGTCCCACATTGGGTTTGGACTTGATCTGCGTCTTTACCCATACTTGGTCAATAAAAGCCTGCCCTCTGAAGTCTGCGGTAAAGGTTGACCTTTTTGCAGGATCCGTAAGTCAAGATCCCACCTGGCATCCTGCGGAACAATTCTCCTTTTACCAAGGTGTAATCTTCTAGCACCTTTAGTTCTGCAACGCCTTCTTCTTTCATCAAGGCCTCCCTTATGGGAAACCGCCAATCTCCTTCACATTGTTCCTCTTGGAACATTTCTTTCAACATCTCCATAATAGATTCTTTCCTCTTGCTGACTTCTATCCTAGTGCTATCCCCTTCGAAAATTATTTGTGAGCCTAATGCAGCCAATGCATCCGCAATCCGGTTTTCGTTCCTTGGAGTATGTTCTATTTGAAAGGCTGAAAACTTTTCCTCCATCTTCTGGGCCATTGCTCTGTATGAGGCTAGGCTGGGTTCCTTTAGGGAGAAGCTCCCCTTGGCCTGGTAGACCACCAGGTTCGAATCACCCATTACTCTTAAATGCTTGACTCCCATTTCAATGGCCATGGCTAGCCCAGTTAGATAGGCTTCATATTCTGTCGTGTTGTTTGAACAGGGGAATTCCAGTTTGAATGATAGTGTCACTGCCTCATCTTCTTCATTGGCACAAAACTACTTCCACTACTCCTGATTGAGTGGTAGAAGACCCATCAAATTTCATTACCCATTGCTCTCTGACTTCTCCTGCCATAGCCACCTCTCTTGGGTCCTCATCATCCAACGAGAATTCTTCTTCTCCTGGGAATTGTACCAGCAAGTCTGCTATGGCTTGGCTCTTTACTGCTTTGGGCGTTCCCGCTTTCAAGTTGTATTGTGACAATTATAGCAACCACTGGGATATTTTGCTAAAGAGGATTGGCTGCCGCAACAAGGCTTTGATTGCGTGAGACTTAGTTATCAGCCACACTTCATAAGTTAGGAAATAATGGCGTAGTCTCTGTGAGGCATATACTATGGCCAGGCATGTCCTTTCTGCCCTTGGGTAACGAGTCTCTGCATCCTTTGGTGCCATTTTGATCTGATTGTATTCACTGAATTCGTCCATGAATGAAAACATGGCACTGCTTGCCGCAGAATCTATCAGTAAGTCCATGTTTGACAGTGGGAATTCGTCTTTTCGGCAGGCCCTGTTGAGATTTCTAAAATCTACTAAACACCTTATTTGACCGTTCTTCTTCTTTACTGGCACTATGTTGGACAACTAGCGCGGGTGCTGAATGGGCTTAATGAATCCTGCGGCTAGCAATTTCTGTACCTCCTTGACTATTTGCCCTTTTATCTTAGTGTGGAATGTCCTGGCAGGCTGAAATTTTCTGCTATAAAATATTCTGCAGACAAACATTCTGCACTTCTAAAATTCAGCAGATTCTACTGTGAACAATTTGCCGAAAGATCTGCACTTTGGCTTCTGAAACTTTCTATTACGAAATATTCTGCAGATGAGCATTTTTTGAAATTCAGCAGATTCTGCTGCGAACAGTCTGCCGAAGGATTTGCACTTTCTGCTACAAAATTTCTGTGGAGGGACATTTTGTACTTCTAGAGAAGTTTGCTGAGGGATACTTTGCGGAGGAAATAATGATTCGCAACAGTATAGTAATGATGAAAGTTTTCCTTTGGCTATTATAGCTTCATTTTTTGTTTCTAGCTTTTGGTTCTTGAGGGGAAGTAGAGCTAGAATCATTAGCATGGAAAAAATGATTGAAACCTTGTGAGGGGATGAAGTGATTTTTCTCCTCTAAGTGCTAAACTCGAAGGTGGAGATGGAGAGAGTTTAGAAAGCTTCTAGTGTTTCCTTAAAAGAAATGAGAGCAAAAAGGTGATAAGTGGCTTAGAAAGCTTTTAGGAGAGCTGCATGTTTGAATAAGTGGCTTGCCACATGTCTTAAAATGCATGACAAGCAAAACAAGTGGCATTTAAAAGATAGGACCAAATATTGTATAGACCATCTATTGTAGAGTTCTCAGGATATTTTTGTTGTAGAACATTCTCCTGCAATATTCTACCATAGCATTTTGCTCATGATACTGCTCTGTTTTAACGTTGTTGTGTCCTGTTACATATTTTTGCTACAGTACTGTCCTGCTGTAACGTTGTTGTATTCTGCCACAGAATTCTGCTACGGTACTGTCCTGCTGTAACGTTGCTGCATTTTGCCACAGAATTCTGCTACGGCACTATCCTGCTGTAACGTTGCTACAATATTCTGAGAATATAGCTTGGAAGGTTCAAGAACATCTGCATGTCTTGCTTTGGTAAGGGCTTGGAAACATGTTCGCGAGGGAGAAATATCTCATTCTCCCTATCTTGATCCCAACTCACCAGCGGAGTCGCCATTTTAATGTAGTGGGCCTTTTGTGGTTAAGGTAGGCTGGGCTGCCTTCTGCGGTATTGGGCCCAAGTATTTTGAGTAAGGGAGTTAGGACCGGTCCAACTGCAACTCAATTTGGTTCGGCTTGTGCGCAAACTATGTCTCGTCTGCCAAGAGCACGCTTACGGCGGGCAGAACGTGGTGCTTATCCTCTATTTCTGCCGTAGAAGGAACTTTTCTCCAGATTCTGCCGCAAAATGAACTTTTCTCCAGTTTCTGCCGCAGGACTAACTTTTCTTCCAGTTTCTACCGCAGAAGGAACTTTTCTCCAGTTTCTACCGCAGGACTGACTTTTCTCTAGTTTCTGTCGCAAAAGGAACTTTTCTCCAATTTCTGTTGCAGGACTGACTTTTCTGCTATACAACAAAACTTTCTAATAAAGCTTCCTGCTATGCAATAAGGCTTTCTGCCGTAAAGCCTTTTGCTGTCCAATAAAGCTATCTGCCGTGCTTTAAAGCTGTCTGCTGTGCTTTAAAGCTGTCTGCCGTGCTTTAAAGCCTTCTGCCGTTCAGTAAAGCCTTTTGCAATGTGGATGACTACTCTTTGTTTTAACTGTAGAAATACTTTTCTACTTCCTGCACATAAACAAATCTAAAACCCAAAGAAAATACCCATCAAGCAAATGTTAGTTTAAGTGGGTTAGCATATTCTCAAATATATATACATACATATATGAGTATATATACTTATACGTATTCACATATACATATATAAAATATATGGCAGAACATGAGAAACAAGATATATGTATATATATACTTATGGCAGGATAATGATTAGTTTGTATCAAAAGTAAAACACATAATAACACGGTAAATATAATGAAAAGGTGCTACAGCAGAATAAGTAGTACAACAAGTAAAGATACCACAGCAGGACAACTGATGCAGCAAACATGATAAAAAACATGCTATGGCAGGATGAATAAATAATATAAGTTATAATGAGAGAAATCAAATATATTTGCAATCAAAATCAAGTATTGAATCTTCCCATAGGATAAGTAAACCAAGAAAGAACCCAAACCCCAAATTGAACAACCTTGTCATAGGCTTTTGCCATCAAAGTTGTGCATTTTGGAGAATAGGCCTAAATGGCTACTAGCTATTACTTTTGGGGACATTAAAGAGTGCGTTTGCTAAGAGGGAGGGAAAATATGGTCTATTGATACATGCCCCTATTCCTGCCGCGTTTTCTCTCTTCTTTTTACAACTTTCTTTCTTTCTCTCTGTTCTTTTACTCTTAATTTCTTACTACTCTCTTGCCGTGGGTTGTTCCCCATTTTGGTCTTTTCCTTTCTTGGGTTCCTCTCTCTAGGTGTTTACTACTCTCTTACTATGGGTTTTCCCCTTAGGTGCCTCCGCCCCCTTAAGTCCCCTTCTTTCGGTGTTTTTCTCTCTTCCCCTGTTTTTCCTCCTCCATCCAGTCCCCTCAATCTGCCGTGGTTACCTTCCTTTTATAGTGAACTAATTCAATGGGATTTCTCCCTTTTACCCTTAGGGCTACACCAACTGTTTTTGGTTTGTTGTGGGCATCCTTTCAAGATTACCCACCCACCCATTGGTTGCCCTTGCCATTGCTCAGTACAGTACATGTCTGCTGCACCACTACTCATTTCACGACAAAATTCTCTTTTGTTTGTTCCTGCTGTATACCTCTACCTCACTACTTAGCTCTATGGCATGCATTAGATGGTCCCAACCATTTATTACTTCTTTTAGATAAGATACCATCTCAGCAGGATATATTCCCCAAAAGAAGTCACAGCAGGAAACCAAATATAGACCCCCTTTTTCCCCTACCACCAAACCACGCCCTCTGAATCCCCTTGACCGTGGGCCCACCTCCCTTGTATTGGCTGGGTACAGGTTGGTGGTGCCCCGGCCCTTCTATGCTTACTCCACTGTCTTCTGTTTTTTGTTTGCCACGCGTTCCTGCCGTAGCAGATTAGTTCTGTTTCATTCTGCCGTGTGTTTTGTCTTATTTCTTCACGCGTTTCCTGCTACGTTTGTCATTTTCCTTTGGTTTGGCTTTTCTTTCCTTCACGTGATTCCTGCTATTGACACTTCCTGCTCCTTGTTTCTTCATCGTGCTTCTTCATATCAATTTTCATGCCTATTCATTTATACAAAAGAATTTGGGCCTTTGTGGGCCAAATAGTGTTGACTGGATCAAAAGGGTCTTGGGCCCAATTTGTGTTTGTTTGCCGAAGCCATTTTGCCAAAGAACTGTATTCTGCGGCAGATTTGTATTCTGCTGCAGATCCCTTTCCCTTGCACTTCTTTCTTTGGACCTTTCTTGTTCTTCAGTCTTCTTGGTGGGTCTTTGGGCTTTGCTTTTCATTTGGGCTTTCCTCCATATGGGCCTTTGGGCATGGATTCAAAAAATGGGCATCAACACAATTTTTACAAAAATATTGAAAGGTCCTATGTCTCATTTTATATGTTGAATGGTCCTATGTCTCATTTTATTTCTATTCAACCAACCGTTCTTGGGTAAAAAATAGTTTACTTTCTTAATGTTTGCATAATCAATCCTATCTGTTTGGGTGTCCGAGATGTCTATTAACTGTTGATTTGTGCAGAGATGTCAATAAATTACAGATTCCAGCATGCATATAACTCAATAAAATTCAACATGCAACCATCAATGGGAAACGATTCTAGCCTGCTGCCTGAAAGCGCAAACAACTCTATTGCTACGCCAAAAACAAAATTATGAATATATGGTATGAGTATGACTCAAGCTCAATATAGCTTTATCCTACTTGGAAGTCAATTTTATGAAACAACTCTATATCATAGAAGTGCCAATTTGAGGAACCACATCCCCAAGAAGTCCTTAATTTTATTTGTTATTTTATTAAGTTTGGTTGGTGAGAGAGCTGGGAAATTAAAAAAAAAAAAAAAAAAAAAAATTAATTTCTTTTATTTTTAGTGTTTTTGTTTGAATTTAAAATTCTTGTTTTTGTGCTATTTTGATTTAAGTTCTCAACCTTATTTGTTATTTTCCCTTTTTCAGTTTGTTGCGAAGGTGTTTAATTGCTAAATAAGATGAAGGAAAATAAAAGAAAGTGGGGGTAGAGTTTTTAACAATAATATAAATGGATAGATATTAGCATAACAACAACAAATTTTTTTTTTTTTTTTTTGAGAAAGTAACAACTAGAAATTTTACTGCCAAACAATGGATTTTGTTAACTTGTTAGTAAGTATTTGGATTTTTTCTTTCCCCTCAAATGACAGTTGCATCTTTAGTTAAATTCCCCCATTATGCAACTTGGTGTGGTTTATTGAAGGATGAGCAAAGGAAAAAAAACAATGATAAGATCCCTGTGATGCAAACTAGTTGCTGTAGTTTATACATGCATTCCTCATTTTTCCAACATAACCTTAAATTTTCATTCTCCCCAAAATTGGGGAGGAATAAGAGAGAATGAAATGAAGTTTAATGAAATTTCCAATGAAAATTCTAAAATAAACCTAAACATTCTTCTTTTTAATTTAAAAATTAAAAAAGAGGGTATAATAGAAATTTTATTATAAAATTATTCATTTCCATACATTCTTTATAATTCCCAAATAAGGCGATTTTACATTCTATTCCTTTATTTTAAAACATCCAAACAAGGTTATTTGATTCAATTTGATTAATTTCTTTTCCATTCCATTACATTCATTTCTATTCCTTTATGATTTACTTGTTTCATTCCATTACATTCCTTTATGAACTCCCAAACAAAGTGTGAAATGTGGATCAATGGTGCTTGCACCATATGGGATCTCCTAGCCCAAAATTAAGGAGTGGAAAGTAGAGCAACATTTTCAATCCTATATGTTTGAGTGTCCAAGTATGTTTATTTAACAGGAGGTAAAAATACTTTTGAAAAAAAAAAAAAATCAGGAGGTAAAAATACTAATGACTTGTGCAAGGATGTTAATAAATTTCATATTCCACCTTGTTTATAAATCAATACAATTCAACATCCAAGTATCCAATTATCTAGTGTGGAGATAGGATTTTAGTTTAGGGCCAAGATCAAACGACTAGCTTGCTAGCAAAATTAATATAAAAAAATAATTGATATTAACCAAAATAAATATAACAAATTTATTCTTCACTTAATAAATTTTTTTCTTCAAAAAATTTAAAATTTTACCGTCACTAAAATTTCATTCCAAAGATATTTAAAAAGTAGTAAAATTAAAATTTAATTCTTATAATAATTTTGTATTTTAAACAAAACTACACATTACATATTGTCCCTACCACAAGTGACAATTTAACCGAATCAAATATAAGTTGCGTTTGAAATTAGAGTTTAAAGTCAACTTATTTTACTATTTAACTTATTTTTGCTACTATTCATGAGTTCCATTGCACATTTTGGTATTATTCATGAGTCTCACTGTACTATTTCAACAAGCTTTACTTTTATCTACAATACTTTTAGCAAAAATTTTCAATTTCAACTAAACTAGCTAGCTAGCATTGACATACGGGATAGTTAACAAATATTAAATAATTTTAGGCATCTATTACCTCTAGCTTTTTTTTTAGTATTTACTCCATCTATCTGTAGTTTGCATAGAAGTCTCAACCATGTTGCCACAATCCATAAATGAAAAATAAATAACATTATTAATCATGTAAATTCGGTTAAATCCATATCTATACATTGCTATATATTCTAAACCTTACCTCTATATATTTTTCTAGTCTTATCCACCAAAAACCACACTCCAAATAACCCTAATTCCTTCCATAAACTTACAAACTACCGAAACAATTCAGAAGTATGAAACAACAAATAACAAATCAACTATTTATGCCTAAGTTTTCTATTTCCTACTTGGACAACAAAATACCCAATATCCAAAATAGTACACTACGAAATACTCACAATATTGCTATTTTGGTCGTTTTTACTTTTTTTATTCATTAAGCCATGCTTTCCATATGCCCAAAACCTTGTTAAACTCCTCAACCTCTATTTATAATAAGTGATTATCTCTCTTAGTAACTATCTGTCAATTGTATATGAGGACCAGATTTCTCAACTAACCCATGCTTGATAAACCAATAAAAATCTCAACTTGGTAATAAAAATAATCAAAGCTAACATTGAAGACCCTCTCAAATTTGAATCAGAGGCTGAGTATTACCTATGATGCTAAATACTTTGTACCGCAAATTTCACAGGAGCTAAACAAAGACTAAAACTAATGAAACACACAAAAAAATAGAAAAAAAAGAAAAAGAAAAAGAAAGAAGGTAAGATAAGAGATGGACCTTGGAGAAATACTATGCCAAGACCAAAGCAGAGAATTAGAAAAACGCAGATGACCAAAAAAAATTACAAAGATTTAGAGAACTGTGTGTTTTAAATGTAACCTAAGGGTTAAGGTTTTTATTACTATTTGAAATTCTAATAGTAGAGTTTGTAATGGACTAATATTCTCAAATGTATGTATATATATATATATATATATATATAAAAGAGTTCTAACAGGAGTCTCTTTTTTTTCTTAATCTTTTAAATTTTTTTTTTTTCTGAATTAAACCAAATTAAAAAAATATAAATAGAAAATTCTGATGTCGAAAATTGTGGAGAGATCAGAGGCTTCGGTTATATATATATAAAAATATATATAGATAAGATGTTCTCAAATGAACGTCATGGACTCATAGTCATAATTTTGCTGAATTTTCTTTTGCTGAAAATAAAATAAGAAGGTGATTTAGGTGGAACCCAAAAAAAATAAAATAAAAAAAATAAAATAAAAAAGAAAAAAAGAAAAGAAGTTGACTTATAAAACACGCATTGTGAAAATTAACCTAATCACAAACTGTGTTAAAAGGGCTGTTTATGTTTGTGCTCATAGTATTCCTCGCTCAGTGTCTCTTTGAGCGTCTCTATTTGTACCAGATGAGAGAAAGTCGTCCACAACCACTGATTCTCCAAAGGAGGAAGAACCATCTTCCGTATGACATTGTACTGAACATCCTGGAAAGACTACCCGTGAAATCAGTGATAAGATTCAGGTTTGTTTGCAAATTCTGGGACTCTTTAATCACCACCCCAGATTTCATCTCCAGCCACCTTAATGTCAACAACAAAGATTCCCATGATAATGCTAATGGTTATGTCATACACATGGGTTCTTCTCGGTCTTCTGACAGACAAGTCTGTACGGTTGCTTTAGACCGCACGTTTGATAGGATTTATGAGGTTCAAATTCCCATAGATATTTCTCTTTATTCTGTTCGAATGGTCGGTTCCTGCAATGGCTTATTGTGTTTCGCTAAGCATGGTTCCCGTAAAGCTATATATTTTTGCAATCCTAGCATTAGAAAATTCAAGACTTTGCCTGAACCTTGCTTAGGCCATTTAAAACATGTTTCACTTGGATTCGCTTATCATTCTGAGAATAATGACTACAAGGTTGTGAGGATTTCATCTTCTCCTTGGATGTCAACTGTCTCTCTGCCTGAGATTGAGGTGTAAACATTAAGTTCGGACTCATGGAGAATCGTTGGAATCGAGTTCGCAACCAATGTTATTGTCTATGATTATAATTTTCGTTTGACAATCCCATTGGTTAGTGGAGCTTTGCACTGGCTGGCACATATCAAAGAAGGAGAAGAGAAGCAGGGCATTGATATCATTATGGCATTTGATGTCAATACTGAGAAATTCAGAAAGCTAGCAGCATTGCCTCATGATTTTATCAAGACAAATCCTTGTGATAGATACCTTACATCATTCAAAAGGAAACTGGCTTTCATTACATTTGGAAGTAGTGAACAACCTGGCTTCCCGTGCTCCATATGGGTTATGAAGGAGTATGGTGTGGTTGAGTCTTGGATTAAACTTTCTGTTATACCATTTGAAAGAGTAGCTCGTTGCATTTCCTTTACTGAGCACGGTTCACTTCTGACTTGGTCTTGGTCCTTCAACGATCAAGTAGAGAATCAGGGATCTAAGTTTGTTTCATTTGATGCTGAAACTCTACATAAGAAGGATCTTGATATCCAATATACATCATTTGCAGCTACTTTCGTGGAGAGCCTTGTTTTACTTGATGAAGCAAACGTGATATGCTACTAACCAGAAGGTGGCGTGCATATAAGAAGTGAAGTCATTAGGGGTATGGATGAAGTGAAACCCTTGTTAGTAGTTGGCATGATAGTATTGCTAAAAGCTTGATTTTTTGTTTTTTGTTTTTTTAATTAAATCTATCACAGGTTTAAAATATCTTTTTGAGGCTATTATAAATTAGTAGTTGATATTTGTGAGTGAATTGTTGCTGTGCTATGGATGGTTGTTATTCCTTTAGTGTTACAAAGAGCTATATTATACACCATACATCTCAAGTGATAATCAGATAACTCTTTTATGTTGGGAATTTTTTTTGAAGCTAATCTGCCTAAGTATAGTCTCTCTTTCACAAATCAAAATTGTCTATCCCACTTTTGCTTTACTCTATCCACAAATGATGTAGCCACATACACTGATCCTCCAAGGGAGGAGCAGTCATCTCTCAAACAATGTCATGGTTGACATCCTGGTGAGGCTACTGGTGAAATCATTGATGAGGTTCGGTGTGTCTGTAAAAACTTTGGATAGCCGTCTATTCTACTCTGATTCCTGCTAGAACCATTTCCTCTTTGATACCATAATAAATTCCTGATGAAGTGAGACCCTTCTTATTCTTTACCTTTATTAGTAGGTATTATAGTATTGCTAAAAGCTTGATTTAATTTTTTTTTAATCACATGTTTACATTATCCTTTTGAGGCTATTGTAAATTAGTAGTTGATATTTGTAAGTGAATGGTTGCTGTGCTATGGATGATTGTTATTCCTTTAGTGTTACAAAGAGTTAGATTATAGCTCTCCTGACTTCAATTTAAAACAATAAATGACCAAAAAACAGGAGTATAATAGAAGCTCTAAAACTAAAAATGTTGAAAAAGATACTTAGTAACAGCCCTAACAAACTATTAATTCATTGACTGGGGAATATACCTTTTCTTTCATGTTAGAGCCATGAAATTAAATGTTATTCGAGCCTCACTGCATACTTCTAGGCTGCATCACACAATTAGCCCGTGCTCTCCGATGTCAGTTTATTATTAGACTTGTTTGTCCTTGTATCTTGTAATCAAAACAGTCATTTTGTCCATTAGTTTAACTATATTTGAATTGTGTAAGTTCTTGATTGCCAACTGATTAAGTTCTGACAAAATGAAAGTCAAGACTTACAAGTGATTCAGTGATTGCTTATTGAGTTGTTCTTAACTAAGCTTCTTGGAGCATGTTTGTTTTCTTCCCCAAGTGTATTTGACGCTTTTCTGTTCAAGGTTGTTTGATGGATGATGACCTAGAGTCCTGCCCTGTTATTGGGATAATCATGCTTGTAGATGAAAGAAAATAATGACTTCTCAGAATTTTGAAAAGTTATACAGAAACTAAGCTAGTGGTGGAAAGAAGTACCAAGTCTGTTTGGTGAAGTTGGTATCTCTGATGATCCATTGGTCTTGTACCGTGAAAAAGTGGTTTATTATACGTATACTTATATTATGATGCCTGACTTCTATACTCTTGTTGAAGTTGCATATATATATATATATGGATAAATTAAATAGGATTTGAAACCTTTGGTGTACTCTCCATGATGTTTGCCTTTTATCATAAGGTCAAGACATCAATTTGTTACTTTTTTTTTCTAACCAAAATTCAAACTCAAGTCTCTTATTCAGGGGAAGTGGATTGGTGCATAAATGTTGTGTTTCTGTTGGTACTGTTGTGTTCTTTATCCTTAATAAACATGCTTTGGTTTATACTACTAAGGAATTTAAAACAGACATGTTTTAAAAAGACTGTCGATCTGCTTGTGATTGTTGAAGCTATTGCTAATTACAACTGCTTGCCTAACCATTTACATACCCTCACCATGGGTCATTGACTTAGAGACCTCTGAAACCATGACTGGTGCTTGTTCCCTACTGCATTCGATGTCGTTTATAATGCATATTTGCCTCTTGTAATTCTCATTCTTGGTCAAGGCTGTTTGTTTACCAGTTGGTCTCTGCTTGTACTTTTTCATCCTTTTATCAATAAACTTGCGAATTACTACTTATAGAAAAAAATTCAGTTAACCTACAAAATTTCTTGTATTTTGTGAGTCTTCTTGATCTTGGGGCCACGCCAGTGAGCATTAAATCATTGCAAAAATCTGTCAAACACGTAGTATGAACCATGATACATTGATAATGAATGTGAAAAGGAGAGTTGAACAGAATAGACAGAAAAAAGGAGACTGGAGAGGGTGCCAAGCAACTTATCCCCTTGAACCTAGGAGAAGAGACTGGTGGTCCGCTTGAATGTAGGGTAAGGCTTTGAGCGATGTAATACTCGAGAAAGATGGACATGCATCAGCCTTTCATTTGACTATAGTTGGAGAAGAGTTTACTAGGACCATTACATTTTGCTATCATGGATATCAGTTACATTTCATTAATAATATGCAAATTTGCTAGTTAAATGCTAAAAGTTATAAACCTTAGCGTGCTAATTAGCAGAATAAAAATTTTATTCATTGCATTACTTTTATTGTACTTATTAGTGCACCAACTTCAAGTGTAGTTTGATATTTAACTAAAGTATGAATTAAAATTTTTTTGCATTTTTAAAAATTTAAATTGAAATTGACTGAACTAAGCTGCCCTCACTACTATTCTAATGATGGAGGCGAAGTGAGGCTTGCAAAATATAACAGATGGTATGAATTTTATGAGCCCACATTGGAACCTTAATGTCTTGTGCTGCATTTTTGAGAGAGGGAGTGCTTGGAATTTTGAAGATCACGAAATATCTACTTTGAGATTGAAGTTTCTTTTTCTAAGATGTTTGTCTGTGTGGATGAATGCTGGTTAATGCCTTTTACCGATTTACTGGATTTCTATTACTTCTCATGTTTTTTTTTTTTTGATGGGAAATACTCTAACTTTATTGAAAAAGAAGCAAATTACAATTTGTCTTCATTACATGCATGTTCAATCAAGCTAGGACACCCCTCTAGCCATGCAACGTAGTCCACAACATGCTGGGCATGTTGGGCCAGTAGATGGGCAGGGACATTTCCCTGCCATTTGATGTGAGACACTTTCCACTGCCTGAGGTGTGAAGCATGGTCCAGAAAGCCTGCAAGAACGTTGACCACTGAAGAGGGCGGAGAGAACAGACCTTGTAAAGCATTACAGACCACCAATGAGTCCCCTTCAAACTCAGCCTCTCTGATCCCCATCTCCCTAGCAAAGAGGACGCCCACTTCCCAAGCTTTTGCTTCTGCTTCTATTGCTCCTAGTGGGTACTTCCATTTTTTGCTAAGGGCTGCAATCACTTCTCCCTCTCTGTCCCTAATAACAACTCCAGCTCCAGCTTGCTTTCTTTTTGAGAAGACCGCACCGTCAATGTTGACTTTATAGTGCCCGTGACTTGGAGGTTTCCATGAGACCGTGGCTGGGGTAGCCCTCAGATACTTTGTTTTGGCTCCATTGGCGCTCTGGTATTCCGCCACCAAGTTCATAGCATTTCTTAGGATTGTCCGACCTGCCTTGCCTTTGCCGCCCATTCGAAGATCATTTCTATTTTTCCAAATGCCCCAGCAGACCGTAGAGACTTGTTCCAATAGTCTACGCCAAAGGTGCTCACACCTCTGTAAATTTTCAAGCACGTCCATGAACTTCCAGCTCGCCGAGATTTCGAAAGGCAAGACAAATTTGCTGTTTCGCCATACTTCCTTGGCATGATCACAGAACCACAGTAAATGACAGGTGGACTCCTCTTCTTTCCCACACAATTCGCAAACCCCGTCTTCTGTAATTTTCCTCTTTGCCAGATTTTGTTTCGAAGCAAGGATGTCTCGGCTTGCTTTCCAAGAAAAAAGCTTGATTTTCTGATGGATGTTTAAAGTCCAAATTGTCTTCCATAGCCTTCTTCTTGCCGCCCCGTTTGAACAGTCAACCATGGCTGATTGCTTTTGCTCCTCCAACACTAGTAAGTACGCAGTTTTGACGGAGAACTTTCCGCTCCGGTTCTCAGCCCAGATTAACCTGTCCCTGTTGCTCGTTGTGCTAAGAGGAATGCTCAATATTACATCTCTATCCTCGGGTAGGAACCATTGGTCAATCTTGTCTCTATCCTATTCCTTTGTTTCCCTGTTTATGAGCTCACAAACCAGAGCATCCTTTGAAGAAGGCTTTTCTGGTGTAATTACCTTATAGGTACTTGGCCTTGGTATCCATTTGTCACGCCACACCCTAACTTGGTTCCTCGTCCCTACCTGCCACCTCATGCCCCTCCTAATTACTCCCTGAGCTGCCATTAAACTTCTCCATGCATACGACGGGTTCCGGCCAATAGTCGCCTCGTCGAAACTACAGTGTGGAAAGTATTTGGCTTTATAAACTCTGCTAAATAGGGATGTGGAATTGGTTTGCAGCCGCCACCCCTGTTTGGCCAAGAGAGCCAGGTTGCAATTTCTTAAGTCTCGAAAACCCATACCACCTCGGTCCTTCGGCAAGCACATTTTGTCCCAGCTCAGCCATGCTAGTTTCTTCTCGCTCTTAACCTGACCCCACCAGAATTGTCTGATCATTCCTATCAATTTCTCACACAGCTTCTTAGGAAGCAAAAAGCAACTCATCGTGTATGAGGGCACGGCTTAGGCCACCGCCTTTATCAGAATTTCCTTCCCAGCGTGCGTTAATAGCTTTTCCTTCCATCCTGAGACTTTGTTGGCCACTCTCTATTTTAGTTGAGCAAAAGTATTATTTTTTGACCTTCCCACGAGAGATGGTAGCCCAAGGTAGGCTTCATGGGGCTTGATAACTTGGGCACCAAACATGATTTTTACCCTCTCTTTTGTTGCATTGTCTGTGTTGGGACTAAAATACAAGGATGTTTTGTTGCTGTTTAATTGTTGGCCTGAGGAGAGTTCATAGACTTTGAGGATCCATTGGATTTCTTTGGCTTCGCTCACTGTTGCTCTTCCAAATACCAGGCTGTCATCGGCGAAAAATAGGTGGGACACCCTAGGGCCCCGGACAGAGGCAGCCACACCTTTTATGGCTTTTCTTTGGGTGGCCTGATGCAGTAGGGCAGATAGGCCTTCGGCACAAATGAGGAAGAGGTAAGGTGACAGTGGGTCACCTTGCCTCAGTCCATAGGTTGGAAGGATATGGCCACAGGGTTGCCCATTGATTCGGACAGCATACTTCACTGAGGACACACAACGCATCACAATACTAATCCATCTATCATGGAAACCAAGCTTCTGCATAATAAGTTGTAGGCAATCCCATTTGACTCGGTCGTATGCCTTGCTCATATCCAACTTTACCACCATCTCCCCACATTTGCCCTTCCTTTTCTTGCTAATGTGGTTCATCAGCTCATGTGCCACCAGCACATTGACTGTGATGAGACGTTCAGCCACAAAGACACTCTGATTCTCACCGATGATTTCCTGCAAAACCAATTTCATCTTGTTCGCCACAACTTTGGAAGCTATTTTGTAAGCCACATTACACAAGGATATTGGTCTATAGTCAGTTACTCTCTCAGGATTCTTTGTTTTTGGAATAAGTACCATGTGAGTGTCATGGAATTTTGGGGGAGCAATGCCATGATTTAAGAAGTCAAGTGCTGTATTAATAACAATGGACTTAACAGTGGGCCAAAAATGATGATAAAATAAGGGTGGCATACCGTCAGGGCCTGGGGCCATTAAGGGATGCATTTGCTTGAGTACCTTCTCCACTTCCCCTGCATGGAAGTCTTTGATGAGAGTAGAGTTCATTCTCTTGGTGACCTTTGCATGTAAGGCATCTATCAGCTCTCTTGCCACCATAGGTCGTGAGGTAGTATATAGCTGATCAAAGTAGCCCACAAAAATCTGCCCTACATGCTCCATATCGTCATGCCACACGTTATTTGCATCCATGATCCTGTTTATAGTGTTCATTTGGTGCCGATTTGAGGCCTTGGTATGGAAAAAGGAGGTGTTTTTGTCTCCCACCTTCAGCCAGTTATTTCGGCTTCTTTGGTGCCACATTTCTTCTTCAATGCCGAGCCACTTGTTCAATTCCCTTTTTATGTTATGAGTTTCTTCTAGGTCCGTGGCAGCACCCTTCAGGTTCTCAAGCGCTTGAAGTTTTCTTTGTAGCTCGGCAACTTGTTTTCCTACGTGGCCAAAACTTTGTGTGTTCCAAGACTTTAGCGAAGCTTGGCACTCCTCAATGCATACTTCCAAGGGCCACTGTGAAAAATTCTCATGTATTTTTTTCAATAGGTATTACTTCTGAATTTTAGGAGTTTGCTCTTTTTTAAAATATCCATGTGTTACTCTTGTATTTACAATAGGTGTTTTTTTATTTCAATTATAGAAAAAAAGTACAAGGAAAAGCACCTATATATACATTGGTGGAAGAAGAAGAAGAATCACCTTGCACTTACAACAACTAAGCTACTAGAGAAGCCTCTATGACTACCAAATAAAAGAGCGGAAAATCTGATTGTGCCATTGCAAGCAAAAAATTCCCTTTTTTTTGAGCCTAAATATTTTAAAAAAGAGGAACAATGCATCCACGTGGGATTGAATCTATGATCTCACCCTCCACCCATCACTTACAAAGAAAGTAAAGGTCATTTGGTCCAAGGAGGAATAATCTTGGTTTTAAAATCGGATTGGACTAGTTGCTCCAACTGGGAGTCGACCCTTAAGCCAGTTCTTTTAACCTCAACAACTGGCCTGGAAAAAGAGTTTTTAACTTGTGCAAACCACGGTTGAAATTCTTAGTTTAGAAACCCATGGTCAGTTCTAGCAGCTAAAGCGAGTTGCAGACATCATCCCACCCTCCCTGCCCCTACTTATTTCACCCAATATGACTGAATGAGTCAGATTAGGTTTTGCTATATTTTATTTCTGTTGTTGGATGCTGCCATGATGGTATTCTAAATTTTTTTGAATTTTGTGATCATTGTTGATCATGCTAAATATATGTGATTATCGTGGATTCTCTGAATGTTATGTTGTTGCTAAATTTCTGTGAATGTTCTGTTGTTCTTTGATTATTGTATACACTTTACTATATACTTGTTGAATGTTATGTTTTTTTTATTGGATATGTATGCACTACTGGTTTAGTGTTAAAACAATTTGGAATGATGTGCTGTTTATTTGCTTTAATCTTGTGGAATAAAATGGAAATGGAAACTGGCTCAACTCCATCAAATGAAGTTGATTTTAATGTTGTTTATTTTGTCAATTTGATGTAGATTTGGACAATGGTGTTTTCATTGTTTAGGGTGCATTGGTAATGCCAAGAGGTGGTTTAAAACTTTTGGTGAGTTAAAAAGGCAAGTTTAATAGGTATCGTAATGCTGTGATTTGGAGTACGATCCCCCAATGCCTCACGTGGGGCTCTGGCGGAGGGGAGTGCTTGGGCTTTTAAGGGTTGCAAAAGATTATTTTTGACTTGATGCTTTTATTTCTCTTCTTTTTTTTTTTTTTTGGTATAAATGCTTCAAGGTTGTTTTACTTTACTGCTTTGCCTGATTTGCTTGATTGATGTACTTTTAGTGTTTAATTTTGGTGTGTCGTTGTACACTCCGTGTATATGAGTGGCCAGTGACTGCCTTTTAGAGTTTCATTTAAATTTATAAATGAAATTGTACTTATAAAAAAGACTAACACTACTTTAGAAATTTTCTTCAATTAATGATAGTTTTTTAATAGGGAACGACCATTCACCCTGTTAGGTATAACATCATGATGCTTTGGATAGCATGTAAGATTGCTTAGTTGTCTCATTGCTTGACAAAGAACGACCTGCAACATAAGTTTGAGTGGGATGTCGTTTACTGGCACGATCTTGTGTAACATGTAATGCCTCAACAACAAATAGGTTAAGAAAAAAGATCTTGTGCTTTTGTGAGCTCCACTACCATATTCTATCTTCAGGAGGCTTGTATATTGCAAAAACTAGCCTATAATTTGAACTATGTGGAGTACCTTCTTTTTCCATATGTAAGAATTGACTTTTAGTCTAACTAGTCACAGACTCACGCAATGCATGGAAATAAATAATCATTTTATAATTGTAATATAATGTATAATTTTTTTCTTTAAAATTTGTTGAACATAATTTGTTCTCCCTAAAAATTAAACAATTTCTATTTGGTCCAATTAGGTCTACTTCGGTCCAATTAGGTCTACTTCAGTCCACTTCGGTCTCATTTAGTCCAATTTGGTCCACTCGGTCAATTTCAATCCCCTTCGGTCCATTTAGACTAATTAGGCCTTAAATTAATTCTTTTTGTTGGTTTTCTTTTCAAGTTTAGTTCAAAAATCCATTTTTTTCTCCTAATTTTTGGTTTGAAAAGTATGAAATTTTATTATATTTGAGCTGAACTCTTTATTTTTGTGTTAAAAAATACAAAAAAATAGACATAAATTAGAAATACGGGCCCTAAAAATTCAATAAAAAGATAAATATTCAAAAGTCCTATTCAGTCCATTTTGTCCTCTTCGGTCCACTTTTGTCCTATTTGGTCTACGTTGGTCCTATTGGGTTCACATTGGCCATATTCAGCCCACAATGTCCACTTTGGTTCTATTTGGTTTACATTGGTCCTACTCGGTCTATTATGTCCACTTCGGTTCTATTTAGTCAATATTGGTCCTATTCAGTCCTATTTGTTCCTATTTCGGTCCATATGTCCATTTTGGTCCTAATCTGTCCATTCGTTCTTATTCGGTCCACTTCAGTCCACCTTGTTCCCATTCGGTTCTATTCTGTCCATTTAGTCCACTTCATTCCATTTGGTCCATTTGTGTCTACTTCGGTCCATTTTTATGCACATACATATAAGGAAAAGATATGTTTGGGTTGATAGTACCTATTCTAAATCCAAATTTATTAAAAAAAAATATATAGATCTCAAACTCGTAATATCTAAAATTTTAAGCATAACATTTATTATTACTGCACTTTTGTTGAACCACATTAACATAGCATTCTAGTCCACTTCGGTTCAGCTAAATTTAAGTAAAAGTTTTTCTAAACCTTAAGGCTATAAATATACATATCTAATCTTTAGGGCAGTTACTCATTTGTTTTAATGTTATTACTTTTAATTTAATTGCATGAGGTTGATTATACCTTCAATATATTTATGTGTGTGTGTGCGCGTGCGCGTGCGTGGGTGTGTGTATAATTTTTGTTTAAATAAATTATTCAAATTCTTTATAACAAACTTATACTGAATATGTATAATTTATTCTCTAAATTTTATTATAAATAATTTGTTCTCCGTAAAAATTAAACAATTTCAAAAAGTAATTTCCATCACTCTATTTTTACAAATATATAATTTTGTCATTTTTATGTTTTTGATTTTTTTTTTGAGAAGATCAATGTTTTTTATTGATATTATTCTTTTATGAAATGGTCATATTCTTCTAACTATTTTTATTATGCATTATATTTTCCTAATTTCTTTTGGTACAATTAAAATTTTTAAGTTTCAAAGTTATTATTCGTATTCTCTTAAGGAGATTATTATGATAACCAAAACTAATTACTATTGATGTTACTCAAATAATTAATAGTACTCTTAGCCCAAACTTGTATTTTGCCATTCTTAAGTAGGTACATCGAATTGGACTGAAGTGATCTAAAATTGACCAAATGGACCGAATAGACCTAAGTGGACCAAATAGACTGAATAGACCTAAGTGGACCGAATAGACCTAAGTGAACCGTATGGACCAAATTGGACCGAATAGATTGAAGTTGACTGAATTGATCAAATGGGCCAAATTGGATCGAAGTAGACCGAATGGACTTAATTGAACTGAAGTGGACTGAAGTAGACCGAAGTAGACCAAAATTGACCGAAGTGGACTAAAGTAGACTGAACCGAACTAAATTAATGAAGTGGATCAAAATACACCAAAATGGACTGAATGCCGATCTGTTATTAGCTTAGCCAAGATTTTGTTTTGATATAAACTCAAATTATTACTTCCAAAATAATCAAGTATTAACTCAAACAAAATCAAACCAAAACTAAATAAAAAATATTATATTTATTTTAATACTCATTTATGTGCATCAATTATCCCTTAATGTCAGATAAGTTGATTACTAAATTTTGAAATTCAAATATAATTCAAAATTTGAATAGATTTTGTCAATGGTTTTAATCAGGAAATTTATGAACATTAACGTGATATTAATACCATAATTGCCAGCATATTTAGTTTTATTACAAATATATACTTTCCATTCTAAACGTTTTGTATTCAAATGTTCTTATTTGAATATGACATATTAACGTCATATATGGAAGATTTTCAGCACTTAAATGTACAGCTATTGCTGAATTATTTTATGTTATAATAAGTTACCATATATACACAAATGTTTACTATTTGGTTTAATGGAAAGTGCTCAAACAGCTAGCAATTTTTTGTAACATATATTCAGAAACTTTTGAAAAGGTATTGTAATAATGGGCCATTAAATGCATGGCATTATGATCCTTTCTTTTTGTTCTCAACGTACTAAGTTTGGCTAAGACAACTTTTGATATCCAGTTATATTATATTACATATATATAAAGAAAGCTACTGATTATATATATTTATTTCAATAACTTTATGACTACTTAATTGATATCAAACCCTTTTGATTCTTTGGCTAAGGACAAGTTATATATGGAAAGAAATAAAAATTGAGATACAAACATTTTTATTTTTGAATTAGAAAGCTGCAGACTTTTCAAAAACAATTTTTTATTGTCCTAAACACTTACCATCTATTGCTTCTTACTACTCAAAAAAATATTCTATCTTTTACAAAATTTTCTATGAAAAAAAAGTACTATAGAGAGCTTATATCCTACGAGCAGTGTAGGCTCGCAAGGATAATCAGCAAAGGTGGTTGTGCTGTTGTATCTTGGGGACAACGTGCAGAAACTATTTGTCTAACTACATCGGATATACCGTAGATGACACGATTTGTCTCAAGACAGTGACTTGGTCCACGCCTCATCTCCACCACCTCTTTTGGTAAAACCAAATTGTGTAATTTCCAAGAAAAATTCAGGTATTATCTCTCCTTTATTTCCAACAAAGAGAGAATAACCACTTTTCAAGAGAGAATAATAAGAAATTTATAGAAAATAATATGAGAAGAAAAACGTAAAAATAAAAAAATATTATAATAAACACCAAATTATCCAAGTCATGTTATGTTGTATAATTAAATAACATTATATTTTTATATACTATCTTTATATATAATGCAATAGGATAACATCTATGAAATCAAAGAGAAGAAATAAGATAACAACTTAAAAGCACAACTTAATCCATTCAGCCCAAAGTAAAGTTCCAAATAATAATATAAAAAATTCATCAACCTAAAGTAAAGATGCAAGAAATGCTCCATTTGATATGTTTTGGATTTAAAAAAAAAAAAAATTTATTTAAGGAAGCCTCCTTCATTTAAACCTGGTTGTTGGTTTAAGCATTATTGTAATAAAGTCTTTATTTGTTCTGCAGAGTGCAGACTCTGCACATTGGTTAACTCTTAATCCTTTTGCAATTTTCACACCCATTATCCATAATAAAGTTTCTCTCCAAATTCAAACTCGTCAAATTTTATTATATTGACTGTGAATTTTGAAAATCTAACCGTTAGATTGTGTGTTCTTATTATTTTCTTTATGCTTGCAAAATTTCAAGAAGATAAAAGATTAATTGCTATGTCATCAAACAAATGTTAAAATTTCAAGTTTTTGAGATCTAAAATTATGTGTATCATGAATTAGGCACAAAAAGAGTTGATTTTGTATTGTACCAGCCGATATTTTCCTTACCGGTACTTAGGCCAGTACAAAAATACAAATATTTCGTGTCGGTTTAAATATCATTCATACCAAGGTTGTTTTAGCTGTACCATGGCAAATATCTGATTTTCGGGAGGTTAAAAATGGATATGAGAAAATGAAGAGAAAGTGATAGAAAGTAAAATTCTAAATCTTATTTGTTCTTTGCCCTTTTTCAGTTTGCTGCAAAGGTGTTTAATTGCTGATAAGGGGAAGGAAAATAAAAGAAAGTGGGGATAGAGTTTTCTTTTTTAATATTGGGAAATGAAGATTAAAAAAAAAAAATGTGTTTTTGTAAATAACTAACCTGACTTTTTTAATACCAATTAACTTTTATATTACCTTGTTATTTATGTTATCTTTGACTGTGCCATATCAATATTGGGAAAAGTTAACAAATACCCTAAAGGCAATTGTTTATAAAATATTAAAAATATTTTATAGGAAAGTAAAAAAGTAGTTGATTTTTTTTTAACAGCTTTTTATATTTTTCATAAAAGTGATATCAAAATTTTTCCAAAATGGTCTATTAATGGATGCCCTTAGCATATTTTTTATAAATGCTACAGGGACACCCATTAATCCGGCCATCAATATTTTTTAATCACATCATCAAAAACTGTTATTAAGATTATGATAACAATCAAAATTAAAATTTGTTTTTAGTATTAAAAAAAATGAAAACCCAAGAACCAAAATGAAAAATAAGCAAAAAATACCATTTTATTAACTACATTTTGGGATCATAGTTAATTTAATCCTTACAGTTTGTAATAGTAAATTTGGTATCTGTTGTTATTTTCAACTTGCAGTTACTTTGGTCCTAACAGAAAATGCGTACATGGTAAACGGTGTTCTTCCGTGGCTTATAAAATAATATAAAAATTAATCAAACCTCATTATTTTAATAAATAAAAAAACCAGCTCCAAAAAAAAAAAAAAAAACTAAAATTTGAAGATATAATTTTAACCTGAAGAAAATGAATTAAAAAAAAAAATCAAAATTTCCTATTATTTCTTTCATTTTCTTGCAATCCAAACACACAAACAAAGAGAAATTGTTTAAAATAAAATGCTGAATATTCAACTTAAAGCACAACAAACCAAATCGCAACAAAAGATGATGAACCAAAAATGTAGTGAAACGTAACCACAATTGCACAAAGCAACCGTAAAATCTAAATCACAAAGGGCATTAAGAATCAAATGATCCAACAAAAACGAACTAGATTAAAAAAACCTAACAGCAACGATAAGCAAAAA
Organism: Notholithocarpus densiflorus; assembly: GCA_030021035.2. NCBI lineage: Eukaryota > Viridiplantae > Streptophyta > Magnoliopsida > Fagales > Fagaceae > Notholithocarpus > Notholithocarpus densiflorus. The sequence continues at coordinate 941,085 of JARYZH020000090.1, read as the reverse complement.
TAAGTAAACAGATTTGCCCGAAGAAATTAACTTGGCTTGTAGGCGGCAAAAAGTGTGTTGTGCCGTGCGAGATATACTCATATACAATAAAAATTTGGTAAAGCCTCTTAACTCCAGTGGTTGTCTCTTAATTCAAACACACCAACCAATCTCTGCTTCATCTTGTGGTATCTCAAAGAGAATTTGCTTTTTCGAGCTCTCCGGCGAGCATATCTGAGTTCCAGTGGGGTCTTCTAAGTAGTGAAAACTGTGAGAGAGAGCAGATCTAACCCCTTCCTGCACCGTTGTACGTGGTGGCTCAACCTAGAAACTTTAATCTAGTCTCACAAGAACCACTCAACTCAGCCTTCTACCCCAATAAATCCATCACACATGACACATCATTCTCGCATCTAAACTCAACTACCATTACAAGTGAACAAATCAAGGTAGCATTTGGCGAGCCAATTTTTTTTTGTTTGGATTGCAAGAAAATGAAAGAAATAATAAGGAATTTTTGAGTTTTTTTTAAATAATTTTTTCTTTTGTTTTAAAATCATAAGTTCAGATTTTTTTTATTTGAAAGAGGCTTTTTTTATTTATTTATTAAAATGCTGAGGTGGCATTTTTAATATTTTTTTTATAAGCCACATAAGCACATTGTTTTCTATGCAAGCATTTTCCATTAATAAGTTAGGGGTATGGACTAAAATAATTGTATGTCAAAAATATAGGAATCAAATTGATTGTGATCCGAAAATATAGATCGAGATCAATTGATTGTGATCCGAAAATGTAAGAACCAAAATAGTATTGTATCTTTGGAAAAATATCAAAGCATCCCGAAAAAAGAAAGGTAAGCCGCAAGTAACAAAAACTAAAAAGTACTCCTAAATCCTAATATAAAACATGTTTCCATCTGACTCTGGTATTCCAGTTTTAGTATTCCTTGCTCTCTCTCTCTCTCTCTCTCTCTCCTTTTGTTGAAAAAAACATGTCCCAAATGAGAGAACCACATGCTACGGGATCTCTGTCAAATATGGTGAAATATTTGACAGACCACATGCTAAAACTTGTCACTACAAAATGCATGTGCAACATAACGTGTCATTGGTCATTTATTAGGGGCTTGTTGGATACCACTTATATATTGCTGAAAACTGAAAATTGAAAATATTGTAGCAAAATAATTTTTAAATGTATAAATAATGCCGTGAGACCCAGTTTTAAAGTAAAATTTGCTGAAATCCGTATACTTGCGAGTCCCGTGAACAGTGCATGGGACCCATAGAAAAAAAGCGCGCTGGGTTTTCCTTTTCAGTGCTATCCAAACCCAGCCTAGTTCACCCAAGCAGGCCATGTTGTTCATCTCTTTTCCGCAGCTTGTCATTCAATTAAACCAAAACTGGGTTCTCTCTATTATCTTCCTCGGGGAGGCTTAGTTTAGCCCATTTGGTTCGCAGTGTAATTAAAAAGAGGGCAACAGCTTGGCTGGAGAGGCCACAGATCAAGCCAATCCACAAACCCTGTATAACATAATGCACACAAAGGGAACATTACAAAAATTTTGTAGTTGATTGTTTCTCAAATTTGTGAAGAAGAAAAATCAAATTTTGTACGTCTATGCTGACATGTTTAACTGATGTGTAGATACTTTGTTCATAGTATCATGATATAAGCTCACCTTAGCTTGCAGATTCGTCTTAAATCCAAGGACGCATGCAATTGGTAAACCAATGATATAGAAGGTCGCCAAGTTAACATAAACAGCCAAGTGCTGCCAACCATATCCTCTGGCCACCCCTGCAGTGTCAAAACCATTAGCCTTGAAACTGAAAATGTAAATTTGTAATGATGAGGTAGATAGAACGTATTGTAGAAAATTGTATGATTCAGACCTGAAATGACAGCTTGCAATGAATCAATGAATATTGAAATTGCAAGCAGAGGAGTCATTGAAGCAAATTCCTTAATGATTTCAGAGCTATCACTGAAGAAACTAGCCCATATATTGTGACCAAATGCAATAGCCAAAACAAGTGTGGCCCCAACAAGGAGAGAGAGCTTTAGACTCACACCTATGGCATTCTTTGCCCGGTTGGGATGGCCTGCTCCCAACTCATTTGACACTCTTGTGCTGTCACAATAAGTTAAATTTTTTCAATATTTGGAACATACCAGAGAAAAGACAAAGTTTTCCTCTAAACTAGTTTGAAGAATCTCTTCCAACAAATTATGTGGCTTTTAGAGACCATCCACATGTACTTAATCACAGGCCTTGTTAAGTCTTCTTAACAAGTCACATGACTACTAAAAAATTCATGTGATTAAAAGTACATGTTGATAGTTATTTCAATCATGGCATAAATAGTGGTTTGGAGGAATTTTCCTTTTAAGTTTTGTCAACGGAAAAGGAAATGCAGAGCTTAAAAAGAATAAGACAACTTAAAACGAAGGTATTATACAAACTAACCTTGCAGCAGCACTGAGACCATATGAGAGCATGAAAGCGATAGCTTCTGTATTCACGCTGAAGTTTAATCCAAAAAAGAATTATTAAAGCAAAAATATCAAGTCTGTAACTGATACAGCTAGGGAAAATGACCGTGAAGCTTACCACATAGCAATCAATGAAGTGGTTGCTTTTGAGTTTTGCAACAATCCCGCTAAGAGAACCAGAATCTCGAAAGCCCAGTACTCCAAACTGACAAAATTTTCTAATTAGAGGACTTGTGAAAGTTATAAGGTCATGACTGTGCTTATGATACCATGTCTTAGGGCTCAACTTATGTACTTGGGTAATTTTGGTCATAATGCTAATTTCAGTATGGACCGGGTTCTTTTAGCCTGTTTAATTTGAGATCAGTTTGGAATTTCATTTGGCCATGGTATATCACTAATATAAAGAAAAATTTCTGAAATTCAGAACACTTCATCAATCATTGGTGAGTGTTTAGTTCATATTTTCTATCTTAACAAGACAGCCTCATATTTTGTCATTCTAAAATATATTCTCATATCAAAATAAGCTATGTCACAGTTCTTTTTTTTTTTTTTTTTTTTTTTAATTATTAAAAAGAAAGGCATAATCATTAAGAATAGCGGACACAATAGAATTAAAAGCACACTTACCATACCATTGCTGCAGAGAGAAGGGCTAGTTTCAAGCTTGGAAGAATGTATTGGAATGATTCCAATGAAAATCCCCCCCCATGTATGCTCAAATTTCTTTGTACAAGTCACATACATGGCCAACATAAGGACTGATAGCCATAATGAAACTGAAGCTGCCAATGGAGCTCCCACAAAACTGAGAGATGTCCAGTGTACTAAAGCATATGCAATGCCAGTATGAATAACCAATGGTAGACCTGTGAATATGACCAGGGGCCACAAAATAGATTGTGTCTGAAGAAACCTCAAGATGTTTTGCAGGAAGCCATATGCAAATAATCCAGGAATGAGAAACCTTATATAGTGAGCGGCCGTCTTTGCAATCTCAGTTTCTTGATGAAGTAAGATTAGTATAGGTTCTGTATAGAACCAGATAATGGCTATGATGATAGAGAAGAGGAAGGATATGATACAAGAAGCTTGTAGATAAATCCCCAACAGTCTGTATACTTTTGCTCCAAATCCTTGCCCGCAAAGTGTCTCAAGTGATCCGCTTAACCCAATCTAGAATGGAAAAACAAAAATTATAATGTAAGAGTCAACTATGGAGTATCATTGAATAGTTAGCCTTCAATTGAAACCACAGTTCGGTTCGGTTTCGTGTCGGGTGGACAACGTCAATATCGGTCGAAACCGTTGGAGCAGCAATATGTCTTAACCATGAACCAGAATAACAAGTATGGCAGTGAATTTCTATCAAAATCTTCTTGGGCATTCCAGCAGGAATCCTAACAAGTATATCTACTCCTAAATACTCTATAGCTTTAAATGGTGGTTTATTTGGATATTTTGAAGTGAAAAAGAGGTTGAGGCAAAAGGATCCTTTGTCCCCCTACCTCTTTGTACTGATTATAACGGTTTTCACAAGTTTCGTATTGCAAAAAAGAGCAGGATGGAATGGTTTCATGTACCATCCTAAAAGTAACAAAAGTGAATCTGTTTCACCTATGTTTTGTTGATGACCAGTTGATTTTTTACGCTCCTAACAAAGATTCTATTGAGGCTAATAATAAGTTTTTAGTAGAGTTCAAGGCACTGTTTGGTTTGGCAACTAATGTGGGTAAGTTTGAGGTCTCTTTCTCAGAGGTGTCAGCTGAAGTTAAAGACTTGAGAGTGCCCTTGATTTCAAGGAAAACCAACTGTGGCACATTGTAGGCCTTTAGTTGATGGCATCAGTACTATACAGTACTCAAATTAGGCAAGCATTTCATTCTCTGAAAAACTTTATGGAGCAGAGGTAATCAATTCATTCTTGTGGAATGGAGCTACTGACAAACCCAATGCTGCCAGGATTGCTTGGTCTGACATCAATCCTCCTCAAAAAGAGTGTTGGTTGGGTCTTTGCAAGAACATGGCTGCCATTATGTGGTCCATATGGAGGCTATTTGCAACATTAGGTTCTATTTGGGAGGTTACAACTCTTCTCGGCTCATGGGGTTGGAGAAAATCCTCCATTTGTTGAGATAAAAAGTGGGAAATGGAGATCAAATATCCTTTACTAACATTACAATTGGAAAATTTAATGAGAATTTATGTATGACACTGACACTGACACTGACACTGCCAGTACCAGTACATCGTCAGCTAAATTGTTTTCTTTCATACCAATTAGACAATGGTATGGCCACCAGCCAGGTCAGAAAAGTTGGTATGCATGTATTCAAGATAAATTGTTTGACATCCAAATTGCATGCTTGGATAAGTTGGAGTGAGCTAACACTTTCTAAAATTTCACTTTTTTATTTTATTTATTTTCCTAGCTTAAATTCTAAGCAAAATAAGCTGTTGAAAATAACCTCATCCTTCACAAGAAGGCTGTTTGATTGAGCAAACCTCAAAATAACTGGTGTAAGATTGTGTGGTTTACAAATAATATCCCCAAGCACTCCTTTATTTATTTGGTCGGCCATTCAAAACAGGCTCTCCCCACTAAAGATAACCTTGCTGTGGATTGTGGTCTCTGTTGGAGCAAGCCGGAAGCAAGGGACCACTTAATTATTTTTTGAGTGCTCTCTCTCCGAGAGCACAAAACGTGTCTTACCAACGAGTCTATTAGGGACTGGAACTCTGAAATGGTTTGGGCTGTGAATAAGCTCGAAGGTCACAATTTCCAGCAAGGTTGTTTGTAAGCTTGTTTGGTGTGGGATTGTTTACACATGTGACACGTGGGCTGATAGAATTTGCTAGAATCAATGAGAGAAGGATGAGAACAAAATTTTAAAAACAACTTCAACATGAATGAGACCCACCACTTTTTGTTTTTAAAAAAAAATAAAACTGGTTTTAAATTGGTTTTCCAAACAGGCTCATATGCACTCAAGATCAGCTGGTGCAGAGAGTTCTATTCGAGATTGTCTTGCACAAAAGAAGAACATTAAGGATACCAATATTCAAAGCAGAATTCTTTGTACCCTTTGGATCATCATCCCATACTCTGTGTTTGATTTTAGCTGTTAGTCTAGCCCCCTTTTGTGTTAGTATTTGCTAGTGCCTAGTGGGTCAGCTTTGGCTGCAGGTATAGTTTTGTTTCCTTCTGTGTTTTGTCTGCTCATGCAACTGTACCACAGTGCTTCGATCATGAAATATTTTCATTGTTCATTAAAATAAATTTAAAAGTAAGAATTATGTCACTTCAATGGTATGTATGATCACCCTCATTTGGTCTTAATCATTCTTGTTGTAGACTAAGTCTGTTTGGTTGGAGTGAAAAAGTGGGAGGATAAATATATTTTTGGTTTTTCTTTGTATGTGTTTAGTTGTAGAGGTGAAAAAGTGAGAAGGTGGAAAACTCTATTAATTGGTTGAAGAAAAAAGTAGGAGGATAAAAAATTTAGTTTATATAAATTGACTAATATGTCCTTGTTACATAGTAGGTAAGAAATAAATTTATCTGTACTCATTAAATAATATAAAAATTTACATTACACATAAAATTTTATTATTTTTCTTTATTATTATATATAATATAAATTTTATGGGCAGTAAAAATTGTATTATGTGTTAACTTTGCTGGGAAGAAAAACGTGGGCAACAAAGTTTTGAATATATAAGTTCAACAATTTATATATACTAGGCAGAAAAGATCTAGTTAAAATCGTGGGCAACATCATAAAAAACATGGGCAAAATTAATATTGCTAAGCCAAAGATTTTAACTTGAGTTAATACTGGGCAGAAAATTAATATTGCTAAGCAAAACAAAAACAAAAACAAAAACAAAAACAAAGAAAATTAAGTTGAGATTATTACCGATAGAAGGAAAGAGAAAAAAAGAAAGAAAAAAAAAGATGTTCTGATTATTACCGTTGAGGTGTGAAGATGCTTGTAAAGAGGAGTCCGAGAAGATTGATGATGAGAGCTGGGAAAGTGGGAATTAGGTGGGGTAGGTGAAATTGTAAGAGCAAAAAAGGAGGGTTACTTTTGTCTTTCTCTCTCAACAGACATTTCCACCCCTATTTTCTCTCCATTTCGAAGAGGCAAATTTTGTGTCGGCCTAGGTGAAAAATTCCTGGCCCACCTAAAAATTTTCTTTCCTTCCCTCCTTACCAAACAACACACAAACCTATTTTCTCTTCTATTTTTTCTCCATTATTTTCTATCCATCATAATTTACTTTCAACCAAACATATCCTAGACTCTGTCATGAACTCAATACTTTTAACACTGCATTAGAGGTATATTGTTAGAATTATAGTTAAATAATTAAATTTACTATTTTTAAACTGTTTAAACTTTTAAGACCATCTATAATTTATTAAATATTATTCGAGGTTGGTATCGCAGGACTCAAAAAACTAGAAACATAGCTCTAGTCATGTGGACCTTCAGTTTTTTTTTTTTTTTTAAGCTATGGCTGAAAATATCACTCTCTCTTTCTTTGATTTTTTTTTTTTTTTTTTTCTTTCTTTCAATTTGTTTCTCTCTTTTGTGGTGGTGATGGGTTTTGTGCTAGTTGTGGGTGGGGTGGTAATGGGTTTTGTGGCTGGTTGTGGGTGTGGTGGTGATGGTTTTTTTTTGTCAGCTAGTAGTGATGGTGATCATGGGTCAGTGATCGTGGTTTTGTGGGTTGGTGATATATGGGTTCTCTTACTTTTCACCAGTGGATCGTGGTGGTGGTGGATCGTGGATCGCAGCTGAGATTTGATCCGGTTTTGGATCATGGATCGTGGTTGGATCGCTGTTGATAATTTTTTGTTTTGTTTGGGTCTTAGTTGATATGGTGTTTTTGGTTGATTTAGTGGGTTTTGGATTTGTGATTGGGTTTTGATTTGGGTTGAGGTTATGGGTGGTGATGATTTGGTTGTTTCTTTTTGGAAAAAGAGAAATACACAGAGAAAGAGAGGGAAAGAAAGAGAGAGGAAGAGATGAGATTGATAATAAAAAAGAATTAAAAAAGAATAAAAAAATAATATTTTAATGAAGATGTAAAAATTATAAAATCTTTGCGGTAGGAAAACTAGATAAATAAAAGAAATGAAAGACATGAACATGATAGAAAGAGTTACCATGACAGCGAGGCCTGTGACACCTGCCCACGAGTTTGCAAGAGTTGCACCGGCAAGCTCAAGCTCACCAAGGTGGCCGGCGAACATGGTAGATATTAAGGTTATTAAGTAGGAGAAAACATTGGTGAGAAGCATTGGTAGGGAAAACAAAAATTGGGTCTTGGCCTCTACCACATCCAACACATTCTTACAACACCCTCTATTTGTTTCTTCTTCTTCTTCATTGTGATGGTGATCGCTAGCCTCTAACGAGGGTGTAGCATTATCTGAACTTGTGTTTGGTGACATATTTGGTTTAAGAATTTTTGTTTTTCTTCTACAACCTCTTCTTCATATAATCTTCTTAAATAGTAAATACATGTCAGTCTTACTAGGATTTTGACGGATTGAGATTAGGTGCGTATGGTACATGTTGCTCTGTACCTATCCTTTATTTGGGAGGAAACAATGAAAAAATTTCTAATTAAGGCTTACAGAGATTGATCAAACTTTCTTTTTATTGAGAAATAATTTAGAAAGAGATTAAATTCTATAAGGATGGGGTGTAAAACTTTACACCATCCAATAAGTGATTGTCACATCAGCATTTTACTTAAAATTCAATATATCCTACCATACCTAATAACATCTCAATAAATTCCCAATTTGGTTGGATTTATATATGGGTATTAGAATTGATTGAGTGTGATTGTGTTTATTTTTAAATATGTGATAAGATGATGTGGCATGTGGCATGTTGGGTAACTCATTTAGAGATACTTTATAACTGCAAAGATAGGTGTAACTTAATCGACATTTTTTAGTATTTCTAACAAAAATCTTCAGGATTCAATTATTCAAATCTCTTTCTCCACGGTAACTTAGAAAAAAAAATCAATGGATTTGAAAAATGCATGTGGCTATGAGGAAAACCGTTATTAAAAGACATGGGAATAAATGTCCTATTCCGTGATAACTTCAATTATTTCCATCCACTTAATTGTACAATGACTTCGATTAATACCATCCACATAAAATGAGGGAAAGTGAAAACGTCGTTGTCAAAAAAAGTTACATTAGATATACACCACTGTAAGTTTCTTTAAAAAAACCTTCTCCCCTCTCCCTGTGTGTGTGTTAATACTTAGTATTCTAAAAAAAAAAAAAGATAAAAAGAAAAAAGAAAAAAATTTACATTACTATTGCAGTTCGCATGTAAAATGTTTGCATTTGCACAAAAGAGATTTAACACCAATCATATGCATCAATTCTTTGTGGACTATTGGAGGATTTCCTATAGTTTGAACTCGGAAGGCCACAAATCAAGAGTTTAGTTTTTTTTATGACACTTCATTTTTGTGCTTAGGAGATAAAGGTTTATTTATTTATTTTTTAATCTTCTTTCTCTTGGAAGTTTTTATGCTGTGTTTATATCGGTTCCCCCCCTATAAAGTAGAATTGCTTAGTATATTATTTTAAATATATTGATTTTTGAATAAGTTTAATTTGTGTTTAAGCAATTGAGAGATGTTATGGAGGAGATTTAGGAATTGGCGTTTGCAATTATGTATAGTAATGGTAAAAGATATTGATTGATGGGGCATAAACAAAGGGATTTTTGAATCCTCTGTCACAAATGCAAAAACAAAACTCGTTATAGGCGAGTGTCACATATTATATTTACACAATTATATATAACCATATTTGTTACTACATGACAAAATTGTCACAAAACTTGTTGTATGCATATGTGCTCTTTACACATGTTATTTTTGTGATTTTATAACTAACTCCTTGACAATCTGCTCATTTACACCTACACCATAAATCAACTAAATGATTCCATGGTCTAACCCAAAAATAGGTGGGCCTCTTAACTCCCATTTGTTTTCCAACGTAAATATATTGCTATAAAATGCAAAGACTCCCACAAAACAAAACCCCACACATCACAATTTATAATTAAAGGCTACAAACAAAGTACAGAGAAGCAGAGCTCAAATGGGTTCAACCAAAGTGGTAGCCCTGCACCTCATTGCCATGGTTGTGATGTTTGCTGCTTGTGTTGAGCTTGGGGAAGCTTATTATGTGTATGATGTTCAATGCTATAAGGCTTGCTATCCTAAGCGGTGCCCGCCAAACTATGGCTATTCCAGATGCGATATATACTGCAAAGGATTTTGTGGTGCTGGCCATTAAGGATGGCTAGAACAACAAAAAGCTATATCGGGGAGTATCTGTGAGTTTAACATATATGAAAATGATCAGACATTACTCTTACGTCATAATTAAACTATTTATTATGCCTTGTATTTTCTAATCATTGTTGGAGAAATTTTAATTAATACTAAATTTGCCTACTTTTATTACTTTCTAAATGCATACCTGGATTTACATTTTGTGGTTTGAAGACGAAAAAGGTAAAAAAAAAAAAAAATTTACAATTTAAACGTTGGACCAAACTAATGAGGAAAGGAACAACTTAATTCCCTCCCTACTTCACTTTATGGCAATGACACATTTTTAATGAGGAAAAGAACAAGGTAGTTCACCAACTGGATTATTTTTTTTTCAAAATAACACCTATTTTCAAACAATTTCGTTAGTTAGCATCGTTTTCAAACTATTTAGGAAACTAACATCTCGAGTGTCTTAGACTCGAGTTCATTGTAGCAACTCGAGTATCAAGGGCTCGCTTTCTATGAAAATCAATGTGGAAATTGAGTCTCTAAGACTTGAGTTCCACAAATTCACTAAGAAGAAGGCAGAGATCACAAGTTAACGACATTAGGATTGAAGCACCTGCTCTTATAACTCTCTACTGTGCAGGTGATACCGTTAAGCCTGGAGGTGATTTGGATTTAAATGTGTCTTCATGCAATAATGTAAAGGAGCTGAAAATTGGTAGATTCAAACTTCCTAACAAATTCTTTGAAGAGTTTAATTCTAAATTTCCCCTTCTTGAGACCTTAGATACATATTTGTACTGCCCAGGCCCCATAGAGATTTCGAGTCATCAACTGAAGAGGTTAGATCTGAGTTACTGTTATGATGAGCCCCCAAGAATATTTAAGATTAATTGTAAAATTCTCCGTCACTTTAAAATCACATATACAGGCCATTCAAAACTGCCAATACCAATTCTTGTTAATTCTTCAAGTCTACAAGAAATTCAACATAATCTGCATCCTATCAATCATTTATCCGAGCAATGGTTTCTTCAATTCAGACGATATCTTGGAATGTTTCAACAACAGCAAGTTTTAGACTTGTCGTTCTCTCCACTGGTATGCAGACGGTTAAATGAATCTGTAGTTCTCAGTTTTAGTGATCTATTGTTAGGTAGGCACTCCAATACCCATTTCCCCCCTTTTATTAAATTCAGATTTGGTTTTGTTACTTTGGTAGTATTCTTTCTGTTCTTAATACTTCAAAGATTGATGGAGGATTCCACTAGAAATTTAATTAGCAAAACAAAGTAACACGTATTGCTTTTGAAGTTATAAATAATGAACTCTTATTAGTGTTCTATCTGTCAAAAAGTTGCTAACCTAAATGATTGATATATATATATATATATATCGATTATATTTTCAATATGCAAAGAATGTTTATAATTTCTATCACTCTAGTTGATAATTCACCATCTGAAACCTTTTTGAAATAGGAGTTTGAGCTTATAACTGGTTGAATATTAGTTTTGATAGCATAAAATAGGAATACAAGAACATGAGGTATGGAGGAAACTCTTAAAGGCTACATCTTTAATATAAGAGTGTAGTACATATCTTGTGATATAATGAACCCAACATGAGTATATATAGCAGTCTAAACCTTAGATTTCTAGTACAAGTAAGAGACTTATCTTGCACACAAAGTGGGATGGGTTTGGGCTTATACAAATGGGTTAATATATCTCTAACATAACTGGTATTAAGTTTAAACTGTTTTTTGCAAAAATGCTGAATCGTTAATTGTTTTGATATTACAGTTTGACTATGTATCAGCTGAAGTAATTGAAGAAGACATTCCTCCAATATCAAATAATAAGCATTTGCATTAGCGTGGAGCTCGATTATTACAAAATTACACAACTCTCATAGATGACCTGTTACGGAGTTGTCATCCAAAGATCCTATCAGCAAGTTCCCTTTTTGGGTGCAATAACAGATTCGTAATGGTATAAGTTTTGTTGTGAGTTTTCTTATGCATAATCGAGAAATTTTAGTTGGGTTTATGATTATCATATATGTTGACTATTCAATTTGTTTTGATTAATCACAGGTCCTATACGAGACCTTGATGTGCAGAGAAGAAAAGCCAAAGTGCTGCAGTGGCTGCAACACCAAATGTTGGCGTCATTACTTAAAGGCTGTGAAAGTAATTTACTAGTTTAACGGGGATAAGTTTGTTAGGGCGCCTCAGAAAGACGCCTTATCTGATTTATTTCTTACTGCTGAAGGATTGGAGAGCATAATGTTAAAGTTAGAATGGTAATTCGTAGTAACCCACCAAAGAAACACAGGTTCAAAGAAGCTAGTAGAGAAACTAATGTGCAATTCTTGGGCAATATAGAATTTTCAATGAGGATCAAACTTCAGGGATTGATGTTGTATACGAAACTCAAGTTGGGGGTTTAATGGCTAGCTGCTATGTCCAAACGAGTGCAAGGGGCGTTGTAAGCAGAAGTAGTGGAAGCTTTGGCTATGGAAAATGGACTCATCTTTGCCAGGGAAGTGGGCTTTCATGAAATTATGCAGAAGTGATTCAAGTCTTGTCTATCATGCTATCAAACAGGGAGAGATGAGAAATCCATTCTTCGGGCATTTCATTCATGGCATACCACTTTGAGAATTTTTTTTTTTGTTGAAAAACTTGCTGTTTTTGAGAATTGTGTTGTGTATGTACCTTATTTACTTATCTTAATCGCTGTGATATGATATTGTCTTCTTTAATTTCTATATATTAAGAGAATAGGAAACTTTCGTTTCCATTTTTCTCTCTTACTAAAAATGTCAGTAGCATATATTAAACACCGTCCTACCAAAAAATAGTAAATTGGAAGGAATCAGTAAATTCCTAAAGTGCCACTACCTGGATTCCCCAAATAGCTTTGGTCTATATTTAATGTCACAAAATGGCTCCGTTGGGGTTATCCATTTACCTATATCTTAGTTTCTTTCACTTCACAGATGGATAATAGTAGCTAAATGTCTCGGGTAATATAGATGATATGTGCCATCTTTGCAATTCGAAGCAAGAATCTATTTCCCATTTGTTTATTGACTGCACAATCACAAGGACTCTTTGGTTCAGTAGCCCGTGGGGTTGAAGGGTGGAATGCTTGGGTCTGTCCAATTCTAAAGAACTCATTCAGTTCTTACTAAACCCATCTAGTGGGAATATGTCACCAAAGGGAGGACTTTACACTCTATGGGGCTCTTCTTTGTGACATGGTCTGGAAGATGAGAAATGAAGTGCTATTTGAAAAAAACGCCAATCATCCAAGCCAAGGTGAGTTAATTTTGAGACTCTCTTAAGCTTTTTTCTGAACACAAAAAATCAAGAACCTCTCTTACGCTGATCAAGCCTCCAAGACAACAGTCCACTTGGACCAAACCGATCAGGGGCTCACTAAAAATTAATGTCGATGCAGCAACAGGTTCCCAGTAAGCAATCCTTGCTGCTGCCATTGCAGAGGGATTAAGCCAAAACTCTTGAGCCCAAGGGCAATCACGTAAAATTCGGACTAACCCTAGCTAGTTTGGTGATTGGCTAGTAGTTGGTGTTCTCGTATACATAATTAACTTTCCATACAAAGCCGTATTATTCTTTGGGCAATGTATCTTGCATATCCAATTCCATCAACCTTTATCATACATGACATTTTCCTGTATATATATGAATTGAAGTTAGATGATGATTTCACAGAGCATCTTCCATTATCACTCGGCCATACTAACTTATCCTGCTATATCTGATTCTGAGCAATAGGTATACCTTTAATGATATCTTTTAGCTAGTCGGGTATTTGAAGTGTCATATTTTCTAGATACCAGTCTTTCGTTTTGTCTTAGCGAATCCACTCTCCTATTTTCTTCATTTACCATAAGAGGTCCTTCGATTCTGGCTCTTATATAGTGGCCTTCCTGGTATTCAATTATCCTCCAAAACCTTAATCCTGATTCCATCTCCTACTATCCATCGCATTCCTTTAAAAAGATACTTACTCCCCATGTGAATTGCTTTCCAAATATGTGATGCTCTTTGAGATGTAACACTCTCATTTACTGTCGTGTGTGGAAAAATATTTACTTTATATCCTTGTGCCCATAATGTATTTGAGTTTGTCCAAAGTCTCTAGGCTTGATTCGTAAGCATTGCAATATTATTTATTGTGTATGATATTTTTAATACCTAACCCCCCCCCCCCCTACTGCTTTTGGTTTAGTTGTCACATCTCAACCAATTGTATGACAAGGTCTGTTGATGTAGGACAATATATTCTAATTAATTTCTGTAATCTTTTATATTTGGTATTTTTATATAATTTTCGTTATTTTAGGTTTAGGGCATTTATTTCCTTGTTCTAGGTGTTTTTAATGTTGTTTAGTCAAATTAGGGTTTTATATGCTTTCGTAGCCGCCTTAGAGTTTCTAGTTGCCCTAGGTTTTGTTTTTTACTATTTAAACGCATTGTAGCCTCCAAAGGCAATATAGTTTTGAGATCAATAAAAAAATACAAACCTTTTGTCAAATTCTTTCTCTAGTGGATTCCAGTTTATCAGCTTGTGAATTCAAGGAACCCCTCATGGATTTGAGGTTTACTACCAGGAACTAACAGTTTAGTTTCTGTTCCATCTAGAGAGCATCGTGTGTGCTTTCTTCAGGCTTCTGCGACATCAGTTGGTATCAGAGCCTTGACTTACCCTGGTCTGATGGCTAATCGGCGGGACGGTGACCACCACAACAATGACGGCGGTGACGACGTCAACAACCCAGTCCTCACTAGGGCTGAGTTCCTTAATTTTCATGATGAGAATCACCAATTTTGTGAAAAAAGTCAGCAAATTATAGGTGAAATCAAGCAAAAGATTGCTACTCTTCTTGCTATGAATTCATCTCACAATGACAATGACCAATATATTCAAAGACGCACTCCTAACTACAAGAAAATTCCATTATTTGATGGAGATATGTGTAAGTTAGATTTTATCAACTGGCTTCTTGATTTGGAAGAGTATTTTAATTTTTGGAAGATTTGTGATGAAGAAAAAGTGCGGCTTGCATCTAATAAATTGGATGATGAAGCAGAGGAATGGTGGGAAGAGATTCAAATTGATAGAAAGCAGCGAGGTAAGCATCCAATCTGGTCTTGGCAAAGAATGAAAAATGTATTAATTGATTTATGGTTTCCTAATGACTATTATGATATACTAGATTATACAAGTGTTAATTATAAATCTATATATTCATATGAAAATCAATATGTTCACAACATGAAAGGTCAAAACCAAAATGATCACAGCCAAGTCCATGTAGCAAGTAAAGGAAAGAGTTTGAGGGTTGAGAAGAAGCAGCCTATTTCTAGAGAAACTTTTGAAGTGGTTAAAAAAGGTCAAGACTTGCAACAAGTTGTTGAATTGAAACTTGAAAAGAAGATTGAGTTGACTATAGAGGATCCACTTGAGGTCAAAGGTGAGGACGAGTCCATCACCCACAACCCCCAGGTTCCGGTTGATTTATTGAAGACGACTACACAATATGTTGATTTTCTTGGAGTAGAAAATTTTAATTTTATTATCAACCCATTGTTGATTGATGTTGCAAATAAATTGAAGGTAGGTGTGAAGAAATTTTATGTTCTACTTCATGAAGAATTCAAGTTTCAAAACCGGATCAAGTTATTAAAGCATTCAAAGTATTTGTTTATTTGGAACGGAAGATTTCAAATTTCAAGAATGAACTCGAGGACGAGTTTATTTCAAGTAGAGGGATCTGATGTAGGACAATATATTCTAATTAATTTCTGTAATCTTTTATATTTGGTACTTTTATGTAATTTTCGTTATTTTAGTTTTAGGGCATTTATTTCCTTGTTTTAGGTGTTTTTAATGTTGTTTAGTCAAATTAGGGCTTTATATGCTTTCGTAGCCGCCTTAGGGTTTCTAGTTGCCCTAGGTTTTGTTTTTACTATTTAAACGCATTGTAGCCTCCAAAGGCAAGATAGTTTTGAGATCGATAAAAAAATACGGACGTTTTTGTCAGAATTAATAACATACGGTGGATTCCAGTTTATTGTAATGGATTCAAAGGAACCCCTCGTGGATTTGAGGTTTACTACCGAGGAACTACGATTTAGTTTGTTCCATCCTAGAGAGCATCGTGTTTCCATCGATGTCGCGGAAGCTGAAGAAAGCACACGATGCTCTCACAAATGGAATAGAACTGTTAGTTCCTGGTAGTAAACCTCAAATCCATGAGGGGTTCCTTGAATTCACAAGCTGATAAACTGGAATCCACTAGAGAAAGAATTTGACAAAAGGTCTGTATTTTTTTATTGATCTCAAAACTATATTGCCTTTGGAGGCTACAATGGGTTTAAATAGTAAAAACAAAACCTAGGGCAACTAGAAACCCTAAGGCGGCTACGAAAGCATATAAAACCCTAATTTGACTAAACAACATTAAAAACACCTAAAACAAGGAAATAAATGCCCTAAACCTAAAATAACGAAAATTACATAAAAATACCAAATATAAAAGATTACAAAAATTAATTAGAATATATTGTCCTACATCATCTTTGGTGTCTAGTGTCTCCCTGCAAAAAATTACGATTCATCTTATCTATACTCCTGCAAATTTTTCATGGTAGAAGGGTCGTTTGCATACAGAATATTGGGATAGTGGTTGTTGTGGATTTAATCAGGGTAGCCCTCCTTGCTATTGATAAATACCTAGCAAGTCAAGCTCAATATATGAATCTTGTAAATTATGTATTGATATGAGTTTGCAGTCCTCCTTTTAGTAAAACTTGGGATGCCCAAGTATGTGCCTAATATGATTTGTTGTAGGGATATCAATAATATATCAAAAATAGGGGCAGTGAGACAGGGGTTAGCATTAAAATGGGAAATGGGATTTAAACATGTTAAATTAGAAATTGATTCTAATATAGTCTTGCAATGGCTAACAAAAGTTGGTGTATGTGCACTGGATATTGCTCCTTTGATTTATGATTGCAGGAACTTCTTAGCGTGAGACTAGATTGTCCATCCTCATCACATATACTATAAGGCGATTGGAGTAACAGATGGACTAGAAAAAAACGGAAGAGAGCAACCAAGCAAGATTTTTTATTATGATATATACCCAGCTTTTGTGTATTATAACCATGGTTTTAAAAAACGGATCAAAGGCAAAACCAAATTTGCCTCTAGCTCCTGATTTAACTTGGTTTTTGGCCGGTTCTAATGGGTTATTGGGTTTTTTCTGGACCGGATTAGTGGCCAGTTCTCGATTCAACTAGTCAAACCGGCCAGTCCGGTTTTTAAAACATGATTATAACTATTTATAGGATGTAATAGAATTAGGTACTCTTAAAGAGTGCCATGTTACTTGCTATGTAACCTTATGAACTATATATATATATATATAAATAATTATATATTTATATATATATATATATAAAACTCCCCTTTTGCACCCAAAAAAAAAAAAAAGAAATCTTTGACAATTTGATTTGCAACGTACATTTGAGTCCTCTAATTTTTTCTAGTGCCAAATTCAAATTTTAAAATAGTACAACTTCTTGACAATACTTTAAAAAAAATAAAAATCCCTCTGTTCACTTTTTTTTTTTGTCAAATTCAAATTCAAATTTTTTATTTTTTATTTTTTATTTATCCTAGCTAACAACTCCCCCTTAATTATGAGATTTTTTTTTCTCTGCAGTTCACTTTTTTTTTTTTGTCAAATTCAAATTTTTTATTTTTTATTTATTCTAGCTAACAAATCCCCCTTAATTATGAGTTTTTTTTTTCTCTGTTCACTTTTTTTTTGTCAAATTCAAATTCAAATTTTTATTTATACTAGCTAACAACCCCCCTTAATTATGAGATTTTTTTTTCTTTGTTCACTTTTTTTTTGTCAAATTCAAATTTTTTATTTTTTATTTTTGATTTATCCTAGCTAACAACTCCCTCTTTTTTTTTTTTGGGGGGTCTTCATACCACTTCTTGGGAAGATAGCACTTTAAGCAGATACCAATTAATAATTCATATAATACAATTAATCATTCATATAATATATCGGGATAGAACTTAACTTAAATGTCTAAGTTTATAGATTTGAATTATTTTATATTATTTTATAAATCTTTTATTTTTCATACAAACTTTCATTCATATGTGTATAGCCAATAATAAACTCTAAAAAATGGTTAAATTAAACACACATTTAATTTGAAACATATTAACTAATTGATTTTATTTTATTTTATTTTTATATAATTCAATAATTACAATGGGAAGGGGGAGATTTGAATCTGAATATTTCATTTGGAAATATTAAGAATTAAGCATCAATTAGCTCTAGACCTAGCTAATTGATGTTAATTTGTAGCCATGCTTATGGAATAGATAATATATATAGTGTGTGTGGGCAGTTATAATATATATACTCAACATGATTCATATCTCAAAAAATAAATATAACACTCAACATGCATGTTAAAATACATAAAATACTTGTTAAAAGTGAAGTAGTGGACTATCTTTTCAGACCACATTGAACAATGTCAACTATATAGAAAGCAGAAAAAAAAATGCCATTATTAATGGTCATTGATGTGTTTATTGTGGGCAATGCCATCAATCTAACAAGGAAATCCCTTCGTTTGTGCAAGCTTACTCGAGAAGATTAATCATGAGTAATTTTAGAAAGCAACCAAAGAAGCCCAGCTTAGCTGCCAACATAGCATGATGAATCAAAACTCTAAAGTATAGACTTTTATACAATTTACCAAACTTCTACTGACCCAAAGAAAAGAGGGATCGAGGAAGAGTCGTAATATTTTACCTAACACGTCGACCCAACCTATACTGTCTCCCACTAGTCAAATTTGATTTTTCTTTTTGTTTATAATCAAATTTCATTGCATGTTTCTAAATTCGTTCATACATAATGTAATATCACAAAATTACACCCTATATATATAAATATAAATATATATTTATTTATTTATTTGTGTGTGTGAACATACATTAAATATAATGAAATTGCAAGAAAATCAAATTAATTAAAGATATAGAAATATAAATGTGGGGTACGAGAATTCAGATAAGATACCTGTGCCACGTGTCATGACCATGGCCGAGGAGCCCATCATCATGCCGAGGAGGCCACACATTCGGACAGTAAGGCCACGTCAGTGGCACAATGCCAGAGGAGGTCCTGCTATTGAGAAAAGGCTTCGGAAATGAGGTCAGTCTTGACATGACTGAAGGGATGGTGGCTACCTCCACATTCAATGCGCCCCACCAAACCCCCTGGCTGCATTTATGTGGAGAAGACCCCTAAACAGTGCTACCTTGGCCGCTGCAACTCACAAAAGCTTCGAAGATGTGCCTGATGGGACAAGCACTCGAGTGGTGGGCTGAGCAATCAACAAATGGAGGGCTGAGATCGCCTGAAGAGAGCTATATAATGCTAAAGGCTCCCAAGAGTAAGGGGAGAGGAAATCTGTAAAGAAAATATTATAGCATGATGAGAAATAACTATAATCAAACATAAGAGCAATATATACAAGAACTACTCTCCTCGGACGTTGCCGAGGAAGAATTTATGTGCCTTACATATCTCTGTTTATTACTTCTCCCTACTCCCTAACCACCCTTAGTCCATCAAGGGCGTTGTCCACTTCGTTAAAACCTAACCTTTCAACCCACTCTCTACAAATTTATTGTATTGGGCTCTTTGGGCCTTAGTCCATTCATCTTTTGGATTGGAGCACCAAAGCCCACCCTTACAATTTATTTTATTTTATTTTATTTTATTTTATTATTATTTTATTATTTATTTATTTTTTTTTTTTTATACTAAGGACCTTAAGTAAAGGCTTAAGTGACCTTGCTTAAGCGCAACCCATGTTATTAGAATAATAGAATTAATAAATTTTGATTCGGATATGTGAGATATCATTTTTATCTGAAATTTAAAAATCTGAAATTATATTTTTTATTAATATTAAATATATATATGAGTATCATGCCATTTATAATATAGAAGTTTGTTCTTGCAAAAAAAAATATATGTTATTGGGAGCCATGTACACTCAATAAAAAGGCTAAAAAATGTTTCACTTGTATTGGGAAGTAGCAAAATCTAATAAACAAATACTATTTGAATTGAAAGTGGCTTAACTCCATGAAAAAAGTCAATTGAGTATAATATAAATTTCAACCTTAACTAATACTCTAGAGTACTTGTTGACGGGATTCTTTAAATATGAGTCAATGAGTCATATGATCAAAAAATATGTAGATTATAGAATGCTTATTTGGGAGAAGATGAAGTAATTCTTAAATAGCATTCTTTATAAAACTCAAAATTACACCCACTAAATTTAGTCAATTTTCATTTTAGTCATCTATTTTTTTTTTTCATTTAGTCTATTAAGTTCTAATTTGTTATCATCGTTTTTTTTTTTTTCATATACAAAATAAAAATTATACTCTAGCATAATCTAAGTGTATATATGTGTGAAGCTCTTTCTTAGAGACTTGAACCCCGACCCTTACCCATTCCACCCCATAAGAACTTTATACTTACTTGTGGTGTGACCGTCATGCCAAGGGTGCGCGGTGGTCATTTGTTATCATTGTTAAACCCCTCTAAAAGATATTTTTTTTAATATTAAAAACTAATAAATTTTCTTTTAAAATAAAAAATAAAATAGACAAAAAGAAAGAAAATCATAAATAATTGAAAAAAAAAACCAATTGAAAATCTCAAAAATGAGATTTATATGCCAAAGAGTTAACAACATCCAAAATCGAAATGTCAAAATCACATGAAAAAACCATTTTGTGTGTGTTTGTTTTCCAAAAAAAAAAAAAAAAAAAAAACATCTCTCTATAATATGATAATTCCTTTAGGGCACTCGTTATAATCAATGACTTAGATCCAGACCTTGACAAAATGCAAAGATAGACATTGCTTTGATGCTTTAGAGTAATGTATATTGACAATAACATAGATAAATATTTGAGTACATATCTAGTGAAATATGTTTTGAGTGGTTGCCCCCTTTCACTTGACCTCTCCGACTCTTTTTATTTTTTTATTTTTTATACAAGATAGAATTCTACTTTAACCTAATCTAAGTGTATATGTGTATGAAGCTCCCTCTTGGAGACTTGAACCCCGGCCCTTGCCCCCCACACTCCACAAGCACTTATACTTGTGGAGTGACCATCGCACTAAGGGTGTGCGGTGGTAATATATATTTATATTAAAAAGTATTACTATTTTTTATATAAAAAATTGTGGAGAAATGCAATACTAATGGTAATAAGAGATGAGAAGTGAATGAACTAAAATGAGAGAGAGAATCTAATGGAAAAAAAATGACAAAAAATGAGGAAAATTTATTGACCAATATTATCAAAGTGAAATTTGCATTTGTACCTGGCTAAAAAATTATTCGGAAACATAGGAGGTGAGGTGAGCATCTCCAGCAAATTAGGCAAATTTTTTTACTGTTTGGAGAATGAACAGTGACTTTTACCTTTTAGCTACCCACTTTTTCAAATACACTTTCCAACAGATTCTCTATCTCATTCTCTATCTCATTTAAATATTATTTCTTCATTCATTATTATTATTTTTTTTAACAACTACACATCTTCCAACATTTTTTTATTCAATACCTTATTATTATAATAGAAAAAAAATATTTGAAGAATGAACAGTAGCCCATCAGAATTGATGAGCTACTGTTCATGAGCCAAAAAAAATCAGGATATAGAAAGTCCATTGGAGAATGAGCAGTAGCCTATTTTGTGGATTTGCTCTCTAAAGTAGAGAGCATTTTGTGTTTAGCTCTCCTTTTGGAGATGCTCTTAATTAGATGAAAGTACAAAAAAAGTGAGTAAAAATGAATGTGATAAAGAAATTCAGCACCAAAGATAAAAAGGAAAAGAGGGGGAAAAAAGTAAAACGAATGGGATGGGAATGGGAGGGAACCAAAAAATCGCAGAAAGTGAGTAAATGGGGTTTGGTGATAATATCACATTCATATGTAAACAGGTTGAGTAGTTGACCCGACAAGCCGGTGGCTGAGGAAATCTCTCTTATTTTTTTGTGTGTCTCTCTCTCTCTCTCACTAACTTTCACTAATATTACGAAAAGAAGTCCGTGATGTTCGCCTACCGCCGCTCCCCACATCGTCCACCGGCTATAACCGATCAAAGAACTTTTGTCAATTCCAATCCCAGCCCCAACCCCAATCCTTTGACCTCAAACCTCTCTTTTTCAGTCTCTTTTTTTCTTCCAATCCCAGCCCCAGCCCGTAGAAAAGTTAGATTATGTTTTCTTATTATTTCTTTTATGCTTGTAAAATTTTAAGAAAATCAAAGATTAATTACTATGTTATCAAAAAAATGTTAAAATTTCAAGATTTTGTGATCTAAAATCATGTGTATCATGAATTAGGCACAAAAAGAGTTGATTTTGTATTGTACCAGCAAAACTTTTCCTTACCCTTACCGGTACTTAGGCCAGTATAAAAATACAAGTATTTCGTGTCGGTCTAAATATCAATCATACCAAGGTTGTTTTAGCTGTCTTATGCATAGTTTTAAAAACCGGACCGAACCGGCCAGTCTGACCGGTTCAACCGGGAACCGGGAGCCAGTTCGGTCCGGTTAAAACTCCCAAAATCGGTCAACAACCGGGCAAAATCCAGGGTTGAACCGAAAATTTTCAAAAAAACGGTTCGATGTCCGGTTCAATTTTTGAAACCATGGTCTTGTGGCAAATATCTGATTTCGGGAGGTTAAGAATGGATATGAGAAAATAAAGAGAAAGTGATAGTGATAGAAAGTAAAATTCTAAAGCTTATTTGTTCTTTGCCCTTTTTCAGTTTGCTGCAAAGGTGTTTAATTGCTGATAAGGGGAAGGAAAATAAAAGAAAGTGGGGATAGAGTTTTCTTTTTTAATATTGGGAAATGAAGATTAAAAAAAATATTATGTGTTTTTGTAAATAACTAACTTAACTTTCTTCTCAAAAAAAAAAAAAAAAAAAAAACTAACTTGACTTTTTTAATACCAATTAATTTTTATATTACCTTGTTTTTTATGTTATCTTTGACTGTGCCATATCAATATTGGGAAAAGTTAACAAATATCCTAAAGGCAATTGTTTAGAATATATTTTATAGGAAAATATAAAAGTAGTTGATTTTTTAACAGCTTTTTTATGTATCCCTTAAAAGTAGTATCAAAATTTTCCCAAAATAGTCTATTAATAGATGTCCTTAACGTATTTTTTAAAATTGCTATAGGGGCACCTATTAATCCGACCATTAACATTTTTTAATCCCATCATCAAAAAATGTTATTAAGATTACATAACTATCAAAATTAAACTTTTTTTTTAGTATTAAAAAAAATGAAAACCCTTTTTTTTATTAAAAAAAATAAAATTGAAAACCCAAGAACCAAAATGAAAAATAAGCGAAAAATACCATTTTGTTAACTACATTTTTGGGTCATAGTCAATTTAGTCCTTATATTTTATAACAATAAATTTGGTCTCTATTGTTATTTTCAACTTGCAGTTATTTTAGACCTAATAGAAAATGCGTACATGGTAAATGGTGTGCTTGCGTGGCTTATAAAATAATATAAAAATTAATACAACCTCATTATTTTAATAAATAAAAAGGCCAGCTCAAAAAAAAAAAAAAAAAAAAAAAAACTAAAATTTGAAGATATAATTTTAACCTGAAGAAAATGAATTAAAAAAAAACAAAAAAAAAAAACAAAATTTCCTATTATTTCTTTGATTTTCTTGCAATCCAAACACACAAACAAAGAGAAATTGTTCAAAATAAAATGCTGAAATATACTCATATACAATAAAAATTTGATAAAGCCTTTTAACTCCAGTGGTTGTCTCTTCAAACACACCAACCAATCTCTGCTTCATCTTGTGGTATCTCAAAGAGAATTTGCTTTTTCAAGTTCTCCGGTGTGCATATCTGAGTTCCAGTGGGGTCATCTAAGTAGTGAAAACTGTGAGAGAGAGCAAATCTAACCCCTTCCTGCACCGTTGTACGTGGTGGCTCAACCCAGAAACTTTAATCTAGTCTTACGACAACCACTCAACTCAGCCTTTTACCCCAATAAATCCATCACACATTACACATCATTCTCGCATCTAAACTCAACTACCATCACAAGTGAACAAATCAAGGTAGCATTTGGCGAGCCTTTTTTTTTTTTTTTTTTTTTTTTTTTTTTTTTTTTTTTGTGTTTGGATCGCAAGAAAATGAAAGAAATAATAAGGAATTTTTTAGTTTTTTTTAATAATTTTTTTCTTTCATTTTAAAATCATAAGTTCAGATTTATTTATTTATTTATTTTTTTTTTGAAAGAGGCTTTTTTTTAAGTTTATTAAAATGCTGAGGTGACACTTTTTATATTTTTTTTATAAGCCACATAAGCATATTGTTTTCCATGCAGGCATTTTCCATTAATAAGTTAGGAGTATAAACTAAAATAACTGTACGTAAAAAATGTAGGAATCAAATTGATTGCGATCCAAAAATGTAGAGATCAATTGATAGTGATCCGAAAATGTAGAGATCAATTGATTGTGATCCGAAAATGTAGGAACCATAATAATATTGTATTTTCAAAAAATATCAAAGAATCCTGACAAAAGAAAGGTAAGCGGCAAGTAATAAAAACTAAAAAGTACTCCTAAATTCTAATATAAAACCTGTTTCCATCTTACTCTGGTATTCTAGTTTAAGCATTCCTTGCTCTCTCTCTCTCTCTCTCTCTCTCTTGTTGAAAAAAACAAGTCCCAAATGAGAGAACCACTGATTCTCCGACGCAAGAACAACCATCTCCCGTACGACATTGTACTGAACATTCTGGGAAGACTACCTGTGAAATCAGTGGCAAGATTCAGGTGTGTTTGCAAATCCTGGGACTCCTCAATCACCACTCCCTATTTCATCTCCACCCACCTTAATCACAACAAAGATCCCTATGAAGATGGGAATGGTTATATCATACACATGGCGTCATGGAAAGCACGTCGTGTGATATCTTTTTCTACTTCAATGTCTTCTCCTTCTCCTCCTTCTCTCCCCCCTAAAACATCAATATGTACAGTTGCTTACGGCCACACATTTGATAAGATTTCCGAGATTGAAATTCCTTTTGATTTTTCTTCTAATTGTACTCAAATGGTTGGTTCATGCAATGGCTTATTGTGTCTCGCTGATTCCAATAATGTTATATATTTGTGGAACCCCAGCATTAGAAAATTCAAGAAGTTGCCTCATACTTGCTTGGGAAACTTAAACAATGTTACACTTGGATTTGCTTATTGTTCAGAAAATAATGACTACAAGGTTGTAATGACTTCACATAGCTTTTTGTCTACATATGAGATTGGGATATACACATTAAGTTCAGATTCATGGAGAAGGGTTGAAATTTCGGTGACAACAAATGTAACCTTCTGTAAAGGTATGCTTTCTCCAATCCCTTTGGTTAGTGGAGCTTTGCACTGGATGCCATATGTTAAAGATGAAGATATTATGGCATTTGATGTCAATAGTGAGAAATTCAGAAAGCTAGCAGTGCCTGATGTTTCTATATATGAACCACCTCTTCAAAGAACATGTATTGCATCATTTAGAGGGAAACTGGCTTTCATTGGACGATCTGGCTTCCAATACTCCATATGGGTGATGAGAGACTATGGTGTGGTTGAGTCTTGGAATAAACTTTTTGTTATACCATTTGAAAGGGTAGTTTGTTGGATTTGCTTGACCGATTATGGTTCACTTATGGTTGGCTACAAAAATGATCCATTAGAGAGGCAGGGATTGACATATGCTTTAATTGACACTGAAACTCTGGAAGAGAAGAAAGATCTGGATATTCAACATCCTTCATATGTAGCCACTTTCATGGAGAGCCTCGTTTTACTTGACGGAACAAATTAATGTGGAATCTTATTAACCAGTTCGTGGTGAGCATATAAGATTGAAGTAAATAACTGTATGGATGAAGTAAAACCTTGTTTATTCCTTTTCCTTTAGTAGTTTTTTTTTTTTTTTGAGAATCCTTTTTCTTTAGTAGTTGATAGTTAGATAGTATTGCTAAAGCTTGACTTTTATTCCATGCTTATATTATCCTTTTGTGGCTATTATAAATTAGTATTTGATATTTGTATGTGAATGGTTGTTGTGGTATGGAAGATTGTTATTCCTTTAGAGTTACGAATAGCTAGATTATTGCTCTCCTGACTTGAATTTAAGGAAGAATTGACAATCTTTAGTGACCATGATGCCATTCCAAGGTCATGTTCTTACTTGGTTCAAGCTACATGGTCTTTGTTGATTTGTGTACTACATTTAACCTTAATCTATATATATCTAAAAGTTAAAGCATAACATTTATTGTTGTTACATTCCAGTTGAGCCACATCATCGACCATGTCACCTTTTTTTCAAAGTTTTGAAACTCGGACCGGACCGTACGGTCCAACCGAAAAAACCTCGAACCTCTTAGTTTTGCGGTTTTTTTAGCTTCAAAAACCGCTTTATGGGAAAAAAAACAAAGACCCGTGCGAACCATGGTCGGACCGTACGGTTCTAAGAACCGTGGCCGGTTTTTGAGGTTCGGACGGCTCCTCTTTTTTTTCAGATCTGGAACCATTGATTTGTAAGGATAAAAAAAAATAAAAATAAAATAAAATAAAATAAAATAAAATAAAATAAAAAAACACAAAGAAGAAGAAGACGACGAAGAAAAGAAAGCACAAATTCAGGTCTTTGTGGACGAAGCTAAAGTTTGGTTGCCATTTGAAACACTTTTCTTCAAGGCTTGTGTCTCTGGAACTTCTAGAGCTGATTTGAAGATAGATGATTTCAATACCTTGTCGTTGCTTTGGAAGCTGAAATTGATTTGGAAGGTGGAGAGAAAACGTGTGCTGATTCTTGCAAGTGGATGAAGAAATTGCATCCGTGTGCTAATTCTTGCAAATGTTAGATTTGCTTTTTCTAGTTTCTGTTCTCTTTTGATTTTGGTCAATTAGATAATTTGGTGGTTTTGAAATATGTGGTGGAGAGTGATGTTTTGTTTGTCAAATTTGTGGTGGTGTTGATGAGTCTGTCAGAGTGATAATGCAACCTAGGGAGTAGGTAAGAGTAGGACATGCAAAGTATCTTTAGGATAATTAATTATATATACAGGACTTCAATCCAACTCGATTTTTCTAATTTACAGTGTCAAGTTGGTCCCATTTGTCCAAAATTTTTAGTTGAATTCGGAAATAGGATGTGGAATTACTTCTAAATTCGGTCTTTATTTTGCCAAATTAACTCTCTCTCCTCATTTCTATCAATAACTTACCACATACTAATATATTACATAGTGTCGCATAAACTCATATTTTAACAATATTCACCCCAAACACTCTACTTTTCAACAACCAAACACGGCTGGACTTTTTTGAATTGATTCTTACCATCACAAATAGTCTCCAATTTTATTGATTCTTACCATCACAAATTATTGTTCATTTGTTTCTCCAAAAAAAAAAAAAAAAAAAAATTATTGTTCATTTGTTACTACTACTACTATTATTATTATTATTATTGAATTGATATTTGGGCTTAGAGATTGAAATATGAACTTAAAATTTAAAGACTATATATATATATATATATATATATATATATATATATATATATAACAGTAACTCTGAAATTGTAAGTCAAAATAAGAATATATTTATTTATATTTTAGTTAATTTTTTATTTTTACTAATTTAATATATTTATTTATATTTAAATAATTATTAAATTAATTATGATGTCATCACAGTTCAACTCCGGTTTAACCTCGGTTCGACCTTAAAAACCTTGAACCTCTCCCTTTTACGGTTCAATGAACGGTCCGGGTTTCAAAACCTTGGTTTTTTTTTTTTTGTCAAAATATAAGGACCATAATAGTATTTTTGTCAAAAAAATTATGAAAAATGTTTGTAACTTACTGCATTGTCTTTCTCATTTCTTTCACAAACAGACCAGTTAACACTCTATTATTTGAAGAGAGCTACAAATTCATCATAATAGTAGGTCCATCATTGCCTTCTTGAGTAAAAACAACTTAGATAACTCACTCAAACCCCACCTTCAAGCCCAAACATTTAACATGATGATTCATCAAGATCAGAAAATTAACCCATCCAATCAACAAGGTTTTTTCTTTAATTGGATGGGAATGAATGAAGAAATATTAAGTCATCCCATATTGAATCTAGAACTTTTGGTTTTCCTAGAATTTGTAATACTTTATAATACATATAAGATTAAACCATGAGTCATACCAATCAAATAACTTTTTTTAAAATTTTAATGTAAACGAGAACGTTAATAAACATAAACGCTTCACTGGAAAAAAAAAAGCTTTTACATTATCGAATGAAAAAACTCTTGAATTAGAAAAAAGAAATCAATTTATTTTTTAAAAAAGCAATACCTAGTGTTTTAGTCCTAGAAAAGCAGGATCCTAGCTAGATTCCATCCTAATTTCTGCATTCTAGTGGTTGTTCTCATCTTGGGGTACGTCTTCCAACTATTCTGTTGGGAATTTAAAAGTAAGGTGATATGTGGACATAACTGTTGTCCAAGCAATAAGAGTGGGTCCTCTAATTATGGTATTATAAGCGGACAATCAATCTACTATGATAAAATCTATCTCTCTTGTCATTTATGTTGTGTAGGACCCAATAACAACTTGTAGGGATATGGATCCTATTTGGTAGACCTTAGTTCCACCAAAGCCTACCAAAGGAGTGTTTACTGGATGAAGGCGCTCCTTGTCAATTCTCATATGTTGGAAGGGTGAGTAGTAGTGGATATCTACAGAGCTTCTATTGTTTACCAGAACGCTTCTTGTGGTGAAATTAACTATTCTCAAAGTAATGACCAAATCATCATCATGGGGGTGATTGAGTTGTTTGATATCCTCTTCTATGAAGGAAACTGAAGGCTTGTCCATCTTTTGTTGCTTTGATGGACAACCTATAATTTGGACGGTTTGGACCATTTGGAGATAAGTTTTCTTAGCCTCATTGGATGACCCTCATGCTATTGATTCCCCTACAATCACCCTTCTCCAAGAGAGGCTCTTGGGGGGGTTCTTCCACCCTAACCCTAGGGTCGTTCTTCAAAGATTGTTGCTCATCCTTTTGTTCTTGTCCAATGAAATGTTTTAACTTACCATGTTTGATTAGAGCTTCAATTTTTTGCTTCAAGTCATAACATTCATGAGTATCATGTCCGTGATCACGGTAGAATCGACAATACTTATTTTTTGATCGCTTTCTTAAGTCACTTTTCAGCTTTTCAGGTCATCTTAAGGATTGGTTGACCTTAATTTGCATAGGTACTTGTCATACTCCTGGATGATTCCTACCCAGCCAGGATCAAGAAATTTAATTTTAAAAAAAAATGTTTCAAAAAATTGAAAAATTTTACTCAGACTAAAATTCTATTACCAAAAATTTTAAGAAATTAAAATAAATTTAAAAACAAAATTTAGATACAAAATTGGTGGTAGCCCCAAGGATTGAGGTGGAGCCTTAAATTTATAGGTACTTGTCATACTCTAGATGATTCCTACCCGACCGGGATCCAAGAAATTTAATTTTAAAAAAATGTTTCAAAAAATTGAAGAATTTTACTCGAGACTAAAATTCTATTACCAAAAATTTTAAAAAAATTAGGAAATAATTTAAAAACAAAGTTTAGATACAAAATTGGTGGTAGCCTAAGGCTACAACCTTACTCAATAGAATAAAAATTACAATATATTTTGAAAATTTAACCGTTGAATTGCATGTTCTTTACACTTTTAATATAAATGTCAAAGTTTGTGTCAATCGGATATTATTTACTATATGATTTATAAACTTATATTTTAAACATAGTTTTTAAACTACAAAAACTAACAATTAAAAAAAATTTATTGATGGCATAACTATTGATCTTTAATTTTCTTAAAATTTTGCAAACATGGAGAAATATAAGAGGAAGATATAATCAATAGGCGGAATTCTCAAAAATCACCTTAAATAAAAGATCACAGTAAGGTTGTGACACTTAGACTACAACCAATTTTGTAGTTAAATTTTGTCATAAATTTAATGTTTATTTTAATTTTTAATTATCTATTATAATTTTGTATTTTTAATACAAAACTTGCACATAAAATTCACATTCTCATTAGCTCGAATTGAAAATAATAAAGTAAAATTGATATTTTCGTCAAAAATTATGAAAAATGTTTGTAACTTACCACATTGTATTTTTTTTTTGGCTAAAATGGAGATATTATATAAAATATACTAGAAAGAAGGGTGCATGGGCATTACATTAGACACAAGTGGGCAAAGCCCACGTATCTTTAATAAAACTTTTTCAATAAAATGGACAAATGTTGAAATAACATTTCCCTTTGGTTGGTTACAACTGTTCATGAATTTGGATCTTGAGCAATACCACAAATTGTGCCCTCAATCACACAATACATGGGTACATCAGATCTCAATCTATCGTTCATAGCAAGTTTATTCACACAATTATTAGCTTCTCGATAAATGCGATGGAGTGAGACCATCTCTATGATCTCACGGAGTTAATTGGAGTTAATAAAAGGAGAGGTAGTTAATGTGGGCTATCTACGGGCACATTGATCTACAAAGTAGGTATAATCAATAAATTTATTAATAATAGAGATGATGCATCTGAAGTTGCCTACAAAACGATCTGAAATAAATTCAGTATAAATGAGGGCATTGAATACGAGGGCTGCCTACGGATACACCCAAATTCGCGCAATTTTGTAACTTGTTGACATGAAAATAGGAGGAGTGGGTAAGTATCTACCTGCAATCTCACACATTAGTATGTTGTGAAAGTGATTGTAGGTTGGGTGTGAACCTAAATTATTGCAATGAAAGCTTTGTAGTGGTTAGAGCTATTTATGAATTTCTTCCGTTAATAATGAAGTATTTTTTAAATGATTGAAGATAGAAAATAATGAGTTAGTTTTTAGTCCAATTGAGATCCACCATTCAATGACAAATTCAAACTTAAAATGATAACTTTTAATTAATCACAACCTTTAACCTATTAGCATAGGTAGTTTTATTACAGTTTCCTATTATACACAAAGTACACATTTCAGTTCAAAAATGGTTGTGTATGGTGTGTGCAACAATGTATTATAATAGACATTTCCATTAACTTATTGCATTTTCTACCTTTTTGGCACATTTTCTTTCTTCTAAGTGCAAGCACGGTAAGTGGTTAGACCTTCAATAGCCCAATAGAGTGATAGACCAAATCAGACCAGCCTGTATTACTATTGCTATATGTGATCCAAGATTAGCAAAATACATGTGATCTTTATCTTTGTAGCATCATGAATTAGGAATATTCCATCATCCAAATATCATTCTAATTTGTTTTAGTGTCATTGCCTTTTTGCTGTTGCACTGACTCAAGTAATAAAACTCTACTGTCCATTGTCGCAAAATCAATACACTCATTTCATTTCTTTCACAAAACAGACCAATCTCAGTTAGTATGCTTAATTTACTACTTTGGCCAATCGATTTGATCGCAAAACTTATCGAAGAATATATTTGCTGCTGAATCTATATCTAATTCCTAGTATCCCCAAATGAAGAACTGTGTACACAACCACCAATCCTCCGACGAAGAAGTAACCATATTCACGTATGATATCGCACTGAACATCTTAGAAGCTACCAGTGAAATCAGTGATAAGATTCAGATGTGTATACAAATCCTGGGACTCCTCAGAGTACCACCCCGTATTTCATCTCAACCCACCTTAGTCACAGCAATAACAACAACAACGATCGTGATAATGGTTATGTCATACACAAGTCGTCTTCACCTCCTATACTCTAACAATCTAGTCTGTGCAGTCACTTTTGACCACACATTTGATAGGATTTTATGAGGTTAGAATTCCTTTGATTTTCAGCTAACCGTGCCCAAATAGTCAGTTCGTGCAATGGCTTATTGTGTCTTGCTGATTTTAGAAGTCTCCGCTGGCAGCTAATGATATATGTTGTCGAACCTAGCGTTAGAAAATTCAAGTACCTTGTACTTAGGAAAGGTAAGCATTGTTACACTCAGATTGCTTATCATTCTAAAAATAATGATTACAAGGTTGCCAAGGATTTCACCTTGTTATATGTCTACACCTAAGATTGAGGTGTACAGGTTGAGATTCGATTCATGGAGAAGAGGTTGAAATTCGTTGACAGCCAATCTAATGTTCCTTAAAAATTTGCTTTCGTCAATTCCATTGATTGGTTAGTGGATCTTTGCACTAGTTCCCGGGTTTATAAAAGAAGAGTATTGCAGGAGGGAAAATATTATGGCATTTGATGTCAATAGTAGGAAGTTCAGGAAGCTAGCACTACCTGATGGTTCTTTACAGGAAAATCCCTTCACAAATGTCTTGCATTATTCAAGAAACTAGCTTCCATTAAGTGTGAATTCTGCAATGAACAACGTGACTTCCAATTCGATCTCCATATGGGTGATGACAGGTATGGTGTGGTTGAGTTTTTTGGAATAAGCTTTTTGTTGTACCATTTCAAAGAGTAGCATATTGCATTGCCTTTGCAAAGCAGTATGGTTCACTTCTAGCTTAGTGCATCACTAGAGTAAAGAACCAGGGATTTAAGTTTATTTTTAATTGATACTGAAACTCTACATGAGAATGATCCCTGGCATCCAACATCCTTCATTTGTAGTTAATTTCATAGAGAGCCTTGTTTTATGATGGAGCAAACATGGTAGTTTACTAAGCAAATGGTGGCGTGTATAAGAAGTGAAGTCATTGAAGTGGTATGGATGAAGTTAAACCCTTGCTTTTCCTTTTCGTTTTGTATTAGGGATGATAGTTTTTGCTAAAACGTTGAATTTTATCCAAGTTTACATTATCCTTTTTTGGCTATTATAAATTAGTATTTGATATTTGTATGTGAATGCATGGTTGTTGTGGTACAGGTGGTTATTCTTTATTATTACAAAATAAGAAGCACAGACACTTTGGGTGCCAAACTACGTTGTACACAAGCTACGTCTAGGACATACGCTAGTGGCCAATTGTTTCGTTTTTATTTTTATTTATTTTTATTTTTATTTTTAAGCGGGGACATGAGAGAACACTTGTTTTTTATTTCTTTTAGTTTCAATCTTGAACACTTATCTAATTTTTAAATATCATTTATTAGTCATGAATTCACTTTATTATCCTTAAATTGATACATGTTTAACATTATATGCAAAAATAAATGCTTAATTGTTTTAAAATAAAAATAAAAATATATTTAATAATTATTAAATATGTGTATCCTGCCGTGTCAAGTACCCATACCTATACCCATGTTTGTGTGTGTATCCGTGTCTATGCTTTGTAGGTTACAAAGAGCTAGATTATAGATTCTTGACTTCAATTTAAAAGAAGAAATGACTAAACATAACTGAATATAAAAGAAGCTCTAAAACTGAGAATGTTGAAAAGGAGCAGGCAAGTGCTTGTTTAGTAAGCCTGATGCCATTCCAAGGTAATGTTCTTCTCCCTGGTTGAAGCTACATGGTCTTTGTTACTACATTTAACCTTAATATTGATAATAAAAAGCTAATTTATATGACAGAGAGTTTGTTCCAAGATTAGTGATCTTTCTTTATCATCCTATCTCCTGTCTTTGTGAGATGTATATTTTGATAAGGAATACTATTTTCTCATGCTTAGTTGGGTTCAATCTCGTGTTTATTGTTAGCAAATGCAAATCAACATGTAGGTGCTGAGCTGTAGTGTTTCCGTTTGTAATATTTTATTCTTTATGCTAAAGAAACATGCTATGGTCTATACTACTAAGGGATTTGTTCACTAAATTTGTTTGGTTAATGAGGAAGAACTTAAAGGTATATAGAGTTGTTGGGGGAGCTAGAGTTAGTGTCTTGTTTTTCTTAATTTTGGATTCGGTGAAGTTTCATCTTTGAGGAGAGGATGAAATGGTTTGGAATTTAATGGAATGTAGAAGGTTTGAAGTCCACTCTTATTGTAGGGCTTCCAGAGCACCTATTGGAGCTATGTTTCCATGGAGTCCAAAGGGGACATGTCCTTCAATGTTTCTCTTGCGCAAGACTGCCGCTTTAGGAAAGAATTTTCAGTGTATCAAAAAAGGAAAGATTTTTTAGACTTTACAAGAGATATATTGCTTATTGGATCACTCTAAAAATAAGGCTTCTTGGAGTTTTTTTTTTTTTTTTCTGCCCCAAGTGTATTTGATGCTTTTCTGCTGAGTGTGTTGCACTGTTGTTTAATGGGCGATGACCTAGAGTTCTGCCTTGTTAGTCTTATAGAGCTAATCATGCTTGTACATTGAAAGAAAAAATGGATTCTTAAAATTTTAAAAATATATAGTTAAACTAACATACGTAGTAGTGAAAAGAGGTGGGTGAGTCTGTTCGGTAAATTTGGTTTTCTGATGATCTTATGGTCTTGTAACATGAAAACGTTGTATATTCTATGTGTGTTGGTAGTAATTCATAGTGCTTGTATAATAGCCTTAATTCTCAAATTTCTTTGACATTAAACTAGAATATAACTGCTAAATAACTAACTACGCACAATAAGAGGATCCATGTGATGCAAACTAGTAATTGTTTGGGCTTTGCAAGGGTTGTTGGTTTGCAATTTTATTTTGTGTTAATTTGTACATTCTTGACCTCTTTTTTACATTGAGCAATACATAACACCCCCACACACAATTTAAGTCATTTTGACAAGTCATGGAAGTTCATATCTTTTAAAGGTGCGACTTGGGTCGGTGTTTTGTTTTTTAATAGAAGAACTTGGTTTGGGTTGATTTAATTATTCCCCAGATTTATTTCACTTTGGGGTCAATATTGATTATATATATATATATATATATATATATATATATATATATATAGGGTTGGGTTCAAGTTACACCTGGTGTAACTCTAAATAATATTACACCACTCAATATTTTTTAATTGGATGTAAATTTTGACAAATTCACCGTTAGATTACATTATCTTTGTATATTCTCCATGCTTGCAAAATTTCAAGGTGTTCAAAGATTAATAGCCATGTCATCAATCAATTGTTTAAATTCAAGTTTTTGTAGTTTAAAATAATGCATAAAAAATGAGTTTACGGTTCGAATAGTAAATAATAACCAACTGACATAAAAATTTGCATGAATGTTAAGAACATATAGAATATGTAATTCAATGGTGAGATTTTCAAAATATGAATTCTATAACAAGTTATTGGGTGGTGTAACATTGTTTAGAGTTACACCAGATGTAATTTGAACCCAACTCATATATATATATATATATATTTATATATATATGAGTGTATGTATACATATATCAAAATATCTTGAACGAAATCAAAGGTCAAAACTATAATTGGGCCCTTATTGTATACATTGATTATAGTTTCAGTTACATCCCATACATTTAATTGTGTTAATCATTTAACATTAAAATTAAGGTCCCAAATAGTTTAGCTCTTTTGGTTGAGGACATGTGCTTAGCCTAGATGGGTTCCGAAATTTGAAAGTCCATATCTAGTGATTTCATTCCGATTTTTTATTTTTAATTCAACGAGTCAATCATAGCTTAAAATCAACAAAATTTTGTCTTTTTTGTTATTATTTTGCTCATCATGTCACGTCACTTTTAAGTATGTCATATGAACCTTCTAGTAGGTATATTATCAAATTCCATAATACTAATAAGACGATGAGAAAAATAACCAAAATAAAACAATTTTGAAAAACTCAAGGACCAAAACAGAACTTTTCAAAATACACACAACCAAAATAAAAACATCTACTATATGGACTAATAAAAGTGCATTTTTAAAAACAAGAAGAAAAAAAAAAGTGCCCCAATTGATAAAAAGTAATGAAACTCTGTTGTCGCATTGTCATTTTCCATCTCTGACCCCAAATACAAAAGCAACCCAGCACCGCGCCAAAGCTATGTTCTATATATATATATATATATATATATATATATATATATATATATTGCTGAGTAACAAAGCTATGTTCATATGAGAAGACCGTCTACTATCTATTTATTTATAATTAACCATATTGTTAACTATAATGTCTAAAAAAATAATATGTATCTGAAAAAAGTACAGTAGTAACCCACTCTAATGTCTCAAATGAGAGAACCACGTCCACAATTACCGATTCTCCGACGGAGGAATAATCATATTCCGTACGACATCATACTCAACATCCTGGGAAGTGTACCGGTGAAATCAGTGATAAGATTTAGGTGCGTTCCCAAATCCTTGGACTCCTTAATCACCACTCCCTATTTCATCTCAGCCCACCTTAATCACAACAACAACAAAGCAGTGGCGGCTCTAGGAATTTTTTTTAGGGTGGTTACTAAGAAACTTAAATTATACAAAATTTAATAAAGAGACAATTTGAATATATCAATGCTACAAAAAAAAAACACGCAAATACACGAAACACTACAAAAAAAAATGACCTATTGCGGCGGGCAAAAAGCGCCGCTGAAGCCCCAAAAACTACCGCTAAAGGTACATTTGACCTTTAGTGGCGAGTGCTATTGTGGCGGGTCCTCCTGCCACCGATGCAGTGCCACTATTAATCTATTGCGGCAGTAACAAAAAGCGCTGCTATAGATACACCTTTTAGTGGCGGTTTTGGTTTATTGCGGCGGGCATAAAACCGCTGCCATATGACGTTCAAATTTCTGTCAATTGACTTTTAGCGGCAGGCACACAATGCCGCTATAGGCAATCAATTAAAACTAACTTATTTCACTTTTAGCAGCGGGCGATAAGCGCCGCTATAGGGTTTTATTTAAATCATAAAATGTGCACCTATTGCGGCGCTTTTTGACCGCCGCTATAGGTTCTGTTTTTTTTTTTTTTTTTTTTTTTTTTTTCTCCTAGCAGGCTTTAAAACCACTGTTTGCATCAAATATATTGTTCAAACCTGTTACAAATATAGTGTTCAGACCTGTTTAAAACCTGTAATAGTTTTAGCTCTACAACACAATACCACAAATGTAATTAATTAACAACACTACAAATGTCTCCAAACTAACATAATATTAACATAGAAATATATTATCCAATACATAACGTTGTCTATAACAACCATCATAAGATTAACAAAAAAAGATGTGGTCCTTTGAATAAAACAACCGCTCAAATTAAGCTAATACTATAATCAAAGTTCCAAAGTGTTTAAAAATATCCTTCAACACTTGCAAAAAATGCGGTTGTTCTTCCGTAGTTCTTTGTACACAAAAAAGTCCTTGAACACCACGATAAAACTTATAAGATACTTGGTTGATAGGATGCGGCTGATGATTTTTGGAGAGCTGGAGATTGTTGAGCCGAAGGAACATCCTACATACAAAGTATGATTACTCAATAAGTACGTATAAATGGAATAGAATGACAAGAAAATATTACCAAGGCAAAAAATGGAAACAAGTTAAATGAAGACATTTATACGCACTCACAACAACAACGAAGTGCTTACAAAGAGAAAAACATTGACTAAGTCTTTGTTAATATACCTGATTGCATTGGGAAGAAATTTGTTGCATTTGTTGAAGCATGAGAGCCATTCTTTGCTCCATTTCTTTGAATTGACTAAGTCTTTCCTTCATTTCGTCAAAACTTGCAAGTTTATCCTCCATAGTAGCCAAGGAAGCCTTCAATTGTGCAACTTCGTTGTCCCTTGCTGGACTTGAGTGTATTTCAATGTCCATGAGAGCACTCTTGCTACTTCGACCACTTGGGCTTGGACCAAATCCTACCCCACGAATACGACCTTTGCACTCCTTACCCATCACTTTGGCAAACACATCATCTGTTGACCATGCAATACTACCACTTGTGTCAGATGACTGCAATTGATTCGAAGGATCAACCAACAATTCCTTCATTTTGTCCTGATATTTGGGTTTGAACAAAACAAAAAAAGTTAGAAATCATATAGTTAAAATGACCCCACAACATATATATACATATATATAGGATAGGACAAGCAAGCACCAATATGTACCAGTAACCCTCAAGAGAAAATTGACAATCTAGAGGCAACTCACCAGAT
The DNA here is from genome assembly GCA_030021035.2 of Notholithocarpus densiflorus. Taxonomy (NCBI): domain Eukaryota; kingdom Viridiplantae; phylum Streptophyta; class Magnoliopsida; order Fagales; family Fagaceae; genus Notholithocarpus; species Notholithocarpus densiflorus. The sequence goes on along the minus strand of JARYZH020000090.1, from coordinate 902,924 downwards.
GAACCTCTCCAAAAAAAAATAAAAAAAAGGGAAGTCATATACATCCATGGGGTATGCTATAATATAACAAAGGAACTAAACATAGAGGCCTCAACTCGGTAAGAATAACATTTCCACAATGAAATGGAGTTTGCTATGTAATCCAACAATCAAATGACCCCACAATAAAAAGGAATGCGTATTGGCTAACATCAAATTGAAATATATCAATTTAAAAATTAAAAGAATCATTAATAACAATTATCATTGAATTCCTATTTTGTTTACCCCCAACTACAATGGAGAAATTACTCACCATTTTTTGCTTTCACTATAGGATTAACTGCAGATCCATCTTTACGAGTATGTAGTATTTGATATAATACTGAACGCTCTACAGGACGTCCATCCATTTTTTCCTACATTATGAACAGCATATTTATGTAGTGATGAATATTGGTTCCACATAAACTTTAGAAGAAGTCAAAATCATTTAAAAAACAGTCATAATACTTATTACCTTTTTTGCAGCGTGCACAACATAGCTACAAGAACCAGCAGTATGTAAGTCATCCTATTTAGAACGACGCTCCTTATTCTTCTCTGACTCTATCTACATTCAACAAAATTACATGTTTATATACAGTATGCTTTAAGTATCTAAAGCCACTTTTAGCTAAAGCCAAAATGCAAACAATATTTACAGTATTTTACTAATTTATCAGAATTGCACACAAAAAACTGCAATGTATTGGACACAAGCTACACAAAAAGGTCACTATAAAATTACCATAAATAAAAACTTTTAGCACATCTATCTATACATTGTACATTAAAAGTGGTAGGAAATATGAAATTTACTTGATAAATAAGATTACTCAAAGTTGACATATGCTTGGCACAAAAAGGGAGGGAATTTATAGAGCCATATGCTTAGGTTAATGATAATACAAAGATCTATCATAATCATGAGTTTCTCACATAAAATAAAAATTAAGTATCATTCATTAAATTCCAATATGTCATTTCAACTTTGCATGACATAAAACAATGAATAAAACCAAAAAAAAAAAGTCTGATTACAAGATTTTCTTTATTGCTTATTGTTAACACAAACAGTAAAATAAAGCCATGTGCACACACACACCAGATCCTTGTCTCAATTCTCTTAGACTTATGCTAAAAGACTAGATCCATCTAATGTAGTTTGTAGTTGCCATTATTATTTTGAACAAAGAGTAGAATTCCCACATTCGAACTCACTGAGTTGGGGGCCTCTCCCTCCCCTATTTCTTAGGAATTGTATTGATGTAGTCCCAAAACAAAGAAAGCCCTATGAATCTCTAGTCTGCCTTTCATGTGCATAAAATATGATCTTCACACACTACATTGGCTAGCATCTTCATCACAATGCAAGCATGGCAGACAAAGACCCATATAAACTTCAAATAACCAAAACCCAGAAAACTAAACCCAATTTCTTTATAACCCAAAAACCCAAAAAAAAAAAAAAAAAAAAAAAAAAGCCAAATCATCAAACATGTCAGCTACATAAGAAAACAAATTAATAACAACCAAATAACTGATATTAATTTTAATAGATTCTTTGTTAGTAACAATACGATATTTAAGTTCACTATTGAAATGAACAAAAAGTCCACATTATAGAATTTCCATGCTTAGCCCATTGTACATCACTTTCCTCTAAAATAAAGATAGTTTACACTGTTTGACTCAAAATTGAAACAAAGCTGATATAAGATCAGCCATTATCATCCACATAAGAATTTCCAAAGAAACCCAACTAAGTTCTATATGGTAAAATGCAGATACCCAGAAACCAAAACATCTAAAAAAAGCAATTTTTATCACAAATTGAAGCAATAAATGTACAAACAAAAAGCCATACATGGAACTTTGCGAGCCAAGTTGGACAAAACAGAGTGGTTGAATTCAAAGCTCAAAGGAATGTTGATCGGAAAGGTCGATCAAGGTCTAGAGGGAGATAAAAGCTTTACGCCAAGAGGGAGAGAGAGAGCTCGAACCTAGATTAGAGAGATCTCTGTAAGGGTTTATGATGAGGAGCAAGCCGCCTCCTGTGGTGGCGGTGCCGGTTTGAGGTGATGAGATAGCAAAAAGAGGGAAGGTTCTAGATTAGGGGGATGAACTGTTAAGGTTAGAAATGATAAGAGAAATGGGTCGGGCTAGACCTGACCCATTTGTTTTTGGACCTAACTAGGCTCGATTTTTGGGTGGTGGTGGTGGTGGCTGCGGCTGTGGGTTTGTGGGTAGTGGTAGAGATGAGACAGTGAAGAGATTTTCGAAGTGCCTAAGAGAGAGAGTGTGTGTGGGAGACTAATGAAATGGCTAAAAACATAAAAAACTCTAAAAATGAAAAGGGACAAAAAAAACAGAGGGAAAATTTAGGACTAGGGGGGGCAATTTAAGGGTCTATTGCGGCGGGTCATTGACACGCCGCTATATCTAAGCTTAACACTGCTAACACATGTCTATTGCGGCGGGTCATTGGCCCGCCGCTGTCGTATGCCGCAAAATACTAGAGCCGCCAATGCAACAAAGACTCCCATGATAATGGTTATGTAATACACATGCCATCAGTAATAGACATTTACTCTTCTTCTAACACTAACAGACTTGTTTGTACAATCGCTTTGGACCGTACGTTTGACAGGATTTCTAAGGTTGTACTCCCCTTTGATTTTTCACCTGGGTGTTCCAGAATAGTAGGTTCGTGCAATGGCCTATTGTGTTTCACCACTTACGTTAATGTTATATATCTGTGGAATCCTAGTATTAGAAAATTCAAGATGTTGCCCGATACTTGCTTAGGAAAGTTACAGTATGTTATACTCGGATTTGCATATCATTCCGAGAATAATGACTACAAGGTTGTAAGGATTTCATGTTTGTCTTCGGCTACACATGAGATTGAGGTGTATACATTAAGTTTGGATTCATGGAGAAAGCTTGGAATCACGTTCACAACCAATACTATGTTCTATGATTATAGTTTTCTTTCGTCATTCCCATTGGTTAGTGGAGCTTTGCACTAGATGGCACGTAGCATAGAAGAGGAAGAGCAGAGCTTTGATATAATTATGGCATTTGATTTCAATACTGAGGAATTCAGAAAACTAGCACTGCCTGATGGTTTGAAGGATGCGTACTACTCTCAAACATATCTTGCATTATTCAAGGAAAAACTGGCTTTCATTACTTCTGATAGTGGTGAACAACCTGGCTTCCGATACTCCATATGGGTGATGAGGGAGTACGGTGTGGTTGAGTCTTGGAATAAACTTTTTGTTGTACCATTTGAAAGAGCAGCTTATTGTATCGCCTTTACCGAGTATGGTTCACTTCTGACATTTTGGTGCATCCATAGTCTAGTAGAGAAGAAGAAATATAAGTTTCATTTGATTAACGCCAAAACACTACAGCAGAAAAAGGATCTTGATATCCAATATCCTTCATTTGTAGCTACCTACATGGAGAGCCTTGTTTTACTTGATGGACCAAACACGTTATCATATTAAGCAGATTGTTGCATTTAAGAACTGAAGTCATTAGCGGTATGGATGAAGTGAAACCCCTGTAATTACTTTTCCTTTAATATTAGGCATGATCTAAAAGCTTGATTTTTATCCTGTTTACATTATCCTTTTGTTGCTCTTTTATATTAGTATTTGATATTTTTATGTGGATAGTGGTTGTGCACACAACAAGATCTGGCAATGTTACTACGAAACAATACTTGGCCAAAATATTCTTTTTTTTGCTTGTGTTTGCCTTTAATAGTGTTTCAAAGAGCTAGATTAGATCTCTCCATAAGAAAATAAAGAAGCTCCAAAACTGAAACTGTTGATACTAGTTGAAACAAGCCATTGACAATGTTAGCCAAGGCAGCATGCATTATAGATTGTTTAAGTCATGGATCAATGGTGCTTTGTACCATATGGGATCTCCTTACCCAAAAGTAAGGGATGGAAAGTAGAGCTACATATTTAATCCTATTTGTTTGGGTGCCCAAGTATGCTTACTTATCAAGAGGTAAAAAACTGTTGACTTGTGCAGAGATGTCAATAAATTTTGAATTCCACAATGCATATAATTCAATACAATTCAACATCCAACCATCCATGGAATGCACTTCTAGCATGTTGCCTTGAGACGTAAATGGCATCTATATTGCTTCACCGAAAGCAAAAATATGAATATATGGTATGACTGAAGCTCAATAAATTAAAATGATTAGCTCAATGCAGTTGGAATTCAATTGTATGAAACAACTCTTACCATTTAATTCAATCATAGAAGTGATTAGCAAATAGAAGTCCTACTTGTCAAATTAAGGGAAGTGCGCCCCTCTTGAGACCCAACCCACAACAAACAAACGAAACGTCAAATTTGAGGACCACATTCCCAAGAAGTCCTTAATCTTTTTTTTCTTTTTTTTTTCAATCAATTTGGTTGGTGAGAGAGCATGGGAAAAGAATAATAAAAGTAATTTTCACTTGTGTATTTTTGTTTAGATTTAAAATTCTTGTTTCTGCTTTGATAAAAGTTAAAGTTTTGAATCTGTTGAGGTCCAAAAAGTAACAAGGAAGTCAAGTCCATTAGGACAAAGAAGGACTCTGGGCCTTAACAAAAGGAGGCCCAACTCGTGAAGTTAAGAAGGACAACGGATGCCCAAAGGCCCAAAAAGAAGGAAGGTGAAAGAAAAAAGTAAAAAAGAGGAGAACCAAGCTTGGGCGACGAATGGGTTATCCATCCTCCAAGAAGCGGGTCCTCAGGGTGAAAGTCTGAAAATGCCATGAAGGATGTGTAAGAGGCAGAAAGTAGTCTGGGAACAAGTCATAGGTATCCTTGAAAGAGGAAAAAGAGGGAAAGAGCCATTGGATGTCCTATCAAAATCAAGTTCTTGGGAGGCAAAGAGAAGTGAAAAGGACAAGTGATGGCCTTAAGATCAGAACATGGTTAAGGAACCAAGGGACCTTGATCAGGGCAGAAGACATGCAGTAAGGGGAAGGATGGTCAGAGGCTTTCCAAGCTCACCCATTGCAAGAAGGAATCTATGCCATTCTTGGGAAAGGGCCAAACCAAGAGGAGTCAACATCAAGGTTCCAGGACCTTCGAAATGTCCTTTCAGAGCCTTGAAAGAAGGCCATGGAACGTTGACCTTAGAAGAATGAAGTGACAGAAGACGAGGAAAGGAACAGCCACCAACATTTCAGACAAAGGAGACTAGCTAGAAAACAAGGGGAAAGAACAGTAATTTAAAGCCCTTCTAGAGTAGTATGAAAAGGGGGGGGGGGCAAAGAAGGCAGAGGTCGACAAGCAAGGTGCAAAAAAGAGTAGAAATATAAGAAAGAGAGTTTCAGTGATTAAAGTTGAGTTCATTGAGTGTAAAAGAGCATTGCAAGCAGTTCATATAGTTATAATCAATGAAACACTTGCATTCAATGGCCTCACATTACACAAGTCTTAGGAAACTAAAGGAGACTATCCAAGTCTATGATTTTTGAGGCTTATTAGACCTTGTGAAGTATTGTCACAGTGTGAGACCAAATGTACTTTAACACTTGACTTAATCAAATAAAACTTTCTTGAAGCATTCATAACTGTCATTGTTCACTGTTATTTTGTGTACTTGTTGTTCTCTTTGCTTAGTCAATATAATATATGTATTTGTTGTGGATTTCATTCAACTTGTGCAAAGGTCGGTTCGTACAACGGCCCAACAAGGCCACGGTAAGTAGAGCCATGTTCACCCAAAACCTACTCTAGCCCCTTCTCAGTGATCTAGGATCCACTTTAGCATTGGGTCTGGGAACTTGGTAAGGAACCAGTTGTTGATGAACCAGAAGAGGATTGGGCTATCACCTCTGACAGTAATGATGATAGTGATATGGAAGGGACCAAAGAAATGAACCCCAACCAGAGGTTTGTTGGAGCAGATAGTGATGACAGCTGGGATAATGAGGTTGAGGCACTAGTGCCAGATCAAATGGGGGCTGGTGTAATGAACTCAGATTACACCAGTGAGGAGTTGTTAAGTCTCACTGAGTCATCAGATGATGGGGGGGTTGATGATAGTGGCAGTGAGGGTCATGGTGATCATGGACAGGTGGACAATGTCACTAGGAGGAATAAGTTTCTAGTGTTTAAGCCAGTCTCTAATCCTGAACACCTTTGATTTGAGAAGGATATGTTGTTTATTTCTCCTAAATAGTTCAAGGATGCTATCACTGAGTATGCAGTGTGTGGTGGATAGGGAATGAGGTTTGTGAAGAATGATAAGATAAGGGTTAAAGCCAAGTGTCAATCTCCATGTAAGTTTACAGCTTACCTAGCAAAGATGTCCAGGGAGATGACTTATCAACTTAAGACCCTGAACTTGGAGCTCACATGTACAAGGAGCTACAAAAATCCAAGGTGTACTGCCAAGTTCCTTGCAAAGAAGTTGATGAAAAAGGTAAGGAGACAACCTGACATAAGACTGAAGGATATTCAAGATATTGTTCATGAGAAGTATGTGGTGAATATCAGTGCTGGGAAGGCTAGCAGGGCTAAAGAAAGGGCTCAAGAGTTTGTAGATGGGGCTTTCATAGAGCAATACAATCAACTTTGGGATTATTGTGCAGGACTGAAGAAATCCAGTCTTGGTAGTACAATTCTGATGAAGACTCACACTTTAAATGAGGGAGACTTGACAGCTAAGATGGATTTACATACTGGAGTGCCCTACTTTGAGAGGTTGTATATATGCTGGGTCGAGTGTAAGAATGGATTCTTGGCAAGCTGCAGGCCATTAATTGGATTGGATGCTTGCAGTGGTGGAAGCTGAAACCAAGGACTCATGGACTTGGTTTATCAACTTGCTGCTAGCTGACATTGGTGATAGTAAGAGGTGGGCTTTCATAACAGGCCAGCAAAAGGTATTATAATATTTTATGTTTATATTGTCTATTCCCAAATAAAATAACAAATATCATTTAGTTTATATAACAAATATTTTATGTTTATATTGCTAACTGCTTGTTGTTTACCTTGGCAGGGGTTAGTGCAGGCATTTGCAGATAACTGGCCTCATTATGAACACATAATCTGTTATAGACATTTATACAACAACTTGAGGAAGCAACATCCTGGTCTCTTGATCAGGGATTTGTTCTGGAGAGCAGCAAAAGCTACTTATGCACAGGAGTTTGAGAGGTTAATGAATGAGATGAAGGATGTTGATAAGGGTGCATATTTTTGGTTGAAAGGGCATACCACAGCAATATGGGACGTTAAGTTCAGATTCATGGAGACGGGTTGAAATTTCGGTGACAGCAGATGTATGGTTCAGTAATGATTTGCTTTCTCCAATCCCTTTGGTTAGTGGAGCTTTGCACTGGATTACAGAAACAAATATTGTGGCATTTGATGTCAATAGTGAGAAATTCAGAAAGCTAGCACTGCCTGATGTTTCTATCTATGGACAACAGCTTCAAAGAACATGTATTGCATCATTAAGAGGGAAACTGGCTTTCATTGGGAAACTGGATTTCATTGGACAATCTAGCTTCCAATACTCCATATGGGTGATGACAGACTATGGTGTGGTTGATTCTTGGAATAAACTTTTTGTTGTACCATTTGAAAGGCTAGCTTGTTGGGTTCGCTTGACCGATTATGGTTCACTTATGGTTGGCTACAGAAATGATCCATTTGATAGGCAGGGAATGAAGTATGCTTTAATTGACACTGAAACTCTACAAGAGAAGAAGGATCCCGATATCCAACATCCTTCATTTATAGCCAGTTTCATGGAGAGCCTTGTTTTACTTGATGGAACAAACGTGGAATCTTACTAACTGGTTCGTGGTGAGTATATAAGATTGAAGACAATAATGGTATGGATGAAGCTTTTCCTTTAGTAGTAGGCATTTAGTTAGATAGTATTGCTAAAGCTTGACTGTTATCCCATGCTTACATTATCGTTTTGTCGCTATTATAAATTAGTATTTGATATTTGTATGTGAATGGTTGTTCAGGTGCTTAACTATTGTGTTTCTTTCAATACTATTGTGTTCTTTATGCTAAAGAAACATGCTAAGGTTTATACTACTAAGGGATTTGTTCAATAAACTTGATTGGTAAATGAGGTAGAACTTAAAGGCATATAGAGCAGTTAGGTTGTGACAAACATAAATTCATTCCTAAACCTCTATAAGAGCAATAGCAATCTCCCTATGACACTGTACATTGTCCATTAACCTCCCAACTCTATAACATTATTTGTATTCCTATCACTATAGATCTTGCAAACACATATTTCTCAAGTCATAATTAGATAACTGTTTTATCTTGGGAATTTATTTGAAGCTAAGCTGCCTAAGTACACTCACTCTTTCATAATTGCAATTCTCTTACTTTCCCTTCACTCTCTCTCTACAAATTATGTAGCCATATACACTGATCCTCCAAGGGAGTAACGACTGTCTCCCTAAGGACATCATGGTTGACACTCTGTTGATGCTGCCTGTGAATCATAGATGAAGGTGCGTTTGCAAAAGCCTGGGACTCAAACTCAACATATTAATCGTAGTGGCTCTCCCTTCTACTTTGATTCTTGCTAGAGCCAATGCTGCTCTGATATCTGACATCTAATAATAAGAAAGAAAAAAGAACATAGATGAAAAAAAGACAATGGATTGATGGGCCTTTTACCTTGGGCTGAAATTCTCGGTTGTTTGGCATGCAAGCTTTTATTTATTTTTTTAAGTACGATCCTTGGTTTGGAGAGGTCGCACTAATATTCTAGTCATATTTCTTTGTGATAGTTTTGGTAAGATAGCCAAATTGGCTTCATCATTGCCAAAGGTTTGTTGAAGCAGAGCTGGAGTTAGTGTCTCCCTTTTCTTAATTGTTGGTATAGACTGCTGTTCATGTCCAAGGGCAGTGAAGAGAAAATGTTGATAAGCTGTTGTGGCAGTGTTTAGTTATAATTTGATTATGGCTGCAATTGTTTCCTTGTTTCAGGTTTAACGGCTGACTAAGTAGGTTGTTGAGTTATTAGGATGGTGGGAAGGAAGGTGAAGATGCTACAACAATAATGGGATTTGGAATGGTTATACCACACTGCCTAAGATGGTGAATTTGGTGAAAAAGGAATAACTGCACTTTTGAGGCTGTTGAGAATAGCTGAAGTTTTTTTTATTTATTTATTAAATGGCTCCTCAATAGGATGTCTGCTGTAGGCTGCTTCCCTCCTACCCTCCCTTTTGCTCTCCTTTTCTATCCCTTTCTACAAAATTACGGACGCTGTAGATTTTTCTTTCTTGAAGGTTCTTCATTATATCTCCAGTGTACTAAAGTCGTACCCAATGTCTATAAATAAATATTTACTTAAAATAAATTAATAACAAATGGTTTTGATGCATCTTTACTCGATCTGTTCTTTATACACTGTTATAGTTGACAGATATGGCTTACAAGTGCTGCTCAAACTTAATGAAAATCTCAAAGCTTTACCTCGTCTAGCCTCTTTTAAGATTTAAAACTGGCCATAAAATTAGTGCCTTAAATTCTAATTAGCCCTTAAACCACTCTATTTTAAAGCCTCTGCTGCTGTCCAGAAAATTGTTATGACTTGTTTCTGCACAATTTGCCAGACTTCTTTCCTACTAACCCTGCTATTATGTTCATATAAAAGCCCAAAATCCTTTTACAATTCCAGCCCTTAAATTACCGTTTATCCTACCCTCGGAAACCAATTAAGAAATTGGAGGAAATTCCAGTGTCCCTGTGCAATCTTCTTATCTGAAACATCTGGTTTTGATAACTTCAATAGTTTCATCAAAGATATAGCCACTCCATTTAAACTACTATTCAAACCACTCCCCTCCTTGCACCTTTACAGACTTTTTTATTGACATTTTTACCCGGCATTTTCTACCAATGATGATAGAAGTAGAACAATCAACCCTAAGCAGGTGAGTTAGTAACGGTTCTAAAAACCTTTAATTCATTGACCGTAAAATGTAACATTTCTTTCATGTTGGAGTAATGAGATTAAATGTTCATGTCCCACTGCATACTTGTCAGCATCACTCAACTAGCCCATGCTCTCTTATTTCATTTTGTTATTGGAGTTGTTTGTCCCTATATCTTTTAATCAAAATAGTCATTTTGTCCATTATAGTACTAAAATTAAATTTGAGTTCTGTAAACACTTGATTGCCAGTAGAATAAATTATGTCAGAAATGAAAATCAAGACTTACAAGTGGTTTATTGTGTTGCTCTTAGTCTTCGCTTTTTGGAACTTTTCTTTTTCCATCCCAGGTGTATTTGAAGCTTTTCTGTTGAGCGTGTTGCACTGTTGTTTGATGGATGATGACCTGGAGTTCTGCCTTGTTATGGAGCTAATCATGCTTGTAGCTGTGAGAAAAAATGGCTTCTCTGAAATTTGAAATTTTATTATTAAACTAACCTAGTGGTAAAAAGAGGTGGGTGAGTCTGTTTGGTCAAGCTGGTATCTTTTATTTTTTATTTTTTATTTTTTGGAGAAATAAGCTGGTATTCTGATGTTCTTATGGTCTTGTGGCATGAAAAAGTGGTTTGTTACATGCATACAAGTATTGTGATGCCAAATTTCTGTACTCTTCTTGAAGCTATATACTGATTGTCAATGATGTAGAACTTTAGTTAGCCACTCAAATTTGTTTGCCACTTGTAGGAAATTGTGTGTTCCTGTGCCATCTTCTTAACTGAAAACACCTGGCTTTAATAACTCAAATAGTTTCATCAAAGATGCTGCCACTCCACTTAAATTTCTCTGCCAATTGCTGGATGCAATCTTCTTAACTGAAATACCTGGTTTTGATAACTCCAATAGTTTCATCAAAGAAACAGGCACTCCACTCCACTCCAATTGTTTGATAAATCTACTGTTCACAGAATATACTAAGCCCCAGAATAGCTGGCAGTTGATGCTCCAATATAATCTCAATCCACTCCCCCTCCTTTCACCTTCACAAACATTTTTGTTGACATTTTTCCTTGGCATTTTGCTACCATTGAAGCTATAATAATCAGAACTAACAAACCTTTAATTCAATGGCTGTGCACATACACTTTTTTTCATGTTTGAGCCATGAAAGACAGGAAGATACTCTTGTTGAAGCTATATATAGTTGGTTGTCAAAAGAGTAGAAGTTTAATCAGCCATTTAAAATTTATACATTAATCTTCATTTTTACATTAGAGACCATAGTGCTTGTAATTTCTTTGACATTAAATTAGAATATAATGGCTCCATTAATGTGGCACGTAACTAACTATGCACAACAGGAGGTAACATATGGGAAGATCATTACAGATTCTTCAGGACCCATACAGTTATTTATTATTATTATCTTTTGATCAGTAGGGTCCATACAGTCACTAGAGGCAGTTGCCTGATAAGTCACTGTTGGCATAGTTGTGGTCAAATGTTTGTTGGGTGGTTTGATGTTTTTCACCATTTTTGTTTTGTACTACAAAACCAGGACACATACCATATATGTTGGATGTCTTAATGATTCTGAAGTTGTTTTGAACAACTGCTTAGTTCTTTTTAGTATTTCGACTTTTTGATCAAATGACAGCTGCATCTTCAATTAAATTCCCCCACTTTTTGCATCCTACTGTGGTTTAATGAAGGATGAGCAGAGGAAAAAACAATGAGAGGATTCCTGTAATGCAAGCTAGTAGCTGCTCAATTCTGCTTGGACTTAGCTCTAGTTGTTAATTGTTTTGTTCACTTGCAAGAATTCTTCAATCTGCATATGGAGATTGCTTGAAATTCATTCAAATTAGGTATTTATAACTATCTTAGCAAACAAAAGTCAATTTTATGAAGCATAATATAAGAAGAGGAGAAAACTTCATATAAAGGTGATGCTATAAAAGGTTTGCAGCTCATTGTCTCGCTAAATTTGCAGCTGTTCATAGATCTACTGTTTGTGGTAATTTGCATATTCTTCCTGCTGCAGTCTTGGAGGCCTGCAGGAAGGATACTGCTTCTACGTTGTTTAAATAATATGCTCGGTTTGTTAGCAAAAACAACACTTAGAATAATTAGCAAACAGAATCCTACCTCTTGGCAAGATGTGGCAGGTGCCTCGGTCTACTGCAAACATATGAAACACCATTGTGAGGAACCACATCCCCAAGACACTAAATTTAATATATGGTAGATGTGTTACAGCATGTCTAACTAATGTTAATGACATTCAAATTGCCATATCTTCTGCCTCAACAATCCTATGTTGTATTTCTTTGATCACTGGGTATATTGTAAACTTCTTTGTGCAAGATTGAAATTAGCTCTTCGACAGTTGGTGACAGAAAATCTAAAGTTGTTTTTACTGAAACGTAAATCCGAGCCCATCAGTCCATGAAGTGAGTATGGTTTTGTCTAAACAACCTAAGGCCTAAGGGTATTTAAACATGTTCTCATCAACCCATTGTCTAACCCAGCTTGCTAGAGGCATTCTAGGTTTTGTGAATTGGATAGAGGAAATTCTTTTTATTATTGAGCATGTTTTAGCTCAAGACATCATGTTTTTATCCTCTTCTAAATGAATTTCCAATCTTTCCACAAATTAAAAAATAAAAAATAAAAAAAAAAATAAAAAGTTTCAAGAAATTGAAAATTTTTAGTCTGACAAAAACTATATTACCAAAAATTTTAATGTTTACTTTAATTGTTCTAATCATCTATCATAATTTTTTATTTTAATATAAGACTTGCACACTATAGCTTCTTTATCATGTGGTTCAAATTTGAAAATAACAGGGACCAAATTAATTGCTACCAAAATGTAGGAGTCAAATTGATACTGATTGCAAAATGTAAGGAGTAAGGACTGAAATTGTATTTACTAAAAAATTATGAAAAATATTTGTAACTTAATTGCATTTTCTTTTTCACTTCTTTCACAAATAAACCAGTTAATACTGTATTATTTCAAGACAGTTGCACATGCATCATAATAGTAGGTCCATCATTGCCTTCCTGAGTAAAAACAACTTAGATAACTCAGCCAAACCCCACCTTCTAGCCCAAACATTTAACATAATTTGTTTTAAAAAAAGGCAATACCCAGTGTTTTAGTCCTAGAAAAGCAGGATCCTGGCTGGATACCATCCTAATTTCAGCATTCTAATGGCTGCTCTCATGGTTACCAAGATAGTAGGAAGGGTAAAAGTTTTTATGTTGGAGTCTTTTGGGGTTGGAAAATGAGTGTGCAAAATCTATTTTCTTGACAACATAATGGAAGATGATTAAAGTTTTGTGCTACTCAATTTACCACAGTTGTGCAAGATATGTGATGAAACCTTTCTAGTGGTGAATAGAAATATGTGACAAAGAGATTGAATGACTGATTCCTATGAAAATGTATTGAATTGCACGCCTTCTAGTTGACTCCATGGTTTTGCTGATAAGAAACACCATGATGAAAAACATTGAAATTAAAACTGGAAAATTCCAAGCCAGCTTTATCATTTTCCTAAAAAGTAAGGACTGGCATGGTATAGTAAATATGACTATGGTGTAGGAGCCAGGAGTTACAAGTAAGCTCAAAATGCTACAAGATGGTATCTATTAACTTTGACAATCAAAAATGAAAATTCAAAGGATAAATATATATAAATGGAAAACCTCTATTAAATTTCAAGAAATCACTCTCCAGAACTTTTATTGCATGTTGCAATGACTCATTATCCCCACAATTAAACTTGCTAAAGGATGAAGCTTTTCACATTCAGCAACAAATTTTCATTTGCCATTATGCTGAACTTCCAAGGGTGTTAAAGTTTTGGTTACCCGGAAAGCTCTAGCCTATATTCTATATTCTATATTCTATTTCATGTACATATATACGAGCAGTAAATGTCAACAACTTCTTATAGTGAAATTTCTTGATGTTAATTTTTTTCCCTGGTTCTGTTATTGATGTTGATTGTAAAGAAACCCAAGAACCATAATTTTAAGCATCTCCATGCTATTTTTTTTATTGGTAAGTTACACACAACCCAGTGTGTCTTGAACCCATAACCTCCATCTTGCTCTTACAAGATGAGATTTTGGTACTACACTTACTATATAATGTTCACTCCCTAATTATATAAAGGGAAAAACTCGGGTACACTACATTAAATTTCTATAATGTAGGAGAATCTAAAAGAATGTTCATTTTGAGCTACTATAAAGTGATTCTTTTAGGAACTAATTTTTCTGTCACACCACATTTGGCCCCAAATTTATGAATCGCTTACATCCTTTAAAATCCCAAAAACGCACTCATTAGACAATAAACACCAACTCCTATTTATAAATAATTACAATTTTTATTTTTTTATAATCAATTTATAAATAATAAGAACACCAAATCGAAAGTCATATTTACTGAAACATAAATCTGACCACATCAGTCCATGAAGTGATTATGGTTTCATCTAAACAATCTAAGGGTGTTTAAACAGGTTTTGTCGGCTCATTAACCCATTATCTAATCCAGCATGCTAGAGGCATTATAGGTTTTGTCAATTGGACAGGGGCATTGTAGATTTTTTCAATTGGATAAAGGAAATTTGTTCTATTATTATTGAGCATGTTTAGCTCATGAGGCAATGGTTTATTCCATCTAAATTAAAATTTAAAACACAGTCTTTCCATTAAAAAAAGAAGTTTCAAGAAATTGAAAAATTTTATTCTGACCAAAATCTTATTACCAAAAATATTAAGAAATTAAATTAAATTTTATATTTATTTTGATTGTTATATTCATCTATCATAATTTTGTATTTTTAATAAATGAGGACAATGCATCTAGGCCGCTACGGACACACCAATCCACAGAGTGAAGTTGAGGGAAAGGGAAGGAAAGTCAAAGAATTGAATTGAATTGAATTGAATCATACTGTTTGAGTTGTTTGGTTTTGTATGTATGTGAACTGAAAAGAAAAAATAAGTTTATATATTGGTTAGCTAAATGGTTAGAATAGGCTCACTAATCACTATATTGAATTTTCATTTGCAGTGGGGTTGCTCATATCAGTTTTATAGCTAAAAAATATGGAGGAATATATATATATATATATATTTATATAATAGAAATTTGAATCTTAGAATCTTATTTTAGCTGTTTTTGTTTCCTGAGGACTGAAAAATAACTAAATACATAAATTAAGTGCTTAATGTGGAAGCACCAAAAGCTCATGTTATGTAACATAGCAAAAATTCACTACTGCATGCTTGAAAAGACTAGATGGTTTTTCCTTAGATCCTTTTTAAATTATAACTCATTATGTAATTTTCATCATTACATTAACATACAAGAGAAGCTATTCTAAACTTCATTTCTCTTCTTATCATTACCCTTCTATCCCATTTGAGCAAAGTCCCATATAACGTGACTCAAAAGACATCTTGTCTATGCACAACAAAAAAAATGTACACAAGAGTTACTGCTAGAGCCACTTGCATTCTCCAACTTCCATGCACTTGTGGTCTTCAATCAGCACAACAATTTGCCAAGGAACATTAAAAGAGGTCCTCCGCTCTAGATTTTGTTGAAATAAGTCTGCAAAAATTAAGCTGTATAGCCACAGTTAATGCCTTTTGAACAGTCAGGCATCTAGCTGCATGCCATTTAGTTGCATATGGAAGAACTGCAACAGCCTGCCATCACATGATTTGGTTTTATAGCCAAAACCACCCATCCACACCATCTCTGCTAGTGACCTTCAATTTTCAGCAACATCCACAACCCTCCACAACTTGAGAAACTTGCCTTGGTACTTTCCTACAGTTACTCTATACAGACTTGTGCATACCTACAAAACAAAGCATTATCGCTTCTTAAGCAGACTCTTTTTTTCACCCTTAAACATCAATCTATAAAAATTTGGATCCTCCATCCATTGAGCCAACCACTGCTTCAAAGAGCAAGGAGAAATTAACTTGGTTCCAAGGCTCAAATAATGTAATCCAAAGATTCCAAACAAAAGAGCATGAGCACTGCAGGGGTAAAAGATCCAAGTTTTCCTCTTACCTCATTGCATAAGACACACTTACTATCACTCACTATGTTTCATTTCACTATTTTGATTTTATGAGTAAGTCCTCATGCATTCCACACGTCTCCATCTAAGAGCTATGACCCTCAAAAGCCGCCGGAATCCATTATTGAGCTATGACCCTCATATTAGATTTTCTATACACATGACTAGTTTTACAATCATGAAACTAATCAAGCACTTCTTGTATGTCTATGATAACTAACTTGACTATCAAAATAGTTGTTTCTTAATGATGCATCAGCATGCTTATAAACAATAATGAATCTCCCACTTGCAAGACCCAAAATATGAATTAAACAAATTTGAGAAAACATTTAATTTACATTTGTAAACACAGAAAATCTCGACATTATTCACAAGCTCAAAATACATAAAAATTCTTTGGACTGCCTAAACACAGAAAATCTCCCCATTCCATCCACATGTTTATATAATCCATTAGATTGCCTCAAGGCCATAGATATTGCAATACTCTACATCAAATTTGCAATTAAATAAAAAAATATATATATTTATAAATATATATATTTATATATATATATTCAATACTGAAACAGAGTATATGTCGTTTGTCGTTACCGGGAGGGAGCAGGGGTGGCGCTACTCTATATTCAGGGGGTTCAAATGAACCCCCTGACTTCAAAAAAAAAAAAAAATTATATATATAATTTTTTTTTTTTGTTAGTTTAATCCTTTAATTTATTTTTAAAAATATTTTTGCACACCCTGACTTAAATTTTGCACACCCTTATTACAAGTATTTCCAACTCTAAGAGTAAAGAGTAAGTGTTTGTGAATTGTGAATTGTAAGTGTCACTTTTTTTTATAAATTTATATTATGTGAGTATGTCTAATATTGATTGTGTGCATTACTTTTTGTTATAATGTTATTTGTGTAAATTATGATGTGTGTGGACGTTTATGTGTACAATATAAATATAATGTAAATTTATATAATTTAATAATTAGGAAATAGAGATGGTTTGTTAATTGTGTGTGTATTGTTATTATGTTATAATAACTTTTTTTTTATAAAGTTAATAAAATTTAAGAAAAAAAATTGTAAAGTTAGTGATTGCCCAAGCATTAGATTGGTTAAGTAGACACACAATGTATAATTTTATGTATGAATGAGTGTGGTTGTGTGTGTCAATAACTAATACAAAGCTAATGAGTTTAGTTTAAAATATTTTTATAAAAACAATAACAAATAGATAATAACAACTGCATAAAAATAAAAATGTTAGATAAACTTAACAAAATAAAATAGTCATAGGCTCATAGCTACCCACATTGGCAATAGATACTCATAATGAACTATCATATAATAATTCAAAATTTGAAAACTTGTAGAAGAAAATTGTAAAACTTCATGTATTAATTTTTTTTGTCGATAACTCAATATATTCAAGTTCTTTTTTTATTAAAATTTTTGAATGACCCCCCTAAACAAAATTCCTGGAGCCGCCACTAGGAGGGAGGCAGATGGCTTGGAGAAACCATGCTCATGGCGACACCGGCAGCGATGGGATTGTAACACCGTTCTCAGCCATGGTTCCGGCGGCTTGTGCAACGAATCTGATTTGGGGTTAGAGATCGAAAAGGCAAGGAGAGAAGTTTAAGGCGAGATGCAGTTTGTGTCGTTCCGACGTGAGGTAGAGATGCAGCGCCGTCGTCTGTCGTGAGGCAAGTGGCACCGATGAGGCAAGGAGGGAGGGAGAGGGAATATTTTGTGTCTGATAGTTCTGTGTTTAGGATTAATTTTGATTTGGGTTTCTTTTTTGTTTTTAAATTTTTTTTTTTTTTTTTTTTTTTTTGAGAAACTTGTTTTTTTAATTAGAATCGGTTAATATCGTAAATTTTTACCAAATGTTGACATGACCAACTTCTTATTGGTTTTAATCTAAATCCACTATTAATATTACTTTTTCATTTACCAATAATCACTCACTACATCAGTAGTTTGTAAATTTTTTTGTAAAATAGTTTATATCTCCAGCATTATTCTTTAGTTTTTAAAAAGCTAATGTGGAGCATGACATATCAACAGTTTGTAAAATGTTTGTAAAATAGCTTGTGTCTGTAGCATTAATCGTGAACTGATTATAGTTTCTTCTAAACAACCTGTTAGGTTCTAAGTACTTAGGAACTAATGTATTAGAACTCTAATTTGTATTGTTGGCAAATCATGATCAAAACAGATGTTAGTCTTGTTTAGACTTGCTCAAAGTATAGGTCTTTTATGTAAAGTTGGAATCGAGTTAACTGCAGAATTGAGTGTGCAATTCTGACTGGCTCGATCGATCGAGAATTAGACTCAACCGATCGAAAGTCGGGCATAATGTTTTTTCTGCAGAATTTCCAACTCAGCCCTAAGCCCATATGACGTGTAGGGTTTTATGTTTTGCCCTATGTATAAAAGGGAAACCCTAGCCACGTTTTAGAGGTTGCTCTGCTTGCTGTGTGTGTGAATCTCTTATGAGATCTGAGAGGTGGTTGCCTTCACACATGCTTTGGATTATCAAGAATGAGATTTCATTTAGAGCTTGATGATCATTCAGTTGCTGCACTAAAGAGCTTAAAGATACGCAAGCGGGAGTGCTTGTATTTACTGGAGAATCCAAGAAAGAAGGAGTCCGTGATCTCGGAGCTTGAACGTGGTCGTGTCAATAAGTTTTCTACACGAGGTAGTAATAGGATGTTAGTGGACTAAGTCGCTATTGTAAAACTTCGATTCTTTCATAGTGGATTCAGGTTTACCTTGAGAATAGCTAGGTTAAATCCTCCCCAAGTTTTTACCGGTTTGGTTTCCTGGGTCATCATATCTTTGTGTTCTTTATATTCCGCACTTTACATTGATATGATTATATGATTGTGTTAACCTAGATCTGAAATTTGGACTAGAACATCTTTACTTACAAAAAAGAAGTTCTTAAAGCAATAGCCTCTAGAACATCTTTAACGTAAGGGGAGCAGAGAAGTCAGAAAAGAAGCACCCTGAATTCTGATCTTTTTCCTCTATTTATAGAGGTTGGGATGCTTAAAAAATAAGCTGAACGAGATCAGATACGAATTGGAATGCGTTCTTATCTCTAAAATGTCGTAAAAGATACGTTTTATCTTAATCAGGAGGTCCTCGGGCCGAGCCACATATTTAGGCCCATCGGCACTTGCCATGTGCCAATCGGCACTTGCCATTTGCCGATTGGCACTCTAAGAGTGCCGACAAGCCCTCTTGGGTGCTAGGCCCGCGTTTGAGTTTTGGTTTGATTTGGACTCCTTTTTTGAGGATTTTTTAGCCAGAAATTGCACCTAGACGCGTTTTTGATTCATATTCAAAAAATTAATTCCTTTTTCTTAATATTTAGGTCTTTAAAGTGATAATTATCTGATAGATAAATATTCCAAAAAAGACTTAATTATCCACAACTTCTTTGTTATATGATTATCCACTTTATTCCCATGCAAACAGGCCTATTTTTGAGACTAACCAACAACTAATCACAAAATTATTTAATTAATTTTAATTGTTTAACCAATCAGAATTAATTCAAATTAATCATGCATGATCAGTTCCACCCAAACAAAATGTATGTAGACTGTGAATACTTGATCATGTGATATCTTTCAATCTGACCTTCCGATTTGGGAATCGGGCATACCGCCGCGGCTGTTAGAATCTCAAGATCATTTTTATAATATGCAATGAATTAATTAATGTATGTAATGCAACTCTAAATTTTGGGTATATGAATGGTCACTCTAGCCATCTTCTAAGATTAAATTTTAGGTGCAAAATCGAGTGTCTACAGAATGCCCCTCATTGACAGAGCTTGCAAAGCAAATGTCAATGTAAAACAAAGACACTGATTTTAGCAACCATGATTTAATCGAGGTCAACTTTTCAAAGATTACCTAGCCCTAGAACCTAAAACCTTGGGACATAGAACTAGTGTTTTGTTGTTTTGAAAAATGAGAGCTGTAAATACTTAATCTACTTAATAATTGATAAACCTAAGTTAAATCTTGAAATCTAAGGTAACTAAGAGGCTTCTCTATCTTAGTCTAGATCTGGGGCGATTAAGAGGCTTCTCTATCTCAATCTACATGTTTGATGACCAAGAAACTTCTCTATCTTGATTTGAATGGAAGGTAACCAAGAGGCTTCTCTATCTTGGTTTGAACCTAGGGTGATTGAGAGACTTTTCTATCTCAATCTAAAACTGGGGGTGACCAAGAGGCTTTTCTATCTTGATCTTGAATGGAAGGTAACCAAGAGCCTTCTCTATCTTGGAACCTGAGGCGATTGAGAGGCTTCTCTATCTCAATTTGAAACTGTGGGCAACCAAGAGGCTTCTCTATCTTGATCTGAATGGGAGGTAACCAAGAGGCTTCTTTATCTCAATCTAAATCTGGAGGCGACCAAGAGGCTTCTCTATCTTGATCTAAATGGGAGGTAACCAAAAGGCTTCTCTATCTTGGAACTTGGGGCAATTGCCTGCAAAAGACCAAAGTTTGAGA
This sequence comes from Notholithocarpus densiflorus, assembly GCA_030021035.2. Taxonomy (NCBI): domain Eukaryota; kingdom Viridiplantae; phylum Streptophyta; class Magnoliopsida; order Fagales; family Fagaceae; genus Notholithocarpus; species Notholithocarpus densiflorus. Next base: position 882,286 of record JARYZH020000090.1, on the reverse strand, counting down.
TTAGATTTTAAATGATTGGTGCTTTGTTGTTCCACTATTTTGGGATGTGTGATTTTTCTCTCATTTTTTTTTTTTTTTAGACTTGAATTTTCTCTTTAGAAAGGAAAACCATTGATTTTTTTTTTTTTTTTTTTGTGCAGTCCTTTGAAAAAAAAAATCTTTTTTGCTATCACTTATTTATTTTTATTTTTATTTTTTGAAATTTGAAATTTGAAATTTTCTTTGAAAAATGACACCCTTTGTTCATGATCATCTTTGAAATTTTATTATTCTTCCTTCAAAACAGAAATTTTCTTGAAATTGATACCATCCATCTTTGAAAATCTTTGAAAAGCTTTTTTCATTTTTTAGAAAAAGGAGAAAAAGAAAAAGAAAAGGAACAAAATTTTTTTTGGTGAGTTGACTCAGCAACTCAAGTGTGACAAAAGGGGGGGGGGGGGGGAACTTTTTGCCCCCTTTTGCACTTGTCTCCATCATTTTTTTTACTCCTCCTTCTTCACTCTCCCTTCTTCCTCCATTGTTACTATTCACAAGCTTCTTCCTTTTGCATTGTCTTCATCTCCACACCATTTCTTGCTTAGAAAATCACTTCCCTAGGCTTCTAAACTTGATTTCATCCATTTCCCAAAATATCTTTTCAAATCTTTGAGTTTTTGACCTTTGCAACAAACCCATTTTCTTGAAACCCATCTCCAAACCTCCATTTTTTTGCACTTTCATGGCATCTTCTAAGGGGCCATCTTTTCTAACTTTCAATGGGAAGAAATATCATCCATCCCTTGAATGGAATGAGGAAGAGGAGCTCCTTCAAGACCCTAAAACCCATGCTTCACACTCCAAAAAGGACTTCAAGGTGAGCTCATTTTGGTTTCTTTGTTGGCATATTTGTTGATTTTATGTTTTGTTGAGAGCTTGATGGTGGGACATTGTCATTTTGTTATTTTTTGTTCTTGTTGGAATGTGAACATTTTATGATTTGGTTGGAAATCCTTGTGTGATCATGTTGTGCTCTTTGTTTTGGGGCATTTTTGAATTGTTGAGTTATTTGGTATCATGAAATTTGGACAATGTTGATGACCCATGAAGTTTGGTATTGTATGTAGCTTGTGGTATTGTTGAATGAATTTTGGCCTGAATTTTGTGGGTATTGAAATCATGAGAATTTGATGTGTAGGCTTGATTGAACAAACTCATTTTTGATGTGTGTGGAAATTTTGTTGGAATGTGTAGGTCTTATTTCATGAGCATGAAAATTTTTATGGGTATGAGTATGGAAAAAACTTTTGTGGTCATGTGGTTTTTTTTGTGTTGGGCGTGGAATTTTTTTGTGTTAGGCATGGGATTTTTTTTTTTTTTTTTTTTTTGTGTGTGTTGGGCATGGGATTTTGTTGAGCATATGCTTGAGTCATTGTGGAATGATTTTATGGAGATGAAGGATTTTTGGGTTGATAGGGGCCATTGTTGGGATGTCATTGGATTTGAATTTATGGAATGGCCTTTAGGATTTGGCTAAAATTTTTAGGAGCATGGATTTTTTGTTGAGGTTTTGGAATGAGTATTTTGGGACATGGTGTTTTGTGGACATCTCAATGATTGACTAAACTTTGTTTTGCAGAACCTCAAGAGTCGAGGTAGCCTCCAGATGTTGAAAGGCATGTGGGAGATATTTTCCCTGGACATTAAGAACATCATTAATGAAGCCGACTTCCATACCTTTTTCTGGGCTCTCTTGGATCATGATACCAATGAGTATAAGGACCTCCAATTACTCCCTGCTTTGTCATAGTGATTCTGGGACACTACTACACTTTCCATTTTCTAGGTATTGGTGAGGTGATGTTGACACCCCATGACTTTTCAACCATTACTGACTTAAAATTGGGTGATGAAAGAAGTAAAGTTAATGATTCCATCACCTCAACAGAAATTAAAGGTCTTTGGGTGTGATGCCTTCATAAATTAGGAGCAAAAATGTATCCTTAATGTGGCTGTACACCAATATCAAGAGTTGTAAGACTATAGCGACCGGCACTCGCATGTTCATGCTCCTCTTCATTGGAACTCTCTTATGCCCAGACTTGGGTAGTACTATAAGCTTGCGCTATTTGTGGAGTCTGAGGGATATTGGCCAGATCAAAAATTATGATTGGGGTGGCGTGGCTTATGCAACCGTTTTGCACTTCATGACTCAACTTTCTCAGCATAGCCTCTCAAGCTTAGGAGGTGCACCATTTGTTTGGCAGGTGAGGTTTTGAATTCTTGGTTATGTGTGTTTTGGAAGGTCATTTTGGTTGTTGTGTCGTTAATGATGTGTGTTGATTTTTTTTTTTTTTTTTTTTTTTTTTTCAGGTCTGGATGTATGAATATTTTGGGGTTGGTCCTCAAGTTTCACTACAACAAAATGTATTTTCAGTGACGAATTTTAGTGAGGAAAATTTTTTCGTCACTAAAAAGTACCATTTAGTGACGAAATTTATATTTCGTCACTAAATATAAAAAAATTAGTAACATTTAGTGACGAAAAATAAATTTCGTCACTATATGTTGGGTTGAACTAAAGGCGCCAAACGAAAATGTAGTCGCCAAACTAAATTCTTCTATAGCGACGAATTATTTCGTCGCTAAAAGTTTAAGTTTTTTGTGACGAAACACATTTCGTCACTAAAAGTCACAAATAGTGACGAAAATAAGTCGTCACTAAAAATAAAATCATAAAAATCAGTATCATTACCAGTGACGAAGCTAATTTTCGTCGCTAAAGGCATCTTATAGTGACGAAATATAAGTCGTCACAATAATTTTTACACTCAAAATAAGTTCAGCCCCTTTTTATTTTATTTCACAAAAAACACACTATTCTTAACAAACCACTTCATCTCAGACATTATTCGAGCAAACCACTTCTCAGAAAGCTCCAATAACTCCATCGCCGGCGACGCTTCAGTTCCGAAAGCTCCGTCGCCGTCGCCGATCCATCCTCAGACGCCGGAGACGCTTCAGTTCCGATCGCGACGCTCCAGCATTAGTCCCGATCACGACGCTTCAGCTCCCGATCACGACGCTTTGAAGAAATCTGTCGCTGATTTGAAGAAAGCCGCCGCCGATTTGAAGAAGCCGATTCGAACCCATTTGCAACGGTTTGAAGAAGTCCGTCGCCGATTTGAAGAAGTCGTCGCCAATTTGAAGAAGCCGATTCGAACCCATTCGCAACGGTTTGTGTTATTCTTTCAGATTCACATTTGTGTCAGTATATTAAAAAGAAAATTTGTCATTATTAATTTTCATTCTTTTTCTTTGTTGATCTTTATTTTTATTGTCCTGTTTTCCAAATAGAGCATGATTATGGTTTCTGATTTTGTTGATAAAATCAGTTTGTATTTGTGATTTTTCTTCAGTTGGTGTTGATTTTTTTTTTTTTTTTTTCTATCTTTACTTTGTTTACAAGAATTGAATCTAGAAAAAAAAGCAGTGAATACATTGGCATTTGTGGTTGCTTAGAAAGGAAGTCAATGCAGTGTTTTTTTGTTGTTGAGTTGGAAGCTGGGTTTTCTTTAATGGGGTTTCGTTTAGTCCTTCTCTCAATTGCCCAACTTTTGTTTTTTGGGTGTTGGGTTCCCTTGTGCACTAGACAATTGGTTTTGACTTTGTTTTGAATTTGATTGTGTGTGTTTTTTTTTAGTGTAACACAGTGAAACAAAAGGTGGGTTTTGAGTACAAAATCTTTGTTTTTGACATCTGGGTTCAGTATAGTTAAAATAGCTCACTGATTAAAGAAATCAAAAATCCATTTTCTTTTAATGCAAAATTGACATTTGTGATAAGCAATATTTGTAAGTTGACTGGCATGAAATTGATGTTTTAAGAATTTGAGGTAATTTGAATTGACTTATGAACTTTTTTTTGTCAATATTGTACATATTGATTTTCACCATAAAAAATAAGAAGAAGAATACATATTGATTTTAACCCACAGCTGAACAATTAAAAAAAAAAAAAAAAAATCTATGTTGTGCTATTTATGTTGCATTCTCTCTTCTTCGTTTCTGATTATTCATCTTGATGTAGAATATTATACATGAATGAATAGGACTGGTTATAATGGTAGTTACTATGAGAGGGCTTTGTGAGCGCATTTTATCCTAATGTCGTTAGGCCCTGATGGATAGCTGACATTTTGTAATTCTGTTTCTTGCTTGCTGAAAAATTAGAACATGTTTTCTTCTTTGTTAATGTAATTTATTTATTTATTTATTATTTTTATTTTATGGTTTTGTTATGTGCTTTGTTGAAGAGAGATGACATGGAAGTGCTTGATGGGTAAATGTATTTCGTTTGATGGAATATCCAGAGTATCATCTTGGTCAGCTTAAGGCGAGATAGCTAAGCTAAGGACGCAATTGCTGGAGTGGGAACTGTATATGTGTGTGTTTCTAAAAGTTGTAAACTTAACTTGAGCAAAGTAAGTATATTCTAGTTAAAAACTTATAAAACTCTATATATACTTGTGATGTTGGAAATTTGTTTTGTGGTGGGTTGTTGTGTTGGAGCAAGCGGGTGGCTTGCATGGTGTTATAAGGTGGTTTAAATTCATATTGGGAGTGTTTTTAATTTCTTGCGAATGTTAATGAAACTTGTTGATTAGTAGCAATTGTGTTCCTTTATTCAATTTCAATACTTGTAAGCATCATAGTTGTGATGTTGGAAATTTGTTTTGTGGTGGGTTGTTGTGTTGGAGCAAGTGGTTTAAATTCATATGGGGAGTGTATATTTGTGTGTGCAATGTATATTTATTTAAGTATTAATATAGACTTGTGCATTCATGAATAGGATAGAACTTTATCTAAGTAGCTTATAGACTTAGATGTTAGAATTCATTATGCATGAGTTGTTCTTATTTTACTAAAGTAGCATTCATCTTGTAATTGTAGTCAAACATGGATAAAAGTTGGATGACAATGGGTAAGACACCCGATGGCAGATTAAGTCATCCATATATTGAAGGGGTCAATGCATTTATTAATTTTGCAAGAGTAGTTGTGGATGTGAGTGGTAATATTCCGTGCTCGTGTATTCATTGTGGGAATTGCTATCGACAATCTCTTAATACTGTCCGTATCCATTTGCTTCATCGTGGGATTATGCAATCTTACATTAATTGGTATAATCATGGAGAACCTCATGTATTGAACGAGAACATTCATGATAATGAAATGTCAGATGGTGATCAGATGGATGGTATCGATGCCTTGGTAGGTGACCGAATTAGAGGGGAACCAAGAAATGCAACCGAAGATGAGGACGTGCGTCATTTTGACAAACTTGAGGAAGATGCAAAGCGTGCGTTGTATCCGGGTTACACTGATTATAGTATCTTGAAGTTTGTTATTGAGATGTTGAATGTAAAGGTAATGACCAACTTGAGTAATAAGGGACTTAATATGATGCTAGAATTGCTGACAAAGGTTTTACCGAAAGGTAACTTGGTTCCAAGGTCAACTTATGAAGCAAAGAAGATATTACGTGACTTGGGCATGTCATACGAGCATATAGATGCATGCAAAAATGATTGTGCACTATTTTGGAAGGAAAATGAAAACCTTGATAAATGTCTGGTGTGTGAAGTGCCTAGGTACAAGGATACACGTGCCCAAGGTAAGATGATTCCTAATAAGGTATTGCGTTACTTCCCGTTGACACCGAGACTGAGGAGATTGTACATGTCGGGCCAAAGAGCTAAGGACATAAGATGGTATATAGACAAACGTGTGGACGATGGGATAATGAGGCATCCAGCTGATAGTGAGGAGTGGAAGGAGTTTGATTTGCAATATCCTGATTTTGCCCTCGAACCTCGCAATGTAAGGCTGGGGTTGGCTATAGATGGATTTAACCCTTTTGGGAATATGAACAACAACTATAGTATGTGGCCTGTCATACTTATCCCCTATAACCTACTGCCTTGGTTGGTTATGAAAGAGCCATATTTTATGTTGTCCTTGCTTATTCCTAGTCCTCATCAACCGGGAAATGAGATTGATATTTACTTGAAACCATTAGTTGACGAGTTGAAAGAGTTGTGGGAAGAAGGTGTAGAAACTTATGATGCTTATAACAAAGAGCATTTTCAGATGCGTGCAGCTTTGTTGTGGACAATACATGACTACCCTGGATTTGGTAACGTGTCTGGGTGGAGGACAAAGGGTTATCATTCTTGTTACACTTGCAACGATGAACCATATTCAAAAGCTTTGGAAAGTAAAATTGGATTCATCAACCATCGAGCTTATTTGCCTATGGAACATCGTTGGAGACAAAGTCGGTTGCATAATGGTTTATCGGAGAAACGAAAGAGATCTTTAGAGTTACAAGTGGGAAAAATACAAGAGCAGCTAGATAGAATGCCAAATATAATTTTAGGAAAGCATCCAAATAACAAGAAGAGACAACTTATTGGGGAACCAAATTGGTCAAAGGTAAGTATTTTGTACAAGCTTCCATATTGGAAGAATAAGAAGCTTAAGCATAACATTGATGTCATGCATGTGGAGAAGAACATTAGTGAGAGTACTTACGGTACTTTGTTGGGCATTGAGGGGAGAAATAAGGATATTGACAAGGCACGGATAGACTTGCAAAATATGAACTTTAGACACACGTTGCATTTGAAACAACGTCCTGATGGATCATATGACAAGCCTCGGGCTTTCTTTTCATTAAGCCCAAATGAAAGAGATGGTTTCTATGACTTTTTGAAATCAGTCAAGTATCCAGATGGCTATGCAGCCAACATATCAAGGTCAGTGAATGCAAAAAATAGTAGATTATCTGGTTTGAAAAGCCACGACTGTCATGTGCTACTACAACGAATTCTTCCAATTGGGTTGCGAGGGTTTGCACATAAAGACATTGGTATTGTATTGTTTGAGTTGGGCAGCTTCTTCCAAGACTTATGCTCAAGGACCCTAAAGCGGAGTGAATTGGAGAAACTAGAAGAACGAATAGTTCTTATACTATGCAAGCTTGAGAGGTTCTTTCCTCCAGCATTCTTTGATGTTATGGTCCACCTTGCTGTTCACTTGCCTCGAGAAGCAATTCTAGGAGGCCCGGTACAATATCGGTGGATGTACCCTATTGAAAGGTAATTAGATCATTTGATGCATCCATCAATTGCATTTTTCCCATGTGGTATAAAATCACATAATATGCATATTTTTTCCTCGTAGGTACCTTGGAAAATTAAAAAGATACGTTTCAAACCGAGCTCGACCAGAAGGTTCGATTGCAGAGGCTTACATTCTCAAAGAATATATTAACAACTGGTCTTTGTATATTGATGGGATTGAAACTGTGCATAATCGAAGAGAAAGAAATGAAGATTTAGGTGAATCTAGCGAAGGATTGATAGTTTTTCACAAACTGCCCGACCTACAAGTGGTAGGCGGAATGATGGCAACTTATCTCATGCATTGCTTGATACTGCTCATTGGTACTTGTTGTACAATAGTCCTGAGCTAGAGCCTTATTTAAAGTATGTGATTTCATATGCATGTATTGTTTGATCAAGTTTTGAATATTATCTGCAATGTTTAGCTGAAAACAAATCATCTTATTTTTAATAGTGAACACAAAAGCACATTGCATAATCCTACTGGAGAAGCCATAACTCAAATTCAACGACAAGAGTTTCCCAATTGGTTCAGAGAACGTGTAAGACATTTGAAATTTAATCACACACTAATAAAAATTAAACATTTTAAAGTTTCTTCATTGCTTATTACTAATTAATATCACTTGTTGTATGTCATTATAGATGAATAGATTGAAAGTTAACGAGTCACCAGAAGTTACTAAACAGTTATGGTCATTAGCAAATGGTCCTAAGCCGCATGTGAAGGAGTACACAGTTTGTATGGTCAATGGTGTAAAGTTCCATACAAGGGACCTAAACAATCGTCGTGTAACCTAAAACAGTGGTGTATGTACCGAAGGGGATCATGAAGGAGAAATGCACGACTTCTATGGCCATGTGTGCAAAATTTGGGAATTGGAGTATATGTTTCGCCATAAAGTTGTTTTGTTCCAGTGTTATTGGTACAATACTGGTACCAATGGTCGAAGGAGAACGATAAGAACCGATGCACACTGCACAAGCATTAATGTTACAAGTCGGTGGTATGAAAATGACCCTTTTATACTTCCTAGTCAAGCGAGACAAGTTTTTTACCTTCAAGATACCAAATTGGGTGAACCTTGGAAAATTGTGCAATCCATTCAACATAGGGGAGTGTTTGATGTCCCGGAAGTCGGGGGTGGAGAACCCAATGATAATACAGAAGATAGTGATGCATTCCAACAAGAAGCGATTGTTGATGTTGTCTCTATCAATGTGAGGACAATATTATTGACTATTGTATGGGTGATGTTGAAACTGAGGTTGTTCTTGAAGGTGGAACTTCAAGAGATGCTAATGAAAATGAAGAGCATGACATACTTGATGTTGATCTTGATATGGATTATGATATGTAGAGTTCATAACAGTTGTCTTAAATGTTGTGTGCTTGTCTTAAAGTTTTATGCTTGTTTAAGTGGCAATTGTTTTGTACTTATTTTGAACTTGATATGGATATTAATGTGGTCATTTTTTGTGTTGAGTTAGTAGTAATTGTGTTCAAATTTTGCACTTGTGAATTGCTTGATATGGATAATGATGTAGACTATGATATGTAAAGTTAGTAGTAATTGTTATTGAGATGTTTTGTACTTATCTTGAACTTGATATGGATATTAATGTGGTCATTTGTTGTGTTGAGTTAGTAGCAATTGTGTTCAAATTTTGCACTTGTGAATTGCTTGATGTTAAGTTAGTAGCAATTGTACTTATCTTTCATGTCAATACATAGTTTCAAAAAATGCCCAAAAAGGCCAAATACACTCGTAATATACCGAAGTATGAGATGGCAAGATTGGATAGAATGAGGCAAAACCAAGAGATAATTGATGCTTTGGGATTGAAGCACATCTCAACCTCTCTAAAGGATTCTGCTCAGTCCAATTGTGCAAAAGGGAAAAGAAGTAGAGCTAGTGTTGTGGTAGATGATGATTATGTACCACCTATTGGTGACAATGACAATGATGATGAGTCATCTAATTCTGTAATCCATAAGGTATAATAGATATTCCATAGGGTACAATAGATGATAATAACTTTATTGTTCCATTACTTGTAATGACTTTGTTGTTCCATTATATGTATGTTACTTACAGATGGCACCAGGACGACTTACACACTCGCGAGGTGAGGCATCTATCCCGGTGGTCCGATCTACGGTTCAATCTATGGAAACACCTCCTGAAGCAAATCCTCCCGCCCAAAGTTCTTCTAGTGCAGAGGCGCAGACTACCGGCGCATTAACTAGCATGACTGGTAATTACATAAGATATACTTAATTACAATTGCACCCTGTTTTTACTATTGAGATTATACTTCACTTAATTTAGCTATAATGTACATGGAATGTATAATTTTTTAACATTAATAATGTTTAAATAGGATCTGCTAGCAGAACTACCCATGGAGCAACACGTGGTATAGCAGTACGGGCACTTGTTGAAAAAAGTGGTAAGCTGCCAGTACGTATAGCTGCAGAGTATGATGCTCCTGTTGGGAAGAATGCGTGCAAGCTTGTCAATCACGTTGGCGTACAAGTGCGAAGTAATTTGTCCAGTTACAATGTGAAAAATTGGAAAAATGTTGATGCTGCTACTAGAGATGTGGTGCTTCAAAATATCGCGGTAAATTTACATTGATAACGTCTAACTCGTCTAATTCATATAATAATATTTTTATAATACATATACACTTCATTTTACAGGATCAGTTTGAGCTAGAAGGAGATTCCAACTTGGTAACGAAAACATTAAATACAAAATGTGGAAGATTATTGAGTTCCAACTCCCACAAGTTGCATAAAGCTTATAAAAAGCTCAAACAATCTCATGGTGCTGACTATGCAAGAAGCCACCCGCAAATGAATGCCACGGAGAAGTAGTGGACTGAACTCATTGATGGGAGATGGACTAATGAGGATTGGTTGGTAAATTATTTATGCGTGTATTATTATTATTCAATGTTTACTATATTATGTTGTCAACTGAATAGATTAATATTTAGATGAAGTAAATGTATACTGTTTTATTCATGATATAATAAATATCTTAAATGTTGTTTATTAGAAAAAATCAAGAAAGAACTCTGAAAATAGGAATAAAACTAAAGGCAAACATAGATGCGGGACAAAGGCACTTGCTGTTAGGGTTGATGAGGAGGTGCGTATTTTTTCATTTTCTTAAACCTTAGTATATTGCATGTTGTGATTAATTAAGTATATCTATCTAACACTTGAATGTTAATTAATCAGACAAATAATAATGATGGTCAAGTTCCTGAATTGGCAAAAATCTTCAAAGATGTTCATTTCAATCCAAATACAAATATGTGGATACACCCTGAGGATGAAGCGACATATGTATGTGTATCATTCCATCCCTATCATGTTTGTAAAGTTATAACATATGTAGTATTAATGTTGTGATTTTTTGTTTCTTTCTCTCTTTCAAATGATAGGAAAATATTCTCAAAGTGCAAGTGGATCATTGTCAAGATCCTAATGCTATTCCCCTTACACAAGAGGAGATCTCAAACTTGGTGTTTAAGAAGAAGTCTGGTATTGTAAAAGGACTTGGCATGAGACCTTCCTCTTCTCTAGTAACCACCGCCTCCTTTAATTCATCGGTGGAGTATATCCAACGGTTAGAAAAATGAGATAATTGAGCTCAAAGAGGCAAGAGCTAGAGATCAAGAAGAGCGAGCTAAGGACCAAGATGCACGAACTAAGCAAGATGAGGTCCAAAAGAATATTCTTAACTTTTTGAGGAGCAAAGGTTATGATGATTCTCTTACTTATGGGGGTGGTTCAACTTCAAGTTAAAACATTTTTTGGTTAGTACTTTATTTGCTTTCTACAACTTATACATTAGGAGTTGTGATTTTAATTTATTGGTGTAGTTACTCTTAATGCATTGTTATAAATGTTTCTTATAACATAGTTAATGTTTTTACTTTACGATATTAACGAATTATTGTTTTTATATTTATGCAGATTTCTTATTGGTGGCTTTTAGGAGATTTACTTTTGGCATTACTTGAAGACATATGAGAACATCTTCCGTTAGTTCTAAAATAGGGTTTAGGTAGAGTTATTGTATGTATTGCAAACAATTATTGTATGGAAGGAGTTTGAATTGGATACTTGTTTTATTTTTTACTTGTGGAATGTATGGATCTTTTTTTATAAATGTGTTGTTGAAATAAATGTGTTATTCAAATGTGAGATTTTAATAATGTAATGACAAGTTACAGGTTAATATCAAAGCCATGAAAAAAATAAAAACAGAAAATAAGTTTTAGTGACGAACTTTTCATCACAAATATAGCAACAAAAAATTGTTTTAGTGACGAAAATTTTGTCACTAAATATAGCAAAATTTTGTAAGAAATGGTTTTAGTGACGAAAATTTTCGTCACTATATGTGCCTGGATTTTCTTAAAAATAGTTTTAGTGACGAATTTTTTCGTCACTATATGTACCCGAACATAGTTTTAGTGACGAAATTATTCGTCACTAAATATGATTTAGTAAACTAAAGTGTTTTTAGTGACGAAATATTTTCGTCACTGAATAGTGTTTTTAGTGAGGAAAACATTTAGTGACGAAACGTTTTCATCACTAAAAGTTTTTTTTTTTTTTTTTTTTTTAAATCAAATCGGACTTTTAGTGACGAAATTTTTCGTCACCAAGACTTTTAGTGACGGGGCTACAGTGAAGAAATGAGTTTCGTCACTAAAAGTCCAATTTCGTCACTAAAGGTCCTTAGTGACGAAAATATGGACTTTTAGTGACGAATTTTTTCGTCACTGAAAATACATTTTGTTGTAGTACTATAAGCATGTTCATGCTCCTCTTCATTGGAACTCTCTTATGCCCAGACTTGGGTAGTACTATAAGCTTGCGCTATTTGTGGAGTCTGAGGGATATTGGCCAGATCAAAAATTATGATTGGGGTGGCGTGGCTTATGCAACCGTTTTGCACTTCATGACTCAACTTTCTCAGCGTAGGCTCTCAAGCTTAGGAGGTGCACCATTTGTTTGGCAGGTGAGGTTTTGAATTCTTGGTTATGTGTGTTTTGGAAGGTCATTTTGGTTGTTGTGTCGTTAATGATGTTTGTTGATTTTTTTTTTTTTTTTTTTTTTTTTCAGGTCTGGATGTATGAATATTTTGGGGTTGGTCCTCAAGTTTTGGAAGATATTGGCGATATGTATCCAAGGTTTCTTCGTTAGCTGCCTAAGTATCATTTGTCAATGCCTCCCAAGCGTTCTTTGCAAGTTTGGTGTATGGTGATTGATAACTTGACTACCAATGATGTGAGGTTTTTTTTTTTTTTTTTTTGTGTGTGTTTGGTTGAGGGTTTTTATGTTGTGTGTGTGTGTGTGTGTTTTTTTTTTTTTTTTTTTTTTTTTGTGGTTTGACTTCCTTTCATTCTGGGCTCTTGGTGATTTTCAGATGTCTTTGAATCCTTGGCTTGGATGTGAGGAGCATGTTGAGTGCAAACGAGCTCAAGAGCTGAATTGCCGTTAAGTACTGTTTGAGTGCAGCCATGGGAGATATTGGTATCTTAGTGACCGGGTATTGGCTAAAGTTCAACATGTGTACCCTCTTGAGACTATTCCTGTTTATCCTTATCCCACCATTCAGTTGGTAGACCTTTTAGCTAATGAAGAAATTGCTCGTGCTCGAGTTGGCCATGTTGTTTCAAGGACACCAAGAGATTATCTTGAATTTTTCCAGACTCAATTGCAGGGATGTTTAGCTGGCATTCCTATAACATTGGTATCTTTCTTTCTTCCCAAAGTCAATTTGCATCTTGTCTCGCATCTCTTATATTCTTTGTTTCAACTTTTGTGAAAAATATCTGCATGTTGCACTTTTAGGCTTCATCTTCTGAAAAGGAGGAGAGTTCCCCTCCTAGCCATGCTAACGGCTCTTCTAGTTCTTTCATGGAGACATATCCTCATTTTCTCGCATGGCAGTATGAAGTAATGAACCCTGATGGGTCATACAGCTCTATGAATCTAGACCGGCCAGAATATACTCCAAATGGCCCTTGGAATGACCCGATATATCGTTGAATTCTTTAGTCTTATTTCCTCATGTTTGCTCATTGAGTTATTTTGAACTTGTGGATTTGTGCTTCAGGTCGGTGTTGATCTTATGGAAGAAAGCATGTGGATGATTGGAGGTTTGCAATTGGTGGCACACACTCAATCTTCTCTATATGTGCTCAATGAAATGAACTGGGTAAAAATGATGCTTCCTTAACTCTTTGCTTGAATTTCCACGATAATGGATCTAACACTTGTCTCTGTTGATTTTTCAGAACAACGGAATGGCAATGGCAGATGCTAACACAAGATCCTTGGAGGAGAGAATTAGAAATCTTGAACTTCAGAACCAGCAACAAGAATCTCAGTTTTATGCAAGTCAGGAAGGAGACATTGAGGGTGGCTCCTCTAGGGGTGGGTCTAGGAGATCTTCCCGCAGGCGGACCCAAAGTCTGAATGATGATTAACCTGTATTTTAATTTTCTTGCAAGAACAAGAAAATAAGTATTCCTTAGACAATTTGTATTAATTTTTAGCTCTTTATCTTTGGATTGCTTCTGATCTTACTGAAACTTGGATGAGACAAGTTTAGAATTCACCTGATTGAAGTTCTGTAGTAAACAATTTGAACTTATCTGACCACTTCCGATGTGATTTTTTCTTAAGTGCATGAGGCATGGTCGAATGCCCCTGGTTTGAAAACTTTATGCATGATTACCCTTCATTTTTTAAGAAGGTTTTTTTTTTTTTTTAAGAGATGATTGATTTTTTACTTGCTCTAGAGAGAGGGGAAAAGGCATAGCCGAATACCCCTAGTTTAGAAAATAGATGCATGATTTTGGAAAATCTTGATTTGATTAATTTTCTTTTCCCTTTTTCTTTTTGAAATAAGTGATGTAGGTAATTTTTTTTTTTTTTGAAAACAAATGGACAAGGCATGTCTAAATGCTCCTGTTTGACAATCCATGCAGGTTTTTGAGAAACTTTATTGCACAAATTTTTTTTTTGGAATGAAAAACAGAGTCAAAACGAACCCGCGAAGTGCCCGAAAACACAAAACAGGGTAATTCGGCCATGGTTGAGCTGGGTGCCGATAGGCACACCCAATTTTGCCCCGATTCTTTGCGCTTTTTCCATGCGTTTTCTATGTTTTTTGGATTTTTGAAAAATATTTTCTCCGTTTGGGACCATGAAACACTTTACTAGTCTACTACAAACTCTTGAAACCTATTTAAACCTGGTTAGGGACTGAGGTAGCTTATTTTAGCATCTAACCTGCAAACAAATCTCTAAGTCAAAGTTATCAAGAAACAACAATCACATGCAAGAGTTATACATGGCTAGCAATCAAAATTTTCCTTGTTCCACCATTCATGATATCAATAGATGGTTTCGTAGCTTTGATTTTAGCATGAAGACCAATTTTATAGCTTACAAACTAGAGGGAATCAAGGCTTTGAGGAATGTCAAGATCAAGTGGGATTTTCTCCGCGTTGCCGTGAAGTTCTAGGATGCTGGAGACCATGTATTCCGGTTTAAAACTGTTGAACTTTGTCCCACAATTGAAGAATTTTCAGCTATTCTGGGTTATGATCCTGGCAAAAAATCTGTAGCAGTTTCACAAGATGACCACAAACTATTCTAATTGGTTGGTGAACAAAATTGTGGATAAGGATGAGAAAACAATTTCTTAGAGACAACCAAGAAAAACATGAGGCTGACAGCTATGAGTTTAGAAGGAGGGACAAAGATGACAAAGTACCTAGCACAGATGGAACCAACGAACAACCAAAAGTGAAAAGACTGAAGAAAAAATGATCCTCTTATTTTTGGCTTTGAACATGTTTATTTTAAAAGTTGATGTGAAACTCTTAGGTTTAGGAATTATTTAGGACTTTCAGGTTTAGGGTTTAGATTTTTAGGGTTTGGTGTTTTTTTTAGGGTTTGGGTTTTGAATTTTGTGTAATAGCATGGTTTAATGGGATAGTTGAATTTTGGAAACAATTTTTTTTTTTTGCTTGATGGATAAATGGTGGGTTTGGGAAAATTGTGATCGGACCAATATATGGTTGCCTATGTACCTTCTTGGTAAAAGGATCAGGTCATCATGTAGTTCATTTTATTTGCCTTAACTTTTGCCTAGGCCGCCATTTCGAGTTTTCAACCTAGCAAGCTCTCTCACCTTTTTTTTTTTTTTTTTTTACTACTCTCCTTTTGCATAGATCACCCTTTCGAGTTTTCAACCCACCTTTTTTCTTTTTTCTTTTTGTGATGCCCTAATTTTTGCCTAGACTGCCCTTTCGAGTTTCCAACTTAGCGAGCTCTTCTTTTTTTTTTAACCGAACCTAGGAAAGGAAACAACATAATTTACAATCACTTCAGATGTGGTATTTTCAGACAACCACCTTAGACATGGTATTTCTTCAATTGATTCATGTTGGTTGGTTCAGTAAAAGGGTTTGCATCTAAATCCATCAACCTTACTGCTCCCCCAAAGTATATCTGCTTGATAATATATGGACTTGCCAATTTTGCTTGAACTTCCTGTTTGTTTCTTGAGCCAGGGCTCGAATCTCTTTCAACACTAAATCTCCCAACTTCAAATCTCTAGTTCTTACTTTCATATCAAAAGCTTTCCTAAGTCTCCTTTGATAACCTTGAATGTGATACAAGGCCTTGAGTCTCTTCTCATCCATCGTGCATAATTGGTCATATCTATTTTGCAACCAATCTACCTCGGGGAGTTTACTCTTACTGTTCTCAATGAACGAACATTCATTTCAATGGGGAGGACTGCTTCCATCCCATACAGCAATGAATAAGGAGTGGCTCCTGTGGAAGACCGAATTGATGTCCTATACCCCAAAGTGCATAGGGTAATTGTAGATGCCAATCCTTGTAGTTCTTCGTAGTCTTCTTTAGAATTCGCCCTATATTTTTATTTGCAGCCTTAACTACTCCATTAGTCGAGGATGGTAGGGTGAGGATTTATGGTGCTAAATATTGAACTATCGAAGTAGCTTCTCTATTTCTCCCTTGAAATGCAGCCCATTGTTTAAGACAATTTCATGCGGTACCCCATATCTACAAATGGTATTAATCTGAATAAATTGAGCAACTTTCTTCGAGTTCAAAACCTTGTATGAGGCAGCTTCCACCCAATTAGTGAAATAATCAATAGCAACAGTATAAATTCATGGCCATTGGATGTTGTTGGGTGAATCTTTCCAATAATATCTATTCCCCATGTAGAGAACGGCCAGGGTGAAGTCATGGCATGTAATGGCATAGGTGGCATATGCTTCAGATCTCCATGGACTTGGCATTGATGGCACTTCCGAACATGAGCTGCGTAGTCTGCTTCCATAGTAGTCCAGTAATAACCATATCTCATTATCTTTCGTGACAGCATGTGTGCATTCATACATGGCCCATAACTTGACTCATGAACCTCTTCAATTATTTGTTATGCTTCCTTGGCGATCACACAAAGGAGATGAATTCCGTCATATGATCTTCTGTAAAGCCTCTCACCACAAATAATATAATTAGTGGACAACCTTCTAATAGTCAATTGGTCATTCTTGTCTGCAGACTTTGGGTATGTCCTATCCTTGAGGTACTGTAAAATTTTTGAATACCACTCACCTTCCCCATTCTTTTCCTCATCTTCTATTGTCATGCAATAAGCTAGATCTTCTTTTTGTTCCACCACTATTGGTCGAGCTTCATCTTCCTTAGGTCCATCCATCATGGATGTCACGCCCCAAACCCGAAAGGGTCCAAAGCATGAGAAAACATCTCAAAGGTACCTATAGATTTGTTCCTTTTGGCAATTCAATCCAAATAAAATCATAACAAATACCAACATCAAGAATTATCCTAATAATTCCATTAAATATACTCCTAAAGTAAGTCAAATCTCTATGCAATAAATACAATGACTATTGGTCACAAAAGAATGGAGGTCTGAATAAATAATTACATAACATCAACTTGTCCCATTAGTGGAAATAAAGGCATAACCACTATTAGATACAAAAGAATTGGGTCAAGCCAACTCTAAGTTATACATCATCAATTACCTCCATCACAAAAGTCAACCTCCATCAGCAGTTAGTCTAACTACTGCTCGCCACCAAAAAGCTGTCTCAAAAAGATAGTTACCTACTCTAAAAAAGTTTGTAAAATAATAGAATGAGACAGAGCCCAGTAAGTAGCATAATTAATGGGGGTGAGGGAAATGCAAGTTTCATGATGATAACAATTTACAAATCATGTTTTAATTTGGGAATTTCCAAATAATTTCTACAAAACTATTTCCAAAAAGAATATGACAAGAATGAATAAAATGACATGGCACAAAACTTTTCAAAATACTCTCGTGAAACAACATACTATAATTTGTGAGCAATAACAATACAATTCCAAACCCAAGGCCACATGACAATGCAGTCACAAAGACGGAACTAATCTACCGTCACAAAGACGGAACTCATCGCCGACACAGCCAGAACTAAATATGTCGTCACAAAGATAGAACTCATCGCCGTCACAAAAACGGAACTAATATGCCGTCACAAAGACAGAACTCATCGCCGTCACAAAGACGGAACTCAATAACCATCACAAAGACGGGTGCTAAGATACCAATGTCACATAGACTATAGTATCTTGCTAGGTAATGATTGGGTAATCACATGTCACAGCACATGGGCAGAACATAAAGAGCTCACAAATTACCTTTAATTCAAAATACATAATTCACTTCCAAGTAGTTTCATAAATATTTGAATGCCCAAAATATTCGCAAGGTTCTCAAAACCTTCAACTCATTTCTTGTCAAAAAGATTTTGTATTAACTTTCCAAATAACAAGACAAGACAAGCATCTTTAAATTTTCCAAAATGTGTTTAACCCAAAAACAACGTTTATGCAACATGGTTATTTTCCAAAAATCCCATTAAAAGCTACTTACCTCGCAACCTACAAAAGCCTAATTTTCCAAGCTCCAAAAGAAATTAGCTAGAACCTAAACAATACCAAGCAAACCTATCAAAATAAGCAAAAAGCTTGAAATTGTATCTAGCTACCTATTAGAAATTGCTAACTAAGAAATTAATTAGGCAAGCCTAACATTTAACCTCACAAATAATGTATTCCACTTCCAAAGTTTCTCAACAATTTCATTACAAGGCATTGACTCCAACTTATCATCATATCATTCCAAGCTTCACCTTTACCATAAGAGATCCTAACACTTTATGAATATCTTCCTCAATATACATGTCATTTTCAAGAGACCCACAAAACAACAACATATATAACAATACCCACCACTACAAACCCCAAATGTAAATCCTCCACTAGCTCCAAATACACAATCAAAATTAGATTCATCAACTATTTCACATTAGAAAGCCAAAACTCCCAAATCTTCACCACTTAGCTAACCACCATTGCAAAAATCATAAACCCACTCATCAAATACATCCACCAAGACCAAAACCATACATAAAAACACATAAATATCACTTCTAGTGCTCATAAATCACATGGGTATTATTATTAAAGCTTAGATAAACATAACCTCAAGCAAAAGCATATAAACCCACAAAAAGATTAGAAATTTTACTTCAAATAGTAGAGGTGAGTGAGCCTTACCGTTTTCCTATGGAGTTTTCCGGTGATCTTGCCAGAAAAAGATGGTGGAAGGGATGAGAAATGAAGGTGCCGGTGGGAGAGTGAGGGAGTGTGAGAGAGAAGTGTTTGTATTGTGTGAAAAAAAAGAAAAGAAAAGAAAAAAGGCAAAGAGAATATGGTGGAAAGGAGTGATGGTTGGTCAAAGAGGGAGGGAGATATTTGTGAATGTGTGGTGAGGAAATAAGGGGTAGGTGGGTCACACGTGTGGCTCCTTAAAAGAAATCTGACTTCCCCCTTTTTTCTTTTTTCTTTTTTTCCTTGATTTGGACTAGGGCATTACAATGGATACCATTGTTGCTAAAGCATCTGCAATCTGATTCTGTACTCTTGGCACATTTTGGTACTGAATCTTACCAAACTTTGAGGCCAACTTCTGAAGATATTCATGATAAGGCATTAGCCTTTCTTCCTTGATTTTCCATCTATTCTGAATCTGAGAAATTATCAAGGCTAAATCACCATATACTTCCAACTCTTTTACTCCAAGACTTAGGGCTTCTTGTAACCCCATAAACCAAGCTTCATATTCAGTGGCATTATTAGTGGCAGGAAAGTTAAGCCTACTAGAGAATGGGATGTGTGTCCCTTTTGGAGAAATAAAGAGAACTCCAATGCCACACCCATTTTGATTAGTTGCTCCATCAAAATACATCTTCCATGATTCTAACTCTATCCCCATGATATCCTCATCCGAAAAGTCTCCTTGGATTTCTTTAGCTTCTTCAAGTAAGCAGTGGGCTAAGTGATTAGTAATTGCTCTCCCCTTCACAAACTTCTGAGTCACATATTTAATATCAAATTTTGACAAAAGCAGAACCCATCTTGCATAAGCTTTTCCATCAGATATTTTAAAGGGTCCATTCTTGCAATCAACAAGACCTTGAAAGCAAGCATATAATGTTTGAGTTTGCGGGTTGCCCAAACAAGTGCTACACATGTTTTCTCAAGTGGTGAATACTTCTCTTTAATTATAAGCCAGAATTTTCTTGCTAATGTAATAAATTGCATTCTCTTTCCTAGACTCCTCTAGGTACTAAGCAAGCAAAGCCCCCATTATTGTATCTGTAGTTATGAGATACAACAATAATGACTTTTAAGGTACCAGTGGAACTAGTATTAGTGGCTTCATAAGATAATTCTTAATATTTTCAAAAGCTTCTTGGCATTGTTCATTCCATACTGTGAGAACTTCTTTCTTGAGCAGTTGGGAAAGTGGCTCACATGTCATGGTGAGTTGGGCTATAAATCTGCTGATGTATTGTATCCTTCCTAAAATCCCTCGAATCTCCTTCTCAGTCCTGGGAGGCTTCATCTCCATGATTGCTTTGATTTTGTCAGGATCCACTTCAATTACCCTCAGACTTACCATAAACCCCAATAGCTTTCCAAATGTAACACCAAAAGTGCACTTCTTTGGATTCAACCACAACTTATAGAATTGGATTCTTTCAAAGAACTTTTGTAAAGCTGGTATGTGCCCTTCACGGTCTTTGGACTTCACTATTAAGTCATCCACATAAACTTCTACTTCTTTGTAGATCAAATCATGTAACAGGTAGTGGTTGCACGTTGGTATGTAGCACCAGCATTCTTAAGGCCAAATGGCATGACCTTGTAGCAATACGTCCCCCATGGAGCAATGAAGGAGGTCTTCTCCATATTTTTAGGAGCCATCTTTATTTGATTATATCCCAAAAAAAGCATCCATAAATGACAGCAAAGCATGTCCTGCTGTATTATCAACCAAGATATCAATGTGAGGCAAAGGAAAATCATCTTTCGAACCAGCCTTATTAAGATCTTGGAAGTCTACACACATTCTCACTTTCCCATCCTTTTTTGGCACCAAAACCACATTAGCTAACCATTCTAGGTAGTTGACCACCCTCAGAAATCCTGCATTGTACTATTTCTCAACTTCTTCTTTGATCTTGAGAGTCCACTCTAGCTTCATTCTTCTCAACTTCTGCTTGACCGGCTTAATGGTTGGATCTATTGGAATGCAATGTTGTACTATATATGTATCAATCCTAGGCATGTCTTCATATGACCATGCAAATACCTCTTTGAATTCCGTCAGTAGTGCCACTAATGCGTCTCTCTCAGAGGAGGTTAGGGTGTTGCCCACTTGTATCATCTTAGGTTCATTATCAGTTCCCAGGTTAATGGGTCGGGTTTCTTCTTTTATAGGTTCTACATGCTCTTATTTTAATTGCTTATTATTAAGAGTTTCTTTACCAATCTCTGAAATAAAAACATTCAAAGCCAACAAATAAGCAGAATCAGAAATCATAATACAAGGAAAAGAGTTCTTAACAAACTCAACAGAGACAGACTCTATAGGAATACGATCATAAACAGACTCAAGAAGAACAATAATACTAGCAGAAACAGACTCAATAGGGATAGGGACAATGTTTTTGGCAGGAGAAATTGGCTCAACGGTCTTGATCTTCTTCAGAGAGTCTTCCATGAGATGGGCGATTCCCTCCCATGCCTAATTCTTCAACTCGGTTGTGGCTTTAATAATGGCGGGTGACTTCCAATGAGTTCCTTCTTCCCTCAATATCAGTACCATGGGGTCTTCATCCATATAATCCGTGCCTTCACCATCAATCTCCATATCTGTGGGCTTGTCAGTCACATAAGCATCCAGATGCTCTATACTATCCATCCATTCACCAAACAGATCTTGCTTCCCTTTGTTGCTTGGAAAGATGTATTGGGGGAGTTATTCTGACTCATTCCCTTCCATTATCTTATCTTCACCTTCAAGATTCTCCAGTGTTAAGTTTCTGAAACTGTGGATCATCAGCTTTTTGTTTAGGGTGGCCAATCTAGCATCTATGTCATCTTCTTCCTCAGTGTATGGGGTCAGTGAACCAAGTTCTGAATTGTGGAATGACCTTAACTCAAAAATTTCTCTACCATGCTTGTCATATCATGGGTCTAGCCTTGAATTAACATCAGTAATGCAACTCCAATCCGAGGGCCGCCCATAGGGGTAATTATCATAATCTATATCATCAGCTTCTGCAACCTGTGCTTCTTCATCTTCAACTTCCACATCATCTCTTTCAGCTTCACCTTCAGCTTCTAGATCATTTTCTTCACTTTCAACTTCTGCACTATCCTCTGTATTTATAGGCTCAGCTTCAGCATCATTCTCTATATCTCCATCATAGTAGTCCACGTCATCATCATAGTGGTCTTCATAGAAAGGTCCTACATCTTCATCCTTTCTATCACTAAGGGGTTCACCCCAATCATTTCCACTATATTGGCTATCATAGTCTTCACTATTGTTGCTATCACCACATTGTTGCTATCATCCTCGCTATCTGCACTGTTACTACTGCTTCTATCACTACTACTATCACTCTTGTTGTCGCTACCTTCATCATCATCATTAGGGGCTTCTCCCCTTCCTTATCTTCATCACTTGTTCTTGCTTCATATGGGCTTTTCAATGCATGTTGGCAAGCTTCCTAGTACTCTTTTTCTTCTATATTGTAGATAGCATCTCCTAGAAGTGTAGTCATTGCATCAAGGTCCATGTAATCAACCCAATCAGTCGGGACCCAATTTGTGTCTTCCTTCTTCGATTCTGGAAGCTTGTTGTTGCAATCAAAGAATAGCTCAAACCCAGGCACCATTGTTCTCAACTCAGGATCATACCTCGATTCAGGGAATCCCCAATAGCGTTAACTATCTCCAGCTTTGACAAACTTTCCGTTTAGCGTAGGAGTATAGGGCTTTAGGGGTTTCAAGGGACAAGAAAGTCCCTTTGCTTTGGCCTTTGCATGGGCCATTCTTTTCACCTTCATTTCTAACAAGTCATCATCAGTAGGTTTATAACCTAACCCAAAAGGTAGGGTGGCTGTAGGAATTATCGAGACTTGAGCAATTGCCTTCTTTGCCGTCTTCCCTAAGTTCATCCTTGGAAGGTAATTCATTCTTCTCATCATTGCCACCGCATTGTTGTTGCTGTAGGGAGCAAAGTCCATGGGAATCTTCTCTACCTCTTCTTCTCTTCTTCCAGCACTAGGCTTCTCAATTTCAAAGCCTTCCAAGGTCAACAGCTCCTTCTCAAAATCAATACCAAAAATGGGCTTCAGTATGGTTAAAGTATCACCATATATGGTAACTGTGGCTCCTTCAAGCGGAAACCAAACCTTTTGGTATAGGGATGAAAGTACGGCCTCTGTGTCAGGGATCCATGGTCGTCCAAGGAGCATATTGAAGCACGATGCTATGTTCAGGACTTGAAATTCTACCTTTTAATCATTGGCCCTATAGTGAGCTCTAGTGTCACGATTCCCAAGACCTCCCTTCTACTATTGTCATATGCTCTCACATGCTGATCAGTTGGCATAAAATCTTCGATACTTAAGCCCAAGCAACTTGCAGTCTTTAAAAGACACACATTTAAGGCACTTCCATCATCAATTAGAACCATTGGAATCTTCTTGCCTTTGGCATCTACAATAATGTGCAATGGGTCATTATGATGCTTCCCTTTCTAAGTCAAATCTTTGTCAGAGTAGGAAATAATAAGTTCCCTACTTATAGACCCAATCATGGCATTCAAATCTTGAAGAGTAGTGGTTGTAGGAACTTGGATTTCATTGAGGAGGTCTACCAGATTCTAGCGGTGCTTGTATGAGGCCATGAGTAAACCCCATAAAGATATAATGGCTTGTGTCTTCTGCAGCTGCTTAAGGACCTCATTCTCTTCTGTGGGTGTCTCCTCCCATATGCGAATGTTGGGTCATTTGATTAGGGTTCGAAGTGTGTCTCCTCCCGTATGTGGGTGTTGGGTTGTTTAATTAGGGTTCGAAGTGTCTCACCCCATATGTAGGTGTTTGGTAACTTGATTGGGGTTTGAACTGTCTCCCCCCATTTGTGGATGTCGAGTGGTTTGATTGGGGTTTGAAGTGTCTCCCCCCATATGTGGATATTGGGTAATTTGGGGTTTCGATAACATCTTCACTCCATATATCATACCCTACGATGGATGTCAAACCCATCAACTCTTCCCATGTCATCATAAAGCACTCGGGTAGGTCATAAATCAACTCAGACGGGTCCTTTTCTCCTTCCTCTTAAGTCATCAAGCAATTAATCCTCAGTCCTCTTCCAAAATTGTGGTTGGGCAAGGGATTATTAGTGATGCTAGGCCTTGTAGGCGGTGCAATCACCTAGGTGTCTATTAAATCTTGAATTGCATGACGAAGGCCAAAACACTTGTCAGTGTCGTGGTCAGGGCCTTGATGGTAGGCACACCTCTTACTTGCATCAAATCTTGCAAGTAATGGGTTCCGGATTGGTCTTAGGTCTAAGGGTTTTACCAATCCCTTTGCTTTTAGTCTTTCAAACACTTGACTTACGAGCATATACAACTCATGAAATTATCTCCTAGGCCTTGGAGGCGGCCCTTGTGATATTTGCATGGGGCAATAAGGGCAATAAGTTGGTAAAGATCATTTTTGTATATATTAGAAACTTCTACAGTTTTAGAACTAGATCCTAAATTCTTTTTAAACCTTGGTGGGTCCTCATTTTTTATAGTGCCATTATTTATAGCATCCTTAATTTAGGCTCCAGTAGCAATCAAAGATTTAAAAATCGGGAAATATTGAGCAAACAAATACTTATGGTATGTAGGTAACAAGTTTTTTACAACCATGTTCAATTGTTCTTCTTCACTTAGCCTATTCATCATTTGTGTAGCTTTGGACCTCCACTTAGTAATGAAGGTAGAGAAAGATTCTTTCGGTTCTTGCTTAGTGGTCTCCAAATCTCTCCTCGTCACATCCACTTCAATGTTATACTTGTATTGATTATGAAACTCGCGGTAGATGTCCTACCAACTCCTTGCTCTAGCATCATCTAGGTTGAGGAACCACCTAAAAGTGGCTCCCGTCAAGGTATTTTGAAACATTTGAGCAAGTAATTCTTCAATTGCTTCTAGGGGCTACATAGCCCTCATGTACATCTTCAAATGGGACTTTGGGCAACCAATCCCGTCGAACTTGTCCAAGGTCGGCATCTTGAACATGGGAGGCAATCTCACATCGGGGAAAAGTGAGAGTGATTGGTAGTCCATGAGGTCTTCCATCTTGCGGGCTCCTTTGATCATCTCTTCCACCTTGTTTATCCTCTCGTTAATCTTCTTTTCACCCTCCATGGTTGGGGGATTATGATCGGTCTTGTTCTCCTCTTGGCCACTCTTCAGGTTCTGAAATTGTTGTATGATAAGATTCATGTCTTCCCTCAATTGGATTTGACTAGCTACCATGGTGTTTAGTAGCTCTTGAGTGTTCATGGACTCTTTAGTGTTTGGATGTTCTCCCTCTTCCACCATAGTAATGGAGTCTTCAGACTTCTTGTGGCTTAGGCTATCTTGTAAGTCGAACATGAGATTGTGATGTTGCAATAGTGGAGTGTCTTCTATGCTCATGGGCTTTAGTACCGTGATGGGCTTGGAATTGGAACTACTAGCTTGAATGTCGGTCTTGGGTTCTCTTTAGAGTCTTCCCTCTGATCCTGACCAAATTCTCCCCTAAGAAAAGGCTTAGGTAGGTCAAACAAAGCTAAGTCCCCATCTACATCAATCTACCAACCAAACAAACACATGCAAAATACAATGCAATTTTAACATGGACCGGCCTAAGGGTAGGTTCTAAGTCATTACATTGTAGGGTAGGTTTGTTGTTTCATTGTTTCCCATAGCTAGGACATTACACCTCCCAACTTGTAATGTAATGAACATTACGTTGGTCCAAACGGCATGGTCTATCCTTTATAGTCAACAAGAAATGATCCAATGACTTTGGGCTATGAGTTGGTGAGTTCGCCACTGGGTACCCAAATTTAATGAAGACCGGTGATCCATGGTTACAACCACCATATGTTGAGATGGGTACATGCATATTTGTTGTTTTGATGGCACACAATATGATAGTTAGGGAAAGCTTTTAACAATCAACACAACAACACAAACAAAAAATATCATACAAACATCTCAAAACATAGACAACCAAACAAACAACATCATACAAAAAACAAGGGTATTTATTTGGTCACTAAAGTCTAATACAATACTTAGCACTCGACATCCCTAGTGGAGTCGCTACTGTGAGAAACTACGCTTCTTGTGAAAGGGTGCTCTCAAAAAAGAGATTTGGGTGCTTAGGGCACCTCTCTTTTGGGTAATTGTGTGGAGTCGCTACTTAATTTTTTATACAAAAAAATAATAATAAAAGAGAAAATAAAGTACAATTACATGTCCAAAATACATCAAATGTCATTAATTGGAAAAAAGTACAATTTGGTATAATAACCTTACAAGGCTTTGGTCCTAGTTACAATCTATGTAAGAATACAAAGCTTTGATCCTAGTTACAATCTACCAAAAACAAAAGACAAAACACTAGTCTACTTATCCAAAAACCCATGTTCGGAGGCTAGGTTACGAAATAAGAAGGTGTTAGGCACCCATTCCGCCAAGACAGAGTTTGGTCTTCTAGACTTTAATGACCATTATATACCCTTTTGTATGATGTTGAATGATATGTTATAATACATGTAACAAACACTTGGCAAAATTAATTTAAACAAATTCGTCTTATGAATATGCCCTCTTCTTAAAGAAAAGTCAGATCTGTTTTGTAAAGTTAAAAAATGAGATTTTTGGTTTATGAAAAATCAAATTTGTTTTGTAAAAGAAAAAAAAAAATGAGATTGGTTTATAGAAAATCAGATCTGTTTTGTAAAGGGTAAAAAGAAAGATTTTGTTAAGAAAAATCAGATCTGTTTTTGTAAAGGGCAAAAAGAAGGATTTTGTTAAAAAATATCAAATATGTTTTGAAAAGTTAAAAAAATGAGATTTTTTAGAGAGGATTCATATTCATAATTCAAATCTATTATGCATGCATCACATGTTAAAAAAAACTTTAACCTAACTCTTAATTCATTCTTTGAAATTTCAAAATTTGCACTTTTATAAAAAAAGAAAACTTTTTTAGAAAAATTTCTTATTTGTATTTAATGAAAATACAAATCAGATTTGTGGTTGAAAAGAAATTCAGATCTGTATTTAATGAAAATACAAATCAGATTTGTGGTTGAAAAGAAATTCAGATCTGTATTTTGATGAAAATACATATCAGTTTTGACTCCAAAAAAGAAAAAAATTTAGATCTGTATTTAATGAAAGTACAGATCAATTTTGAATCGAAATTTTTTTCAGATTTGTATTTAGTGAAAATACAGATCTGTTTTTATTTTTTAAAAATGTTTTGGTGATTATTAGCAGATTTTGAAATCAAAGAAAAAATTAAAACAGACTATCAACTAAAGAACATGTCAAAGAAAATTCCAATTAAGTATATAAGCATGGCAAATATGAATTAAAAACAAGGCATAATAAAATCAAACATATTAACCAATATTCATGCAATGAACAATCACAACATATTAATTAGCGGACAAGAAAAAACAGACAGAAGAATGAAACTAAATACCTCTAGCATGAGCATGCTCTTCAATAGAAGAATATTTTAGAAATCAAAGAAATTTTTACTTCTTTGAGGTCCAAAATACTTACAAAAAAGAAGTTCTTAAAGCAACAGCCTCCAGAACGTCTTTAACGTAAAGGGAGCAGATAAGTCAGAAAAGAAGCGCCTTGAATTATGATCTTTTTCCTCTATTTATAGAGGTTGGGATACTTAAAAAATAAGCTGAATGAGATCAGATATGAATTGGAACGCGTCCTTATCTCTAAAAAGTTGAAAAAGATAAGTTTTATCTCAATCAGGAGGTCCCCGGGTCGAGCCACATATTTGGGCCAATCAGCACTTGGGAAGTGCCGATTAGGCTCTTTTGGGTGTCAGGCCCGCGTTTGAGTTTTGGTTTGATTTGGACTCCTTTTTTGAGGATTTTTTAGCCGAAAATTGCACCTAGATGCGTTTTGATTTTTATTCTAAAAATTAATCCCATTTTTCTTGATATTGTCTTTAAAGTGATAATTATTTGATAGATAAATATTCCAAAAAAGACTTAATTATCCACAACTTCTTTGTTATCTGATTATCCACTTTATTCTCATGCAAGTAGCCTATTTCTGACACTAACCAACAACCAATCACAAAATTATTTAATTAATTTTAATTGTTTAACCAATCAAAATTAATTCAAATTAGTCATGTGTGGTCGGTTCCACCCAAACAAAATGCATGCAGACCGTGAAAACTTGATCATGTGATATCTTTCAATCCAGTGGTCCGATTTGGGAATCGGGCATACCATTGCGACCGTTAGAATCTCAAAATCATTTTTATAATATGCAATGAATTAATTAATGCTTGTAATGCAACTCTAAATTTTGGGTATATGAATGGTCACTCTAGCCATCTTCCAAGATTAAATTATGGGTGCAAAATCAAGTGTCTACAATCTTTTTAAAAATTTATCAATAAAAGGGGCAAGTGTCGCAATAGCATTTTCCTTTTTGGTTGTTTACAACTGTTCATGAATTTGGATCTCGAGCAATACTCCAAATTATTAAAATTTTGGTTGGTTATTGCCTCTGATGCACAATATCCTAGGTATTGCATCATATCTCAATCTACCGTTCATAGCAAGTTTATCCACAAAATTTTTAGCTTCTAGATAAATGTGATGAATTGCGACAATCGATGATCTACAGAGTTGGTAGAGTCAATATTGGGGGGCAGTTAAAGTGGGCTGTCTATGGGCACACTAATATATAGAGTAGGTATAATCAATAAATTTGTTAATAATAGAGCGCAGTGCATCTAGGCCGCCTACAAACACACTGATCCAAGAAGTAAATACAATCTATAAATGAGGTCAATGAATACAAGCCGTCTACTGATACACCCAAATTCATACTTAATTTTGCAATTTTCTAACATAAAAACAGAAGTGGATAGAAAGTATCTACGCACAATCTCACACATTAGTACGTTGTGAAATTGGGTATAGGTAAGGTGTGAACCTAGAATTATTGCAATGAAAGCTTGAAGTGGTTAGAGTTTTTTATGCATTTCTTCGGTTAATAAGAGTATTTTTATTTATATATGATTGAAGATAGAAAATCATGCATTAGTTTCTAGGCGATTGAGGTCCACACCATTCAATTACTAAGATACAAAGTTAAAATGCAAAATTTTAATTAATCACAACCTTTATTTTAGAAAATTTTTAAACTTATTAGCTTAGGTTGTGTTTAATATACACAGCCTTACTACACACAATGTGCACACATTTCAATTCAAAAAATAATTTATGTATACGGTGTGTGCAACAAAGTGTGTGTAGGAGACATTTCTGGCCCCTTAGCTTATTGCCTTTTCACCTTTTTACACACATTTTTTTCTCTCTTCTAAGTGCAAACATGGTTTGTGGTTGAATGCTTCAATAGCCCAATAGAGAGATAGACCAAATCAGGCCAGCCTGTATAGCAATATGTAATTAAGATTTACCAAAAAAACATGTAATCCTTCTCTTTGTAGCATCACGAATTAGGCATTTTCTAGCACATCCAAATATCATTCCTAATTTGTTTTAGTTCCACTGCCGTTTTTTGTTGGTGCACTGACTCAAGTAATAAAACTCTGTCCCATTGTCCCAAATCAATACTCTCATTTCATTTCTTTCCCAAACAGACCAGTCACAGCCAGTATGTTTAGTTTACTATTTTGCCCAATCTAGATTTGATCTTGAAACTTCATTGACATATATTAGCTGTTGATCTGTATTTGATTCTAGTATCCCAAATGAAAGAATTGTGTCCACAACCACCGATCCTCCGACGAAGGAATAACCATATTCCGTATGACATCGCATTGAACATCCTAGCAAAGCTACCAGTAAAATCAGTGATAAGATTCAGATGCGTATGCAAATCCTGGGATTCTTCAATCACCACCCCCTATTTCATCTCAACCCACCTTAATCACAACAACAACAACAAAGATCGTGATAATGGTTATGTTATACACAAGCCGTCTTCACCTCCTACTCCTTCTAACAGCCCAGTCTGTACAGTTGCTTTTGACCACACATTTGATAGGATTTATGAGATTAGAATTCCCTTTGATTTTTCTTCTGATTGTGCCCAAATAGTCGGTTCGTGCAATGGATTATTGTGTCTCGCTGATTTTAGAAGTCTCTCCACCGGCGATAATGATATATATTTGTGGAACCCTAGCATTAGAAAATTCAAGAAGTTGCCTGATACTTGCTTAGGAAAGGTAAGCTTTGTTACACTTGGATTTGCTTATCATTCCGAGAATAACGATTACAAGGTTGTAAGGATTTCATGTCGCTCTTTGTCTACACCTAAGATTGAGGTGTACACGTTAAGTTCAGATTCATGGAGAAGGGTTGAAATTTCGTTGACAGCCAATCTAATATTCCGTAAAAATTTCTATTCGCCAGTTCCTTTGATTAGTGGATCTTTGTACTGGTTTGCATATATAAAAGAAGAGAATTGTAGGAGGGTAATTATTATGGCATTTGATGTCAATATTGAGAAGTTCAAGACGCTAGCACTGCCCGATGATTGTTTCCATGGAAGATCCCTGCACAGATGTCTTGCATTATTCAAAGGGAAACTAGCTTTCATTAAGTGTGGACGCAATGAACAACGTGACTTCCAATTCTCCATATGGGTGATGAGGGAGTATGATGTGGTTGAGTCTTGGGATAAGCTTTTTGTTGTACCATTTCAAAGAGTAGCATATTGCATTGCCTTTACCGAGTATGGTTCACTTCTGGCTCGGTGCGTCACTAGAGTAAAGAACCAGGGATCGAAGTTTGTTTTAATTGACACCGAAACTCTACATGAGAAAGATCCTGGCATCCGATGTACTTCATTTGTAGCCAATTTTATTGAAAGCCTTGTTTTACTTGATGGAGCAAACGTGGAAGCTTACTAAGAAAATGGTGGCGTGCATATAAGAAGTGAAATCATTAGTGGTATGGATGAAGCTAAACCCTTGCTTTTCCTTTTCGTTTTGTATTAGGCATGATAGTATTGCTAAAAGCTTGAATATTGTCCAAAGTTTATACTATCCTTTTGTGGCTACTATAAATTTATACTTGATATTTGTATGCGAATGGTTGTTGTGGTATGGGTGATTTTTATTCCTTAATGTTACAAACTAATTAAGAAGCACAAACACTTCATTTTAGGTGCCTACTCATGTTGGATACAAGACATATCTAGGACACTTCTGCACTTGTGTCCCAATTGTTTTGTATTTAAAAAATAATTATTGCAAGACATGGGAGAGACAATTATCTTTTATTTCTTTTTAGTTTCAATCTTGAACACTTATCTAATTATCTTTTATTTGCTCTTTTGAATCTTATTCTTGGTTTGTATTTTAATTTCTAAATATCATTTATTAGTCATGAATTCACCTTATTATCCATTATTTCTCTTAAATTAATACATGTTTGAAATTATATTAAAAAATAGATGCTTAATAATATTTCAAAATAAAAATAAATTTATTAATTAATTAATATTTATATCTTGCTGTGTCATGTTCTAATTTTTCAAAAATTGTAATGTTGTATCTGTACCCGTACCCGTGTTCGTGTTTGTGCTTCCTAAGTTACAAAGAGCTAGATTAAAGCTTCTTGACTTCAAATTTTTTTTTTTTTTTTAAATGACTAAACATAATCAAATATAAAAGAAGCTCTAAAACTGAGAATGTTGAAAAGGAGTAGGCAAGTGCTTGTCTAGTCAGCCTAATGCCATTCCAAGGTCATGTTCTTACTTCGCTGGTTGAGGCTACATGGTCTTTGTTGGTTTGTGTACAACATTTTAACCTTAATATTGACAATAAAAAGCTAATTTATACGACACAGTCTGTTCCAAGATGAGTAATATCATCCTATCTCTTGCCATTATGAGATGTATATTTTGATAAGAATGCTATTTTCTCATGCTTAGCTGGGTTCAATCACATGTTTATTGTTAGCAGATGTAAATCAACATGTTTAGGTGCTGAGCTGTAGTGTTTCTGTTAGTACTATTTTATTCTTTATGCTAGAGAAACATGCTATGGTCTATACTACTAAGGGATTTTTTCACTAAATTTGTTTGGCTAGAGGATGAAATGGTTTGGAATTTAATGGAATGTAGAAAGTTTGAAGTCCATTCTGATTGTAGGGCTTCCAGAGCACCTATTGGAGCTATGTTTCTATGAGTCCAAAGGGACATGTCCTTCAATGTTTCTCTGCGCAAGACTGCAGCTTTAGGAAAGAATTTTTAGACTTAAAAGTGATTGCTTATGGGGTCACTCTTAAACTGGGCTTATTGGAGCATTTTTTTTTTCTGCCCCATGTGTATTTGATGCTTTTCCGCTGAATCTGTTTGGTCTTGTAATATGAAAAACTTTTCTTACTTCTATAACATTCCAGATTCTAAAGGACCCATACAGCCATTAGGAGGTGATTGCGTTATTAGTAACTTTTAGCATAATGGTGATCAAATTTTTGTAGAGTGGTTTGATGTGTTTCACCATCTTTTTTGTATTAATAAAACCATGCAAGCATCATATTATTTCAATTTGATGTCTTTCGCTCATGCTGAAATTGAAACCAACACTTTAACAATAATATAAATGGATAGATTTTAGCAAAACAACAAGAAATTATACTGGCAACAAGGGATTTGAATAACTGGTTAGTTCATTTAAGTATTTGCATTTTTTCTTTCCCATCCCAAATGACAGATGCATCTTTTGTTAAATTCCCTCATTTTGCAACTTGGTGTAGTTTTATTGATGGATGAGGAAAGGAGAAAAACAAGAGGATCCATGTGATGCAAACTGGTAATTGTTTG
Organism: Notholithocarpus densiflorus; assembly: GCA_030021035.2. Taxonomy (NCBI): domain Eukaryota; kingdom Viridiplantae; phylum Streptophyta; class Magnoliopsida; order Fagales; family Fagaceae; genus Notholithocarpus; species Notholithocarpus densiflorus. Next base: position 849,475 of record JARYZH020000090.1, on the reverse strand, counting down.
GGCTTTGCTCTGGTTGTTGGTTCTTATGTTTGCCTTGCTAGAATTCTACCTCAAGCTGCATGTAAAGATGACTTGAAAAGCACTTTTCATTAGAATGTTTTAAGGCCATTGTTTGCAATTATAATTTGTGTTAATTATTGCATTCTTGACTTCTTTTTACATTGTGCAATACATAACACCACACACATAATTTAAGTCATTTTGGGAGAGCGTCGAGTTTTACTGCTGAGCTTTGGGCTTTGTGTGATGGGCTCAATATCTGTCTTGCTAGGAATTTTCTTGTGGAAAAAGTTGAACTTGATGGTAAAGCTGTAGCATAGATGCTTGTTAATCCCAGTCATGCTAACTCAGCTAACTCCCCTCTTGTGGATGATTGCAGGTACCTAGTCTCCCAATTTCACCTGATTCGTATTAAGCACTGCTACCATGAAGCGAATGGGGTGTGCAGAGTGCAGACAGCCTTGCTAGAGTGGGAGTTCAGCAAAGTTTATATTTTCTGTTATTTGACAGTCCACCTGTGGACTTAAACCTTGTTTTTAGCCCAAATTTTAATGGTTTGTACCTTAATAGGCATTGTCCTATAGACTTTGTTCCTATTTAGTTTTTCTGTAATATCAGTATCTTTTTACCAAAAAATAAATTTAAGACATTTTGACCAGTCATGGAAGTTTATTCGTTTTAAAGGGATGTGATTTAGTTCGTCTTTTTTATTTTTTTTTATTTTATAGAAGAACATGGTTCAAGTTGATCAATTATTCCCTAGATCTAATTCAGTATGGGGTCAATATTGGATATATATATATATTTATATATATATGGGTAAATTACAAATTACACCCTTAAAGTTTGGAGGTGTTTGGATTTTACAACTTGAAGTTTTAGAATTTTGATTTTGTTCCCTGAAGTTTGGGAGTGTCTAGATTTTACATCCTGATGTTTCAGAATTTGGATCTTACCCCTAAATTTTAAGGGTATTGAGATTTTACTCCCCTAAAAAAAATTGAAGTTAAATTTTATTTTTAAAGATTCCTGCCCTATGTAATCATTGGTCATTAAGGGCAGGTGGTATCCCAAAGTCTATGGAGAAGACTTGTAGTATTCTCTTTTGGACACCCGTTAGAGGAAGCTCGAAATGTCAAGAATAATTTTCAGATAATCCAATGGCATACAGCAAAAAAGACCAACATACAAGGAGGCAAATGATTAGCACAATAAGCCTTTTGTACTCCTAAATAGATTTTGTACTCCAAAATAGATGTGGCCGGGAGAAATCCAACCCATCATATGTGATTTACAGCAACCTCATATAGTTTGCTGAATAAAATTTCTACTGTTCACTTAAAAAATTGAAATTTTGAGATAAAATTTTGGCCTTCATTAAAAAAAATAAAATGCTAGAGTGCTCTTCAACAAGGTGGAAAGAAAAAAGGAAAAATAAAATGTGGAAGTAATAAATAAAGAGAGAGAAAAAAATGTTATTAATTAGGTAAATTAAATGAAAAACAATAAATGTTTAATTGTTTGTTTCTAACAGATGGATCTCTTAGAAATTTACAGTGTAAAAAATGTGTAACTTTACAAGAGTTACATTAGGTGTAACTTGAATATATCTCATATATGGTTTTTTTTTTTTTAAAAAAAAAGAACCTATCTCATATATATTATAAATATTTTTAATCAAATTAATAGTCAAAACTGTAATTGGGTCCTTATACATTGTACATTGGTTATAGTTTCAGTTACATACCCGTATATTTAATTGTGTTAATCATCTATATATATATATATATAAGCTAAAGCGTAACATTTATTATTGCTTTACTCTTATTGAGATACATCAGTGACAATGTCATTATTTCAATTATTAAAAAAATTATTATAATTTTTTTTTTTCTATTAGTGTTTTAACGATTTCACAATTTCCACTTCAGCATTCATAATTTTTCAATTAGTGTTTTAAATATTTCACAGCTTCCTCTTCAGCTTTCATAACACTCATAACTCCCTCCCTCCATTGGTTTCAACTTCAATGTAACCTCTTTAATGCCTAAGACTCTCCATCTCTCCCTTTCTTGCCTTTTCCTCTCCTCATTGAACCCAACCAATTCATACCTGTTCAGTTGCTATTGTCCCTATAAAATCAAAGAGATGATATATAAACAGTTAGATGTCCTCTATCTCTCTTAAATGGTCCTCTATCTTACTTAATTGGAAGATGAATGGTTTTGGATTTAGCTCCTGTAAAAAGCACAGGACCAGTGGTATTAGAATAATGGTTAAGATTATTAGCTCTTCAAATCCTCACTCTAAAAGCCAACTCTATATGTCCAATCACATTAAACCACCTGCCTAATAATCAGGGATGGAACCAGGATTCGAACTTTGGGGGGGGGGGGAGGCCAAAGCTTAAATTTTTTTTATTTTTTTATTTTATGAAATAAAAACTAACATCTATTTCATATTCAACAAAATACTACATATAAAATAAGTGTTTCTTAAACATTTGATATTTTAAAAATGTCGATAAAATATAACACACAAAATAAGTGTTTCTTAAACATTTCAACACATTTATCAAAATGGAACTTGACGCTCTTTTAAGTCTCGAAATTCGTCTATGATTGATTCTATACCAAATTTTGCAGTAATCTCCTTCTCAATGTACAAAATCATAGAGTCCATTAGAAAATCATCTTCCATCTTGTTGCGAAGCCTATTCTTGATAATATTCATGGCTAAAAATGCTCGCTCTGAAGTTGCAGTAGAAACTGGAAGAGTGAGCACAAGTGTAATCACTTTATAAATATATGGGTAAAATAAAGATTTTTGGGGTTTTACCAACCATTGGCTCAACTCAGAAATACTTGATAGCTTCTTGAAGTCCGGATGCCGAACTACATTGTGCTCATAATGATCAACTTCTGCCTTTAAAAGTGTCATTTCTTGATTTGTGAAGTCTTTCGGATAAAACTTGCTTACTAACAACAAAATGTCTATACTTCTAAAAGACTCACGTGCCTCTTTAGGATCAAGAGCTGGACTAAGATTAAGCAATTCCACCGCATGCTTACTAAACCGATGATTTAATTCTAGTAATATAGAATCTATCGCAGCATAAAAAATATCTACCTGATAATGATGCTCAATTGTGAAGTCATCTTGTTGATAACAAGCTAGACCTCCTCTCTCAACATAACGAGCATTCATATCTAGGACATCTATGTCACGTGCCTCACAAAATGATTTCACAATGGTAAGTAAATTATCCCACTCTTCATCTCTGAATTTTTGAATAAGTGCTTTAGTGGATGAAACAAAATTCATGGCCTTTAAAAATCTTGAGACTAACACTGCAAAGCTTGACAAAGTGCATCAATGATCTTCATAATTTCTTTCATGAGATGCAAAATGAACACAATTTCAAAAGAAATCATAGCATGATAACATGAGTATGTTGCTTCTTGTTGGGAAGTAGTATTTCCTTCCTTGATGATCTTAAGTAAAATTTCACATGTTGGACTAAATATATTTACCAAGCTAGAAATCGATCTCAAGTGAGAACCCCAACGAGTATCTCTAGCCCACTGTAATGTGCTAATCTGATTAAGTCTCTTCCAGTTTCAAGCTCACCAATTTCAACAAAATATGCAATTTGATCAGCATAAGCTTTTTTTAGTTGCTCAGTACGCTTGCATGAAGCATCAACAACATTGACAATAGAAGATAATCTATTAAAAAAACTTTGAACAAGAATAACTTCTTTTGATGTTGCCACTAATGCTAATTGCAAGCGATGTGCAAAACAATGAATGTAGTAAGCATATGGACAATCATTCGAAACCAAAGCTTTTAATCCATTCCACTCACCTCACATATTGCTTGCACCGTCATATCCTTGCCCTCGAATATCTTGAATATCCAGACTATGATGTGACAAGATAGAATATATTTCATCTTTTAGGGTTAATGCCATAGAATCGGGGACATGAACTACCCCAAAAAAACGTTCTCGAACAAAACCATCTTTGTCTACAAATCTTATAACAATAGCCATTTGCTCCTTCATTGACTCATCACGATCTTCATCAACAATTAGACAAAACTTTGCATCACAAATTTCTTCACGAATTGCCTTCTTCACCTTGTTTGAAAATACATGTAATATTTCCTTTTGGATTTTTGGTGATTTTTAGGAGGCATTTTTGGGAGCTTTCTCTATCGCTTCTGCAACATATTCATTAAATGATACCACCAAATCCAATATTTCAAGAAAATTCCCACGATTAATTGAATCAAAACTTTCATCTCGTCCTCTAAAAGCAAGTCCTTGAAATGCAAGCACTTTGACAACATCAATTGAGGCCTTTTACCGCAATCAATTGCTTGCAATTTGATCAGAATTGAAATTTTCAAGTACCTTTTGTATGTGTTGAGACTGGTTCATCAAATCTGTCATGGCTTGCCCGGAAGCTCTATGAAAAGAGTTAGGTTCTTTCCCCATATGATTCAAAAAGGAACAATTATTTCCATCATTAACTTTCTTCCAATTCTGAAATCTGTCCTAAGTGAATACATGACTCCCAGAATTCCCAGTTGGCTTATCAAAGAGAAAGCATGGTAGACAAAAAGCAGCATCTTTACTAAGTGAATATTCAAGCCATGTACTAAATGACTTAATTGCAAACCATGAATGTTTAAATTTACGAGAATGACTTCCAAATTTAGTTTTCTTGTACTCATCTAGTTTAGGTTGGTATGGACCAAGCTTAATGTAAGCTCGTCGAATTTCATCCCATTCATTAGCATCATATTCCCATATTTGCTTACGCATTCCAGGATCACGCACAAAACCTGTACTTTCGTCAATGGTGATATTTGGAACTTCTGTTAGGAGATTTTCAAAAACTGGGACATCAACGCTAGAGGTTGGCAATCTTGCGTCATCAGCTATGACTTCAGAATTATTTAGATTTTTTCTTTTGAAAAAATTTAATATTGTAGTGGACTTACTCATGATCTACAAATCAAAAAAAAATGTTTCATTATTTCCATATTTCGTAGTTCTATACACCAACTAAAAAAAGGGACTTCTCAAAAAAAAAAAAAATCTAAAACCAAAACAATCACAAACAAACAAGCACAAGTTTATATATATTACTAATATTAGCCACATCACACAAAGTGACAGAGACAAATTTCACAAGTTCATACATATTACTAATATTAGCCACATCACACAAAGTGACAAAGACAATGTTTTTTATAAAACCAAAACAATCAGACTAAGAGTATCACCAGCAGCTTATCTAAATTTTTGTATTGTTTGGACAATGAACAGTGACATTTAGCTTTTACCTATTTACTTTTTGAAATACACTTTCCAACAGATTCTCTATCATTTTCTCCATCTCATTTAAATATTATTTCTTCATTCATTCTTTATTCTTTTTTTATCACAACATTTTTCATAATACTTTCACAAGAATCACATCAAAATCTTATGTAGAAAGTTGTTACTAGTTCTAATTTGAACCCACCACTGAAATTATTTTTTTACTCACCAATATTAGCTAATAACAATCTATTACTTAAAATTTATTGTGAAAATATTGTGGTAGCATTTCTTAATTGTCATTTCTTATTCTTTATATTATTTTTCCTTTCTTAATTTCATCCATACGTTTCTTTTTCTTTTTTCTCTTGGTTTTTTCTCCACCACACATGTATCCCACTCCTATCTCTATCTACCCTTCTTTTTCTTTATCTAGTTCATTCCAGATCACTTTCTCCAGCCCTCTCTCTCGCTCTCTTTCTCTAACTCTCTCTTTTTATACTTTTTCTATTTCTACTTGATTCTAAAACACTCTCTAGCAGTGATAAGAAACAGAGAAAGAACATGCGAGAGATATCTTGCTTGCTGCACCGTTGATCGAAGGACACAGGCAGGCGCAGAATCGGCATTCACTGTGCCAAGCCGCACCTTGCCGCCGCTCGTCTTCCTCCCCAACGCAGCCCAAATGGGTCAGGTGCCTTCTGTCTCTTTTTTTTTCTTTTTCTTTTTCTTTTTTTTTTCTTTTATTGTTATGATTTGATTAATTTTAAGATTGTGTTTTTGAGTTTGTATTTTGATTATGCTTGAGTTTAGAGATGTTTAAGAGAAAGGATTGTAATGTTTGTAGTCGTTGTGATTTGTGAATGTTTGTAGTCATTGTGAGAGGAGAGAGAAAGAATTGTTTTTTATTGAGTTGTATGATTTTTTTAAGTAGAAAAATTCATATGGAGTTGCTACAGTATTTTCTATATCTAGAGAAGTACTGTAGCAACTTCAAAAAAAAAAAAAAAAATTGGAAAAGTTTTGCATTTGGAGAATCTGTTGGAATGTGAACAGTGGGGTTTTCTCTCCAAAAAATAGATATAGCTAATCTATTGGAGATGCTCTAAAGACTTTGGTCTCACAAAAAAGTCACCTACCAAAGACTAGTCTCACAAATTCACAATCACAGTACTCACAAAACAGTCACTACCAAAGACTAGTCTCACAAATTCACAATCACCGTTCTGTACCCACAATATATATACCCACATTACCCACAAATGTTGAGGAGTGCTTCTGAGAGAAAACCCTAGCCAAACACCTAGAAATAGAGATTGTTATGCCCACAATCCTCTACACAATAGCTTGTGGATTTTCCTCAACTCCTACCTCTCCATTTCCATACCATTGAGAGGTTGATAGCCCAAACACTTACCACACCCTTTCAGAGTGTCAAGTGATAGTTTGGTACTACTAGGAAGCATTGGAAGAAGCCAAAGATGGCAGATGCAACATGGAGCTTGTTGCGGGATCCGGAGAGCTAGACAAGACACGGTTCCGAGAAGCCTTGTTGGAGTAGGAGCTTGGAGGGCTTAGGTACATCGGGTAGATTAGGCTTGGAGGGTCTCTTGCTAACCCATGTATCCCAACTGATTGTCTAGTGGATCGATTACCGCTTGGAGGGCGGCAGAGAGGTTTTACGCCGAGTACTTCGGTTTACTCTTCGATAACACATCGGCGTGTTATCTTGTGTTTGCATCTTTCAACCCTACTCTTTTATATTTCCATTTTACTGCTGTGTTGCTTTTAATATGGATTAGAGTAGCTTGTTTGTTTATCCGCTCACATTTACACTATTCCACACTTAGTATTAAGTTAGTGTAAAATCTATCGAGCCGTAACTTTAATTTGAGGGTCTAAACAGCTCTTGTGTTTCCAACACATTTTTGAGCTTTCAAAATGCTAAACCAAAAACCACCAACAATAAATCAATAACTATATTCTGTTCCCTCTCAACTGTGCATACTCCCCCTCAAAATTTTCTCCCCCTTTTTGACCAGAAAGGCCAAATAGGCTAGAATTAATCTGACTCTGAATCGGATCCTTGCGCCATCGACATGTCCTCAATCTGTGAAGATAGTGCAGTAATCTGCCCCTGGATGTATGCAAACTGATCGAAGGTATGCTGCACATGGGATTCGAGCATGCCATACATCTGCTCTATCAGGGCCATAAGACGATCCAAACGATCGAGTCCTCATGCTTGGGAGGATGGTTGAGCAGAACTATCTGGTGCTAAGGTGAATCTGTCAATCTCTTCTTTGGTATCTCCACCCTCTTCCTCAACATTATCCCTTGGTATTTGAGAAACGTCGGTTTTGGGTTCGGTGATGTGGACTCTACTTCTAGTAACAGTGTTAGCACCAATGGGATAATCTCTTGGCACAATGGTGAGACCGCTCAAAATCTTGAGCCTTGTCTTTGCAATGAGGCCCATGATGAGAGTGGGGAATGGCATGATAGTCCTTTTATGCCTTTTGGTGATGCTCTTGGTCAGGAGGTGGAATATGTGTCCACAAATGTCGATCTCTTTATATGTGTAGAGATCGTATAGGAAAATGGTCCTCGGAGCAGACAATGTTGTCAAGTTGGTGACCCGATACAAGTTGTGGATCATGACATATTGTAATGTCCTCATCTCCGCGTTAAATGGAATGGTGTTCATTGACTTCTTGTTTAGTGATCCCCCAAGAAGCTCCACCATTGGCTCAAGAAAGTCCAATCGATCATCATATTGCACGGTAATTGGCTGAGAAGGTGGACGAATTCCTTGTAATCACAAATTCCTTGTGACACACCCAGCAGTTAATGTGGTCTCCATCCACACTAGCATTCGAAAAGAACTCTTTGATGATTTCCACGTACACATTGCCACTAGGATTCAGCAACTTTGTCCACGTCCTCTCCTTGAATACTTCAGGGATGGAAGTGTCCTCAAGGGTCTCCAATCAAACAACCCTTTCCATAATGATTGTTGCTGATTTGTAGCAATCGTTATAAGCCATGTTTGCCTCAATTAACACTGTTCACAGATTACTGTTCATGGATTACTGTTCACGGATTACTGTTCACTAACACTGTTCACTTTTTACTGTTCATGACACTGTTCACTCCGAAATTTTGCCTATTTAAGGGGGGTTGTCCCTTATGTTTAGGTCAAGTTTTTAATTCAAGTTTTTACTTCAGAATTCTTTCTCCTGTTCTTCTTTTAGAAGCCTTGCCTAGAGAGAATTCCTTGCTCCTATTACCTTGTTTCTACTACCACTATTTCCCTACAATCTTGTATCTAGGACTAGAACAAGCTTTGTAACTATTAACCCGTACTGCTGAGATCTTGTATTCACTACTGTACTACTGTAAGTGTTTGTTCTACTTCCAATAACAAGTATTTTCAGTTTCTGTTCATTATTCTATTTGTTACTACTGCTACCTTGGACGGATTACCGTCATAATGGACGGTTCTAAATTGCTTTCATTTACTTTGAACTATTTTTTTCATTTACTTTGATATATACTGCTTGGCTGGTTCTACTGCCTTATTATTATTCTAACATTACTTTCACTATATTATTACTGTGCTTCCGTCTCTTCCCTTCAGCTGTGCGTCCCCTTCCCTTCAGCTGTGCGCCACCTTGGACAGATTACCGCCATAACGGACGGTTCTAAATTGCTTTCATTTATTTTGAACTATTGTTTTCATTTACTTTGATATATACTGCTTGGCTGGTTCTACCGCCTTATTATTGTTCTAACATTACTTTCACTATATTGTTACTGTACTTCCGTCTCTTCCCTTCAGCTGTGCGTCCCCTTCCCCCTTTATGGTATCAGAGCCACTCTTTTCTGGCCGGTGATAGTGTTGTTGTGTCTTTGTTTCTTGTCCGTGTCTACCCGAACCTTTGGTACTCCGTTGTTGTGTTCCCTTCTTACCGTCGTTGGCTCCACCCTAGTCGTAAAGTGAATTCCCAGTACCGAACTGTAAGGCCCGTTTGAGCCAAGAGAGGGCGTGTAGGGCATGAGAGGTATAGGGTTGGTTAGGGTATGTGTTACGAAATGCAAAACTGTCATGAGAAAAACATGATAATCGAAAGTCGAATCTAGGATAGTATGGGATAAGCTGTGAGATCCAACTCCTCTATCGGCCCAGATTGGTTGCTGTCCTTCTATTATCAGAAATGAAGAAGATCACACCGTTGAAGAACATGAGATACTTGATTTTCGAAATGGAATATTCCTAAAGTTGATAATAAACTGCTATAAGACTAGTTTTGTTGAAAGTACTTTCTATCCCATTTACAGCGAATCGTTGAACAAACATTTTCTATTTCAAGAGTTCATGAAAAATGCTGCTTGTTTTCTAAAAGAAATATTAATGAGTTTATTGCTAAAAACTCGCTATTTGCATATTGGTATGGTTCAAGTTGCTATTAAAACCGCTCACCCGAAAGTATTAATGTTTTAGTCTTAATGTGTTTACGTGATGCTAGATTTAAAAATTTTAAAGATAGAATTCTTCTGTGTATGATTATCGGCTCTTTGTATGATGGTCCTCGTTTATTTTAATCAAGTATCCCGATCTTACCTCTTGCTTTGGATGATCCTAATATCAAGTAAGCTTTGACCTTAAATATTGCTTCATCCGGTTATGTCAGCGGAAGAAGGTAGTAAGCCTTTTGCTTTGATCTACCGTATTTATTGGCAGATTGTTGGGTACTAATTAAATCCCGGTGCTATAAATCATGTGAGAACCTTCGGTAAAACTATATATTAATTCAATGTTCAACTCCCGATAAAGTTCAAGTTCCAAAATATCCAATGGCAAGACGTTGCTTCCCAATCGAATGGTTATGGAACAAGAATCTCCTCTTGTTAAACCTATTTTGATGAACTTGATCTCACTCATATTCAACAATATCTTGATGGTACCGAAATAAGTTTTCAAAATAATCAACCTTTATGATCAACGAAGGAAGGCATTCCTTTGGTCGGATCCGAAAATATTCCAAAAAGAGACCAAGATCTCAATGATTTTTTGCAAAAGAGTTTTGGAAAACCTAATCGGGATGAAGCTAAAAGGTGTTTCCAAGTGATAACCAAATTAGCTCGCTTATCATTCTACTAAACCGAAACTTCCTTTCCATATAGCAGACCATAATGAATATTTAAACAAGACTCGTGACTGGTTGCTCTGATCTCGATTCGGATTTTCCTCCTCCCTATTGAAAATCCTCCGCTTACTCAAAATCTAAGAGCTTTGACTATTTAAATGATGATTTTGAACGATTTGGGATTCTTTGCACAATGAGTTCATGCTTTCAAAACACGTACCTAAAAGAAAATATTTCCAAAATAATTTTGCTTTTAGTTTGAAAAAGACCGTATAAGAGAAATTGGTTAAAAGATGAATTGATTGAAAACTTTTTGTTTTTGATTTTCTTTGAAACCATTATGTTTCAAAAGATGAGGTTTCAAAATGTCATTTAAATGTGATAAAAAATCAAATTTTGTTAAACCGACAAACCATTGTTAGGTTTACCATCCTCCTCTGAAATAATTTTGATAACTACTAAGAAGGATGAAGTGACAAAAGAGGAAGGGAAGGCTCTCCTTTCAAAATCATGATGATAAAACTCCCATTGTTAGTCTTATTGAACAAAACAATTTTACTAATGAATCTTGCATGGATGTTATTGGTCACAACATCGATTAAGAAAAAAATTGTCGATAAAATCGTCATTTGAAAACTCGCTTCCGAAAAACATGTTTCGTCAAGACCGAAGAACCTTTGATTAATTTATCCACTAAGACAAAATTTCAAGTTCAAAACCTCCCAATCTAAAAACTCTGAAATTGTTGAAAAAATGCTTCGATTTAAAAGTTAAAACTGGAGGTACTTCTCAAAGTATACCGCACTATTTCAAGAAATGGAAAAGAAATTGTTTCATGAAAGCAATGTATCTGCATATGCTTCTTCTCGTTCTCTCATAAAAATACTTTTGATGATGATTTACCGTAAATTAAAAGATTTGCTGGAAATTTCCAAACCTCATGTTTCTTACAAAAAAATTGGTATTCAAAACCTTACTCCTCTCTAATATGCACTAAGAAAGCACCTTTCAAACTCGCTTTCTATTTCACGATAAGATCTATGAATGGAATATCGATGGCTTTGTCTCGAACAGGAGATCATTAATAAATGGGTCATATGTCTATGGTTGGAATTCGCTTATGTTAACAACCATAATCTTGATCACCCCGAAATCGTTGACCTTCTTGCCATCACCGGGTTTTTCGTACTCTTCATGGATGGTGGGATTCATATCTCAATAAGATTCTAGAGAATCTATTAAACATGCCGTTAAAAAAGAACGATGAAGGTTTTCCTATTTTGATGAAAGTGTTGGTATTCTGATGGTGTTAATACCTGATTTATACTATTATCAAACATTTGCTGGTATCCATCTAATATTTCATCTCGACTGCACTTGTTAAACACCTGAGATGTCCTACTATGTCCGACATGATGGTACTAAGATGTTTTCCTCTCCCGAGTAATGCATCGGAAAGATTGTTTCAAGTCTTATTGGAAAGAAAAGTTTATTGACGGCTCCGCCTCCTATCTCGCTCACAAGGTAAAACAAGAGTTAATTGGTAAAAAATGATTCTATTGATTATGATAATTTAACTTTATGGTGATATTTTAAGCACTATTAAAAATCCTGGTATTAATATGTGCAATGATGAAAATTATTAAAACACCAATTAAAAACAAAGCTAAAGCTGGGAGGAAAGGGGTAATTTCTGAACAATATGGTTTGAACCCTATTGCTCCTTCCGTAAAAGGGTAAAAATACGATAAAGTCACAAAATTACAAACATAAAAAACACAAAAGATATTATAACCAACTTTTGTTAAACCTAATAATTTTTATGCTAAAAGAACATGTTAAACAGATCGTGTAAAGGTAAATGTTTTAACTATGGAAAACCTCGGACATTACAAGAAGATCGTGAAGCAAAACCTGCAAGTCGAAAACAAGTTGGTTGATGTTAACATCGATGATAAAAGAGCAAGAAGAATTGTTCGTAATCCTGAATCAAATACCTGCTCACTTGGAAGATGATTTTCTTCTTCTACTCTGCTACCAATCTCGCACGATTCTTTTCTACTCTCCTAATACAAATTGTCAGAGAGATTCTCGTTGCAATGTTACCTATTAAAATCCCCTTACAGTGAAGAGAATGAAAATTAATAATTATTCAATAAATCGTGTTCAAAATCCCCGAATTGCCAAAAATATTTGAGCGTTCAAGAGACTTGTAATGAAATCGATAAAAACTAAAATCAACTATGTTTTTGAAGAGTCTCTTTGGAAAGATTTACAAAGAAATCCAAATAATTAATCGTTAATGATTTCATAACATGAGCTCAATATTGCAACAAGATATGCATGTTCAAAATACGATTTCAAAAATATTAAAAGTGATAACAATAATCTTAAAACAAGAGCCGATAATGTTAAAAGTTGATAAAAACCTTGATAAACAAATAAACCGAGTAACTGATAGTGGTCGATGATAGCTATCAAAGATGGAGATGAACCGCCAACAAAGCTTCTTCTTCCTCGATAAAGGTATTGCAGCCATCGATTTCTCAACTTCGGGAGCCCTCGTTATCAAAACTACTGTGTCGGTTTACTAAAGCTAAAATTGTTGCTCTCTCGAACATCATCTCACTATTGTTGCTACGACATCCAGGCGATATGAACTATATCCAAGAAGGATCGATTCCAAATAGCTGAAATCTATCGAAAGATTGGTTTATGCCATCGGTTCGTGATGAAAAGCCAAATACAATTGAATAATGCTCATAAAAAGCCATGATAATGCTCTTGCTCCCAAGATCTTCCAAGGTTCCTTGTTAAAAACATGACCGATAAAGTGATCCTTGGTTTGCCTTCATAAATGCTTTGTAAGCTTTCTTCTCGTTGAACTTGATGGAATTACTACCGATCCTTTTGACATAAAGTAAAACTAAATTTGCTTCAAAGTTTGAAATTGATATTGATAATCTGCCTTGTGAAAAGACTCACCCATGAATGCCTTGTTCAAGAACTAATAATGAGTTTCGCCAATATTTCTCACATGATTTTAAAGGTAATATTTATAGTATCAAAATGTTAAATGCTATCAATTACTCCCAATATTGTCAATGCTTCTTGCAAAGAATCGACAATTATGGGATAAATACCACCAATAAGTGGAATAATAATAACATTTATACTTATACCACTAGTGTTGGATTATTATGGCTCCCTGCAGAGGAAAAATTGGGAAAAGCACCACAGTATATTCTAAGACAAAGTATTCCCTGACAACCTTGTACGCATTTAAGGGGCGCATCCTCCTCGGAGTAAATCCACGGATCAACATCCCTTCCAGAATTTGTCCCTACAGAGGTGACATATTCCAAGCAGGATATATATTAATTACTTACAAGTAAGTTTTATCAAGGAATTTATATCAACCACAATGAAACTTATTCAGAAAGGCCAGATTCTACAGCTCCATTCTTGATAACCTCCAATTTTCTTTGTTAGAAACTTCACCATAATGTTTTCCCAGAAAACTTTATAAAGCCCTCTTTGAAATCCACCTTGTTAACCTTACTGCTCAAAAATGAGGCTTATAAGGAGCCACCATGATAACTTGTTCCGTAAAATGATCTTGTTTCAAAAAACGAGGCTCTTTGCCGTCTGAAGCCTTCATTAGTCAACTCTTCGGCAAAGGGGAAATCCATTCAATGGATAAAGAAACTATAATGGGTACTGGATTATGCTAGATTGAGCCTTAAGACCAACTTGATCTCATCACTTCATATTCAACAATATCTCTTGATCTCACTATATTGCTACCGCCTTGTTCTACTTTGTTATTGAAAGTAGAACAAACACTTACATTAGTACAGTAGTGAATACAAGATCTCACTAGTACGGGTTAATATTACAAAGCTTCTGTTCTAGTCCTAGATACATGATTGTAGGAAATAGTGGTAGAAACAAGGCACAGAGCAAGGAATTCTCTAGAGTAAGGCTTCTAAAAGAAGAATAGGAGAAAGAATTTCAAGTAAAAACTCAAGTAAAACTGTGTGATGCCCCTTAAATAGGCAAAATTTCGGAGTGAACAGTTGTCACATGAACAGTAAAAAGTGAACAAAGGTCGTTGAATAGTAATCTCAGAACAAGTATCTGCGAACAAAGAAAAAGTGAACAAAGGTTTTTCACTTTTGACTTAAAAATTCAGCCGAAGAATTTTACACTTTTCTTCAATCCATGAAGTGCAGACTTTGCTCAAGAAGCATGGCAAGAGCATAGCAAGACCAAAGCATGAAAGCCTAAAAGCATGACAAGACTCCTTCTTCTTTTTCTTTTTAAGGATTTAATATGATCTTTAAGAATATCTATTCCTAAAGACTCATGATGTAATGGATCGGGATCAACTTCATATCAAAAAGGGCTTGTCGCACACATGGGATTCCACTGTAACATTTTGAATATTGCAGCAATTTTTGGCCATTGTGCAGCTAGACAAATAGGAGATAGAAGCAAAGAGGTCTTGAAACTTATCACCAGTTGGAAGGAGCATCTGATGGATAACCATCAAAAGGACTAAAAGTGATTCTCAGGAGAATCATCCATGCTCATGGTAATAGCATATTGATTACAGAATGCACAATATAAAATTGGCTCAAACACTGGAGTTCTCCCGGGATGAGACTTCTTGGATTACAAATGATCTACAATCCGTGAATGAGCAATGGCATCGACATGGCCGAGGACCAAAGACAGAGATTCTATCTCGTGCTACCCATGAAATGATAATCTTCAATAAATTTTGAGCAAATATTACTAATTTGGTTATTAAAACAATTTTCCAACATTCTCGCAAGAGCATAAGGATCATCAAAATGACAATTGGGAATTTCTTCAAACCATGGCCCTTGGTGAGTGGACCATTAATGAGAATGAGATGCTTTCTTCAGGGCTAGACATTCTTCCAGCTTATCTCTTTCCCATTTTGGCAACATACTCCAAAGATTCTGATGGAAACAAAAAGGACCGTTAAATCGTTTAATAGCATCCTCGAATAATTTGTGGGAGTTGGCTAGCTTGATAATGGCTTGTTAATTTTATGAACTTGATAAAGCCATATTCAAACATTTGGGAAAGCCGCTTGATCCATGTATCATCCTATCTGGACCATCATCAAAGAACATATGAACCATCATCATAATTAGTCGAAGACCGAAATGGATGTTTCTCTTTTCATACACTGAGACTACTCCTTTAAAGTGTTCTTCCTAAATCAAGCTGAATAAAACATTATCACATTCATCTAATTCATCGTGATCAGAATAGTGAAGAAGATCAAGTTTTTTGAAATACTTGAACCATATGTCAAAAGACTCCAAATTATAGCCTTTGCTTTCCTGCAATACTAGATTGTATATTTGTTGGCAAGTTGGCAACAGTAATTCTAGCTATAGATTGTCTTAAGGCCCACCCAGCTACACCGCCCATTATAGTCTCTTATCCATCAATGGACTTCTCTTGCCAAAGAGTTGACTAATGTAGGCTTCAAGACTTCTAAGAGCCTCATTTCGAAAACAAGGTCATTTTCCTCGAACAAGGTTATCATGGTGGCCTATGCCTCATTTTGAGCAGTAAGGTTAACAAGGTGGATTTCAAGGGCTCTATAAGGTTTTCTGGAAAACATTACAGGGTTTCTAACAAAAGCAAATTGGAAGTATCAAGAATGAATTTAATAGAATCTGCACTCCGAATAAGTTCCATCAGGAATTTAAATTTCCTTGATAAAATCTCTTGTAAAGTAATTAATATATCCCACCAATATCACCACACAAATTTCCTCAAGGGGATGCTGGATCCGCTGATTTACTCGAGGATGCGCCTCTCATGCACATAAAAGGTTGTCCTGGTCGTGGAGTTTTGTCTGGGAATAGCCTCTTATGTCGGTGCTTTTCCCTGTTTTTCCTCTCTGTCGAGGGAGCTAGCACAATCCACTACTAGTGGTATAAGTATAAATATTATTATTATTCCACTTATTAGTGGTATTTATTCACGCATCATTGTCCTGATTCCTCGTAAAGAAGCATCGATAATGCTAGGTAATTGGCTAGTATTTAACATTTTGGTACTATAAATATTACCTTTAAAATTATCTGTGGAAATATTGGCAAGAACTCATCATTAGTTCTTGAACAAGAGCATCTATGGTGGAGTCTTTTTCACAAGATATCAATATCAATTTCAAACTTTGAAAGAAATTTTGAATTTTACTTTCAGTCTAAAAGGATCAATAGTAATTCACTCATGTTCAACAAGAAAATGATACTAAGCATTTATGAAAGGCAAACCAAGGATCACTTTATCAATCATGTTTTTAACAAGAACATGAATTTCAAAACAAACATTATCATGGCACATACGAGCATTATTCAATTCATATTTAATTTTCATTCCGAGAACCATTAGCGTAAACCACCTTTCAAAAGAGATTTTTCAAAATATTTTGAAGGAATCATTTTTCTTATTAAGGCTCATATCCGCATCTAATCAATCATCATAGCAATAATGCTGAATGATAACTACAGAAACAATAAATTTAACTTTTTGTAAACCATTTTGGAGGAAGTATTTTATTGATAAGAGCAAGTTGAGAATCAAAGAAATATCGCCATCACCTTCATCAGAAGAAGAGCTTGTTGACTGTGGATTCATCCCATCTTCAGGCTCAATCATCGGGACATTGTTGCTTATCAAGGTTTTTATCAACTTTTGCTACTATCATTTGTTTAAGATTATTGTTATCACTTTTAATATTTTAAAATCATGTTTTAATTCACTATCTCTGTTTAACAATATTAATTTCATGTTGTAAATCATTAACAGCTTAAATCTTTGATTTCTTTTATTAAATCTTTCAAAGTTTCTTCAAAGTTATAAATGGGATTTTTAGTTTTTTATCGCTTTCATTTTCACCAAGTTTTCTTGAACTTCTATCAAAATATCTCTTTGCAATCTGCATTTTGAATTTGATTTATCAATTGAATTATTAATTTTTCATTCTCTCTACTTTTAGTGAGGGTTTTAATGATTTAATAACATTGCAACGTGAATCTCTACAACCACCCCTAATAGCTTAGGAGAATCGTAATACAAGAGTGTATTGGTGGCAAGAATCGAAGAAGAAAAAATCATCTTCCAAAGAATCGACGAATTGTTTGATTCAAGGATTCCAAATAATTCTCGTTTTATCATCATACGTTTAACATAAGTTAAACTGTTTTTCAACTCACGTTTTTGCTTACACTTCGCCTATAATGTCCAGGTTTTGCATGCTGGAAACATTTACCTTTACTTGATCTGATTATCATATTTTTAGAAACATTTTTCTTTTAGCATACAAATCATCGGGTTTAACAAAGTTGGTTCCCGTGATCTTTGTTTTTTATGGCTGTACTCTGCACTTTTATCATGTTTTTTACCCTTTCGCTTTGAAGCAGAGCAACAGGGCAAACCATATTGTTCATGTAAATTCCATTTCTATATTTTAGCTTTAGCTTAGTTTTTAATTGGTGTTTGAACAATTTTTCAATGGTCGCATATTAATACTCAAGTTTTTAATAGTGCTTAAATATCACCATAAGTTAATTATTATAAATCAATAGAATCATTTTTACCAATTAACTCGCTTTACCTTGTGAGCAAAGAATGAGGCACTGCCAACACAAACATTTTCTTTCCAATAATGAAACATTCTTCCGATGCATTACTCTGAGAGGAAAATATCTGGTACCATCCTAGAATCAGACATTAGGTAGGACATCTCAAATTGTTTAAATGTCGTAAATTCGAGATGAAATATTAGATGGAGTACCAACAAATGTTTGATAGTATAAATCAAGGTATTAACACCATCAAGAATACCGACCAACACTTTCATCAAAAATAGGAAAAACCCTTCATCATTCTTTTAACAACATGTTTAATAGATTCTCCCTTCGAATCTTCAAGGAGATATGAATCCCACCATCCGGGCGAAGAGTACCGCAAAAACCAAGAGTAAAAAGCACAACAATTTCCTAGGGTGATCAAGATTATGGTTGTTAACATAAGCACCCAACCATAGACATATGACCCATTTTATTAATGATTTTCGCTCGCATAAAACCATCAATATTCCATTCATAGATCTGATTGTTAAAACAAAAACTCCGAGTCGGAAAAGTGCGCGTCTTTCTTCAAAATTGTATATCGGGTGGGAGTAGGTTTTGAATACCAATCTTTGTAAGAAACATAGGTTTGGAATTTCCAACAAATCTTTTAATTTCCGGCAAATCATCATCAAAATATTTTTAGCGTAAATGTAAGAAATGCATTTTAACTGTGGCTTCATCGTAAAACAATTTCTTTTCCATTTCTTGAAATAGTGTGTGTCGCATTGAGAAGTACCGCTTTAACTTTTAAATCAGTACTTTTTCAATAATTTCAAGAGTTTTAGATTGGGAGGTTTTGAACTTGAAATTTTGTCATGATCGGGTAAATTAATCAAATGTTCTCTCGCCTTGACAAACATAAGTTTTTCAGATTTTTCAACAGGCGGTAGCTTGTCAACAATTTTTCTTCAATACACTAAGCCATGACCAATAATATGCAAAGATTCATTAGTAAAATTGTTTTGTTCAATAAGACTAACAATGGGAGTTTATCATCAACAATTTTGAAGGAGAGGCCTCTACTCTCTTTTGTCATCATCCTTTTAGTATATCAAAATTGCTCCAAGAGGAGGATGATCAGGACCTAACAATGGTTTTACTCAGTTTTAAATAAAATTCTGATTTTTTTATCACACATTTAAATGTTGTTTTGAAACCTCATCTTTGAAACATAAATGGTTTTCAAGAAAATCAAAAACAAAATGTTTTTTCAATCGATTCATCTTTCTAACCATTTTCTTAACACGCTTTTCGTGACTGAGTAAAATTATTTTTTGGAAATATTTCTTTGTGTCTGCTTTTTTGAAAGTATGGAACTCATTGTGTTGCAACTTTAAATCACTCCCAAAATCATCATTTAAAATAAATAAAACTCTAAATGATTTTGGTAAACAGGAGGATTTTCATGTAGGAGGAAAATCGACCGATGGAGCAATGATGTAGTCTTCTTCATCTTCTATTAAAGCAAGCTTCAAGATATGGAGAGGAAACTTCAGTTTAGAGAGAATAGGTAAATGCAGCTATACTTGAGATTTATCACTTGAAACACCTTTAGCTTTAAATCGTTGGGTTTTCCAAAACTTTTGCAAAAAAACTGGGCTTGAGATCTTGGTCTCTTTGAAATATTTTCAGATCCAAAGAAAGGAATGCCTCCCTTCGTTGATCCCAAAGGTTGATTATTTTGAAAACCGGGATTTTAATAAAGACTACTGGAGATATTGCTGAATAATATGAGTTGAGACCAAGTTCATCAAAAACAGTCTAACAAGAGGAGATTCCTGTTCCAACAACCATTCAATGTAGCTTAACGCCTGCCATTGAATCATTTTTGGAAATCCTGTACTTAGCATCGAATTGAACATTGAATTAACATAGTTTTACTAAGGTTCTCTCGTGATTTATGTGCACCGGTGGATTTAATCGAGTACCCAACAATCAGTATTAAATATGTAGATCAAAGAAAAAGGCTTTACTACCTTTCTTCCATGACATAACTAGATGAAGCAATATTTAAGGTCAAAGCTTAATAATATTAGGATCATCCAAAGCAAGAGCAAGATCAGATAATGCTAAAATAAACAGGACCATCATACAAAGAAGGGCAAAGAATTATACCAAGAATGCTATCTTTAAACTTTTAAATCTAGCATCTCGTGAACACAGCGAGAACAGCATTAATAATTCTTTCGGTGAATGGTTTAATAGCACCTTCAACCATACTAATATGCAAATAATCGAGTTTTTTAGCAATAAACTCCATTAATATTTCTTTAGAAAACAAGCAACATTTTTCATGAACTCTTGAAATAGAAAATGTTTGTTCAACAATTCTCACTTTGTAAATGGGATAGAAAGTACTTTCCAATAAAACTAGTCTTATAAACAGCTTTAGTATCAACTTTAGAAATATTCCATTTCCTAAATCAAGGATCTCATGTTCTTCAACAAGCAGGATCTTCATTTACGATAACAGAGGACAACCACCCGGAGTCGATAGAAGAGCTGGATTCCACAACTTATCCATACTCATCCTAGATCAACACCAATATCATGTTTTTCCTCAAAACCGCTGCATTCTTCATAACACATTACCCTAACCAACCCTATATACCTCCTATGCCCTACATGCCTCTCTCTTTAGCTCAAACGGGCCTTGCCAAGCCCGGGTTCTCGGGAATTCACTTACGACTGTGGTGGCGCCAACGACTGTATAGTGGAACACAACAACGGAGTACCAAAGGTTCGGGTAGACACGGGATAACAAACAAAAACACAACAACACTATCACCGGCCGTAAAAGAGTGGCTCGAGCACTGATAAAGTGCTGGGGAAGCAAAATGCACACCAAGTGGAAGAGACTAAGCACAGAATAATATAGTGAAAGTAATGTTAGAACAATAATAAGGCTAAGAGAACCACCAAGCAGATATATATCAGCAATGAAAACAATAGTTCAAAGTAAATGAAAGCACCTTAGAACCGTCCGTTATATGTAATCCGTCCAAGGTGGCGGTGCACAAGTAGAATAAATGAACATTAACCGAAATACTTGTTATAGCTACTATTCCCCGGACCTGGATGACTAGATGAAGGTGATAATGTTTTTATTCAAATTTGACTGGGTTAACACTTGGGAGTAGTCTCGTGAGTGTATGAAAAGAAACATCTATTTCCCCGGTCTCCGACTAATTGCGATGATGGTTCATATGTTGCTGATGATGATTCAGATGATGATGATTCACCATAATTTAACTTATGGTGATATTTTAAGAACTATTAAAAAAACTTGGTATTAATATGTAATGATGAAAATTGTTAAAACACCAATTAAAAACAAAGCTAAAGCTAAATATTTAAATGGGTAATTTCTCGTGAACAATATGGTTTGCCCCTCATTGCTCCTTCCAGCAAAATGGTAAAAACATGATAAAAGTCACAAAAATTACAGCCATAAAAACATAAAAGATACAGAACCAACTTTGTTAAACCTAATGATTTGTATGCTAAAAAGAAAAATGTTTTCAAAAATATGATAATCAAAGATCAAGTAATGGTAAATGTTTCAACTGTGGAAAACCCGACATTATAGTAAAGACCGTAGCAAAACCTAATAAGTTGAAAACAAGTTTAACATGTTAAACATTGATGATAAAGAGCAAGAAGAATTGTCTCGTAATCCTTGAATCAAACAATTGCCTAATTTTTGGAAGATGATTTTCCCTTTAAGGATTTCAATATGATCTTTAAGGAATATCTTTTACTCCTAAGGACTTGTCGACGCATGGGATTGGGACTACTTCATATCGTGCATGGCTTGTCGACATGGATTCCATCATACATTTTGAATATTGTAGCAATTTTTACACAGCAAGCTAGACAACAGGATAGTAGCAAATAGCCTTGAAACTTATCAATGCTGAAGGAGCATCGGGATGGATAACCATCAAAAGGATCAAAAGGACCTTGTGGAGAATCACATGCCTCATGGTAAATAGCATATTGATTACAGAATGCACAATATAAAATTGGCTCAAACACTGGAGATATATATATATATTTTTTGATATAAGATAGAAATTCTATTCTAATTTAATTTAAGTTCAGATATGCTACAAGCTCCTTCTAAATCCTCGAATCTCGGCCAGTCTCCCACACCCCATAGGTACTTATACCTGTGGAGTAACCATTGCACTAAGAGTGTGTAGTGGTAATATACTTATATATAATTAGTGGTGAAACCAAGAATTTTTTTTCCCGGAGATGTGAGATAAATTTAATAAAGTTGTTAAGCAATAAAAAATATCAAGACGAAAAAAAATACAAAGATGCTTTTCATTTCTAGAGCCTTTTTAGTTCTCACTTCTATATTGATATGGAGCTTTGAGATCTCTCCACGGATTTCATTGAGTTTATCTAGGGCATATTCCCACATCAATCAAAGATATCCTTGTATCGATCGTTGTACTTGAAGATCACCGTCTGTGAAAATAATATATGTATTTTAGGTTCACATCTTTGAGACTTTTTAGGACATTTAACACTTAAAAGTTTCAGCATTTGAGATGAAGGATTGAACAATTACCTCTAAATATTGAATGCCTTTTCTTTTAAAATATGTATCAATTGTGAATAATTTCCTTGAATAGCACTCACACTATAAAACTTGAAATTTAATTTATAATCTAATTATATAGCCCTAAAATAAAAGAAAAGGCTAAATAAATGTATGTAGTCAAACAAAACCAAACAATCCCTAAAATAAAAGTAAAGGCTAAATAAATGTATGTAGTCAAACAAAACCAAACAATTGAATTGAATTTTTCTTTATCTCAATATCTTGAATCCTCCATATAATAAGAATACATGATTATTATTATCAAATGTAACAAAAAAAAATCAGAACACTTACCGGATTGGATTGCTTTATTAATAGAAAGTTTCTTCCTCGAAGTCAAAGCTTATTTGCAAAAATCAATGAAACCCATTTGAAATCAAACTCAACCTAAATAAAGGTAAAGTTTATTGCAATGTTAAATATGTCTATTAAAATTACCGTGCATAATGGTAATTTTCATTTTCCATACCTTCTATTTGTTCAGTGTGTAAATTTTATTTAATATTTACACTTCTAAAATTGCATAACTGATATGTACAATTTTGAAGCAAGTCTGGTGGTTTAGTGCATGTGGTCAAGGACCAGCAACCCAATCCTAACATCTATCACTCATGCCAATATCAACTATTACAGGGGGTTAGCAACATATCAGAAAGGCCATGAGAATAGATACTCAAACAAATATGTAAGGTATGCCCTTAATAGATTAAATATGTAACGTTGTACACGTTAATCAAATTTTAATCTGGCTAAGGATTAAAACACAATCATTGATTTAAGAAAAAAAAGGAGAAAATTAATGTTGATATTGTTTTTGGTACTACTAGTTTGCACTTTTACATAAACAATGCTTGGGATACAATTTCTCATTAAGATATCATTGATGGATTCATATAAAAGTTAATATACAAAATAGTTTTCAATAAAGAAACATGGTTTCCATGACCTCAACAAAAAATTGCAAATCCTTAGAGCTCACAACAAAGTATGACAGAATGTAAAGAATTTAAGAGAGAGGACCTCACGTTTAGATGGAAAGGTAGATTCAATGCTAAAGCATATTAATTGATACATCTAACTTGTTTTCTACTTAACATAACTTTAGACACAATTTCTAGTTAGGATATGGTGGATCATATAGAAGATAAGGTAACTTTCAATGAGGATGTAATATTAATTTTTATACTTGCTAAGATTTACTAAGAAATTATTCCATGAAAATTTATAAAGTTATATATTGGATAAGGTTTCAGTGTTCACTTGAAGGTGGAAAATTTTCACCATGTGGTAACCAACAATTTCTTTCTATTATATGGGTAAAATTTAATACGGTAGCTTTGCTTTGATATAAATGAAAATTCTTTTGCATTCTTATATATAGGATTGAATATTAGAGAAAATAATAATATTTGTTGTTACACTTGCCTTTTTTCTTTCTTACATGGTTTGTGTCTCTATTTTTAATCTTTAACCCATTGTTGTGATAAAAGAAAACTATGTAATTGACTCATTATATAGTTTTAGGAGATTGATCTTCGTGATAGGTTGTTACTAAACTAATTTTTAATATATCAAAATGTATATGATTCTTTACTCTAGTTAATAAATTAATTTACTTTTTCATTATAATATATGCAACATTTTCTAAAACCGTCTTACATAAAACATGACATCTTAGAGCAACTGCATCAGTTGATACAAAGTTGTGCAAAATGAAAAAAGAAACTAATTTAACACATTTTGAGCAAAAAAACACCCACATCAGTGGGTGTAAACTTGTGCATAAATGCACAATTGCTACAGTAATTGTGCAGATATGCACAGTTACTGTAGCATGTGCATTTAATATCTTAATAATTTTCTCTCTCTCCTCTCTGTTCCTGACTCTCACCTCCCTCTCTTTTTCTCATTTCATCAGAGACTCTCTCAGGCGCACAACTCTCTCTTTCTCTCATCTCATCAATCTTTCTTCCTCTAGCTTCCGCCAATCGCCACCACTCTCTCTTTCTTCCTCTTTCTTCCTTTGTTTCTCATTGTTTTTGGGTTGAATGGGGTTGATCAGTGGGTTTCGGGTTGAATGAGGTTGAATGTCTCTCGCCATCGCCATCGCCACCGCCATTGCGACCGCTTGCCTTTGTTTCTCGTTGTTGCACAGTGGGAGGTCGGAGGCGTCGATCTTATTGCTTAGGGCGGGGCGTCGATCTTGATAAGTGGGTTTTGATCCATTTTTTATTCTGCTGGGTTTGTTTTTCTGGTTTTTTGGTTGAGCTTGAGGCTGCCATGATAGTGATTATGGGTGTGGGTCGATGGTATTGGTGATTGTGGGTGTGGGTAAGTGGGTTGTGTGGATTCCAGTGTGATACCGGTGTGGATTGTGGGTGTGAGTCGGTGGGTTTATTTTTTTACTGGTTTTTTTTTTTTTTTTTGGATGCTGGTGTCGATCTTGTTGCACGGTGGGAGGCCGAAGGCGTCGATCTTGAGAGAGATGGTGGCTGTGTGGGTTGTGTTGAGTCTGTGAGAGAGATGACAATGTTAAAGAAATGAATATTTTATTTGAATAAATGTGTATAATAGACAAACTAATGTGGATGTTTTGTAAAAATAAGAGTGTAAAATAGAAAAAATAAATTTTAAATGTGCAAAATGAAAAAAAATGTCATCAACTGATGCAGTTGTTCTTAGTTATATAGAACGGTGAACAATAATATTAAATGGAATTATTAAGATATGAAAGGGCAACCCAAACAAAAACCACCAGGATTATAGCGACAGAGGCAATAAGAAGCCAAAATTTCCCAAACAAAAACAAAAGAGTAGAGAAGCAAGCCAGCAAGTAATAATCACTGTTCCGTTGAAGAAAATGTCCCAAACGACGATTCTCCGACAGAGCATCCCAGACGACGTCGTACTGAACATCAAGTACCGGTGAAATCAGTGATAAGATTCAGGTGCGTTTCCAAATCCTTGGACTCCTCGATCACCACCCCATATTTCATCTTAACGCACCTTAACAATATCAAAGATGATGATCATCATCATCATCGTTATCTCATACACATGCCGCTCAATCTTCATAGTACTAACAGGTCAATCTGTACGGTTGCTTTGGACCGCACGTTTCATACGATTTCGGAGGCAAGAATTCCTTTTGATTTTTCTTCCAACTTTGCCCAAATAGTGGGTTCCTGCAATGGCTTATTGTGTATCGCTGATTATGGAAAGGTTAGAGATATATATTTGTGGAACCCCAGCATTAGAAAATTCAAGAAGTTGCCTCATCCTTGCTTATCAAAGCCAAGCTTTGCTTTACTCGGATTTGCTTATCATTCCCAGAATAATGACTACATGAGATTGATGGTACGTACAAGACTTGACCTTTAGCTATTTTGATAATTAATGGATATTGGATAAACACTAAAAAGAAATTAGGATTGATTGAGGAATCCTTGACCTCTACAGATTACTCTGCATAAATAATTCTTATCTGATAATTTTATTCAAATAAACTACTGCTCCTTTTATACAAGATAAGCCCTGCATTTTAGGAACAAACTATCCTAATAAAACTCAAACACTAGCTCCACTAGCCGTTACCCCCCAAACACTTGATAAACAAATTCCCTTAGCCTACTAAAATGCAAATACAAATGCAATTAATCCTAATATTATGCAACAACTTATTCTGATCCTAAAATTAAGCAAACATCCAAATATTCTGCAGCAAGCATAATGTTAAAATCTGTAACAGAAACTCCACTTCTTTTGCACGTAACAATTGAGGTGTACACATTAAGTTCGGATTCATGGAGAAGGGTTGGATTCAACTTGAAACCCGATCTTAAGTTCTTTGATAAAGATCATTTTTTGCCAACCCCATTGGTTAGTGGAGCTTTACACTGGATGGCAGTTATGAGAGAAGGAGAAGAAAATCACAAGGATAAAAATATGATTATGTAATTCGATGTCAATAGTGAGGTTTTCAGAAAGCTAGCACTGCCTCATGTTTCTGTCGATGCCAACAACCTTAATAGATGTCTTGCATCATTCAAGGGGAAATTGGCTTTCATTACATCTGAACATATGGGTGATGAGGGAGTATGGTGTGGTTTAGTCTTGGAATAAACTTTTTGTTGTACCATTTCCCCAACAAACTGATTGCATTGCCTTTACCGAATATGGTTCACTTCTGACTTTTTGCTTCATCCACAGCAGTCCACTAGAGATGCAGAAATATGAATTGCTTTTGATTGATGCCGAAACTCTACAGCAAAGGAAGGATCCTGATATCCAATATCTTTCATCTATAGCTGCTTTCATGGAGAGCCTTGTTTTACTTGATGGAGCAAAAGTGGTGTCTTACTAAGCAGATGGTTGCATATAAGAAATGAAGTCATTAGTGGTATTCCTTTTCCTTTAGTAGAAGGCATGATAGTATTGCTAAATGCTTGATTTTAATCCCAGGTTTACATTATCCTTTTATGGCTCTATTATTTATATGTTAGTATTTGATATTTTCCTGTGGATGGTTGTTGTGCACATACGCAAGTCCAGCAATGTTAACAAAAAAAAAAAATACTTGGCCAATGTAACCCATGATATCAATGAGAAGGAGATAATTTTTATGACATTGAGTTGGTTGAGCAATATGTGATCTTCCTATATCATACTATCTCTGGCCTCTGAGAGATGTATCAAGGTGAGGAATGCTATTTTACCATGCTTAGCTGGGTTCAAACACATGTTTGATGTCAGCGGATGTGTATTAACATGTTTAGGGGCTGAAATGTTGTGTTTCTGTTAGTACTGTTGTATTCTTTATTTTAAAGAAACATGGTATGGTTTATACTACTAAGGAATTGTTCGCTAAACTAGTTTGGCTAATGAGGAAGAACTTAAAGGCATATAGAGATTTTAGGTTGTGAGGAACATTTACTTTTCCTCTGCATTGATGGGATTTTAGCGACCCAATTTATTTATGAGAAAATTCAGTTGATGAAGAATCCATATACCACTTCAGTTGTATGTCATCCCAAGAATATTTTTGAACCATATTTGGTTTCTTGCATGGACATCAACTAAAGTCATCTATATATTTGGAAACCCTTTGGAAAGGAGTTCCATTTACTTTCAACAACTTGATATTGACAAATATTTGAATTCTCAAACTCTCTTTCTATAGCACAAGTTAAACATTTGTTTGATACCAGAGAATTCATCCTGATTTCTTTTTTAAATTTATGGCATAAATTACTTTCTTTGAACAAGGAAAAAAAATCATAAATTCATTCTAAACCTCTATCAGAGCAATAGTTATAGCAGTATCCTATGACATTGTACATTGTCCATTGACCTCCCAACTCTGTAACATATTTGTATTCCTAGCACTATACATCTTTCAAGCACATATTTTCTCAGTAATAATTGAATAACTGTTTATCTTGGGAATACATTGATATAACCCACCTAAGTAACACTCCTCTTTCATAATCGTAATTCTCTTACACTTACTTTATACCCTACTCTCTCTCTCCTCCCTCTCTCTCTCTACAAATGATGGGACCATATACCGATCACTCCAAGGAAGTAACATCTGTCTCCCTGCGACATCATGGTTGACACCTGGTGATGCTGCCTTTGAAATCATAGATGAAGGACAGGTGCATTCTAAAAAGCCTGGGACTCAAACTCAGCAATCCAACTGCTTAGTGGCTCTCTCTTCTACTTTGATTCTTGCTAGAACCAATTTCTGCTCTGATATCTGATATCTAATAATAATAAGAAAGAAAAATGAACATAGATGAATAAGAATAAAAGTTACATTGGGCCTTTTTACCTTTGGGCTGAAATTCTGGAGTTGTTGGCATGCATGCTTACATATTCTTTTCAAGCTTCAATCCTTAACGTTTAGAGGTCACTAATATTCTATCCATATTTCTTTGTGATAATTTTGGTAGATTGCCAAATTGGCTTCTTATTTAGTTACAATGGAGAATCTTCATCATTGCCAAGGTTTGATGAAGTGGAGCAGAGTAAGAAGATCTGAAGTTTATGTCTTCCTTTTCTTAGTTGTTGGTATGAACTGCTGTTTTGTCCAAGGGCAGTGGAGAGAAATGTTGATAGGCTGTTGCTGCAGTGTTTGGTTATAATTTGAGTTGCCGTAGAAATTTGTTTCCTTGTTTCAGTTTAGCCGGTTGACTAAGTAGGTTGTTGAGATATTAGGATGGTGGGAAGGAAGGTGAAGTGGTACAACAATAATGGGATTTTGGAATGGATTTATACCTGCCTAAAATAGTGAAATAACTGCACTTTTGAGATGTTGAAATAGCTGAAGTTCTTTTTAGTCAATGACTCCTCAATAGAATGTCTTCTATAAACGACTGCCCTCGCACTCTTTCTCCTATCCCTTTCTTTCTAATTTGAACACTGTAAATTTTTCTTTCTTAGTTCTTCTTATATCTCAATGTACTAAAGTTGTACTCAATGTTTATAAATAAATCTTTACTTGAAAAGAATTAATAACAAATGGTTTTGATGCATCATACTCTCGCTGTTCTTTATACATTGTTACAGTTCACGAATATGGTTCACAGTATTGCTCAAGTTTTACTCGTTTAGCCTCTTTTAAGATCTCTAAAACAAACCTAGGTCTTATTTGTTGAATTGGCCATATAATTTGTGTATAACTTCTGATTAGCCCCTTAAACCACTCTATTTTAAAGCCTCCTGCTGTCCAGAAAGAATTTTATGATTTGTTCTGCACAATTTGTCGAACTTCTTTCCTACAAACCTTGCTATTATATGTTCATATGAAGCTCAAAACCCTTTACAGCTCCAGCCCTTAACTATCACTTATCCTATCCTCAACAACTATTTAAGAATTGGAAATTTCCTGTGTTCCTGTGCAATCTGGTTTGATAACTTCAGTAGTTTCATTTATCAAAATAAATAAAATAACTTCAATAGTTTCATCAAAGATAGAGCCTCACTTAAACTACTGTTCAAGCAGCGACTCCTTGCACCTTTAGAGACAACTTTTGGAGTTATAGTAGGCTGAAATATAAGGAAGATAGGGACTAGTAATGGTGTGGAAGATTGTCAATAGTGAGATGTTCACCACCATGACTTTTGGAAGCAAGAGAATGATTGATATATAATAGGTTTTTTTTTGTGATTTATATTGAAGAGATTTTTTAATGCTAGATGACATGCATGATTTATTTTGTGTGTTTTTTTAATCATGATCCTTGGTTTGGAGAGGTCCCACTAAGATTGTATCCAAATTTCTTTGAGATAGTTCTTATAAGATTGCAACATTGGCTTCTTATTTCGTTGCATTGGCTTCTTCATCATAGGAAAAGATCTGTAGGAGCAGAAAAGAGTTGGGGGCACTAGAGTTAGTGTCTTCATTTTCATAACTGTTGGATACGGCGAATGTGTATCTTGTAGGAGATGATGAAATGGTTTGGAATTTAATGAGTATAAGTTTTGATGTGAAATCTTATTGTAGGGTTTCAAAAGAACCTATTGGAGCTATGTTTTAGCCATGAGTTTAGAAATAACTACGCACTTTGATGGTCTCTCTCTCCCTCCTATCCTTTTCTTTTCTTCTTTCCAGATGCTGTAGATTTTCTTTCTTGAAGGTTCTTCCTCCTTTCTCTCTCTCTCTCTCTCCTCACGATCTGTTACAGTTGTGGGTATGGCTTATGGGTATTACTCCAAAGTTTCTGTAAAGCTCAAAGTTTACCTCGTCAAACCTCATTTTAAGATTTACAAAAAGCTACTCCTTATTTGTTGAAGCACCCCATATAAGTTGTGCCTTAACTTCTAGTGCTCCTTAAACCACCCTATCTCTTAAAACCTTTGTGTTGTTTCTTGAAAATTTCTGCAACATTTTCTGCACAATTTGTGACTTCTTTTCTATAAATCCTGCTATTATGTTCAAAATACTTTTAACAAACTACATATGTAAATTTCTAGCCATAACTGTTGGATTTAGTGAATGTGTATCTTGTAGGAGAGGATGAATTGGTTTGGAATTTATGAAATAAAGGAGAATTTTAGAGCTTCGAAACCTATTGGAGCTAGGATAAATTTTAATAGTAAAAAATATCCTCAATAGAAAACTATTATTGTGGACAGGTTTTGTCAGAGTTGATGGAGAAAATGTTAATGGCTGTCACTACCATTGTTTGATTGCTCTTTGGTTATGGCTACCAGCGTTTTCCTTGTTTCAGGTTTATGGGTGCTGACTTGCTAACCTAAGTAGTTATTGAGATATTAGGATGGTAGGAAGGAAGGTGCAGGAACACAACAATAATGGGATTTGGAACCAGTCATATCACCTCTGCCTAAAACAGTTTTGGTGAAGAAGACTGCACTCTTTGTGGAACCCCACCAACCCCCACCCTCCCCCAAACCAAAAAAAGGGTTTTGATCCATCCTCCTCTCTCTCTTCTTTTTACTCAATTACAAACTTGCAGTTGACAGATATGGTTTATGGAGTGTTGCTCAAAGCTTCTGAAAAGCTCAATGCTTTACCATGTCAAGCCTCTTTAACATTTAAAACAAATCACCATCTTATTTATTTGAGCTCATTTATAATTAATTTTATCCTTATCTTCTATTTAGCCTCTCGTAAATCACTTTATCTTAAAAACTTTGTTACTGTCAGAAAGGATTGCTTCATCTTCTTTCTGCACAATTTGTTAGATTTCTAACCCTGCAATTATGTTGACAATACAAGCTCTAAACCCTTTCACAATTCCAAGCCCTTTAAATTATCATTTATCCCATCCTTAGCAATCAAATTAGATATTATAGAAAATTCCCCGGCTTCTTGTGCAATCTTTATTCTTTACATATAGGAACCTTTTTAAAGAGGAGGCCCTTTGAGTTTCTATGCTTCTTGTGCAATCTTAACAAAACATCTGGTTATGTTTAATAACTTCAATAGTTTCATGCCTTTGAAGCTGTTCACAGAATAAATAAGTGCCAGAATATCAGCCAATTCATGCTCCATTTTAATCTCAAACCAAACCTGCCTCCTTGCACCTTTGTAACCTCCCTTAGTGACATTTTACTTCGCATTTGCTGCAATGTAACTGTATAATCAGCCCTAAATCGTTAGCTCTAAACAGGCTACTTTGCGATAGTCTAGCAAACTTCTTTAATTCACTAACCATGCAAAA
Source organism: Notholithocarpus densiflorus (assembly GCA_030021035.2). NCBI lineage: Eukaryota > Viridiplantae > Streptophyta > Magnoliopsida > Fagales > Fagaceae > Notholithocarpus > Notholithocarpus densiflorus. The sequence continues at coordinate 817,499 of JARYZH020000090.1, read as the reverse complement.
TGCCTTTTCTTTCATGTTAGACCCTTATGAAGTTAAACATCATTCAGTCCCACTGCATACTTGTAGACGTATCCTCAGTGTATGCTCTCCTATGTCTGCTAGACACCAAAGTAGCAAAGGGGTATTGTGTGGGTCCAAATACCCCAAGGAAATGGTAAGTGATCAACACAATTAATTTATAGAATACGAGCTAATAGTTTACAATGGGAAAACTAGGTTGACAATTAGGTTAAGAGCTATAGACACACACAAATTAGACTAATATGAATCAGCTTTTATTATTCTCTTCATCTTGGCCGGTATAGGATCATACAATGGATTACACACTCTCTCTCTCTCTCTCTCTTCCTTGCTATGTATTTTTCTAGATCCCCTTCTTAGGTGAAGGGTCCTATTTATACTAGTGATCCTCACGATCCCTCCCTTCGATGAGTAGAGATTGTGTGTGGGGAAGATTAAGAGATAATTGTCAGTAAGTGTCTCTTCACCTTTTAGGGAGACAGGTAGTTATTGGGTGAGAAGTATTGGCAGGCTAGTTATTCAATAATAAATGTGCCTTGGTAGGTGGGAACACCTTTTGTCACGAAACCACAGTTGATGAAATTTAAGCACTATCTATTCGTTTCTTTGTAGTGTATTCTATTGGATTGGCCCTCCTAGTTCTTCCAGGTTTGTAGGATTGTTGATCGTGTACCAAGGTTCTAAATCGCTTGATAGGTGTTAAACTACAGCAAAGACCATCGTTGGGCTAGGATCCATGGTCTCACCCTATCATGGTCACTTGGTCAGCCCTCTCCATTTGGTACATTAGGTTAGGCAAGCTTCACCACCTATAGTACTTCACTACATAGAGTTGCTTGGAGTCAGCAACATTAACCGCTAGAAGGAGAATCGCAAATTCAAACCAAAATTTTTATTAATCTATATTAAGCCTTCTACAGAGTGGATTATTTGACCTTTATATGGATTCCCAATTAGAACATTGAAGGAAAAAAAAAAAAAAAATCATAAGGACTATATACTTGCCAATATAAAAAATTCAAATCCTCCTAATAACATCAATTAGCATCAAGCCATGGAGTCAGGAATAAAAATTTTGCTGCTTTAACCTTTACTGGCTTATATAAATGTTGACTTTCTTAAGAGCATTTGATTCATATATATATATATATATATATATATATTTTAATAAAGTTCAGCACATGGCGTCGGCCCGATAATTATGTTTTTATCGCTTAGGGCCAAGACTTGATCGATTTTAGCGTAAGCGGATTAAACTTTATATCTCTTATTCAATAATCAAATTTTAGGTCATTATTTAGGCTATTTTTGTACAGTCGTCACGTTAGTGTTCATAAGATAGTCGGCTTATTGCATATAGATACCCACATGTGAAATTTCTTCAAGGAAAGATACTAGAAAAATATTAAAGTATTGGAGAAAAGTTCAACTTGGTCTCTCAAACAGTAATTTGTATCAGTATTCACTCAACTTTCCAACGGTACAGTATAAGTAAAGTCTGCACCTATTTATCTTTTAATGAGAACTAATAGTTGAAATTGACTTAATTTTTAAATATTTTACATTTTCTATAATAATCGTTTTGCATGCGTAAACGAATTTGCCACATTAGCTAGTTTTGTATAACCTAAAGAGGTGAGAAAAACCAAGGATCAATTGACATTGGAAATTAAGGGACTAAATTAACATAATTAATGATTGAGACCAAATTGAACTACTAAGAACTTGAAATTTGACACGTTTTATCAACTTCTACAAATTTATCATTCAAGGTAAATAGGCTATAGATAAGAAAAATCTCAATCAACCAATTTGGAGCAACATTTGAATTCAAAATAGGTTTAGCCTATCCAAACCCATTACAAATGTAATCATAAAAACTCATTGAGCTTTTAAAAATTCATGACCTTGAAAGTTGAAAGAAAGGAACCAACTATAAGCCATATGTCTTAGTACATCATCATTTTCCTTCCACCTATTTTTTTTTTTTTCTATGATTTTCTTCTTTTTCACTTTAATTTAACAAATAACATAGAACATTCACATGCCTAAATACAATTTAAATTTACTTACAACAAAGTGACTGAATTTAAATTTAAATTGTAATTGGCCTATTATAGATATAAGATTTTGCAAAATACAAGTAGGCAGTAAATGCGACTGCACTAATTCCAGCAAGTAGCCAATAAAAATAGTCAAGATGTGCCCGATTAAGATTATCAGCAAACCAACTATCTTTCCATCCCCGCCAGTCACCTCCTCAATGACAGAGATAAGAAAGCAGCTTAAAAAACTCCCAACCCCCAAAATACTAAGATAGAGGGCAAGACCAACACTTCTTAATTCACTTGGGACCTGATCATAGAAGAATTCTTGTAGCCCAACAATGGTAAAAACATCAGCAATTCCAGACAAAACATATTGAGGAAGAAGCCACCACACACTCATTTAGAATATTCTCAAATGCAGCATATCAACCAACCCATATTCTTTAGCAGTTTTAGACCTTTTATTTCAACTAGAGTTACAACTACCATGCAAATGATAGATAAAACATCCCAGTTCAATTCCTGCCTTAGCATTGTGATTTAAAGAAGTTTGAGTAGTGATAGCTCTTGCTATAGGAACAAAAATACGATCATATCTGGAATGGAAAAGAAACAATAATGGCCAAGCCGATAAAAGGTGTAGTGTAACATACTAGTATCTCAAAGCCAGGAAAAATTGTTCTATCAAGAGTATGCTGCTTGGTAAAGAAGGTTGAAAAGGTTTGTGCAACCACAATAGCATAACCTAAGCTCGTAGCCCAAATTGGAATAAGCCTAAGAACGGCCTTTGCTTCTTCAACATCACTAATAGTACATACCTTGCCTTGCAAGGCTTTGATGGGAACTATGCGTTGAGTGGATCTGATGATTCATAAGAAGGGAGATTCTGGAGTCTAGAAAGATGAAATTTTGTTTTCTTGATCTGAAAGAAGAGCAAGACTTGTTCATTAGTTGGGAAACAAGTGGTATGACTGTTTTTAATCTCTCTATATATATAAGCAGAAGTCTTTGAAGCTACCATGATTTTAAAACGTCCGGTCTGATGTTTAAATAAAATTATTTTTGTTGGTAAAACTTAACAAAGAGTGGCTATCTCTATGAGACCAACTTAAACTCAAACTCAAGCTCAAACCCAAAAAAACCGTACTTCCTGAAAAAACCAAAAAACAATAATCAAAAATAAAATCTATCTTTACCTCATATCTCTCACTACCATCTCCTTCCCCAAAACTAAAAGCAAATGTCTCTCTTCTCACTTATCTCTCAAATACTGTCAACTACTTCCCCAAATCTCGGTCGACCATCTCCTTCAAACTTGGATGCGGCTTTGATCTTGAGAAATCGGGATTAACATGCTAAACTAGACTTTTCAAGTTTAGTAGTTTGCAACTTTTGACTTATTTTCATTTGTGGTTATTAAGCGTGTCATTAAAAGAAAATAATGCTCTTTGGTTTGTCAATTTCTTTACGTTTATGGGTTATAATATTATAAGTTTATATTATTATATTACCGTGTAGTTGATTTTCTTTTTCTTTGCAATGATTTCCCTATTGCCATGTTATTAAGTCATGAGAGAATGTTATAAATATCAAATATGCATGATAGTGTTGCTTATTGTAAATTAATGTCTTTGTCTTTGGTTTTGAGATTTTGCCGAGTAGAACATTTTTATCTCATTGTATTTGTAGTAGTTTAAACTTATTGTTAATACCTTTTTTTTCTTTCTTTCTAAGTTGACTAAATAGACTAGTTTATGAAAATCATTTAAGATCAAAGGATTGTTTAAATAAGCATTTTTAATCTAACCTAACTCATTATGTTTTTCCTATTCCAACATTTGCTTTTATTTGCTCTCTTAGAAATTTATCTCTGGGTTGGTTGAAAATTTGGATTCATGTTCATGTTCAATTTAATTTGGTTTGTGTGGAACTTTGTGGACATAAACTATATCAATATACCAGTTTGGTGTTTTTATATCCATAAAGCATAACGTGTATAACGTAGTGAATGCTGAGTGTGTATGTTTAAAAAGCTGTTTACAATTTTACACAATATTAGAATAGCGATAAGATTGTCTATGCACAGTTTGATTCAGTTTATACGGTTTGTATTAATTTGAGACCATTTTTTAAAATTCTCAGTTTATGCTCTATTTGTATTAATATGAGACCTTTTTTTTTTTTTTTTTCCATTTGTTTGTGTTTGGATTTAATTTAAGTTTATGGTTGTGTTTTTGTTAATTTAATTTAAGTTTGATTAATATTTTTATTTAGTAATTTAATGTTTCATATTAAAGATACGAATTTTTGAGGCTGGAATCTTAATGTGAAGAATAAACGAATTGTTTAAATTTTCGTATAATATATTTTAAATGCATCGCATGGGTTAGTGACTAGTTAGTATTATCAAAAATTCTTATAATTTTCTAGAAAATTGTCTATAAGTCCCAAGCTAATTCAGTGGAGCATAGGTAAAATGAATGGTTTACGCAGCAAACTAGCTCTAGCGAATTGGTCAAGTTAATTGTGTTCAAGTTCGATGCTTTCGGGTTTAGGTAGATTGGGACCAGTCAACGTGGGTTATTGAAATACGTTTCAAAACCTATAAGCTATAACCCGCGCCGTTCTTTTGGGGTCAGATCAATCTAGTTTGACCTTTTTTTCACATGCAAATAATAACAATAATAATAATAATAATAATAATAATAATAATAAATGAAATTTGATCAAATTATTTTATCTCTTCTTTCAATACACAAATAAGTGAATAAATAATAAAAACACTCTTAAGTAAAAGTTAAAATAAAACGCGTTTTTTTTTAATGAGAAAACACAAAATTTTAAGTGTAAAAAGTCTGTGGTTCACTAAATTGAAGTCTTCAAGGCTCCACTATGTTAAGAAAGAATCTATAAGTGTTCCTAACAGAAAGAGCTTAAAATAAGAAGAAGAAAAAAAGAAAAAAACAAAGAAATTGAAATTGCAAAACATTTTTCACAGATCAAAAGAGCCAAAGTAAACAAAAGAAGTTTTCCTTCAATAAAAGAAGTTAATCCCATGTGACTTGCAGATCGACCCGAACAGATATTTTAGCAAGTCTGGATTTGGGTCAACCCAATTTTTTTATGGGTACAAAAGCCATACTAATACCAATATTTTTCTTTTGGTATTAAGTCAAGTCTAATTTTATTATGTCTAGTCAAACCCATACAAATAAGCTTTTAGTTAAATATGTTTTATTATATGTTAGAATAAGGTTTAATTTTCTTCTCCAAGTAGTATCTCTTCAGCTTGAGTTTAACACCTGCTAGACCCTTTATATCATATTTGTATACAGCAAGTTTCTACCTTTTTTTTTTTTTTTTTTTTTTGGGACAAGAAATACCATATTAAAGAGGTAGTAAGTCTTTAAAATAAAACTGAATATTATTGCTCTTACTTGAATTGTTCAGAGTTATGCTGTGGCAAGGTTCTGCAAGCTTCCTCTTCAATAGCTATTTCTGATGGTTTAGCCGCCGATTCTTAATTTAAAGTAACAAACACTTGACCGAGTTCTCACAAATGGACTTTTCACCTCTTTGACACTATATCGATAAGTTCTAGTACCAGCAAGAGAAGACACCTAAGGCAACCTTTGACCAAAATTACATACCTGCAGGATTCAAATCCTGGGCCCACGCTAAAGTTTTCTTGTACATAGGCTAGGATCAACATTGCCACAGAACCTGCACATAATCCAAAATACCAATTGAAGAATGGCTTTAATCCGGCATTCACCTGCCGGATCTTCTCCATCAAACTGGTCAGCTCCAAAAGCTTGAACGCAGGCCTGTGTCCACCTTGCCCAACTGCTGCCAGATACTAAGAGATGAAGAATAAATTCCTTGGAGCTCGGAAAAGCTAATGTAAGCTTTGTTTTTGCCCACGTAATTCTAGGGTGCTGATAGAAGGAAGCATGTGACAGAGTCAGCAAACCTAGTCCCTGTGATTAATCCAATCCAAATCATAGATGGTTAAAGTAAAAATAAAACAAGCGCCTAAGTTTAAAATATAATGATACAATGTTGGATTTGGGAAGATTTGGTTTTGAAAGCTGATATATCCTGTCATAAAACAAGTGTGTTGTTTGAAAGACCTTTTGTTTCTATGAAAATGTACTAATAATCTCTAGCGGGGTTCTTGTATGCAAGGCTTTGACGGTACAGGGGAAAGTTGAGTCGGCACAGCAAATTCCCTGTAATTTTGTTCCGTTCTTTAGTAAGGTGGGCAGTTCTTATGGTTGGATTGTATCGAGTACATTAACTGCTGCAGACACATTAGGATGTAGATATATATCCATATCCTAACATGAACAGTACACTAATGTGGACACAAACCATGTCCTTCTCACATAGCCTTTGTGGAAAAGTCAAGACCAGGACAATGGTTGTCTAAGGTTTGCTACAGGGTGTTGGAAGAACAAGTGCCTATGCACTTGTGCTGCCTATGAATCTTTGCAACTAATGGATTTTCTGCTATGAAATTGATGTTTGACTTTCTCCCTTTTGTAAGTTTTCCTGCTATAGAGGAAATTGATATTTGACTTTTCTCCCACTTTTGGCAAGGATGTTTAAAGTGATTGGATTTAGTTTGGTTGGAGGATTGGAAAGGTAAGTATAAAAAATAGAAGGGATGAAGAAAATAGAATCTGAAGGAGGATTTCATTTATTTCGTTGTGTTGATGAGAGGTGAAAGGTAAATGATAGAAAATGAAGTTGGTATAAATTGCTAAATCTTGCTTGTTACATAACATTTTTATACTAGCAAAGAATTCAGGAAAAGAAAGGATTCAATGAAACTAAAGACAAAGCCAAAAGATTGTAAAAGAAAGAGGCAAGATTCACAACGTCAGACAAAGAACCCATAAAAGGAAAAATAAATTAAAAGAATAAAGTAGCAAAGAAGAAGAAAAAAAAAAAAGTGTTAACATTGAATTTTCTTTGAGAGTAAAGGAAGTGAAACGTCATTTAGCCGAATTCTTAAACTTTCGTGAATGTGGGAAGGAGGAGGCAGTAGTTTAAATCAACAAGTGCGCAAAGGTACTCTCTGCCCGATTTAGAACTAAAGGTGGTGTGCATGGGAGAAAATAGATTAAGTATTCTTGAAATCAACAAACCGGCTTGTCGTTTAAATGCAAAATATCTTAGCATTTTCTTGCTATTTTAATAGCTCATTTTCTTTCCGGCGTGTGAGCATATCTCAGGGAGGAGGGAGATACACACCAGAATGTAAATGCGAAACGAAGCAACTCGTAATTTTGGTGGCGCCCCAGATAAATCAGCTACAGATATATACAAAGGAGGCTTGGCAGTACCGTTCTAATAAGTGTTGACGTTCTCGGCTGCAGTGGCGTGATTTGCCCAACAACCCGATTAAGGTATCGCAGTTTGCAACTAATCCATAATATGCAAACCTCTCCGCCACTTCCACACCTAATATATAATAATAATATAAACCATCATATTCATACATAATACTATTTTTATGCCCAAAAACACAAAAGGAGATGATCATCACATTTCTTAATTATTTGAGAGTTTTTTTTTTTTACTTTTCACTTTGTTGAATTGATTTGGGTGAGATTTTCCTACCTATGATGAAACATGCAGACCTCCAACCTCCGGAATTGGATCTGAGGACTCGCTGGCCTTTGTAGTCAACGACGGCATTTGCAACTGTGTCTAATAGCAGTGGCGTTTCAATGGACATTTCTTAAACCACACGACAAAGTTAACAACCTCACACAACCCCACTTTGAAATTTGAGAGTTAAGTTGAAAGGGAGAGAGCTAAGTGTTGCTTCTATATCTACTCTTCTTACTTCAAGTCTTCAACAATAATTGTAGTTGGTTGGTCGCTTTGCTGTACAGCAATTCCTCTTTCAAATAAAATAAATAAATAAATAAATCGCTTTTGCTATTTGTTTTATATTCTGGCTGAATGTGATTGCTTTAAACAGTTGTCAGGGTTGACTATACTTTATTATACTACTCCCACGAGAAGCACGCTGAGTTATTTCAATTAAATAATTACCTCATATTAAAAATAAAATAATAAAAAAGTACTGCCCTAAGTTCAGAATTAATGAAATGTTAATTTTGTGCAGCGATCATGGACAACACCAATTCCTACACTCCGACTAAAATTTGAACGAGGTTCTGAACTACATAGGTATTGGCTGTGGTAAAAAGATGAAATTTGGCTGTGAGTGTGAGTAAGTTTGGCTGTGGTAAAAAGATGAAATTTCCTGTCCGTGAGAATGAAACGCAGGAGAGAGAGAGTTTGGCAGTGGGAATGGAGAAGTGAAAATAACATAAAATTGAAGACTTCAAAGAGTGGCATTGCCGTTGAAGTGTAGAACTACTGAAAGTCTTTGAAGTGATTGAGATGTGTGGTGGAAAATGAAAGAGGTAACCATCAACAGCCAGGCTTCAGCACAGTATTTTAGAGTACTTTCGTCATTTACACTTTAGGGACATTTTGGTAATTTTGATAATTAGGTAATTGGGTGGGTTGGGGTTTACCCATAATAATTGGGTTGGGTTGGGTTTGAGTTAGAAGCAATTAGTTAAATGGGTTTTAATGGGTTTTACATACCCAACCCAATTATGCCCACCCCAAATCTACCCAAACCCATCCATTTGACACCCCTAGTTCTTATGAATGGTTATGTTAAGTGTAATATGGGTTTTCAGTCTTTGAGGGATATGTTGGTGAGTGGAGTTGAGCTTGGTGAATTTTGTGTAAACTATACTTATTGCTTGTGCTCAAACTAGGGCAGTTTTGCAAGGGAAATAGATTCATGAGTATGTTAGGAAGAGGAATGGGATGGAGACAGATGTGTATGAGGGTGAGAGAGAGAAACTAAAATAAATAATGGCGTTACAGTCCGTTTGGACTAAAGGACTCAAATGGTTAGTTTTGAAATCTTTTGGACCTCTTTAGTATTTGATCAAACCTCAAGGGTAGTTAGTGAAATTTACCCTATAATTTAAGTCATTTTGACAGGTCATGGAAATTTATTCGTTTTAAAGGGGTGTGATTTGGTTCATCTTTTTTTTATAATTATTTTTAATAGAAGAACATGATTCAGGTTGATTGAATTATTCCCTAGATCTAATTCAGCTTGGGATCAATATTGATTAATATATATATATATATATATATGTTGAACCAAATCAATGGTCAAAACTATAATTGGGTCCCTATACATTATACATTTTTTTGCTGAGACTTATACATTGGTTATAGTTTCAGTTATATATTTAATTGTGTTAATCATTTAAGTTTAAAATTAAGGTCCCAAATAGTTTTGGGTGCAATCAAGGGGAGCAGACAAGCATCGATGCGTATTGTATAGCCCTTTTGGTTGAGGACACACGTGCCGTAGCCTAGATGGGTTTCGAAATTTCAAAGTCTAATAATTTACGCCAATTTTGAACTACTATATGGACTATTAAGATTTATTTTTTATTTAAAAATAAAAAATAAAAAAAAATAGTGCCCCAATTGATAGAAAGTAATAAAACTCTGTTGTCGCGTTGTCATTTTCCATTTCTCTGACCCCAAATACAAAAGCAACTCAGCACAGTGCCAAAGCTATGTTCTCTCTCTCTCTCTCTCTCTCTCTATATGGCTGAATAACTAAGTTGCTTTATTTACCAAAAAAACAAAGCTAAATTCAATTGAGAAGACTGTCCACGGTCTATTTAGTATTTATAGTAACCACAAATACCATCTCATTCTATCTCTAAATAACAGTGGTATCTCGTTCTATCTCTAATGTCTCAAATGAGAGAAATGCATCCACAACTACCGATTCTTCGACACAGGAAGAACCATAACCCTTACGACATCGTACTGAGCATCCTGAGACAACTACCTCTGAAAGATTAAGGTGTTTCCAAATCCTTGGACTCCTTAATCACCACTCCCCATTTCATCTCAACCCATCTTAAACACAACAACAACAACAACAACAACAACAACAAAGATTCCCATGATAATGGTTATGTCATACACATGCCATCGGTAAGAGACATTACCCTTCTTCTAACACTAACAGACCTGTCTGTACAGTCGCTGTGGACGCACGTTTGATTTTTCTCCTGGGTGTTCCAGAATAGTTGTTTCGAGTAATGGCCTATTGTGTTTCACCACTTACGCTAATGTTATATATCTATGGAACCCCAGAATTAGAAAATTCAAGAGATTGCCTGATACTTGCTTACAAAGTTACGGTCTGTTAGTGAGCATGTTATTATTCCAAGGTCATGTTCTTGCTTCCCTGGTTCATATAGAATGATAAAAACAACAACATACACATTCAGTTTTGTTGTTGTATAGGAATCATGAGTCATGACAGAAATTCAGCAAAACAGTTAAGTGTATATGAATTCGTATACACTATACCAAATCTGAAATATTTTCCTGCGTTCCTTTTCAATCTTTTTAACTAAAATATTTGGTTTTGATGACTCCAATAGTTTAATCAAAGATGTATCCACTACACTTAAACCACTGTTCACAGAAAGCCGCCAATTCATGCTCCATTTTAATCTCAAACCACTCCTCCCTCCTTGCACCTTTAGAAACCTGTTTATTGACATTTTTACTCGGCATTTATCTCCAAATGAAGCTATAATAGTTAACCTTAAACAGGCTGCTTATTAACTAGGGCCGGCCTTAGACATTTTGGGGTCTCAGGCAAGAACTAAAAATTGGGCATTTTTTATACTTATATATTAATTAAATTAATGTTTATTTAACATTTTTATATTATAATATATTTCATTTAAAATCTTTTTTTCTTGCATTTTGAGATGCAAATTGACTAATTAAATTTTTGTATTCAAGTTCTTCTAACATCTCTTTTTCAATCGATAATATAGCTAATCCACTTAATCTTTCTTGGGACATTGTCGATCTTAGATATGATTTTATTAATTTTAATTTTGAAAAACTTATTTCTGCAGAAGCTACTATAATGTTAGTAAAATCCTATAAGCAATGCATGTATTTGGAAATGAATCTAAACTTTTTATATAATTATGTCAATTAGAATATAATCTTTATTTGTAAAATTTCTTTTAAAACGTTTAACTCTGAAAATAAATCAAAACCATTAATATCATAATAAACATCATGTTTGAGAAAATCTTCAAGTTTAAGATGGTATTTTAGTAAACTATCATCATCTAGTGACTTCAATTTTGTGAAGATAAATAGAAAACCAAAAATATCTTCATATATTTGAAATTGTTCAAATCTATTCTCAATTGAACTAATTGCTTTATCTACTATATATAAGAAATAATCAATTCTAAAAGATTCTCCAACAGAACGTGTTGTCTCATTATGAACATTTTCATCAAATTGTTTCTTTCTATAAATAATATGTTTCTCACGAAATACAGGTTTTATTTCCATTTCCAATGCAATTTTTTTAGATGAATTCATTGCAGATGTAAATCCATTTTTCATATATTCTTTAAAATAAGAAACGAGACCTTTTAATTGATCTAGAGCAACATCAATGTGCATGTCTTTTGATTGTAAGTTTTTACTAACAGAGTTGACAGCAAATAATGTCATACCAAATAGTCATACCCAATAAGAACTCAAAGCTTTCAATTTCATATGTTGCTAAACAATCAGCTTCACTTTTTATTTTAGGATTTTCACTTGTTTGTGCTAATTGTAACAAAGCATCTCTTATTTGTGGAGCTTGGAATTTTATTGCTTTTAGACTTTCAATGTGACTTTCCCAGCATGTTTGTGATAATGACTTAAGAGTTAAACCTGACACATTATCTTGTAAAATTTTCCATCTTTTTGTAGAAGAAGAAAACAATGTATATATGTGTTGTATAACTCCAAAAAATGATATAGCTTTTGGACAAGAATTGGCCATATCACATCCTACAAGGTTAAGACTATGACAACCACATGGTGTGTATAGTGCTCTAGGATTTATATCAAGAAGTATTTTTTGCACCCCTTGATGTTTTCCTTTCATATTAGACCCATTATCATATCATTGTCCACATATATCATTAATATCAAGCTCAAGAATATTTATTACATTTATAATTTCATCAAAAAGACGTTTTCCGGTAGTGTCATCAACTTTTACAAATTCAACAAAATGTTCTACTATTTTTATTGGACTTGTTGAAATATCAACACATCGTAATATGAGACATTTGTTCTTGATGACTTGCATCTGATGTACAATCAAGTATAATTGAAAAATATTTTGCTTCTTTGATCTTTTTGATAATTTTACATTTAATCTCATTTGCTAAGAGTTGTATCAATTCATTTTGTATTTTATGTCCAAGATAATGTTTATGGATTCCACCATTTTGAATATGTCTAATATGTTCTTGCATAACTGGATCAAATTCTGCAATCATTTCAATTAGAATTAAAAAATTTCCATTATTTTCTTCATAAATCTTTTCATTTTTTCCTCAAAATACCAAAGTATGTTTACCAAGATTCTTTACTACAGCAGTAATTCTTAATAAAACCTTTTTCCAATGATCTTTCTTTTTGTTAATTTGTTCTTGGATATTTTTATCTATTGTTTTATTTTTTGAAAATCTCATTTCCAAATCTAGCCAAGTGTTCATGTTAGTAATATGCTCTCTAGCTGTTTCATGGTTTCTAATTTTAGAACTAATATTTTTCCAATCTCGAGTTCCTTCATTACATAGTTGGCCAGTACATTTAGACTCAAACAACTTGCAACAAAAACAAAAATACTTGGTCCGTATCTTTTGAATACACTAGCCATTTTCTATCATGCTTCTCCCCATTTGATAATATTCGAGTGTAATGAATAGTAGAAAAATGTCTAGTGTCATCACCTCTAGGAAAAATTATATCATTGTCTCTAATTGGACCTCTTTCTACTAATAAATCTCTTAATTTTGTGTCAATATTTTTCCAATTACCTGAATCATAAATATTTGAAGCAATATAATTCAACATGTCATTATTATTTTCATTTTTTTCTAGTTGAACATCATTATGGTGAACTTGTTCATTTGTGACATTTTCACCATTATTTTCATTTTCTTCTAAATTATTTTGAAGTCATTATCAAGATTTGTTGTATTGCAAAATTGAACATCATTGTTATCATGCAATTGTATCATTTCATTATCTTCTAACTCTTTTTGGTGAATTTCTTGCTCATTTGTGATGTTTTCATCTAAATTTTGTGTTATATTTTGTTTATTATTAGTAACAAATTTATCCATTGATCCTTTTTAAGACTCAATTAATTTTTCTTTTTTTTTTCTTTTTTTAAGTTTTTCATATCCAGATGCATATTTTCTAGTAGACATTTCTAATCAAACAATATATTTATAAAGACTAAAATAAAAAATAACTTTCAAGTGCAGAGCAAATGAGAAATAGAACACGATTTATATAAAAAGTATTATTGTAGTTTCCCGAACAATAATAAGCTTTTAGCAATCTCAACATACATAAATAAAGAACAAAGACTTATTCAATATATTACCATTAACTAAAATATATATATAAAAACACAAGATTAAAAAAGAAAATTAAGCATAAGCATAACAAAAATTTAAGCACAACCATAACACAAGACTTATTAATAAGACCCACCTCCAAAAAAACACAAAACAAATAGTATCTAATATCTATAACCAAAAAAAAAAACCATGAAGCTGAAGGCCCAAACTGAACAAACGTGAAACAGGCAGGAGGCAGGCCCAAGCTTTTTATCTTCACAAATACAACGAATAGAAAGGCTGAAACCTGAAAGCCAAGCGCCCAAACCCAAATAATGAAATAAATTATACCTTAACGCAGAAAACTCTCAAATCTCCAAACCTAGAGCAGAGGCGCAGAGGCGGAGCAGTTGAGAGAGGCGGAGAGCAGAGAGAAAGAATGAAAGTAGCAGAGGAACGGTAAAACTAAAAATTTTAGGTATTTGAGTTGTTTTATTTGTTTTGATTTGTGATTGTTTTGTGGTTAATCTCTTAGACCGGATTTGTAGTTTATCTTGTTGATTTTTGGTTTGTCTAGAGGATAATAATTTTATTTTTGGGCAATGATTTTGTTTAGAACCAATGTTTAACCGGATTTATCAAAATTTTTGTTTTTTGGTTAAAAGGATGGACCGGATATTTCTAATTCATCTTAAACTTTTTTTTTTCTTTTTTTTTGTCCCCCTACTACCCCTTTTTTTCTAAAATTTTGGGCCTCCTTTCCACTTGGGGACCTCAGGCAATTGCCTAATTCGCCTAAGGGTAGGGCTGTTAATAAACCTATAATTCACTGACTGTGCAATGTACCTTTTCTTTCATGTTGGAGCATTGATGAAGTTAAATGTTGTTTGAGCCCCACTGCATACTTGTAGGTAGCATCACTCAATTAGCCCATGCTCTCTTATGTCAGTTTGTTTTTGGAGTTGTTTGTCCTCATATCTTGTAATCAAAACAGTCATTTTGTCCATAATTTTGCTCAAACTAGGCAAGAACCTTATAGCTTAACTAATACCTCTTATTGTTTCCCACGAAGCTGCATAGGGTTCAAATCCCCTCTACCCCATTGTAACTATCAAATTACTTTGCTCAAACTAAATTTGAATTGTGTAAGTGATGCAGGAGCATCTACATGGCTGCTCATACATACAGCCTTGGCATAAAGTAGCAGCAATAGTCCTTAACTTCAAGCATGACGCAGCAGTACAAGCTGTTTATAGCAGCAATGCAGCTACAGCCAGTAAGTCAGTAGCTGATGATTTCTTCTATAGTGTAGTGTCTTGTAATTGTATCCTAATATGTGTAATCAGTGAAGTTTAATCTAGTTAGGAGCAATTAGTTATAAATATAGCAGCTGTCAGGTTAGATACAAGTGATTAGAACAGTTAGTAGCTTGTAACAAAATGTGTTACTTAGTAAACTAGTACCAGCTGGCATTTGGCCATGTGCTGAGTTAGTTAGAGGCTAGGGCAATTAATACTTGAGTCCATAGCTATAAATAGCCCGTTGTTGTACTTGTAACTCAATTTTGAATGCAATTACACAGATTAGCAAGCCTGGTGCTATTTTTAAGAGATCGATTTATCTTAAGAAGGTTTTGTCACACCTTGTTCCTTGTTCTAAGCAACTCTCATTTCCTATAATCAATTCTAAGCCTAAACAACAGCCTTTTAGAATCCCTGCGTCAGTAAGTACTTGATTGCCAATATAATAAGTTATGATGAGATGAAAATCAAGACTTACAAGTGATTGCTTATTGGAACATATTATTTTTCCTGCCGCAAGCGTATTTGATGTTTTTCTGTTGAGTGTGTTGAACTGTTATTTGATGGATGATGGATGATAACCAAGAGTTCTGCCTTTGTTATGGAGCTAATCTTGTTTGTATCTGAATGAAAAAATGGCTACTCAAATTTTTTATTTTTTTGATAGTTTCAGCAAGATTTGAAACCTTTAGTGTCTAGTCCATAACTTTGATCTTTACCATCAAGGCAAAACACTAATTGGTTTCTTTTGGGTATAAACTCTATTCACTTGTTCAAACAACGAGAGACTTTTATCAGTTGAGTTAATTGGAACCTACTAAAGCTATACATAGGTAGTTATCAACAATGTTGAAGTTTAATTAGCCACTTAAAATTTATACATTAACCTTCATGTTTACATTTAGAGACCGGAGTGCTTGCCCTTATTATCATATTTCTTTGAAATTTAATTTGAACATAACTGCTCTAATAAAGTGGCAGCCAACTAGCTATGCACAAGTACAGGAGGCAACGTGTGGGAAGAAGATATGAACATTACAGATTCTACCAGACCCATACAGCCATTAGGAGGTGTTTTCCTGGTTAATTTTTTTAATTATTTTGATTTTTTGCTTTCCCCCAAATGACATCTGCATTTTCAGTTAAATTCTCCCATTTTGCACTCATTTGCTATAGTTTCAGTTATGTCCCTATAAATTTAATTTTATCATTCAACTTTAAAATTAAGTCCCTTAATTATTGATTGCGTCAATTTTATCCCTTAACTTTCAAAATTAACCTTTTTTAGATAAACAATTTTATCCATAAAAATTTACTCTCTCTTTTTTCTTTTTCTATTTTTGAGAAGATCCATAAAAATTAACTTGATTAAGAAGAAAATTGAATTAATCTCCAAAAAAATCTTTTTCTTATATACAAATCAACTAATCTGTCAAAAAGTTCACAATATATTTCAATACGATGTGAAAGTGTTATACTGATATACACCTATTACAATTCGGTTCATTCGGTCCAATATGATCCACTCCAGCCATTCAGTCCACAAAGAAAAAAGAAAAATTAAGCCCTCAAAGAGTCAGAAACAAGAAAACTCTGTCGCATTATCAATTCCATTTCTTTCACAGACCCTTTGACCAAATACAGAAAACTGTGTCTCATTATCTTTTCTGATCTCATCCCATCTATGTGTCTCTAAAAATGTCCGAAATGAGAGAACCACTGGTTGTTCTCTAACACAGGAAGAACCATCTCCCACACGACATCGTACTCAACAAGATCTTGACAAGACTTCCCGTGAAATCAGTGATAAGATTCAGGTGCGTTTCCAAATCCTGGGACTCCTCAATCACCAACCCCTATTTCATCTCCACCCACCTTAATAATTTCAACAACAAAGATGATGATTATCATTCTTATCTCATACACATGCCAGCTTTTGACCGCACATTTGATAGGATTTCTGAGTTTCAAATCCCCATAGATATTAAGGGTGTCCAAATGGTGGGTTCATGCAATGGCTTATTGTGTCTCATGGATTCCGCTAATCATTTATATTTGTTGAACCCCAGCATTAGAAAATTCAAGAAGTTGCCTGTTTCTTGCTTAAAAAACTTACACTTTGATTTGCATATCATTCCGAGAACAATGACTACAAGGTTGTCAGGATTTCATCTTTTTCTATGGAGATTGAGGTGTATTCATTAAGTTCGGATTCATGGAGAAGGGTTGGAATTGAGTTCACAACCAAGGGTCTGTCCCCTTTTAGATATTCTCTTTCAATATCCCCATTGGTTAGTGGAGCTTTACACTAGATGGGAAATATCATAGAAGGAGAAGATAATCGCAGGGGTCATATCATTATCTCATTCGATGTCAATAGTGATAAATTTAGAAAGCTAGCACTGCCTCATGGTTCTATGGTTGTCAACGGTTTTTATATAGGTCTTGCATCATTCAAGGGGAAACTGGCTTTAATTACATGTGGACGTAGTTACACTCCATATGGGTGATGAGGGAGTATGGTGTGGCTGAGTCTTGGTATAAAATTCTTGTTCTACCATATGAAAAACTATCTTGTTGTGCTGCCTTTACCGAGTGTGGTTCACTTCTGGATTTTAGGGGCGACGGCCTCTTTCAAAATAAGTTTCTTTTAATTGACGTTGAAACACTACGGGAGAAGAAGGATCCTGATATCCAATATCCTTCATATGTAGCTACTTTCATGGAGAGCCTTGTTTTACTTGATGGAGCAAACTTGGTGTCTTACTAACAAATGGTTGCATAAAGTGAAGGTATGATTGTATTGCTAAAAGCTTAATTTCAACCCCAGGTTTACATTATCCTTTCGTGGCTCTAATATATATTAGTATTTGATATTTGTATGTGGTTGGTTGTTTTGTTATGCACATACGCAAATAATACTTGGCCACTGTAACCCTTCTTTGCTTGTGGGTTCCTCTGGTAGTGTTGCAAAGAGCTAGATTAGAGCTCTCCTATCTTCAATTTAAAAGAAGACATGTCATACCAAGTTGGAACAATCAATTATTAAGTTACTATAAATAAATAAATAAATATTTCTGCAAATTAGCTATGCCACTTGGCATAATATGAGACATATAAGGGTGTTCAGCATTTAACATTCTCTCAACATCTGCCTTTATATATTATATTAAAATTAGATTAGAGGCATAATGGTGTTAAGTATTCAAGCAAGATTGATGTTGGAGCTGTATTCTAGGCTAAAATATAAGGAAGATAGGGACTAACAGTAGCGGAAGATTGTCAACAGTGAGAGTACAATGAGATGTTCTGCACCATGACTTTTCGGAAAAGCTTGAGTTTGATCATATCGTAGTTTTTTTTTTTTTTTTTTCAATTTTTGTTTTGTTTTTGATATTGAAGGATTTTATATTTTTTTGATGCTAGATGATATGGATGATTTATTTTTGTGTTTTTTTAATCACGTACCTTGTTTTGGAGAGGTACCACTAAGATTGTATCCAAATTTCCTTGAGATAGTTTGGTTAAGATTATTGGCTTCTTATTTCGTTGCATTGGCTTCTTCATCATTGGCAAAGATTTTTAGGAGCAGAGAAGAGTTGGGGGTGCTAGAGTTAGTGTCTTCCTTTTCTTAACTGCTGGATTCGGTGAATGTGTATCTTGTAGGAAATGATGAAATGGTTTGGAATTTAATGAAGTACAGCAATTTTGATGTCCAATCTTATTGTAGGGATTTGAAAGAACCTATTGGAGCTATGTTTTCAAGGAGCTTAAAGAAATAACTGCACTTTTGATGGTGTTGAGAAGCTGAAGTTTTTTTTTTTTTTTTGGTCAAAGGCTCTTCGATAGGATGTCTGCTCTAGGCTGCCTGCTTCACACCTCTCTCTCTCTCTCTCTCCCCCCTTCTTTCTTGAACTTTCCGGATGCTATAAATTTTTCTTTCTTAAAGGTTCTTCTCTATATCTCCAGGGCACTAAACTTGTACTCAATGTTCTATAAATAATAACCAAAGGTTTTGATGCATCCTCTCTCTCTCTCTCTCTCTCTCTCTCTCTCTCTCTCTCTCTCTCTCCTCTTTTTGCTCTGTTACAGTTGACCGATATGGTTTATGGGTATTGCTCAAAGTTTTACCTCATCAAACCTCTTTTAATATTTACAACAAACCTACTTCTTATTTGTTGAAGCAGCCCATATAATTTGTGCCTTAACTTCTAATTAACCCCTTAAACCACCCTATCTTAAAACCTTTGTGTTGCTTTCTTGAAAATTTCTGTGACTTGTTTCCATACAATTTGTTAGGCTTCTTTCCTATAAACTCTGCTATTATGTTCAAAATACAAGCTCTAAGCCCTTCTACAATTCCAAGCCCTTAACTGTTGGATGTGTATCTTGTAGGAAAGGATGAAATGGTTTGGAATTTAATGAAATAAAAGAAGTTTGTAGGGATTCCAGAGCACCTATTGGAGCTATGTTTGAGTGGAAGCCAAATGTTTCCTTTAAAGTTTTCTTGTGCAAGACTTCAGCTTTTGTAAAAATTTTGATAGAAAAGAATATCCTCAAAAGA
Source organism: Notholithocarpus densiflorus (assembly GCA_030021035.2). Lineage (NCBI taxonomy): Eukaryota > Viridiplantae > Streptophyta > Magnoliopsida > Fagales > Fagaceae > Notholithocarpus > Notholithocarpus densiflorus. The sequence goes on along the minus strand of JARYZH020000090.1, from coordinate 798,037 downwards.
AATTTTTATTATGGACTGGTTTTTGTCCAAGGGCAGCGGAGAGAAAATGTTAATAAGCTGTCACTGCAGTGTTTAGTTGCACTTTAGTTATGGCTGCAAATGTTTCCTTGTTTTAGGTTTATGAGTTGCTGCCTAAGTAGTTTATTGAGATATTAGGGTGGTGAGAAGGAAGGTGCAGGAGCCACAACAATAATGGGATTTGGAATGATTATATCACTTTACCTAAAATGGTGTATTTGGTGAAAGAGAAACTGCACTTTTGGGGGTGCTGAGAATAACTGATTAATTTTAGGGTAAACCATATGTTTGGTCCCTAACCTTTTCGCCATATATCAATTTGGTTCCCTAACATTTCAAATATGTCAATTTCATCCCTAACCTTATGGTGTTGTGTCAAAATGGTCCATGTCGTTAAGTAAAATGAAAAATACTAACGTGGCTAATGTCTCGAATAAAAAATTATTTTTCATGCCATCTAGAACGACATATGGACTTAAAAAAATAAAATAAAATAAAAAATCCACGTCTACATAGTACTTTCAATCTCATTTTTCTTCTCTTTTACACTTTTCTCTTTGCACTTTCTTTGGAAACAAACATGTGCAAAAAGAAACTCAACCAAAATTAAAGCCCCAGCCACCGAGAAAACATCTCAATTTCTTGGCATTTATACAGAAGCCAAACAAACTAGAAGCACTAACACTTCTCTTTGCATTCTCGATTGTGTGAAACCTCGCCAGAGAGGAGAGATGTTGTTACCTTCACCGGGGAGAAGTTGAATCGCCTCCTAAACTGCTAGCTCCAAAGACAACGGAGCCTCCAAGCTCCTCAACGCCTTTCGGCTCTATGACCCTATTTAGAAGGGCCTCATCTCCATCGACGAGATCCACCTCGTCTCAACCGCCTTAGCATGAAGTGCTCCCTCGACTCAAGATCTGCTATGTTGACTCTGACGATAACGAAAATCCTTTCTCATGGAAAATTGAAAAAGTGTTTATCCTTTTATATTCTCATCTAATATGAATGATGAAATATCTACTGTAGCGGGCAATGTGTTCAAACTCTAGACGGCAAAGCTTCTTTTTTTTTGATGAACTTTTTTTTTTTTTTTTTCATAAAGATTGAATTATACTGGTATATTATAGTGTATTTTACTATTAGGGACTATACTCTTACTTTGGAAAAAAAAATCAAATCAAATGGCCTGTTTTGGGTTCTTGGCTTTTATTTGGATGTCAAGAAAATAAGATTTTTTCTTGGTGATTGGAGTTTAATTTTTTTTTTTTTTTTTTTTTAAGTTAAAGACACGTGATAGTCCACATGGCAACCTAGGTGACATTAGAATAATTTTATTTATTGAACCGTTAGCCATATGTCGGCGTTTTCGTTTAACGCGGCGTAGGATCGTTTTTGATCTGACCTTTAAAGGATTCTGATTAAATTAGTAGCGTTTAAATGTTATGGAGGCTAAATTGACATATGGTGTGTAAAGATTAGAGACGAGCATGTAGTTTTACTCTTAATTTTATTCTTCTTCTTTTGTAGGGGTCCAAGGCTTTATAGGATGTCTGTATGCAAAAAAAAAAAAAAAAAAAAAAAGTTTTGATGCATCCTCACGCTGTCTTCTTTTTCACTTTTACAGAGGCTCTCTTCACCTATGGGTCAATTTTTTTTGCTTAGGATAATTTGACACAACATTTGAATGCTGAGTTGAGCACGCCAGAAGGTGCCAACTAATTAAGCTACAAGGCTCTAGGAGTACAAAAATTTACTTACAACAAAGTGGCTGAATTTAAATTGTACTTTGGCCTATTATAAATATAGGATTTTGCAAAATACAAGTAGGCAGTAAATACAACTGCACTAAGTCCAGCAAGTAGCCAATAAAAATAGTCAAGATGTGCCCGATTAAGATTATCAGCAAACCAGCTATCTTTGCCATCCCCACCAGTCACCTCCTCAATGATAGAGACGAGAAAGCTGCTTAAAAAATTCCCGACCCCAAAAATACTGAGATAGAGGGCGAGACCCACACTTCTTAATTCAATTGGGACCTGATCATAGAAGAATTCTTGTAGCCCAACCACGGTGAAAACTTCAGCAATTCCTGACAAAATATATTGAGGAAGAAGCCACCACACACTCATTGGAATAGTCACATCTGGCATATCAACCAACCCATATTCTTTAGCAGTTTTGAGCCTTTTTATTTCAACTAGAGCTGCAACTACCATGCAAATGACAGATAAAAGCATCCCAGTTCCAATTCTCTGTAGCATTGTGATTCCAAAAGGTTTAGTGGTGATAGCTCTTGCTATAGGAACAAAAATGCGATCATATACAGGAATGAAAAGAACAATGGCCAGGCTGATAAAGAATTGTAGTGAAGCTGCTGGTATCTCAAAGCCAGGAAAAATTGTTCTATCAAGGGTAGCCCCTTGCTTTGTAAAGAAAGTTGAGGTTTGTGCAAACACAATAGCATAACCTAAGCTTGTAACCCAAATTGGAACAAGCCTAAGAACTGCCTTTGCTTCTTCAACCTCACTGACAGTACATACCTTGCATTGCAATGCTTTGTTAAGGAACCTGTCACATTAGTGTATCCAAATCATTATGTAAAAGGAGATTAGATCTAAAAATGGAATTAAAATTTGTTTTAGTTAAGTAATCCAAAATTGTTTGAACTGAACGAAGAGCAAGACTTGTTCATTAGTTGGGAAAAATGTGGTATGAATGTTTTTTTTTATTAGTAATATAATCAAAGTTCTGGTAGTGTTCTAGAAAACTGTATATAAGTCCCAAGCTAATTCAATGGAGCATAGGTAAAATAAATGGTATAAGTAGCAAACTATCTCTGGCAAACTGGTCAAGTTGATTGGGTTAAAGTTCGACGTTGTCGGGTTTAGGTAAGATTGGGCTCAAGTCAACAATGGGTTGCACTAAATGGATTGCAAAACTTATAACCCTTATCCATTCTTTTAGGGTCAAGTCAATCTAGTTTGACCTATTTTTTTCACATGCAAATAATAATAACAATAATAATAATAATAAGTAAAAATGAAATCTGATCAAATTGTCATTGTCTTCTTCTTCTTTTCAATAGAAATAAGTAAACAAATAACGAAAAGACTCATAAGTAAAAATTAAAATAATACACAAAATTTTAAGTTTATATAGTTCTAAGGTTCACTAAACTGAAGTCTTCAAGGCTCCACTATGTTTAGAAAGAATCTATAAGTCTCCCTGACAAGAAAACAACTTAAACAGAAAGGAAGTAAAGAAAAAATAACAAGAAGTGAAGGTACAAGAACATTTATACACAAGATCAAAAGTTTTTCCTTTGAAAATAAAAAAGAGTTGACGCATGTAACTTGCAGGTTGACCCGGATAGGCATTCAGCCGATCAGATTTGGGTCAACCCATTTTTTTACGGGCACAAATGCCTTACTTATACTCATATCTTTTTCTTTTAGGTTCGCATAGCGTATTAAATCCAAATCCAATTTTATTATGTCTAGTTGAAACCTACAAATAAGCTTTTGATTAAATCTGTTTATTATATGTTATATTAAGGTTTTAATTGTCTCCTCCGAGTATTATCTGTTCAACAATTTAACTTCCTGAACCCTTTTATATCATATTTAGATATAAAGTTTCTATTTTATATTTTTTGGGACAAGAATACCATATTAAAGAGGTAGTAAGTCTTTAAAATAAAACTGAATATTGCCCTTACTTGAATTGTTCAAAGTTATGTTGTGGCAAGGTTCTGCAAGCTTCCTCTTCAATAGCTATTTCTGATGGTTTAGCCCGCCGATTCTTAATTGCGGTAACAAACACCCGACCAATTCTCACAAAAGGGCTTTTCACCTCTTTGATACTATATCGATAAGTTCTAGTACCAAGCAAGAAGAGACCTAAGGCAATGACCATCACAACACAGGGGATTCCAAATCCTAGACCCCAACTAAGGTTTTCTTGTACATAGCTTATGATCAACGTTGCCACAGAAGAACCTGAACAAAGTCCAAAATACCACCAATTGAAGAATGAGCTTTTGGCTCGGCATTCTACCGGATCTTCTACATCAAATTGGTCGGCTCCAAAAGCTTGAATGCAAGGCTTGTGTCCACCTTGCGCAACTGCTACTAGATAAAGAGAGATGAAGAATAAATTCACTTGGAGCTCAGAAGAACCTAATGTAACTTTGTTCATTCCAATGTTATTAGAAGTACTAATAGACGTAAGCATAGCTGACAAAGTCAGCAAGCCTAATCCGTGTAAAAAACAAACGCCGAAGTTTAAAATATAAAGCTGAAACATTAACGTTTGGTTTGGGAAGATTTGGTTCTGAAAGCCGATGCTCTCTTGTCATAAAACCGTGTGTTGTTTTAGAGGCCTTTTGTTTCCATGAAAATGTACTAATAATCTCTAGCAGAATTCTTATATGCAAAGTCTTTTGAGGGAGAAGATAAGTCAATTTAAGACCAGGACAATAATGGTTGCCTGAGGGTTAAGCTACAGGAGTTATTTGGAAAACAAGTGCCTATGCACTTGTGCTGTTATGAGATCTTTGCAACTTGCTAGTTTTTCTGCTATGAAATTGATATTTGACTTTTCTCCCACTTTTGGCAAGTGATGCTTAAATGGAATTTAGGGGCAGAGAGAGAGAGAGACACGCACCAGAATGTATATGCAAGAAGCAATAATAATGGTGCGGTAGCGCCCCAGATAAGAATCAGCTACGAATGCTCCTAAAAGCGGAAACAACGACGCCATACCCAACCAAGTGTTGACGTTCTCGGCCGCAGTGGCCGTTGACTGCCCCAGCTGCTCAGACAAGAACATGATCAGGTTGCAGCTAATCCCATAATATGCAAATCTCTCAGCCACTTCCACACCTAATATAAACCATCATATTCATACATAAATACCATTTTTATGCCCAAAAACACAAACGGGTCATTTAAGATTTTTCACTTTTTTGAATTGATTTAGGTGAAACTTAATTTCTTACCTATCATGAAACATGCGGACCTCCAACCTCCGGAGTTGGATCTGAGGACTCGCCGGCCTTTGTAGTCAACGGCATTTGTAGCAGTGTCTAATAGCAGTGGCGTTTCAATAGACATTTCTTGAAATTTGAGAGTTATTGAAACTTTGACTTGAAACAGAGAGAGCCAGAAGTGTGGCTTCTCTACTCTTCTTGCTTCAACAATAATTCCACATTTTCATGTAGGTGGTAATTGGTTTGTCGCTTTGTTGTACAGTAAAAGTAGTAAAAATAAAAATAAACAATTGCTTTTGCGTGTGCGTTTGCGTTTGCGTTTGCGTACTGCTTTCTTTTTGTGTCTGCGTTTGCAATTCCTTCTGTGCTGTACACTGTTTATAAGACCCACAAATATAGAATCGGCAAATGTAACTTTATCTTAGTATTTACATTTTTAAAAATGATTTTACTATAAAATCTGGCAAATGTAACTTTATCTTAATATTTACATTTTTTTAAATTATTTTACTATAATATTTTCAGCAATAAATTTTTAATTTTCAACAATAAGTGATATCTAAACAAACTCTAAGTATTTTCTATTTTGGCTGAATGATTGTTTTAAATATATTTAGAGCATTCAACCTTTGATTGGATACCACTTAAAAATGAAAATTATTTCATTTCAGCTTATTTTTGCTACTATTTATAGGTGGTACTTTTTGGTATTATTTATATATCTCATTGTACTATTTCAACTAACTTTGATCTTTATTTACAATACTTTCAGTAATAAGTTTTCAACTTCAACAAAATAAGCACTATTCAAACAAACCCTCAATATAAAGCATCTAAAAAATTTAGTTTTTAACAACTCAAAACAGTACTTTATACAGCAAAGCAACTAAACTTAAATGAAAATTATTTCACTGTTCAGCTTATTTTTGCTGAATACCAATGAAAAATGAAAATTATTTCACACTTATTTTTACTATTATTCATAACCCCACTGCACTTTTTGATACTATTTATAAATCTACTATACTATTTCAACTAACAAAATAATCGGTATCCAATTGGGATGCTAGAAGCATAATTTTAAAAACGGACTGGCCGGTTTAACCGAAAACCGGCCATTAATCCGGTCCCGTTATGACAAATAACCGAAAAAGAGCTAAAAACCGAAAATAATCAAAAACCAGTCTGTTCAATCGTAAAAACTAGAAACCGGTACGATTGAACTGGTTATTGGAATGTTTGATGATAGATCAAAACACTCTCGTTTTAAACAACAACTACAACAAAAAGAGGGAAAAAAAAAAAAGAATATGAAATATAGGTAAAAAAAATTTAGAACCATGATGTGTTTTACAAAGAGAGTGTGATCCTTCATTATATTTCTTGAGGTGGATATCCTTTAGCTTCTTCAACTTCTTTAGCTTACTGATTTTTTATCTTGAGTTTTGCTGCAACGAGAGAGACTGAGAGATAAACTTAAGAGTGGCTGTGGAGCATAGAAGAAGCAGTTTTGGCTTTGGAGACTTCGGAGTTCGGATCGGACTTAAGAATAAAAGGAGAAAATTGAAGTCTAAATTAGTGGAGTTAAGTGAGGTAGGTGTGATATTTAATGGGGAGAGTGTATTTATTAATTAATTTTTTTTCTTTGTACTTCCTAGACCTAAATACCCACGTTATTTTACAGCTCATTTAGTGGGGTTATTTGCATGCTAATCCTAGATAACCACAACGCTACGACACCTGATTTAAACCAAAAACAAAAAAAACAAAAAAAAACAAAAACAAAAAAAAACAAAAAAAAACAGTGGAACAAATTATATAAGTACCAAATATATAAATATAATAATAAACCAACCTTACTACAACTTTGTTATTATCTATTGTTAATTTAATACTTTTTTTATTAGAGTTTTTTTTTTTTTTTTGAAATTATACTTTTTTTATTAGAGTTAATTTGATATTTAATAGATATAACTTCTTATATATAAGTTGTAGATTAATTTTCTAAATACAGTACAAGAAAACTAAATTCATATATATATATATAAATATATATATTTTAAAACTAAATATTATTAGTCATAAAGTTATTAATTTTTATAATTGTAAAATTATAAAATAAATATTTATGACGTTACCAGTCAAACCATCGGTTTGACTCTGGTCGAACTAAAAAACCGATAACCAATTCATTTTTCAGTTCTTTAACCATACCGGTTTTTAAAACCATGGCTAGAAATGCTAATGACCCCAGAGAAGCACACTTGAGTCAATTGAATAATGACCCAGATTTAAAAATAAAATAAAATAAAATAACACATTCTTTACCTCTTTTTACGTTGTGCGAAACATAACACCACACAAACAATTCATAGTCATTTAGACAGGTCATGGAACTTTATTCATTGTGTTTAGAGGTCTGCTTTGTGGATTTTAATTCTCATGTCAAGGGTCCGATTCCAGCAGATAAAAAGGTGCTTGTGTGTCCTAGTAAAAAATGTTCATTTTGAGCTCTAGCCGATACTGCCACACAGGTTTGTATAGCAGATCCCCCAGCTATTCATGTGTTCCTTTTATTTGATTCATCAAAGTATTGAATTAATTTTGTTGTTCATAGCTATTACTATTATCTGTAGCTTGGTATCACTAATCAGTTCACAATGCACAACCGAGTGACCTAAAGGCGTTTGATCTAAGCCAACTTATTTGTAGAAGTCACTTTTTGTCTCATCTTTAATCAAATAAGCTGGGTTAGTCCACAATGTAATGCAATTTATTAGATTGTTTCTTAAAGCGTGGCAACATAGTTGTACTTGTACACTGATGAATTATCACTAGTCTTTAAGAAAAATGAAATTGAATCTATATGGATAATGGCTTTGTTATTTGCCTTCAGAATTTAGATAGTAATATTTTTCCTTTCTGGGGCGGGGGAGCATAAAAATTCATGTGATTTGCCCTAGATCACAGATATTATCTTGAATTTTGAAGTGTGATACATTATCTTCCCATTGTACAAATTAAAATGAAAAATATTAATTAGTGAAGGAAAAACCGAACACCACATTATCACCTTCCAATTCATCACCTATCACAACTATGATTTGGGCACTTTCTCCTTAGTTGACTGATGGTCATTAGCAGAGTCCATTTTGCTGGTGTAGAATTATTCTATTAAACACAACTATTTGATGTTCAAAATGTTTGAAATGCCATGTTAAAGTGGTGCTACTTTGTTCGGGTTTATTAAGTTATATTCCCTATAATAAACCGCTCTAATTCAAGTTATTCTGCTTTTTAAAAAATTGCTTTTGAACCAAATCAAAGACCAAAAAAAAAACTACAATTTTGGTCTTATTTGTGTCAGTTTTGTCATTCAACCTTAGAATCAAGGTACTTCAACTAGTAATTGTCTCTTAACTTTCAAAATTAAATCAATTTATTTTTCATTTTTCAATAAAACAATTTTATCATTATAAATTGACTTGATTAGGAACAAAAAATTGATACATGAATGAGATTGACACACTAATAAAATGTATTTTTAGTAAGCTTATCAAAACTATTTCTTCGGTATGACTCAACTAATTTGTCAAAAAACTTATAAATATATTTCAACAGTATCAAAGTTTTATAAATATACTAGTAGTAGTCTAGTGCGTTAAGGTTTTGGTCCAATTCGGTCCACTTCATTTCATTGGATCTCTATTTCGGTACATACAGTCCACTTCAATCCATACAGTCCAATTCGGTTCGTTTGGTCCATTTCTGTCCAATTCAGATAATTCAGTCTAATCTGGTCCATTCGGAACTTTTGGTCCATATCGGTCCAATTCAGTCTATCCGGTCAACTTTGGTCCATTTCGGTCCAATTCAGTCCATTCAATCCAATTCAGTCTACTTCGGTCTATTTGGTGCACTTACTTAAGAATGGGAAAAGACAAGTTAAGGTTGAAAGCAAGGTTTTAAAAACTAGAACCGTCAAAGAACCAATCTGATTCTTAGTTTTTATCTGTTGAACCACCGGTTTTTCCAATTTTTATCTGATCGGATTAGGGTCTAGTTCCTAGTTGAACCGGCTGATACAATTCGATTTTTAAAACCATGGTTGAGAATGCCTATTTTAAATCCAAATTTATTTAAAAACTACTTTAAGTAGCAGTTTTTACTATATAATTGCAAGTGGGAATCTTGAAAGATATGTTACCACTTTGGTGGTTTTGTTATTTAAAGGTAAAATAGATTTTGAGTTGATGCTAATGTGGCTGTTTCCTTTCAAATCCTAGAACACAGGTTGGATAAGAATAAAAGAGCCCCATAATTATTAAAAAAAATTGCTAGTAATATATCAACAAAACATAAAATCAAATAAAATAGAATTTAAATAAAATAAAAAACGTAAATACTATTGTACCTATCAAAATATTATCAACCAAATATAAAATCAAATATGATAGAACTAAAATAAAATTATTGATAAAAACAATTAAGTCGTTGAAATTTTATAAAACCAAAAAACAATGAAGTTGATATGAACATAGGTTGTATGTTTTGATAAAACATTAACAGTAGTTTTTATTTATTTTTAAACACAAATAGTAGTTGATAAGAACAAATAAGCTATTTGTTCTTTATCTAAAAAATTGCAATTTGGTGCATCAATTTTACGCAATCACAACTTCTAGGAGCCCAACTTTTATTTTATAGTATATGATTTCAATTTTTTTATTTTAAGGATATTCCAATGATGCATAAAGTTGCACTTACATCTGTAGAAAACTCTTGTTGAAGTCCAAAAAATCACAATGTTGTACCAAGGCCCAAAACAACGCAAATGATAGAAATCCAGGAAAGTAAAACATTTGGACTTCCAATAAATAAAAAAAAGGAGGAGAGGTCCAAACCCATTAAGGGTCCTTTAGGAAGGACCCAAATCCATGAATAGGCAAGTTTCGGACCTCATGAAACAAAGGAAAGAAAAAGCCCAGCCTAGCCCTCAAAGGTCAAAAAAATCGCTAAAGAGCCCGAGAAAATAATTGGGCCAGGATACCTTGGGATTCCCAAGAGCCTGGGATCCTCGGGACATGTAGCAAAGCCAGGTTGGGATTAAGATAGTTCAAGGGGGCATGCCAAGAAACACAAGGAACCAGAACAGATAGGTCCCTATCAGCCACCCAATGATGCAAAAAAGGGATCAGAAGGCTTGGGAACCAACAACTCATAAGTAAGGGTCTGGTACCTTGAGGAACCCAGGAAGAAGAACCATGAAGAAAAGTGGCTGGGGATCTTTCAACTTGGCAGAAAGGAATCAGCTCACTTGGGAAAAATGACAAAAGGGAAAGTAGCCAAAAGGTGAGTCTGAAAAAGTGGAATCTAGAAGTCTTGGAGAAGGAAAAAACAAAAAGTCAGCCTTCTAGGATCCCCCAGAATGGAAAAGTTAGCAAGAGGCTTTTTGAAGAAGGAACCTCAAAAGAAGAAAATAATGAAGAATGAGGAAGGGACCAGCCACCAATGTTGTTGACACAACATTGGTTTTGGTACCTAAGGGAGCAAATGGAGGGAATCAGTGGTACCCCAGAAACTCTAGGAGGGCACTATAAAGGGGGAAGTAGCCAACAGTGAAAGACATTCAGCAACAGTGAATTGGAGTAAAAATACTTGAGAAAACTCTGTCAGAATTCAAAAAAGAGAGAAAAGAGAGGGAAAACAGCGCCCGGGATCCTCAAACAGCCACTAAAGAACACACTTGGATTCAAGGGAATTCAAATTTCACAAGTCTTAGAGGCCTAAAGAGCCATCCAAGTCTGTGATTTTTGAACTTATTTGAACCTTGTAACACATCCTAGTGAGCATGATGTATCACAAAAATTTTAAAAATAATGAAGTATTTCACATTATTTTAAGGACCCCTGACGTCTTTTACTTTATTTTCTTTTTCTTCCTTATTTCGTTCTTTACTGTTCCTTGCTGTTCAATACGTATATGCTTGTTGTATGTTAGTATGTATGTGTTGTAGGATCCGCACTTTGTGCACCACTTGGTTCGTTGAATTTACCAATTAAAAAAAAGGTTTATTGGCTGCCCTAGTAGGTTGTTAAGATATTAAGATGGTGGGAAGTAAGGTGCAGAAGGCACAACAATAATGGGATTTGGAATGGTTATACCACTTTGCCTAAATGGTGTATTTTGTGAAAAGAAAAAACTGCAGTTTTGAGGCTGTTGAGAACAGCTGAACGTTTAGAAGGTTCTTATCTATGTCTCTAGGGCACTAAAGTTTTAGTTAATAACAAAAGGTTTTGATGCATCCTCACTCTCTCTCTTCTTCTTGCACTTTTACTTTTGACGGATATGGTTCATAGGTATTGCTCAAAGCTTCTGAAAAGCTACCTCTTTTAAGATTTAAAACAAACCAATGTCTTATTTGTTGAAGCACCCCATATAATTTTTGCCTTCACTGCTAATTAACCCCTTGAACCACCCTATCTTAAATCCTTTGTTGCTTTCCTGAAAATAGCTGTGATTTGTTTCTGCACAATTTGTTAGACTTCTTTGCTATGTACCCTGCTATTATGTTCAAAATACAATCTCTAAACCCTTTTACAATTACAAACTCTTAACTTATTATTTATCCTATCTTTAGAAATCAATTAAGAAATTGTAGGAAATTTCCTTTGTTCCTGTGCAATCTTCTTCAACTGAAACATCTGGTCTCCAATATTTTCATCAAACATACAGCCACTTCACTTAAAACTTTGGAAATTTTTACTCAGCATTTTGCTACGAATGAAACTATAATAATTAGCCCTAAACAGGTTACTCAGTTACAGCCCTAACAAAGTTTTAATGCACTGACTGTGCAATCTAGCTTTTCTTTCATGTTAAGTTAAATTTTATTTGAGTCCCAATGCATACTTGTAGGCAGCATCACTTAAATAGCCCATGCTCTGCTATGTCAGTTTGTTATTTGAGTTGTTTGACCTTATTATATATTGTATGAGAACAGTCGTTTTGTCTGTTAATTTAATCAAAATTTGAATTGTGTAAGCACTTGATTTCAATTGAACAAGTTCTGCCAAAATGAAAATCAAGACTTACAAGTGATTGCTTATTGGGTTACTCTTAACCTAAGCTTCTTGGAGCAGTTTTTATTCCTGCCCCAAGTGTATTTGATGCTTATCTGCTGAGTGTGGTGCACTGTTGTTTGACGGATGATGACCTAGAGTCTTGCCTTGTTATGGTCTTTTAGCTGAAATAAAAATGGCTTCTTAGAATTTTGAAATTTTATAGTGAAACTAACCTAGTGGTCAAAAGAGGTGGGTGAGTCTGTTTGGTCTAGCTGCTCTTATTGATGATCTTATGAAGTGATCATCAGTAACATGAAAAAGTGGTTTTTTTTAATATGTATACTAATATTAAGATGCCTAACTTCTATACTCTTGTGAAGTAATCTATAGTTGGTTGTTGATTTAGAAGATTAATTAGCCACTCAAAATTAATACATTAACCTTTAGAGACCCTAGTTCTTGTGTAACATGCCCTAAAAAAATTAGAATATAAGTGCTCCTATGAAGTGGAAGGTAATTAACTATGCACAATTAGAGGCAACCTATGCGAAGAAGATATGAACATTACAGATTCTGCCGGATCCATACAGTCACTGATGTTTGCTTCATAAGTTTAGCATAACTGTGATCGAAGTTTGGCAGAGTGGTTATGATTTTTTTCACCATCATTTTGTATTAACAAACCTATGCGTCATATTATCTCTATTTGATGTGTTTTTAATGATTCTGAAATTGAAACCAGCATTTGAACAATAAAATACATGGATAGATAATAGATTTTAGCAGAACAAGAAGAACTTTTTACCGTCTTAGCTTTATTTTTTTCGGATAGTTAATTTGCAACTCATGTGCTTCACATTAGATTGAACTTGCGACCTCAACCTCCATTCATCACTTACAAGGGGGAGGAAATGTCATTTGGTCCAAGGATGATTAACCTTTGTTTTAAAACCCTGACCGGACTAGTGTGCCCAACCAGGTTAACTGGGAACCAGCCCTTAGACTTTTAAAACCTAAAAAACTAGTTTTGGAAAAAAAAATTGTAACCTATACAAGTCACGTTTGAACTTCTTGGTTTAGAAAACAGTGGCCAGTTCTAGCAGTTTTAGCGGGTTGCAGAACAAGAAGTAATCAAATTTACCCAACAGAGACAAATTGAAAGCCCAAAGCTCACCTGCCACCCCACAATGCAAAAATTAGTGATAAATGCCCTCCCTATCAGATTTGCACATAATACACCAATCTGAAATGACAAAACCCCTCTTGCAAATTATTGTGAATGTTATGTTCTTTGATTATTGTATACAGTATACTTGTTCAATGTTTTGTTTTTTATTGGGTTTTTATAAACTTTACTGTTTTGCTGAATTTCTGTCATGATCTTTTTTAGTGTTAGATCAATTTGGAATAATACACTTTTTATTTGAAAATTGTTATTGTTCTTATTTTAATCTTATAGAATAAAATGGAAATGGAAACTGGCTCTACTCCATCAAATGAAGCTGATTCCAATACTATTTCTTTTTTATTTGCCTATATAGTTGAGAAATTACATTGGAAAAATATCTAAATTCATTTAGTTTTTTTTTAATTAATTTTGCTATTCTTACGAAATTAATCTATATATTTATATAATTCATTATGGTTTGACATTCAGTGGAATTTTAGTCCAACCTTAAAACCATAAATCTCTTTAATATTCAGTTCTTTTTAATTGTATGGTTTTGAAACCATGGATTAAGTTGAGTTGTTTGAGTCTTGGCAGGGTAAGTTTGGGCGACATCGTAACATAGATTTTTGGAGACTAGTGTCTCATTTTTTGATATGGTGCATTTGGCGTGAAAGGAATGCTAGAGGTTTTGAGGGATGTGAACGTTCTATGCTAGAGATTAAGTTTTTTTTCTTGCACACTCTCTTTGGTTGGAGTGTAGTCTTTTCTCATTTTTCTTGTTCTTCCCTTCTTGTATTACTTGATCGTTGTAATTTTGGTTGCTGATTTGTGCCCCCATAGTACATCCCCAATGTACTCGATTTGGCTCTTTTATTAATAATATTTTTAAGTTATCTATCAAGAAAAAAAAAAAAAAAACATGGATTAACCTGATTCTTTATCTCCATTGTGTTTTGGTAGAATAATTGGTGGAGAGGCGCAAAAAGGAAGAAAGAGAGAGAGGACTGTAATGTTAACTATCTAGTTTCTGGGAGGCAACTGACAATATGAAGGTTATGGTGATTTCCGTTCACATTTAATAGTGTTTTCTTTACGAGGCAAATCTTGATCTGCTTCATTATCCAAAAGAAGGTGAATTTGGGTAAAGAATGAGAGGGGGGCGATGACAGGCATTTTGGGTTGAAAGGTGAATTGTCACCTATATCTTAGGTTGTATTATCAATAATATTTAGGTTCTTCACCTAAATATTATTCAAGATTTTAGTGTACATTGGCAACGTGCCTTTTTTTATTAATAAATATTGTTATTTATCCAAAAGAAAATGTTATTCAAGATTTTATTGAGGGTGGTTGTTTATATTTTGGGGCTGTTCTAAAGTAGTGGTTTGGAAGATGCTCTGTGTGTGTGTGTATAGAAAGGCAATATTACTCTTATCAAGAGCACTCTTTTAAACTTGCCGACCTTACCTGTTCATATGGCAAATGTGAACTAAATGAAGTGTGTTGCAGTAAAGGAATGATAGAATAAATGAATACAGAGTGAGGGGGGAGGATGCACCAGAAATTTAGGAAGTTAAAAATGAATTCAATCTTATTCAAATACCTCAATCTATAGTACATTGATATGTATTTATACTTGTGTCTATATGTGAATTGAAGACTATCTAATCTTTATAGCTCTACAATTTGTTGTAAGAATACATATCATATCAGTAAGTACTACATACTTCAAACTAACTCTAACAATTGTAACTAACACTACTATACCGAAAGGAAACTGTCTTCAAAGTGATAGTCGTTTAGCATTATATCATTGGGAGGTGACGATCAGTCGCGTTGTACTAAATTGGCTCCTTGCTTGACAAGAACTACCTATTGAGATTGAGTGAGATGTCATTTGCTTGCATAATAACTCGCATGATCTTAAGCAACATTTCGTATTGTCTCAATAGAAAAATAGGATTGAGAAGTTGAAGAATTCTCTTATGGTGGTGTAGGTGACAAGTACAAAGTTTTTTAGTTTAAATTCATTAAGGATCCATTGTAAAACTCCTCTTTACATCCACCAATAGAATAGTGTATTTTCAAATTAATGAATATGGGCTAATGCTCACAATCACATCCTTGTTAATAATCCCAAACTAATAGTTCAATTGAAGAGCCGTTGAACTAGGATGCCACCAGAGGTGTTGCTAGGCCAAGAACGATGGCATTATGGTGGGTTTAAGGCAGGTATTGACATATTTACAATATATGCATCGTGTGAAAAGGTTGGTTGTAGAGGAGAATAATCTTAGGGACCATTTGGATTGAGGGGGAAGGGAGGGGAAGTGGAGGGGAGTAGAGTAGAATTAGCTGAAAATAGGCTAATTTAGGCAAATTCTATTCTACTCCCCCTCTCTCCCCTCAAACCAAAAAGATAGTGTCATTCAATGATTTAATAACCATGGCATTGAGCCGCTTAAGATGATTCTTGAAGAGTTTGCTCAATAAAATTGATTTCTTTGGTAACATAGATACCAAAGTTTACCATGTTACGAGGAAGCCAACTTGTTAGCAATTCATTTGGCATACAAATGATTTAAATTGTATAATCTTCGTATTTAGGCTGCTCCATCCTACGCGTTCTAACTATTTCACATTTAGGTAATATTAGTTGCAGCCCCACGCGTTGTGCGTGATAATTTTTTAGACAAAATACTATTTTAGTCCCTAAACTTTGTAGAGAGTTTTATTTATTTATTTATTTATTTATTATTACATTAGTTTTATTATATTTTTCATGATCTCATCTATAACATTTTTTTTACCGTTATCTGGTTGATGATTTGCATAGCAATGGCATTAAGCACCCGTTTGGGTACTGATGAATTTCCCAGCATCCAGCGTTTTTTTTTTTTTTTTTGAGAAGTGTTCTGTGGCTGTGATTTGTTTTCAAGTAGGTCCTGTGCACTGTTCACGAGACCCACAAACCTCTTTTTTCAACAAAACTTTCATTAAAAATGGGTTTCACGACATTATTCATACATTTTAAAATTATTTTGCTACAGTGTTTTCAGTTTTCAGCAAAATAAATGGTATCCAAACACACCCTAAATGAGAGTTAGATTTTTAAAAGTCATAATGTATGAAGATTTTATATATATTTATGTGTGTGTGCGCGTGCGTGCTCGCAAAATTTGCTATGCCACTTAGCATAATATGAGACATTCTATATTAAAGTGCTTGTGTTGACTTTTTGCATTGACATCAACTAGCCATCTGTATTTGGAGGTGGTTCGCTGGTTCCCTTCAACATTTTGAAATTGTTTGTTTGTGGAATAAAAGTTCCTTCTTTGAACCAAAAAAAAAAAAATCATAAATTCATTCCTATCATAAGTTCATAATTTCATCTTCTAAAACTTAAGTTGTTGCGAAATTGTGAATTCAATCATATAGCCATTATTCTAACAAGATTGAAGTTGAAACAATCATATATCAATATCTAGGCTCAAAGTGCTATGAAATATTCAAAGATAAAATTTCATAAAGTAGGTAAATAAAGGCCATTCACAATGTCTCAAAGAGGCTATTTAGAATAGCCTTTCGTAACCTGAGAATTCTGAGTTTTTTGGCTGAATATTGTAAAAAACCAAGTTTATTTGTGATATGAGTACTGTTTAAACTTATTTGAGAAATTGAGGAGAGAAGTGAATTTCGGCAACACCATTGCTGAAATTCTGAGAAAAAGTAAGAGAGAGGAGAGAGAAATGATGTGATGGAAGCAAGAGAGAGAAAAAAGAAATTTCAACAATGGTATTGCTGAAATATGTGCCCAAAAAAACCCAACTAACCTACCCGAAATTGGGGACTGAACTGACCGAAATTTAAAAAAAATAAAAAAATGAATTGTGGCAATTGAATTGTCGATTGTGGCAAGAGTAATGCTACTGCCACAAACTATTTTATAATATATTTTACAAATTGTTGTTATGGCCAACTTCTTACTAGTTTTCATTAGGGCCCCACCAATAACATCACTTTTTTATTTATCAATAATCAGTCATCACATTAGCAGTTTGTGAAAGTTTTTGTAAAAAAAAAAATTGTATCTCTATCATTTTGCCTAAAGTGGATGATTAACAAAAAAAAAAAAAAAAACTCAATTGTGGCAAAAAAAACTGAATTACTGAAATTGGAGGGTTTTTTTTTTTTGTGTGGTAGTCATCCACTTTAGGCAAAATGATAGAGATACATTTTTTTTTTTTTACAAAAACTTTCACAAACTACTAATGTGGTGAATGATTATTGATAAATAAAAAAATGATGTTATTGGTGGGGCCCTGATGAGAACTAGTAAGAAGTTGGCCATAACAACAATTTGTAAAAATATTATAAAATAGTTTGTGGCGGTAGCATTACTCTTGCCACAATCAGCAATTCAATTGCCACAATTCTTTTTTTTTTTTTTTTTTTTTTTTTTAATTTCGATCAGTTCAGTCCCTAATTTCGGGTAGGTCAATTGGGTTTTTTTGGGCACATATTTCAGCAATACCATTGCCGAAATTTCTTTTTTCTCTCTCCCGCTTCCATCACATCATTTCTCTCTCCTCTCTCTTACTTTTTCTCATAATTTTGGCAATGGTGTTGCCGAAATTCGCTTCTCTCCTCAATTTCTCAAATAAGTTTAAACAGTACCCATATCACAAATAAACTTGATTTTTTACAATATTCAGCCAAAAGACTCTGAGAATTCTAGCCCTTTATCGTACACATTACAATTAAATTCTAACTATGTGCTAATCTCTTGACCTTTTGAAACTCTAAAGGGCTAATAAAAAAAAAGGGGGGTCTGATTAATGTGTGCCTTTAGGGTATACATTAATCATATATTTTAAGAAACTTTTAATTGAAAAAACTATTAGATTATTTAGTTACTTTTTCATTTTTTCATAAAAAAATTCCCTAAAATGACAAATAAGTATACTAGCTCTAGGGGTGGCAAATGGGCGGGTTGGGTCATAAATGGGTTAGGTGTGTAATTATCCATTTATGACCTATTTATATATAAATTAATTATCTATTACCCACCCAACCCATTTAATTAGTAACCCGCCCATTTAACCCAATATAACCCAAATACCTATAAAACTAATTGAATATCTTATTGATTTTCAAAATTACCAAAATGCCCTTAAATACCCTCACTCTCTCACTCGAGCTAGCTAATTCCACAAAAGAGTCAAATTTGAAACTTTCTTTCCTAAAGCTTTCTCGGCCACCAAACAGTCACCAAAGTAACGATTACCCTTGATTCTCGGCACAATGAACAACAACAATCAACCACAGCAACAGCAACCAAATCCAAATGTTCGCTACGAACGTACAAAAGGAGCTCAGAAGATATGGATCAACACTGCTGGAACCAACCTTCGAGATGAGAGGGTCCAAATGGATTTTTCCAATGGCGTATGCAATGTGAACGGAGTGGCAGATGGTGGTGGCGATCAATTTCCAATGGCCATTCCGGTTCCTTCTAGATTTTACGACCCAGGAAAGTTCGAATTTGGTGTTAGAGGTTCTCTCATTCTAGTCAACTTCCCATTTAGTCAAATTTGAAACTAAACTTTCTTTCCTAAAGCTTTTTCGGGAACCAAACAGAGAGCGAAAACTGAAAACTTAAAAAAAAAAAAAAAGTTTCAAAGAAAAAAAGGCAAAAGAGGATTGTAGGTAAAAGGACCTTCAAGAGCTTGACGAGAGAGTCTTTGGTGGAAGGAGGAGTCTCGATCTTGGATCCAACCTCCTTCAGCTGAAGCTGAAGCTTCTAAGCCATTCCTTCCTTCCTTCTTTCAAAACGGCATCGTGATTTTGGCTTCGCCTAAATCGTCTGCCGATTCGACTTCGAAGACTCTCTTCGATTCACCATTCTCCACTTCTCAAGTTTGGATTTCCAATCAATGTTTGGTTCCCGAGAAAACTAAGAAAAAAAATAGAATCTTGAATATTATTATGTTTAATTTTTTTGATGTTTGGTTCCCCAGAAACCTAAGAAAAAGGAAAGGTAACGGAATATTAGATATTTTTTTTCCTATTTGGGGTTTTCAGTAATAAAAAGTTTACCTAATTAAGGAAAATAGTGTTTATTTAAGGTTTAGATTTTATAAGGATTTAGTGGGTATTTATGGGTTTATTTAATTTTAAATTTTAGATGGGTTTAGTGGGTATTAGTGGATTTATCCATTTAAACCCATCTAATTAAATAACCAAATGGGTGTTTATCTATTTAACCCAAATATTTAAATGGATTGGGTTAAGACTTATCCAAATAAGGTGGATAATGGGTGAGTTCATGGATATAGATAAAAATTGCCACCCCTAACTAGCTCATTTAAGTCAGTACTACCTTCTGATTTGGAAATTGTATTCCAAACTTTTTTTATTTAATAAAAATTTGTCTTACATTTTTCTCAAAAAAAAAAAAAAAAAAACCTCAATTAAAACAAAAGTACAAAAATACCCTTCAAAATTTTCAAAATCCTGCCGCCTAATTTATTCAAAATCAAAAGTACAAAAATACCCTTAACAGGCTTTACTTTTATGCAAAATCAAAAATTTATATCTCCCTCTCTTTACCAAAAAAAAAAAAATTTATATCTCTCTCTCGCTCAAAATCCTCACTTTCTCTCTCCCCTCTCACCTTATCTCAGTATCTCTCCCTCCGTTCTCCTCTCTCTCCTCGCTGCCTAGACTTTCCAATCAGCCTCTCGTCATTCTCGGCCGCACGTTCTCCGATTGCGAGATCGGTCTCTCGCTCTTAACTGTCGCCGTCGTTTTCCTCTCCACCGTCGTATCGTTCCTCATCTCGGCGTTGATGCTCGGCTTCGCGATCGTGTGCGCTCACGGTGCGTTTAGAGTTCAAGAGGATCTCTTCCTCGACGATCAAGATCCAGCGAATTCCGGATTTCTCTCCTTCCCCGGCAGCGCTGCCTCTTCCGCCGCCGCGCATGTCAGACCTTCGGACTCGAACGCGTAAGAGGAGGGAGGTTAGTTATTTCAGATTCGTTATTGTGAAATTGAAAATTTGTTACTGAGAAGGTTCATTTTTCATTTAATTGGGAAATTCTGGGCAAATGATAGGGTTTTGATTTGGATTGTGCAATTTGTAAACCTAAATTTTCTAGACTTGTATGTGGATTAAGTCTGCATTGTGCAATTTGTAGACCTAATTTTTGTAGACTTAGTTTGAGATTTGTGTATTTTTGATTCTCAATGAATGTTGTTTTGGCTACTGAGCTCTAATTCAAATGGCATTACGAGCCATACAATGGAGATCTTTCACTCTTAATGCAGTTTTGGTTTGATTATGTTGGCAGTAATGGTTTTGGTTGATTTATTGAATTTTTAGTTAATCTGTGTTAATGCATGTGTCAATTTTTTTTATATCTAATTTATTTTTGGTGGAATGTGCTTGAAACTTATATTTTGCAAAAACAAATTGTATACTTAAAATTGAAGTCTTCCCCTGATGAGTGGTTTTAGTTTTGGAGGATTATATGCTGAGAATTTGGGATTTTTTTTTTCAATATGTTTTGGTTTTATTTGATCGATGCATGATGTCCACCTGTTGCTGTCTCATGTTTTTGGCAGTGTTTCTGGTTTTGTCTACATGTGGAAGCTTTCTTGGGCATCTTCCTTTCCCAAACTTTTGGCATCTCCGGCTTTATTTCCAACACAAACCCACCAGTCCCTACACTCAGAAAGGTATGCAATTTCAGCTCCTCTCTTACTTTCCCTCTCTTTTTGTTCTTTTTGATAACTTGTTCCTTGAAATTTGATAGAATTGTAGAAATAGTTGAAAAACCAGTTGGTAAATCTTGGTTTTTGGTGTCGGGTATGTATGCAAGTGGACTTAAATCATTTTTAGCTGAAAAGATTTAATAAACAAATCCAGTTCCTAATTGAAGGGAAAAATATTTACTTTTTCAGCATCATTAGTAGTTTTAAGCTTTGGATAACCACCCCATTTTTTGATATTGCGAGAATGTTAAAAATAGTTTAAAACCCAGTTGGTAAATCTTGGTTTGTGGTGTAGGGTATGTATGCAAGTGGACTTAATCATTTTTAGCAGAAACCCATTTTGTGGATTTAATAAGCAAACCCAATTCCTAATGGACTAATGGACTTATGGAAGAGAAAAATAAATATTTTCAGCAAAATTAGTAGTTTTTAAGCTTTGTAGTAGCCTAGTGGAGAGCACGGTTTGCAGGGTTGCATCTACAGTGATTATTATCAACTATATAATCCAATTTGATTCTCTGCGCTGTAAAAATTAATTAGAATATAAGTTTTTGAACCTAGTTCTAATAGTTTTTTAGCATACATTTCTTGGGATTTTTTTCTCGTTCTCTTAGTTTTTGAACTTATTAATTGGGCTTCCGATTTGATAAGCTTCTTAGCTAGTCCAATATCCATTGATGAATTGGGATAGCAGGAAGTAACGATTGACAGCCTTTGTTTTGACTTGTTCATCAAATAAGCTTCTTAGCCAACTCATGCATTAATGCCCCTTTTGTCGTCGTAAACCTTGAGCCAAGTTATTTAAAAGCCCAAGATGTATGTTTTCTTCTTTTGGTTAATAATCAAATCGAATCAGTTGAACTATATATATACACACGCACACATTTCCCTTTTTTAGAGTTTTGCGTAATTTACATATGCTATGAACCTGGTTAAGTCACCCTATTTAATCTTCTTGGCCCTCTCCACCACCCTTAATAGCAGATGACTTGATGAAATGGATTGAAATTAAAGGAGGCATAAAAAAAACAACACATAAGCACAATCTGTCATGTGAGCTAGTGGGCAGCAAGATTTAAATAAATACTTTTGAGTGTAAATAGTGACCATTTCTGTTAATCACTCATGCTTTAGTCATTCAGAGATTCATTATTTGCGGGCTTTTGCAAGAAAGGTCATGATGTGCAATCCAGTTTATACTTTAAATGCTTAAATTATTTTTCAGATTTCTCTTGCTTGTTTAAAGCATATTTTATCTGCTTTTTATATTGGTCGTATGGTTAATTTATGATCAGGGGAAGGGTGTTGAAGAGGATATAATGGACATGATTGATAGAGAAGCAGATGGAAGTGATAGTCTTGAGGGTTTTGTTTTATGTCACCCTATTGCTGGAGGAACAGGCTTAAGTTCTTACTACTCTGTCTTTACTGTTCACCTATAAAACCTTAGAATATTTTATATATTTGGGGACAACACTTATCCTTTTACGGCATTGCTGAGTAACTAAAGTAAATCTTACATTTACTCTTTGGCATTATTTTAATGGAAATTAGAGCTGATTCATAATTTCAAATTTAGAGAATGAACTGAAATGCTTTGTGCTGGGTGTTGGACTAAATTCAGATTGCACTTGGCAGTTTAAAGATGAATAAAAAATGGAATTATGAGAACCTCAAGCACAATTATTATCATTAAATTTTAACCCAGTGATGGGTATCTTTTACTTATCTTTTGTATTTTGGAGTATTTGCACAGTTGCATGTGCATGAATGCTTGAAGTGCTTCCTTACTTGTGTATTTTTTGTGTGATCTCACTTAAAATGGTGCAGGTATGGGTTCATATCTGTTGGAAATTCTAAATGAGCGCTTCAGCAAAAAACTGGTTCAATATTGAATATCATCCAAGGGGAAGTGGACCCTACTCAGGTAATATTTGAGCAATTTCAGAATATTTTCATACAAATTCCTATACAATTGATTGTATGGATAGACTACCTCGATGTTTTTATGTGATAGACTGTACTTAAATATCAGTTTCTTTTAACTTTTGGCCATAAAAAATTGAAATTAGTATATTGCCAATGAGCTCTAGGCAATATACTTTAGCTCAACCAGTAGCCCCTCAATGTTAAGCTTTAGGCCCAATCCTCTTTAAAAAGAAGCACTTTAAGTTCCACACCTTGGAAATAAACCCACACTAACTAGCGAAGATTTTTTTTTTTTTTTTTTCTCCTTTTAGTAACTAAAATGCCATCAATAAATTGCATTTTTTTATCTTAAAACTTTCAAAAATGCCATTTGGATCTAAATTTTTTTCATATTTATGTTTTGAGCCCAAAACTATCTTAAAACTGCATTTTGACCTTGAACTTTCTCATATTTATGTTTTGACCCTAAAACTATCAAATTGTATTTTGACCTGAAACTTTTCCCATATTTTATGAATTAACCCTAGAACATTCCCAAAAATTGTAAAAAGTTGCATTTTGAACTTAAACTTTCCTATATTTATGTTTTGACTCTAGAACTTTCTCAAAGTTGTTTTTTGACCCCCCAAAGTTCCTAAAATACCATTTTGTCCTCAAATCTTTTCTAAAATTGCAAGAAAGCCTTCCAACTTCCCAAAAATTGCAAAGCAGCTCCTCAACCATTAGAAAGTTGTTTGAAAGCATTTTAAACATTTTCTAAGTTTTTTCAATCATCTTTAAATTCTTAGTTCTACTTGTCTTTGTTTAAGATAAATATGGTGTAACTTGTTTGATGTGTATATTTGGAGTTTTGCACTTACTTTTTGATGGATAATTATGTATTTGCTTACATATATCTTTATGGTTTTGTATGAGTGATATGGTTTCCCGACCTCACAACTTAAAACACAAGCTCTATCAAACAAAAGCCCAATTTGAAAAGCCATATAATAAGCCCAACCCAAAATAAAATTAGATATATTCAAACCCAAATAACAAGCTCAGTCCACCTAATCCCATCAGCAATCAAACTCATACAAAAATAACACTTGGACTCCACAACTATATTAAAATAATAATATTTTCTTTGTCAAATGATATTGTTTTCACATTTTATAGATTTTAAAACATTGAGTTTCTTCTTGTTTCTTGTGTCTTTTAGCGTTAGAAAAAAAATGCTTGGAGAGAGCTTGCTATAAAATGCTACGCTATGGAGTAAGGTAAGCTTCATCAAATTTGTCATGCAATTTGCTTTTCTAGTAAATGTCATGCAATCACATGTTTAACTATGCTTTTTAGTCTTTATTTCTAGAATAAATTATTCACATGTTTATGCTTTTTGCATATGTCTACATGCACATGCATTTTCCATATCATCTCCTAGGATAGATCTATGAGCTTATATAATCACATGCTCATGCACTTTTCCATGTCATTCTCTAGGGTAGGTTTCACAAGTTCATAAGCTCAATAATGAACCAAATGCCAAAATTTTTAGATAATTTTTAAATGTTGAACCAAAAAACTGAATACTGTTTTAGAATTCGTTTTGTTTTGTCTATTAGAATAGAATATTTCGATTAAGGCCTATTTCAACGTACAATTTCAAGGTTACCATTAATATATATAAATAAAATTGTCAATTCAAAAAAAAAAAAAATCAAATAATAAAAATAGAAATGACTTGGTGTTCTAGTAGTAATGTTATTGTATTAGTAGATTTCTAATTGGGCGGGTATATGGACCAATCCAACACATAAGCCACCTACCTACTTGGATGGGGAACACACTTATAGCCCAAAACCATAAAAATATTTGTGTGAAGCTTAATGTCTCTCTTTATTTGTTATCTAATAGAGAAATTATAATATCCAAGTTCCCCGCATCTCATTGTTACACACTTGGTTCTATAGACCCACCACGAAACCCTAGAAAAAGTACACTCAAGTATTTTCTTATGCAACTCCTATCCGTCCATCTCAGACACTAAAAACAATGAAAATAAATCTATTGCCTCACAAACCTTCAAAACTAGAGGATGCAGCAGGAGCTATAGCCAAAGTAGAAAACCCTTTCCTCTTTAGTATGGGAATCTCCAATCTCACTTCCTACCTTCATCTTCTCTGCTTGGGTAGCTCACTCACAATTCTATACTTTCAACATACGCAATTTTTTGAAAAACGTACACAATTTTTATACTAATCTAGACAATTTGTACATCTAATGTACACTTTTTTTCGTTGAATTTACACAATTGTGTACATTCAACTTATCTAACGTATGTACATTTTTTGACAAATCCAATGTGTAAATTCATACATTTAACGAATTCGAATTTTTCCACTTAATTGGACTATTTGTCCATCTAATGTACCAATTTTTCAATGAATTATTTGTCCATCTAATGTACCAATTTTTCATTGAATTTTGATGATTTTGTACATTCAACTAATTTGATTTTTTCAACGAATTCAAACTTTCTATACATTTAATGTGTACAATTTTCACGATATCGTATATTTAACGAATTTGAATTTTTTCCACGAATTTGGACTTTTTGTACATTTAATGTACACAAAATTCCATTCAATTTTCACGATATTGTACATTTAACAATTTCAAATTTTTCCACGTATACGGACTATCTGTCCATCTAATGTACTTAATTTTCCATTGAATATTGATGATTTCGTACATTCAACAAATTTAGACTTTCTGTACATTTAATGTACACAATTTTCTACTGAATTTTTATGATATCGTATATTTAACGAATTCGAATTTTTGAATGAATGCGGACTTTTTGTACATCTAACATACATAGTTTTACATTGAATTTTCAAGATATCGTACATTCACCGAATTTGAATTTTTCTACGAATTTGGGCTTTCTGTCCATTGAATGTACACAGTTTTCCATTGAATTTTCACGATATTGTACATTTAACGAATTCGAATTTTTCCATGTATTCGGATTATCTGTCCATCCAATGTACTTAGTTTTTCCATTGAATTTTGATGATTTTGTACATTCAAAGAATTTGATTTTTTCAACGAATTCAAACTTCCTATATATTTAATGTACCCAATTTTTCACTGAATTTTCACGATATCGTACATTTAGCTTACGTTTGGATTGCACTGAAATTATTTCAGTGCTTGCGTTTGGTGTTTTTCTGTGGGTTCTGAGCACTGTTCACGAGACTCGCAAGTATGGATTTCAGCAAATTTAACTTTAAAACTGGGTCCCATGGCACTATTCACACATTTAAAAATTATTTCGTTACAATGTTTTCAGTTTTCAGTAATAAGCGGTATTTAAACAGATTCTTAATGAATTCGAATTCTTCCATGAATTTGGACTTTTTGTACATTTAATGTACACAAATTTCCATTAAATTTTCACGATATCGTACATTTAACGAATTCAAATTTTTTCACGTATTCGGACTATCTGTCCATTTAATGTACTCAATTTTCCATTGAATATTGATGATTTCGTACATTCAACGAATTTGATTTTTTCAATGAATTTAGACTTTCTGTACATTTAATGTACACAATATTTCACTTAATTTTCACAATATCATATATTTAATGAATTCGAATTTTTGAACCAATACGAACTTTTTGTACATCTAACATACACAGTATTCCATTGAGTTTTCACGATATTGTACATTCATCGAATTTGAATTTTTCTACGAATTTGGACTATCTGTCCATCCAACGTACATAATTTTCCATTGAATTTTCATGATATCGTACATTCAACGAATTCGAAATTTTCCTAAAATCTGGACTTTCTGTGTATCTAATGCACACAATTTTCCATTGAATTTTCACTGTCATACATTCAACGAATTCAAATTTTTCCTCAAATATGGACTTTTTGTACATCTAATGTACACAATTTTCCATTGAATTTTTACGATATCGTATATTTAACAAATTCGATTTTTTTCATGAATACGAACTTTTTGTACATCTACTATACATAATTTTTCATTGAATTTTCACGATATCGTACATTCAATGAATTCAAATTTTTCTACGTATTTCTATTTGTCCATCTAATGTACTCAATTTTCCATTGAATTTTGACGATTTTGTAGATTCAATGAATTCAAATTTTTCTACGAATTCGAACATTCTATACATATAATGTACACAATTTTCCGTTGATTTTTCTTGACATTGTACATTCACCGAATTGGAATTCTTCCAGGAATTTGGATTTTTTGTACATCTAATGTACACAATTTTCCATTGAATTTTAACGATATTGTACATTTAACGAATTCGAATTTTTCCATGTATCCGGACTATTTGTCCATTTAATGTACTCGATTTTCCATTGAATTTTAACGATATTGTACATTTAACGAATTCGAATTTTTCCATGTATTCAGACTATTTGTCCATCTAATGTACTCAATTTTCCGTTGAATTTTGATGATTTCATACATTCAACGAATTTGATTTTTTCTACGAATTCAGACTATCTATACATTTAGTGTACACAATTTTCTATTGAATTTTCACGATATCGTATATTTAACGAATTCGAATTCTTCAACGAATTTGGACTTTCTGTACATTTAATGTACACAAATTTCCATTGAATTTTCACGATATCGTACATTTAACGAATTCATTTCCATGTATTAGGACTATCTGTCCATCTAATGTATTCAATTTTCCATCGAATATTGATGATTTCGTACATTCAACGAATTCAGACTTTTTGTCCCATTTAATGTACTCAATTTTCCATTGAATTTTGATGATTTCGTACATTCAATGAATTTGATTTTTTCTACGAATTTAGACTATCTATACATTTAGCGTACACAATTTTCTACTAAATTTTCACAATATTGTACATTTAACGAATTCAAAATTTTCCATATATTCGGACTATTTGTCCATCTAATGTACTCAATTTTCCACTGAATATTGATGATTTCGTACATTCAACGAATTTGATTTTTTCAACGAATTCGGACTTTCTGTACATTTAATGTACACAATTTTCCACTGAATTTTCACGATATTGTACATTTAACGAATTCGAATTTTTGAACAAATACGAACTTTTTGTGGATCTAACGTACACAGTTTTCCATTGAATTTTCACGATATTGTACATTCAATGAATTTGAATTTTTCTACAAATCCAGACTTTTTGTCCATATATTGTACACAGTTTTCTACTGAATTTTCACGATATCGTAGATTCAATGAATTCGTATTTTTTCAAGAATCCGAACTTTTTGTACATTTAATGTACATTGTTTTCCATTGACTTTTCACGTTATCGTACATTTATTGAATTCAAATTTTTTCATGTAATTGGACTATCTGTCCATCTACTGTACTCAATTTGTCATTGAATTTTAACGATATCGTACATTCAACGAATTCAATTTTCTTTCCTGAATCCGTAATTTCTATATATCTAATGTATAGAATTTTCCATTGAATTTGCACAATATCGTATGTTCTACGAATTTGGACTATCTGTCCATCTGACGTACACAATTTTTCATTGAATTTTCATGATATCGTACATTCAACGAATTCAAATTTTTCCTCAAATATGGACTTTTTGTACATCTAATGTATACAATTTTCCATTGAATTTTCACGATATCTTACATTCAACGAATTCAAATTTTTCCACGTATTTGAACTATTGTCCATCTAATGTACTCAATTTCCATTGAACTTTGACGATTTTGTACATTCAACGAATTCGAATTTTTCCATGAATTTGAACTTTCTGTACATATAATGTATACAATTTTTCGTTGATTTTTCTCGACATTGTACATTCAATGAATTGGAATTCATCCACGAATTTGGACTTTCTATACATCTAATGTATACAATTTTCCATTGAATTTTCACAATATCGTACATTTAACGAGTTTGAATTTTTCCATGTATTTGAACTATATGTCAATCTAATGTACTCAAATTTTTTTTGAATTTTGATGATTTCGTACTTTCAACGAATTTGATTTTTTCAACGAATTTGGACTTTCGGTACATTTAATGTACATAAATTTCCATTGAATTTTCACAATAACATTTAATGAATTCAAATTTTTCCACGTATTCGAACTATCTATCCATCTAATGTACTCTTTTCCATTGAATATTGATGATTTCGTACATTCAACGAATTTGATTTTTTCAACGAATTTGGACATTTTGTACATTTAATGTACAAAATTTTTCACTAAATTTTCCCGATATCGTACATGTAACGAATTCGAATTTTTGAACGAATACGAACTTTTTGTACATCTAATGTTTACATTGTTCCATTGAATTTTCACAATATCGTACATTCAACGAATTTGAATTTTTCTACGAATTCGGACTTTCTATCCATTTATTGTACACAGTTTTCCACTGAATTTTCACGATATCATAAATTCAACAAATTTGTATTTTTCCAAGAATCCGAACTTTTTGTACAATTAATGTACATTGTTTTCCATTGACTGTTCACGTTATTGTACATTTATCGAATTCGAATTTTTCCATGTAGTTGGACTATCTGTCCATCTACTGTACACAATTTTTCATTGAATTTTAACGATATCGTACATTCAACGAATTCAATTTTCTTTCATGAATCCATACTTTTTGTATATCTAATGTACAGAATTTTGCATTGAATTTGCATAATATTGTACGTTCTACGAATTTGAATTTTCCCACGAATCTAGACAATCTATCCATTCAATGTACACAATTTTCCATTGAATTTTCGTGATATCGTACATTCAACGAATTTGAATTTTTCCTCAAATTTGGACTTTTTGTCCATCTATTGTACAAAGTTTTCCATTGAATTTTCTCGATATCGTAGATTCAGCGAATTTGTATTTTTCCATGAATCCAAACTTTTTGTACATTTAATGTACACTGTTTTCCATTGACATTTCACGTTATAGTACATTTATCGAATTTGAATTTTTCCATGTATTCGAACTATCTGTCCATCTACTGTTCTCAAATTTTCATTGAATTTTAACGATATCGTACATTCAACGAATTCAATTTTCTTTCTTGAATCTGTACTTTCTGTTTATCTAATGTACGTAATTTTTCATTGAATTTGCACAATATCGTACGCTCAATGAATTTGAATTTTTCTACAAGTTTGGACTGTCTGTCCATCCAACTTACACAATTTTCCATTGAATTTTCGTGATATCGTACATTTAACGAATTTGAACTTTTCCTAAGTTTTGGACTTTCTGTACATCTAATGTACACAATTTTCCATTGAATTTTCACTGTTGTACATGCAACGCATTCGAATTTTTCCTCAAATATAGACTTTTTGTACGTCTAATGGGCATAATTTTCCACTGAATTTTCAGGATATTGTATATTCAACAAATTCGAATTTTTTTCATGAATACGGACTTTCTGTACATCTACTATACATAAATTTTCATTTAATTTTCACGATATTGTACATTCAATGAATTCTAATTTTGCTGCGTATTTGAACTATTTGTCCATCTAATGTTCTCAATTTTCCATTGAATTTTGACTATTTTGTACATTCAATGAATTCGAACTTTCTGTACATGTAATGTACACAAATTTCCACTGAATTTTCACGATATGGTACATTTAATGAATTCGAATTCTTCCATGAATTTGTACTTTCTTTACATTTAATGGACACAAATTTCCATTGAATTCTCACGATATCGTGCATTTAACGAATTCAAATTTTCCCACATATTCGGATTATTTGTCTATACAATGTACTCAATTTTCCATTGAATATTGATGATTTCGTACATTCAACGAATTTGATTTTTTCAATGAATACAAACTTTTTGTGCATTTAATGTACACAATTTGCCACTGAATTTTCACAATATCATACATTTAACGAATTCAAATTTTTGAATGAATATGAACTTTTTGTACGTCTAACATACACAGTATTCCATTGAGTTTTCACGATATTGTACATTCATCGAATTTGAATTTTTCTACGAATCTGGACTCTCTGTCCATCTAATGTACACAGTTTTCGTACATTCAATGAATTCAATTTTTTCCATGAATTTGGACTTTTTATGTTTAATGTGTACAAATTTCCATTGAATTTTCACGATAACGTATATTTAATGAATTCAAATTTTTCTATGTATTTGGACTATCTGTCCATCTAATGTATCCAATTTTCCATTGAATTTTGATGATTTCGTACATTCAACGAATTTTATTTTTGCAACGAATTCAAACTTTCTATACATTTGATGTACACAATTTTCCAATGAATTTTCACAATATTGAATATTTAACGAATTCAAATTTTTGAATGAATATGAACATTTTGTACATCTAACGTACACAGTTTTCCATTGAATTTTCATGATATCGTACATTCATCGAATTTAAATTTTTCTATGAATTTGGACTTTCTGTCCATCTAATGTACACAGTTTTTGTACATTTAACAAATTCAAAATTTTCCATGAATTTGGACTTTCTGTACATTTAATGTGTACAAATTTTCATTGAATTTTCACGATATCGTATATTTAACGAATTTGAATTTTTCCATGTATTTAGATTATCTATCCATCTAATGTACTCAATTTTCCATTGAATTTTGATGATTTTGTACATTCAAGAAATTTGATTTTTTCAACGAATTCAAACTTTCTATACATTTAATGTACACAATTTTCCACTGAATTTTCACGATATCGTACATTTAACAAATTTAAATTATTCCATGAATTTGGACTTTCTGTACCTTTAATGTACACAAAATT
Organism: Notholithocarpus densiflorus; assembly: GCA_030021035.2. Classification (NCBI taxonomy): domain Eukaryota; kingdom Viridiplantae; phylum Streptophyta; class Magnoliopsida; order Fagales; family Fagaceae; genus Notholithocarpus; species Notholithocarpus densiflorus. The sequence continues at coordinate 766,225 of JARYZH020000090.1, read as the reverse complement.
CCATTGAATTTTCATGATATTGTACATTTAACGAATTCATTTTTCCACGTATTCGGACTATTTGTCCATCTTATGTATTCAATTTTTCATTGAATATTGATGATTTCGTGCATTCACTGAATTTGATTTTTTCAACGAATTTGGACTTTCTGTACATTTAATGCACACAATTTTCCACTGAATTTTCACAATATCGTACATTTAATGAATTTGAATTTTTGAACAAATATTAACTTTTTGTACATCTAACGTACACAGTTTTCCATTGAATTTTCAAGATATAGTAAATTCAACGAATTTGAATTTTTCTTTGAATCCGGATTTTCTGTCCATCTATTGTACACAGTTTTCCACTGAATTTCCTCGATATCATAGGTTCAACGGATTCTTATTTTTCCATGAATCCGAACTTTTTGTACATTTAATGTACATTGTTTTCCATTGACTCTTCACGTTATCGTACATTTATCGAATTTGAATTTTTCCATGTAGTCGAACTATCTGTCCATCTATTGTACTCTATTTTTCATTGAATTTTATTGATACCGTACATTCAACTAATTCAATTTTCTTTCATGAATCCGTACTTTCTATATATTTAATGTGCAGATTTTCCGTTGAATTTGCACAATATTATACGTTCAACAAATTTGAATTTTTCTATGAATCTGGACTATCTTTCCATCCAATGTACACAATTTTCCATTCAATTTTCATGATATTGTACATTCAAGAAATTCAAACCTAGACTTTCTGTACATCTAATGTACACAATTTTCCATTGAATTCTCACAGTCGTACATTCAATGAATTCGAATTTTTCCTCAAATATGGACTTTTTGTAAATTTAATGTACACAATTTTCCATTGAATTTTCAAGATATTGTATAATCAATAAATTTGAAATTTTTCACGAATACGAACTTTCTGTACATCTACTATACATAAAATTTCATTTTGATTTTCACGATATTGTACATTCAACGAATTCTAATTTTTTCGCGTATTTGAACTAGTTGTCCATCAAATGTTCTCAATTTTCCATTGAATTTTGACGATTTCGTACATTCAACGAATTCAAATTTTTCCAGGAATCCGAACTTTCTGTACTTATAATGTACACAATTTTTTGTTGACTTTTCACAATATCGTACGTTCAATGAATTGGTATTCTTCCATGAATTTGGACTTTCTATACGTCTAATGTACATAATTTTTTATTGAATTTTCACGATATCATACATTTAACAAATTCAAAATTTTCCAGGTACTCGGACTATCTGTCCATCTGATGTACTCAAATTTCCATTGAATTTTGATGATTTTGTACATCCAACGAATTTAGAGTTTCTATACATTTAATGTACACAATTTTCCACTGAATTTTCACGATATCGTTCATTTAGTGAATTCGAATTCTTCCACGAATTTGGCCTTTCTGTACATTTAATGTACAAAATTTCTATTGAATTTTCACAATATCATGCATTTAAGGAATTCTAATTTTCCACGTATTCGGACTACCTGTCCATCTAATGTAATCAGTTTTCCATTGAATATTGATGATTTCGTACATTCAACGAATTCGGATTTTTTGTGCATTCAGTGTACACAAATTTCCACTGAATTTTCACAATATCTTATATTAAACGAATTCGAAATATTGAACAAATTCGGACTTTCTGTCCATCTATTGTACAAAGTTTCCACTGAATTTTCTCGGTATCATAGATTCAGCGAATTCGTAAATTTCCATAAATTCGAATTTTTTGTGCATATAATATACACTATTTTCCATTGACATTTCACATTATCGTACATTTATTGAATTTGAATTTTTCCATTTAGTCAGACTATCTATCCATCTAGTGTACTCAATTTTTCATTGAATTTTAACGATGTTGTACATTCAACGAATTCAATTTTCTTTCATGAATCCGTACTTTCTGTAAATCTAATGTGCAAAATTTTCCTTTGAATTTGCACAATATCATATCTTCAATGAATTTGGACTATCTGTCCATCCAACGTACACAATTTTCTATTGAATTTTCATGATATCGTACATTCGATGAATTCGAATTTTTCTTCATATCTGGACTTTCTGTACATCTAATGTACACAATTTACCGTTGATTTTTTACGATATCGAGCATTTGAGGAATTGGAATTCTTCCACGAATTTGGACTTTCTGTACATCTAATGTAGAAAAATTTCTATTGAATTTTCACAATATCATGTATTTACCGAATTCAAATTTTTCCACGTATTCAGACTACCTGTCCATCTAATGTAATCAATTTTCCATTGAATGTTGATGATTTCATGCATTCAACGAATTTTATTTTTTCAACGAATTCAGACTTTCTATACTTTTAATGTACACAATTTTCCACTGAATTTTCATGTTATCATACATTTAATGAATTCGAATTCTTCCACGTATTTGGGCTTTCTGTACATTTAATGTACACAAATTTCGATTGAATTTTCACGTTATCGTACATTTTATGAATTCAAATTTTTCCACATATTCGGACTATTTGTCCATTGAATGTTCTTAATTTTCCATTGAATTTTGATGATTTCGTTTTCAACGATCAACTTTCTCTTGTACATTTAATGTACACCATTTTCCACGAATTCACGACATTACATTTAACAAATTCAAATTTTGAACGAATACAAAACTTTTGTACATCTATTGGGCCACGCTTATTGAATTTTCACGATATCGCACATTTATCGAATTTGAATTTTTCTATGAATCCGCACTCTTTCGTCCATCTATTTTACTACGCTTTTCAAAGGAATTTTCACGACATTTGCCATTTAATGAATTCTAATTTTTCCGCCAGATGAATCCATCTCAGTCTATTGAATGTTTCAATTCATTGAATTTTGATGATTTCTGCATATCCAATCTAATTTGGTTTTTCAACTAATTCGAACTTTCATATTTAATGTACACCATTTTCTCTCCACCGAATTTCACGATATCATACATTTAACAAATTCAATTTTGGAACTAATACAAACTTTTGTACATCTATTGTACACGCTTTTATTGAATTTTCAATGTATATCGCATATTTATCTAATTTGGAATTTTTCTGTAATAACTACTCTTCTGGCCCATCTATATTTTACACAATTCTTCAAAGGAATTTTCACGATATCGTACATTTAATGAATTCGAATTTTTCCGCGTATTTGAACTATCTGTCCATTGAATGTTCTTAATTTTCCATTGAATTTTGATGATTACATTCAAATCTCAATTTGGTTTTTTTCAACGAATTAACTTTCGTACATTTAATGTGTACACCATTTTCCATTGAATTTTCATGATATCATACATTTAACAAATTCAAATTTTGAACGAATACAAACTTTTTGTACATCTAATGTAATACGCTTTCATTGAATTTTCAAGCAATATCGCACATTTATCGAATTTGGAATTTTTCTACTAATCCGCACTTTCGTCCATCTATTTTACATAGTTTTCCAGTGAATTTTCACGATATCGTACATTTAATGAATTCGAATTTTTCGTATTTGAACTATCTGGCCCATTGAATGCCTTTAATTTTCCATTGAATTTTGATGATTTCTGCATATTCAATCGAATTCTATTTTTTCAACGAATTCGAACTTTCTGTACATTTAATGTACACCATTTTCCACTGAATTTTCATGATATCATACATTTAACAAATTCAAATTTTTGAACGAATACAAACTTTTTGTACGTCTAATGTACACAGTTTTCTATTGAATTTTCACAATATCGTACATTTATCGAATTTGAATTTTTCTACGAATCCAAACTTTCTGTCCATCTATTTTACACAGTTTTCCATTGAATTTTGACGATTTCGTACATTCGATGCATTCGAATATTTCCACGATTTTGAACTTTCTGTACAAATAATGTACACAATTTTCCGTTGATTTTTCACGATATCGTACATTCAATGAATTGGAATTCTTCCACGAATTCAGACTATCTGTCCAAGCCAAAGTGCACATTCGTACATTCAACGAATTCAAACTTTCTATACATTAAATGTACACAATTTTCCGTTGAATTTTCACGATATCGTACATTTAACGAATTCAAATTCTTCGATGAATTTGGACTTTCTGTACATTTAATGTACACAAATTTTCATTGAATTTTCACGATATCGTACATTTAACGCATTCAAATTTTTCCACGTATTCGGACTATCTGTCCATCTATTGTACTTAATTTTCCATTGAATATTGATGATTTTGTACATTCAATGAATTTGATTTTTTCAACGAATTCGGGCTTTTGGTACATTCAATGTACATAATTTTCCATTGAATTTTCACGATATTGTACATTTAACTAGTTCGAATTTTTGAACGAATTCGAACTTTTTGTACATCTAACGTACATAGTTTTCCTTTGAATTTTCATGATATCATATATTCAGTGAATTTGAATTTTTCTACGAATCTAGACTTTCTGTCCATCTATTGTACACAGTTTTCCCCTGAATTTTTACGATATCGTTGATTCAACGAATTCGAAATTTTCCAAGAATCCGAACTTCTTCTACATTTAATGTACATTGTTTTCTATTGACTTTTCACGTTATCGTACATTTATCGAATTTGAATTTTTCCATGTAGTTGGACTATCTGTCCGTCTATTGTACACAATTTTCCACTGAATTTTCACGATATCGTACATTTAATAAATTTGAATTTTTCAACGAATTTGGACTTTCTATACGTCTAATGTGCACAATTTTCCATTGAATTTTTACGAAATTGTACATTTAAGGAATTCAAATTTTTCCATGCATTTGGACTATCTGTCCATCAAACGTTCTCAATTTTCCATTGAATTTTGATGATTTCGTACATTCAACGAATTTGAGTTTTTCAACAATTTAGACTTTTTATACATTTAATGTACACAATTTTCCACCGAATTTTCACGACATTGTACATTTAACTAATTCAAATTCTTCCATGAATTTGAACTTTCTATACATTTAATGTACACAAATTCCTGTTGAATTTTCACAGGATCGTGCATTTAACGAATTCAAATTTTTAGATGTATTTGGATTATTTGTCCATCTAATGTACTCAATTTTCCATTGAATATTGATGATTTTGTAAATTCAATGAATTTGAATTTTTCAACGAATTCGGACTTTCTGTACATTTAATGTACGCAATTTTCCACTGAATTTTCACGATATCGTACATTTAACTAATTCAAATTTTTGAATGAATACGAACTTTTTGTACATCTAATGTACACAGTTTTCCATTGAATTTTCACGATATCGTATTTTCAACGAATTTGAATTTTTCTATGAATCTAGACTTTCTGTCCATCTATTGTTCACAGTTTTCCACTAAATTTTTATGATATCGTAGATTCAACGAATTGTATTTTTCCATGAATCCAAACTTTTTCTACATTTAATGTACACTGTTTTACATTGACTTTTCACGTTATTGTACATTTATCGAATTCGAAATTTTACATTTTGTCGGACTATTCGTCCAGCTACTGTACTCAATTTTTCATTGAATTTTAACAATATTGTACATTCAACAAATTCAATTTTCGTTCATCAATCCGTACTTTCTGTATATCTAATGTATAGAATTTTCGATTGAATTTGCACAATATCGTACGTTCAATGAATTTGATTTTTTATACGAATCTGGACTATTTGTCCATCCAACATACACAATTTTTCGTTGAATTTTCATGATATTGCACATTCAATGAATTTGAATTTTTCCTAAAATCTGGATTTTCTGTACATCTTATGTACATAATTTTCCATTGAATTTTCACTATTATACATTTAACGAATTTGAATTTTTCTTCAAATATGTACTTTTTGTACATTAAATGTACATTATTTTCTATTGAATTTTCACAATATCGTATATTCAACAAATTTGAATTTTTTCACGAATACGGACTTTCTGTACATCTACTATACATAAATTTTCTTTGAATTTTCACGACATTGCACATTCAATGAATGAAAATTTTTTCTTGTATTTGATTTGTTTGTCCATCTAATGTACTCACTTTTCCCTTGAATTTTGACGATTTCGTACATTCAACGAATTTGATTTTTTCAACGAATTCGGACTCTGTACATTATTGTACACAATTTTCCATTGAATTTTCTCGATATTGTACATTTAACGAATTCGAAGTTTTGAATGAATTCGAACTTTTTGTACATCTATGGTACAAAGTTTTCCTTTGAATTTTCACAATATCATACATTCATGAAATTTGAATTTTTCTACGATTCAAGAGATTCTGTCCATCTAATGTACACAGTTTTCCATTAAATTTTCACAATATCGTTCATTTAACGAATATGAATTTTTCCATGTATTCGGACTCTCTGTCCATCTAATGTACTCAATTTTCCATTGAATTTTGATGATTTCGTACATTCAACGAATTCGATTTTTTTAACGAATTCAGACTTTCTAAACATTTAATGTACACAATTTTACACTGAATTTTCATGATATCTTACATTTAACGAATTCGAATTCTTCCACGAATTTGGACTTTCTGTGCATTTAATGTACACAAATTTCCATTGAATTTTCACGATATTGTACATTTAACAAATTCAAATTTTTCCACGTATTCGTACTATCTGTCCATCTAATGTACTCAATTCTCCATTGAATATTGATTATTTCGTACATTCAACGAATTTGGACTTTTTGTACATTTAATATACACAATTTTCCACTAAATTTTCACGATATCATACATTTAATGAATTCGATTTTTTGAACAAATACGAACCTTTTGTACATCTAACGTACACAATTTTCCATTGAATTTTCACAATAGAGTACCTTCAACGAATTTGAATTTTTCTATGAATCCGAACTTTCTGTCTATCTATTGTACACAGTTTTCAACTAAATTTTCAGGATATCGTAGATTCAATGGATTTGTATTTTTCCAAGAATCTGAACTTTTTGTACATTTAATGTACACTTTTCCATCTTTTCACGTTATCGTACATTTGTCGAATTTGAATTTTACCATGTAGTCGGACTGTCTGTCCATCTACTGTACTCATTTTTTCATTGAATTTTAACGATATCGTACAATCAACGAATTCCATTTTCTTTCATGAATCTGTACTTTCTGTGTATCTAATGTACTTAATTTTCCATTGAATTTGCACAATATCGTACATTCGAAGAATTTGAATTTTTCTTTGAATCTGGAATATCTGTCCATCCAACGTACACAATATTCCATTGAATTTTCATGATATTGTACATTCAACAAATTTGAATTTTTCCACAAATATGGACTTTCTATACATCTAATGTACACAATTTTTCGTTGAATTTTCACTATCATACATTCAACGAATTTGAATTTTTCCTTAAATATGGATTTCTTGTACATCTAATCGTACATTCAACGAATTCAAATTTTTTTGCGTCTTTGAACTATTTGTCCAACTAATGTACTCAATTTTCAATTAAATATTGACGATTTCGAACATACAACGAATTCGAATTTTTTCACGAATTTGAACTTTCTGTGCATATAATGTACACAAATTTTCCGATGATTTCTCACTATATCATACATTCAACGAATTGGAATTCTTCCACGAATTTGGACTTTGTGTACATCTAATGTGCACAATTTTTCATTAAATTTTAACGATATTGTACATTTAATGAATTCGAATTTTTCCATTTATTCAGACTATCTGTCCATCTAATGTACTTAATTTTCCATTGAATTTTGATGATTTCATACATTCAACGAATTCAAACTTTCTATACATTTAATGTACACAGTTTTCCACTGAATTTTCACGATATTGTACATTTAATGAATTTGAATTCTTCTACGTCTTTGGACTTTTTGTACATTTAATGTACAAAAATTTCCATTGAATTTTCACGATATTGTGCATTTAATGAATTCAAATTTTACCACGTATTCGGACTATCTGTCCATCTAATATACTCAATTTTCCATTGAATATTTATGATTTGGTATATTCAATGAATTTGATTTTTTCAACGAATTCAGACTTTCTGTACATTTAATGTACACAATTTTCCACTGAATTTTCACGATATCGTACATTTAACGAATTCTAATTTTTGAACGGATACGAACATTTTGTACATCTAACGTACACCGTTTTGCATTGAATTTTCACGATATCGTACATTTATCAAATTTGAATTTTTCTTCGAATTTGGACTTTTTGTGCATCTAATGTGCATAGTTTTCTATTGAATATTCACGATATCGTATTTTCAACAAAATTTGAATTTTATCACGAATACGGACTTTCGGTACATCTACTATACATAAATTTTCATTGAATTTTCACAATATCGTAGATTCAACGAATTCAAATTTTTCCGCGTATTTGAATTATTTGTCCGTCTAATGTACTTAATTTTCCATTGAATTTTGATGATGTCGCACATTCAATGAATTTGATTTTTTCAACGAATTCAGACTTTCTTTACATTTAATGTACACAATTTTCCATTGAATTTTAACGATATCATACATTTAACGAATTTGAATTTTTGAACAAATACGAACTTTTTGTACATTGAATTTGAATTTTTCTATAAATCTGGACTTTAAGTTCATCTAATGTACACATTTTTCCATTGAATTTTCACGATATCGTGCATTTAACAAATTCGAATTTTTCCATGTATTCAGACTATCTCTCCATCTATCGTACTCAATTTTCCATTGAATTCTGATGATTTCGTACATTCAAAAAATTTGATTTTTTCAATGAATTTAGACTTTTTCTACATTTAATGTACACAATTTTCCACTGAATTTTCACGATATCGTACATTTAATGAATTCGAATTCTTCCACAAATTTGGACTTTCTGTATATTTAATGTACATAAATTTCCATTGACTTTTCACGATATCGTACATTTAACGAATTAAAATTTTTCCACGTATTCGGACTATCTGTCCATCTAATGTACTCAATTTTCCATTCAATATTTGATGATTTCGTATACATAATGAATATGATTTTTTCATTGAATTCGGACTTTTTGTACATTTAATGTACGCAATTTTTCACAGAATTTTCACGATTTTGTGCATTTAATGAATTCAAATTTTTGAACGGATATGAACTTTTTGTATATCTTACGTACTTAGTTTTCCATGAATTTTCACGATATCGTACATTCTACGAATTTGTATTTTTCTACGAATCTGGACTTTCTTTCCTTCTATTGTACACAGTTTTCTACTGAAATTTCAGGATATTGTAGATTCAACTAATTTGTATTTTTCCAACAATCCAAACTTTTTGTAGATTTAATGTACATTGTTTTCCATTGACTTTTCATGTTATCGTACATTTATCGAATTCAAATTTTTCCATGTAGTCAGACTATCTGTCCATCTATTGTACTCAATTTTTTAGTTAATTTTAACGATATCGTACATTCAACGAATTCAATCTTTTTTCATGAATCCATACTTACCTGTATATCTAATGTACAAAATTTTCCATTGAATTTGCACAATATTGTACCTTCAACAAATTTGAATTTTTCTACGAATCTGGACTATCTGTCCATCCAACATACACAATTTTCCATTGAATTTTCATGATATCGTACATCCAAAAAATTCGAATTTTTCCTCAAATTTGGACTTTTTGTACATCTAATGTACACAATTTTCTTTTGATTTTTCACAATTTCGTACATTCAAGGAATTGGAATTCTTCCACGAATTTGGACTTTCTGTACATCTAATGTATACAATTTTCCACTGAATTTTGACGATTTCGTACATTCAACGAATTCGAATTTTTCCACGAATTCGGACTTTCTATACATATAATGTACATAATTTTCCATTGATTTTTCACGATATTGTACATTCAATGAATTTGATTTTTTCAACGAATTCGGACTTTCTGTACATTTAATGTACACAATCCACTAAATTTTCACGATATCGTACATTTAACGAATTCAAATTTTTCCACGTATTCGAACTATTTGTCCACGTATTCGTACATTGAACGAATTTGAATTTTTCAACGAATTCAGACTTTCTGTAGATTTAATGTACACAATTTTCCACTGAATTTTCTTGATATCATACATTTAACGAATTGAAATTTTTGAACGAATATGAACTTTTTGTACATCTAATTTACACAGTTTTCCATTGAGTTTTCACGATATCGTTCATTCAACGAATTTGAATTTTTCTACAAATCTAGACTTTCTGTCCATCTAATGTACACGTTTCAACAAATTCGAATTCTTCCACGAATTTGAACTTTCTATACATCCAATGTACACAATATTGAACATTTAACAAATTATAATTTTCCCACATATTTGGACTATTTGTCTGTCTAATGTACTCAATTTTCCAATGAATTTTGACGATTTTGTACTTTTAATGTAAACAATTTTGCATTGAATTTTCATGATGTCGTACATTGAACGAATTTAAATTTTTTAACGAATATGGACTTTCTGTACGTATAATTTACACAATTTTCCATTGAATTTTCACGATTTTGTACATTCAACGAATTCAAAATTTTCCACGAATCCGGACGTTCTATTCATCAAATGTACATTATTTTTCATTGAATTTTCACGAGTTCTTACATTCAAGAAATTCGAATTCTTCCACGAATTTGGACCTTCTGTTCATCTAATGTACACAATTTTCTATTGAATTTTCACGATATCGTACATTTAATGAATTTGAATTTTTCCATGAATTCAAACTATCTATTCATCTAATGTACTTAATTTTGCATTGAAAATTAATGATATCGTACATTCAACGAATTCAATTTTTTTCACGAATCTGGACTTTCTGTACATCTAATATACAAAATTTTCCATTGAATTTTCCCGATATCGTACATTCAATGAATTTTAATTTTTCTATGAATCTAGACTTTCAATCCATTTAATGTACAGAATTTTCCATTCAATTTTCATGATATTGTACATTCAATGAATTTGAGTTTTTGTACAAATCAAAACTTTTTATACATCTAATGTACGCAATTTTCCATTCAATTTTCACGGTATCGTACATTCAATGAATTTGAATTTTTCTACGAATCCAGACTTTATGTCCACCTAACGTTATGAAAATCAACGAATTCAAATAATGTGCACAACTTTATTCAATCAACGAATTCAAATTTCAATCAACGAACTGTACATATAATGTGCACAACTTTCCATTGAATTTTTATGATTTTGTACATTCAACGAATTCTAATTTTTCCACATATCCGGACTATCTGTTCATCAAATGCACATAATTTTCCGTTGAATTTTCATGATTTCATACATTCAACGAATTCAAATTTTTCCACAAATTCGAACTATCTATAGATCTATTGTACACAATTTTCCATTGAACATTCATGATTTTGTACATTGAACAAATTTGAATTCATGTTTTTTAATATGGTTGGAAAAATGTTCGTAGTTATAGTAAGCCAAGAGGCTTGGATATTAGAAAAAGTAGTTGCTATCCCGTGCAATGCACGAGAAAGTTGTCTGGTTAATCAATTGACACATAACTTCCCTAATATGATTATAAAAATTCAATATCAAGGTATAAATTATATACCTACACAATAAAATTTCAGTGTAATCTCCCGCCCTCCCCCCCTTAGCCCCATCATTCCATACTCATCCAAATATAATTCATACATTACATTAATCATTCTTGATGTCCAAAATGTATCTAAATTCTAACATTGCCAATAAACAAATATGCTACACCACAATGCCAGTTTACATTATTGTTGTAATCATCACTTTCCACTTTAATGAGAGAGAGAGAGAGAGAGAGAGAGAGAGAGGTGGCAGTTGTGTTGCATCTCTTAAGATGATTTTGCCTTGTACATTTTTCCTTTTGATAAGTAATCGACCCAAAACAAAATAAATGTACCACTTTTCAGAGTATGCACATTTGGGAGATTAAAGGTAAAGAAAAATGAGAAAATGGGCCCACCTAAAGATTTCTTGCTATTCTTCTTGATGTTGACTTCTTCAACATCATCCAAAATCAAATTCATGTACTCCTCGAAGCCCTGTAGAGCATAAAAATTAACATTTGAACAAATTTACATGTATTCACTTAAAATTGTGAAAGATGCTAGTAATTATGTTGATATCAACCTTTTAACCAAAATTCAACATTTTAATGTTTGCACATCAGTCAGCTATTTTGCCATTCTTAGTTGCAACATATATCTTTTTATTTGTGACAAATATGGTGCAACATACATTGCTCTAAGAAATATGTAGAATCCTTACCCTAAAATCTAAAAGAACAAGCCACAACCATGGATAGGAGGGCAGAAGAAAAAAATTACATGTTCACATAGATTTCAAAATTCTCAAGATGGAAATTTGACAATATTGCAAAAATACTTATCATAAATGTGAAACATATATAATATATGCACAATCATCTTTGATAGGCCAAGAATGTATTGACCCCTTGGGTGAATTACCCAATTAATTAGCCAAGTGAATTAATTAGATTTGATTACATGCAATAAGTTAGTAGCACAAACAAATCACGAAATAACTAAATGCAACAGAAAATAAATTTGACACAGGTGATTTGTTTACGAATGGAAAAAACCACCGAGGCAAAACCTCATCGGGTGAATTTAAGGTCACCACTCCTGAGAATCCACTATTATTAAAACAAGCGGTTACAAGTAAAGGAATTGCAGTACCTTATACCAGCCTACAGTTGAACCCTTACCCCAATACATAATTGGACTTGTAATGTAGTGACAATCTCTCCTTTCAATGCACGGCTCCAAGTACATGACTAACCAATCAATGCACGGATCCTAGTACGTGACTAACACACCAACTTGAGAAAGATGTTGGCTGCAAAGTTCTTCAGTTCATCTACACGATGAAGATCAAAAAACTCCTTGGTCACAAAACCCTACGGCGTACAAACACAATAACTTCTTCAAGAGAAAGATGAACTAGGGCAGATTGTCTCCGATCACAAGATGCATGTAACAACAAGTGCAACAACCTCTGCATCAAGTGAGACGACCCTTAAAATAATCCTTATATATGTCTAGGGTTGTGAGAAAAGAAAACTTAAGTACATAGCTTGGATACGCGTGAAAAACATATCTGAAAATCTGAATTTCGTATTCTCGATAGAGATAGCTGTCGAGCTATCTATCGAGCTTCGAATATTAAATCTTGATAGATACATCTGTCAAGCTTGAATGAACAACATTTCTTCACTTTATTATTGGACAGATTTGCATGGTTTCAATATTTGGACTTGAACTCTTGTTCCTTGAAGTATTAAATACATCTTAGATCTATCCAATTATAAGTAAAGTGCGTTTTGTCGAAACATTAGCCAATTCTATGACATATGTTCTTAACATGTTCTACATATGTCCTAACAATCTCCCCCTTTGGCAATCCGTGATAAAACCACAACAAACAAATGAAATATGAGAGAAGTCATAAATCACTCAACTCATAATCACTTGTTAAATACAACAAAATCTAATCCTGACACAAACTCTTGAAAAACTTTGCAAGAAGAGAGTTCATGGCATGATAGATTTTGACAACCTGTATTTCTGAAACACTTTAAACAAAACTCATCAAGGCATTTTAGTGTGAAACAGAAATAAAAGATTGCATACAATAAATAAAAAACATGTGTATAAAGAGAGAAAAGAAACAACACATAGAGAGATAGGTGAAATGTGATAACAACATCATCAAATATATATCAATAATGAATACAATGTTTGCTATCACTAAGAGCATGTTTGGTAGACTATAATAGGCGTTGTAATGTAATAGTTATTCCTATGGTTTAGTTATTTTTTAGTTTGGTTATGTTTTTATTACAAGGAGTAGTCATTCCTTATGAATAGCTATTCTTCAAAATGAGGAATAACTATTCCTCTTTAAAAGGTTGTATTAGCTATTCCTTAGTAAGTGCAATAATTTCAAAACTTAATATATTTCCAAATAAGCAAACTTTCTATATACATCTAACAATTATAAAAATAAAAAATCATAAAAAATAACACATATCTCTCTTAAATTTAAAAATAACAATTTTAAAGGAGATATAATTGTATGAGTAAAATATTTCCTAAAATAAATGTTAAGTTTCATTCTAATGTTATAACTCACAATTAAACTAATGAATATGTTTAATTATTATATCACAACACACTTTATTACTAGTAATAAAGATTACAATTCCTATCGTAATCCTCATTCAGTGTACCAAACGTACCCTAAGTGGTCACAAGACCAATGTACAAGAATAATGTATCTAAAAGATAAATAAAAGAAAAGATACAAAAATCCTCACTAACACTCCCCTTAACAAAAAGAATCCTATGCTAACTCTCCCCCTAAGTATATGACTACTCTCATACCCAAAACTACTCTCCCTTTTTGTCATGAATGACAAAGGGCAAGTCACTGAGAAGCAGTCATCTCATCATCATCAGAAGAGCTAGCATCCTCATCTTCAGCATCATCACCGAAGCCATCATCATCGTCCTCGTCCTCGGAAGCCTGAGGGATGGAGATGGAGACGCGGTGAAACCACCCATAACAGCCTATCATCGTGTGATATGACCAACACGGGTGTTCACCTAACACAAGTCATCACTGAGAGTGTCAAGCCGAGCATCCATGTGCTCAAGTTGTGCCATGATGGTCTCGAGAGTCACACCACTCGCGGAAGAAGAAGGAGCGGAGGTGGATGGAGTGGAACGGGCTGGAGGAGTCGCTGTCTCGGTCCGTGGCCACTAAGCTGGGCTTCGCTCTGTCTAACAAACACCGCGCTAATGGCACCCATGATGGAGAAATGAGGAGACTCGGGATAAGAAACAGAAGAATGGCGAATGATCTTCGTGATAGCAGAAGGGAAGATAAGCTTATTACAGGTCGCCGTATCCTTATAGACATCTATAAGGGAAAGTATGAAATAAGAGAGAAAGTCAATGGTAAGGTCCTCAATGAGGGATAACAAAAATCGAGCACGAAGCTCAGTAATAGAGTTATAGTGAGACAAATGATGAAGAACGAATGTCATCACCATGTAGCACATTGGAGATAAGCTCGGACCTTTTGCAAAGCCCGAGCATGAGGTGTTTTGACAGTCACCCCATGATGAAGGTGTCTCGCAGAAGAGAGACAAGAGTTCGTATTTGGACACAGCCCGCAGATGAGAACATCCGGGGTAATCAGGATGCGATACCCTCGGAACATGTAGCACATCGGAGATAAGCTCCGAAGTGACTACTATATAGATACCTCGAACAGAGGTGATGAAACAAGGTATAGAATAATCGAATCCGTGCATATTGGAGTAAAACTCCTATATGATCACTGAGGGACAACTCACTGGGATCTCACAAAGAGACTCCCAACCCCGACTGTAAATGATAGTGGGTAGAGTGGTATCGGAGAAGTCCGATAAGATAACATGGCATTCCGAATGAATGCCACGCTTGGAGAAGTTCTCCGAGAAGTGCTGACAAGCCTTCTCATCACAGAACCTGACATGTAGGGGAGTAGAGTCGGAAGAAGATGCCCCGGAACGAAGAGGGTTCTAGGATGGAGTGGATTTGTGCTTGGATGCCATGCGCAGACTATCTGTGAGAGAGAGAGAGAGAGAGAGAGAGAGAGAGAGAGAGAGAGAGAGAGAGAGAGAGAGGCAGAAAAGCACCAATC
Source organism: Notholithocarpus densiflorus (assembly GCA_030021035.2). Lineage (NCBI taxonomy): Eukaryota > Viridiplantae > Streptophyta > Magnoliopsida > Fagales > Fagaceae > Notholithocarpus > Notholithocarpus densiflorus. The sequence continues at coordinate 750,379 of JARYZH020000090.1, read as the reverse complement.
AACAGATATACCAAAGGAGAGAAAAGAATGGTACGTATGCATGAATAATGCATGATCATGTGATGTGTAACAAGAATATCATCATGGGCTCAGTCCAATTCAAACCTACCAGCACACAAGTTTCCAACATAGAGAACACACATCTAAATGCATGAAACATTGTTAAAAATGCAATGCACGAGCATATAACATCATTTAAGCAAAATCCAACCCAAAAAATTTCACAAATAACTCATTAATTTTCAAAAACCCCAAAAATTTCACAAAAACCCAAAACCTAGGTCTAAATGAGTGAAATGCATGAAGAATGAGAGATTAAAGAAGCATACCAGAGGTAAGAAGCAAGATTTAGGCCGAAAAACCAGTGGAGAAGATGAAGGGTTTGAGGGAAAAGTGTTTGGGAGAAAAAAGAGAGAGATTCTATCGAGAGAGATCTGAGAAAAATGAAACAGAAATCGCGCTAGATCTATTTAAAGAAAACGCATCTCGATGGATCGAGAGTTATCGAGCATCTGTCGAGCACTAATTCTCAATAGATGAATCTGTCGAGATGCCGTCGAGAATCTGTCGATGGCAAAATACCTCGATGGATTGAGAAGCTATCGAAAATCTATCGGACAGACAAAAACTTTCTCGATGGATTGAGAATCTGTCGAGAAGCTATCAAGACAAATTCTAGAAAGCTTCGATGGATCGAAGGTACGATAAGATCTGTCGAGAAAAAGCAGTCCAAGGGTCTTGATAGATAGCAATCTGTCGAGATCTTAATGAATAGCTTTTTCTTCACTTGTTTCTTGGTCAGATCTTCATGGTTTTAACACTTGACTTGAACACTTGTTTCTTGAAGTATTAAACCCATCCTAGATCTATCCAATTACAAGTAAAGTGCATTTTGTCAAAGGATTAGCCAATTACATAAAATATGTCCCTAACAGCCATATTTTTTATCAAGATAATCTAGTATTTGATCGACCCTATATCTATATCTATCATTAGCATTGACAGCTTCTAGTGGCCTAATTGGATCGTTGTAATGATGCCTTTCTCCATATGGTTTGAACCCTACTCTTCCATTATCTTGGCCATTCCTATCATAGCCAAATCTATTGTTTTCATTCCTTCATCTTCTACCTGGGTGTCTACCTCCACCTTCATTCCTAAGGCCATTATTCCTTGGAAAAACTACATGACCTCACTGTTTCATTCTTGGTGGAGATCCTCATTGAAGAGGAAACCAATCATATCTTGGTCCTTCCCCTCCACCATTTTCATATTCATTGGCAAATGGGTGTGCAAACGCTCCCTCTTAATACACCTTACGAATGCTATTTCAAATTCTCATCTCTGTGCCTTATCAAATGCTTTTCTTCTTAATGATAGTTTTTTTTTTTTTTTTTAATATACACATTTTATGTGAAAATGTGAGTAGATACTAAAACTTAAAGGTTAAAAGGAAAAGGAACAACTGTTCAGTATTTTTAAATGTATACGTGGCATAAATTTATGTAGCCGTGAGGCACAATGAGAAGCGGTCAACAGAAAGTCAAACGTTTCGGCTATTAGTTATTATTATTATTATTAAATATATATATATATATTTATATATATATATATAAACTAGACTTATTGGCACCATGTGCAGCACCTTCTTTTTTATTTTTTATTTTTATTGGTAAGAATTTAAGTTTGAGTGTCATTAATGTTTTGTACAACTTAAATATAAAATATGTTTATATAATTAAAAAATATAACTAAAAGAGCTGTTAAATTTATTGATAAAGTATGTTTGTTTGAATTAAAATTTTCCCAAGTAATTTTCAAAATCCGCTTCTTGATACAAGATCTGTGTAGGTTAGGAAAGGTCTATCTAGAATTGTAAGAAAAAAAATTCTCTAACTTTTCTTCCATCATACTTCCATGTTTCCTTTCAAAACCTTAAAAACCCATGATGGGGCTACCATGAGTTAAGTCCTCGTATGCTAGTAAAAATGGAGAAGTTGGACCTAAATTGATAATATTATTTAATAATATAAATTTTCATGAAAATGTTGAAAGGTTCTATATCTTATTTTATTTCTATTGTACTTTTATTTTTCGGCAAAAATATCCGTTTTGTCTCTAAAGTTTGCATAAAGTTCATTTTTGAGACTTTTTTTTTTTTTTTTTGCTCTAAATTTTGGTTTAGTGACCTCTTTAGGGTGGGAATAATTCGTGAGGAGTGTAGGGTAAGAAATTTTTGTCATCTCGGAGTAACATCACTTTCACCTGGGCATCACTTATAGCACCATTAATACCACTGGGACTGGCTCAACAAATTTTGGGCCCAAAAAGTTTAATTGGGACAAAAACAAGAGTATAAGAGCTAAGAAGAACAAAAAAAATAATAATAATAAAAGAAAAGGAGAGTAAATAGAAGCTAACATGAAGATCAAAGCAGGGTTGGCTCACATACATTATATCTCCATAGAATAAAAAATAACCAAGGTTCAAATCCCTCACCGACATTATTGTAACTACTACGAATTTGCCAATTATGAGTTGGGTGCCTTAGCCATTCAGCCATAGATGTTTAGCAGGGATCCTCGTACATGGTGAATAACCAAATTCAAATTGAAATGAAATCCTTAAAATAAATCGATGCAATTTAGGAGGACTCAATGAAAGGACATCAATTCAAATCCTAGATTTTCGAATTTAGAGAGATATTGAGAGAGATTAAGAATTCTCATTAGTTCTTAGATTCATGGACCCAATTCAATTCAGTGGGATCTTTCATTCACATTTTTTTTCCATCAAGAACTTATAGCTATTACTTTGACGCCAAAGAAGCGTTCGACCCAATGCTTTATTTTTGTCCTAGTTGATCCCAATTCGACATTAGAAGTATATTGATTTTTATCCAATAACCAAATACTTCTGTCTCTAAATACTGCATATTTGATTCCATTCATAAATCTATTTTCTTCCCTATGAGTTTTACTAAATTATAAATAATAATAATAATAATAATAATAATAAAGTGAGAAGTGAGAGAAAAAAAATTGGGATTTAATTTATTCGAGAATTAATATGGAAAGATAGAGTGAAATTGTTTCTATTTATTTATTTATTTTTTGTTACAAGAGATATATAGCCTCTCTTGGCAGATGAACATTAGATTTTATTAAATAATTTTTCTGCTATTAATTGAGATTTTAATTTTGTTAGTAATCTTTTGTTTGATTTTAGTTGTCTTTTTACGTGTTTTAATGAAACTCTGTATTTCTTCTCGAGTTTCATATGCTTATTGAAACTCGTTATTTTGGGAAATAGCCGCTGGTTTTTTTTTTTTTTTTGAGAGGCGTGTTTTAAATGAAACTCTATATGTCTTCTCATATGAAACAGAGAACACCAGTCTCTCTCAGTCTGTTTAGTTCCTCTCTCTGAGCGTATCTCGTTTCTAAATGTCCCAAATGACAAAACTCCGACACAGGAAGAACCAACTACCGTTCGACATCGTACTGAACATCCTGGCTAGACTGCCGGTGAAATCAGTGACAAGATTCAGGTGCGTTTGCAAATCCTGGGACTCCTCAATCACCATGCCTTTTTTCATCTCCACCCACCTTAATCACAACAAAAATCATGGTAATGGTTGTGTCATACACATGCCATCAGTAAGAGACACTAACCCTTCTTCCAACACTAACAGACCTGTCTGTACGGTGGCTTTGGACCGCACGTTTGATAGGATTTCTGAGATTGGAGTTCCTTTTGATTTTCCTAATGCTTGTTTCCAAATAGTGGGTTCTTGCAATGGCTTATTGTGTCTCGCTAATTATGGCAGCTCCACTTGCGCTAATGATATATATTTGTGGAACACCAGTATTAGAAAATTCAAGAAATTGCCTCATACTAGCTTACGACAGTTAAGGTTTATTAAACTCGGATTTGCTTATCATTCCCAGAACAATGACTACAAGGTTGTGAGGATTTCATTTTTTAGTTTCTTTCTAGCTTTAGCTCTGCCTCTGCCTCTACCTCTACCTCTGCCTCTGCCTGAGGTTGAGGTGTACACATTAAGTTCGGATTCATGGAGAAGGGTTGGAATCGAGTTCACGACCAGTGTAGTGAATTGTCCAAATGATCTTTCGCCAGCTCCATTGGTTAGTGGTGCTTTACACTGGTTGGCATTTGTAGTAGAAGGAGAAGAAAATCGCAAGGGTAAAAATATGATTATGTCATTTGATGTCAATAGTGAGAAATTCAGAAAGCTAGAACTGCCTAATGGTTCTACCAACACCCTTCAAAGATGTCTTTCATCATTCAAGGGGAAACTGGCTTTTATTACAAGTGAACATAGTGAACAACCTGGCTTTCAATTCTCAATATGGGTGTTGAGGGAGTATGGTGTGGTAGAGTCTTGGAATAAACTTTTTGTTGTACCATCTGAAAGGGTGGCTTGTTGGATTTCCTTGATCGATTATGGTTCACTTATGGTTTGCTACAGAAATGATCCAGGAGAGAGGCAAGGATTTAAGCATGCTTTAATTGACATTGAAACTCTACAAGAGAAGAAGGATCCCGATATCCAACATCCTTCATATGTAACCACTTTCATGGAGAGCCTTGTTTTACTTGATGGAACAAATGTGGAATCTTACTAACGGGTTGGTGGTGAGCATATAAGATTGAAGTCATGGTGGTATGGATGATCTTTATTATCCTTGAATTTGTTTTCATGCTTTGCGAGTGCTTCTCCAAACTTTTCCTGTTGGTTACATACATCTGATGGATCCACCTTATAAAATACTGGTAACACCACTTGACCATTATTTTTACACTCAAGAATCTTGACAAGTTCATCCAAACACCAAGTGAATGATGCATAGTTTTTAGAGAATACAATTATTTAAATATTTGAACTTTCAATAGCTTCAAGAAGTTCAGCGGAAATTTTTTCTCGTCTTTGAAGCTCATCATCCATGAAAGTGTTAATACCATTATGACGCAAAATACCATTCAAATGACTGGTAAAACCCATTGCGGGTATCTTCTCCTTTGAACTCAAGAACACATCATATCTGTATTGTTGGGTAAAAGAGGAAGAGGAGGTTCCTTTGGTGGTCGAAAGGGCCATTGTGATTTTGATACACAGACGGTTGAGAAGATCTAAAAGGAAGAGGAGAGGAGAAAGAAAATAAAGATGTGACGAAATTAAAATTGTAAGAGTTTAAGAAGAGAAGTGAATGAGAAATAAAAAATGAGAGATATTTCACAATGGTTTTTTGAGAAAGAACGAGAATTGGCTGAGAATAAGAGAGTCAATGAATTGAGTTTTAGTTGTTGTGATGCCAAGCTAAAATAAGTAGTATTTTTTTGAGTGGTAAGTGATTTTTTTGGGTACACGCGCTTACTTTGATCCAGGAAAGTTCGAAGAAATCTCTTTGCCTGCCTACAAAATATTATTAGTAATTTGCTTCCAGTTCTAGTTTTAGATTTTTTTTTTTTTTTTTTTTTTTTTAAAGAGAGTTTCAACTTATAGAGTTTCTTTCACATTATCAAAATTTAACCAAAAAAAATAATGTGGGCCAAAAATTTAAAACGCGTTGGATGGGTCTCAATAATCCATTTCCTTTGTTTATGGAACCTATTTCATTAGTTTATTATATCTGGGAGACTAGGACAAACATATTAGCAGACAGAGTGGTAAGAATACTCCCAAGTTGAACCGTCATGGAGAGAGAAAACGCTCTCGCTCTCTTTAGCGAAGAAAAAGACGAACTCATCCGTAGCACGAAAAAGGTTAAAGATAACCACCACGATACCACTGAACGGACCGGAGCCGAGAACCGGGCTGTTACTGATTCTGTAAACCCGAAGCTGTCCTTCAAGGATAAGCTTGTCAGTGAGATTCCAAGAGCTTTTGCACAAGCTTTTGATCTAAGAGACAAAGAGGAGACTGATATGGCACCAAGCTCTATTGAAGCAGACATGGAAAGCGACGAAATAAAGGAACTCAGGGAAGGTTTGGTTGCAGCAAAAATATCCAAGGGCTTAAAGCATCGTATTCGTGCGCCATGGTCCAAAGCACTCATTGTGAAGGTATATGGAAGAACAGTGGGATACACCTTTCTTCATGCAAAAATCCTATCTTTATGGAATCCGGTTGGCAAGATAGATTGTGTTGATCTAGGGAAAGACTTCTTTCTCGTCCGTTTTTCAGTTAAGGAGGATCATGATTCGGTGCTTAAGAATGGAACATGGTTCATAGGAGAAAACTTTCTATCCTTAAGACCTTGGGAACCAAACTTCAAACCAGCCACGGCAGTAGTGTCTTCGGTCGCTGTATGGGTTAGACTCAACGAGCTACCTATCAAGTATTACGATTCTGAGGCCCTCCTCATCATCGGTCAAGCCATTGGGAATGTACTCAGAATAGACACTCACACTGCAACTGGTACAAGGGAAAGGTACGCCAGGCTTTGCATTCAGGTGGATATTGAGAAACCCCTTGCAAATGCGGTGCTTGTGGATAACATTGAGCAGCCTATCACCTATGAGGGGCTGCATAGGTTCTGCTTTTCTTGCGGCCGTCTCGGTCATCGGAGAGAGGAATGCTTTTTTACTATTAGAAAACCATCACCGGAAAGACCACCTGCGCCGGAAGGACAACATGTCCCTACCAGGAAGGATAACAACACTGAGGTACCCAAGCCATACGCTTCGCATGAAGTGGACCCAAAAGATGACACGTATGGTCCTTGGATGGTAGTGAGCTGTAAAAAGTCCAGCAACAGAAAGGACAAAAGGCATGATTCTGCTCCCACTAACATTCTGCATGCAGTGCGGCATGAAGGAGCTGATGAGCGAACAAGGCCTAGTGATACGGCTAAGGTGACACCTGGCTTGGGTGTTTTAAAAATTAATGAAGGGAAAAGGAAAGCAAATGGTGATCTGGTGGGGTCGAAAGAACCACTAAAGGAAAAATCTAGCTTAAAAGGCAAAGGTATTATTTCGGATAGTCCGAATAAGTTAGGCCTGTTTAACAAAGGCACAAGTATAGCACATGAAGGCCCATTATCCATTAAGGGCAAAAAAGTCTTGGCAAGACTTAGGGTAGCTCCAGCACGTTCTAGAGACGCCGAAACTAGTGAAGGGATAAGATCAAACAAACTTCTGAAAACTTTTTGGACTCCCACTAACGCTGCATCTCAAGCTGACAAAGATGGAAAGTTTCAGTTCCTTAGTAAGTCAAAAAATAGCATGGGCGATACAAGTGAAGGGAAAGGTAGTGGTAATCTCAGTAATAGTGGGGCGGTTCAGTTCCGATCTGAAGGAGGCATGGAGATGGATTTCTCCATTAATACCGGTGTGTCTGACCGATGTGCTAGAGACAGAGGAGGAGATCACGATGGTCTGGGAGAGATTCCCTCGAAATTCCCCAGTCCCGATACTGAAGCTCTTGGCGAGACGAATGTTGGACGATCAGCATGTTGCAATTAGCCTCATGGGCAATCGGTTTGCCGTGAAATTCATCCAAGTGATCCAACCATTCACAATCTTCAACTTGCATGTCAAAGTAGAGGAGAAGAAGATGGGGGTATTAAAGCACTGCCTACAGTCAATGGAATCAGTGAAGAAGACAGGATGGAATTTGATGGAGGAGGTGAGGCTTCTGCCTCTCTTCAATGAATGCCCTACCCCATGTCTTCGAGTAGTCATGAATATCATCGCTTGGAATTGTAAGGGTGCTCTAAAGACCGAATTTCAGAATCATGTGAGGGAGTTGGTTCAGAATCATAACCTAGCGATGTTCATTGTGATGGAAACTCGCGTAGGTGGAGACAGAGCCAAGGAGATCACGGATAGGCTTCCTTTTGACGAGGCCATTCACACGGAAACTATAGGCTATGTTGGTGGGTTGTGGTTGTTGTGGAATACGGATAGAGTTGTTGTGTCTCTGCTTGCCACCACAGAGAAAGAAATTCACGTTTCAGTTAATGTGAGACCCTCTGATACTCAATGTTTTTTATCTGCAGTTTATGCTAGTCCTAGATTTAATGAAAGATGTGTTTTATGGAATAACCTTGTTAATGTGGCTAGTTTGCATAGTAGTCCCTGGATTATTGTAAGGGACTTTAACGAAGTTCTTACAGATAATGATAAGTTTGGGGGCGGGGCAGTTAATGCCAATAGGTCCCTATTATTTAAGGATTGTTTGGACTCCTGCAATATGGTGGATTTGGGTTTCTCAAGACCAAGGTTTACTTGGTCTAATCGCAGGGGAATTAGAAGCCTTATCCAAGAAAGATTAGACAGAATTTTCGTGAACCCGGATTGGTGCACCCTGTATCCGAATGCCAGAGTATCTCATTTAACTCGTGTTCACTCAGACCATTGCCCTGTTCTCCTTGATTTCAAACCAAGTGCTGACTCCAGACTCAATAGGCCTTTTAAGTTCCAGAGTTTCTAGCTCAATGACCTGACCTTTCCAAGTATAGTAAGGGATGCTTGGGGTCGTACAAGTTTTTTTGAGGAAGCTGTTGAGAAGTTCACTAAGGATGCTACGGTTTGGAACCGAAATCACTTCAGTAACATATTTGTTAAAAAGAGGCGTGTTATGGCTAGACTAGATGGTGCTTAGAAAGCTCTAGCGGAAAGGCCATCCAACTTCTTGGTGGAATTAGAGAAAGAGCTCCAAAGAGAGCTAAATGAGGTGCTGAATCAAGAATAGGAGCTGTGGGCACTTAAATCAAGAATGAACTGGATGGTTCTTGGGGATAGAAATACATCTTTTTTTCACGTGTCCACTATCGTTCGAAGAAGGAGAAATCAAATTTCTTGCTTAAAGAATAATGTTGGAGAATGGATTCAAGAGGAGTCGCAGATCATGAGTTTCGTTCGTGAAGCTTTTGTCAAGCTATACACCACGAGCCACCTTGAAACGAAACTCCAACCGGGTCCCGTCTCCCCATGGCAAGTGGCCCTTTCTGATACGGAGAGAGATGACTTGTCGTACCTGTTTCAGTGGAAGAAATTAAAGCAGCCCTCTGGTCTATGAAGGCTCTAAAAGCTCCAGGTCCGGATGGCCTTCATGCTAGGTTCTTCCAGCATTTCTGGATGATAGTTGGAGGTTTAGTTGTGGAGGAAGTTCATAAATGCTTTAAGGCTAAGAAAATTCCTGAAGCTCTCAATAAAACTAATGTAGCTCTCATCCCCAAGATCCAAGGCCTAGAAACCATTAGCAACTACCGCCCCATCAGCCTCTGCAATACAGTTTATAAGATTGTCACAAAAATTATAGTCGCCAAAATTAGGCCGATGTTGGATAAGTTAGTGTCTCCTGTTCAATCTGCTTTTGTGCCGGGAAGGAAAGGGGTTGACAATGCAATCATTGTGCAAAAGCTCATTCACACTATTAGTAAAAAGAAAGGAGGAGTGGGGTATATGGCAATCAAAGTGGATCTTGAAAAGGCATATGACAAGCTCAAATGGTGCTTTATCAGAGAAACTCTTTTGAAAGCAAACCTTCCCAGGGAGTTGATTAATCTTATTATGAATTGTGTGTCCTCCACCACCACTTCTGTGCTTTTCAACGGGGGTAATCTCGAACCATTTAGGCCTTCTCGAGGCATTTGGCAAGGGGACCCCCTGTCTCCCTATCTTTTTATTCTTTGCATGGAAGTCTTAGGGCATTTAATTGAAGAAAAATGCAGGGAGAAATTATGGACTCCTGTTAAGGTGGCTAGGAGCGGTATCGCTTTTTCCCACCTCTTCTTTGCGGATGACCTTGTGTTATTCGCTAAGGCTAATGGCAGCAACTGTTCTGCAATCAGAGATGCTTTGGATGAGTTTTGTAATAGATCTGGTCAATCAGTTAGTGAAGCCAAATCCAGAGTGTTTTTCTCCCCTAATGTTGATAGAGACACGAGGGAATCCTTGTGTGATATTTTGGGGTTTTCTTCAACTTCTAATCTTGGCAAATATTTGGGGTTTCCTATTTGGTATGGATGATTGTTATTCCTTTAGAGTTACGAAGAGCTAGATTAAAGCTCTGCTGACTTCAATTTAAAGAAGAATTGACTAAAAAAAACGTAACAAAATAAAAGAATATCTGAAAGTGAGCACGATGCTATTCCAGGGTCATGTTCTTATTTCCTTAGTTCAAGCTACATGGTCTTTGTTGGTTTGTGTCCTACATTTAACCTTAATATTGACAATAAGAAGCTACTTTATATGAGAGAGAGTTGGTTCCAAGAAAAGCAATCCAATCTCTCTTGCCTCTAAGAGTTGTATCTTGATAAGGAATGCTATTTTCTCATGCTTAGCTGGGTCCAATCACATGTTTAGGTGCTTTAATATTGTATTTCTTTCAATACTATTCTTTTCTTTATGCTAAAGTAACATGCTAAGTTTTATACTACTAAGGGATTTGTTCACTAAACTTGTTTGGTAAATGAGGTAGAACTTAAATGGCATGTAGAGCTGTTAGGTTGTGAGTCTTGTGACATATATTTGCTTTTCTCCAGGGCATTGGTGGGATTTTGGTGACCCAATTTGTTTATGAGAAAATTCAGTCGATGAAACATCCATATACCACTTGTATGTAATCCCAAGAATATTTTTGGACCATATTGGCTTCTTGCATGGACATCAACTAGTCATATCCGAAAACCCTTTGGAAGAGGTTCCATTTTACTTTCAACAACTTGATATTGACAATTTTAATTCTCAAACTCTCTTTCTATAGCACAAATCCACTTCTTGTTGATACTAGAGGAACTCATCCTGATTTCTTTTAAAGTTCGTGGTATAAAATTACTTTCTTTGAACAAAGAAAAGAATGCATAAATTCATTCCTAAACCTCTATCAGAGAAATAGCAGTCTCCCTTGTACATTGTCCATTGTCCTTGTAGGCAGCATCGCTCAATTAGCCCATGCTCTCTTATGTCATTTTGTTATTGGAGCTGTTTGTCCTTATATCTTGGAATCAAAACAGTCATTTTGTCTGTTATGGCACTTCAATTAAATTTGAATTGTGTAAGTACTTGATTTCCAATAGAATAAGTTATGAAAAAAATGAAAATCAAGACTTACAAGTAGTTTCTTATTTTGTCGCGTTGCTCTTAGCCTACACTTCTTGGATCCTTTTTTTTTTTTTTTTTTCATCCTAAGTGTATTTGAAGCTTTTCTGTTGAGTTTGTTGCACTGTTGTTGGATGGATGATGACCTAGAGTTCTGCCTTGCTATGGTGCTAATCATGCTTGTAGCTGTGAGAAAAAAATGGCTTCCCTGAAATTTGAAATTTTATTATGAAACTAACCTAGTGGTCAAAAGAGGTGGGTGTGTCTGTATGGTCAAGCTGGTATTTCTGAAATTTTTTTTTTTTTTTTGGGAGAAAAAAGCTGGTATTTCTGATGATCATATGGTCTTGTTACTCTTGTAGCATGATAAAGTGGTTTGTTATATGCATACAAATATTATGATGCCAAATTTCTGTACTCTTCTTGAAGCTATATACTGGTTGTCAATAATGTAAAACTTTAATTTGCCACTCAAATTTGTTTGCCAATTGTAGGAAATTTCATGTGTTCCTGTGCAATCCTCTTAACTGAAAACACCGGGCTTTAATAACTCCAAAAGTTTCATCAAAGATACAGGCACTCCACTTCAATAGTTTGATAACTCTACTGTTCACAGAATAAACTTAGCTCCTGAATAGCTGGCAGTTGATGCTCCAGTTTAATCTCAAGCCACTTCCCCTCCTTGAACCTTTACAAACATTTTTGTTGACATTTTTGCTTGGCACTTTGCTACCATTGAAACTATAATAATCATAACTAACAAACCTTTAATTCAATGGCTGTGCACGTATGTTTTCTTCCATGTTTGAGCCATGAAGTTACAAGTTATGTCCACTGCATACTTGTAGGTAGTATCACTCAAAAAGCCCAGTCTCTTTTATGTCAGTTTGTTATTGGAGTTGTTTGTCCGTATATCTTGAAATCAAAATGGTCATTCTGTCCAATATTTTACTCAAGACTACATTTGAAATGTGTAAGTGCTTGATTGCCAATAGAATTAATTATGAGAGAAACAAAAATCAAAACATACAAGTGATTGCTTTTTTTGTTACTCTTAACCTAGTCTTCTTGGAGCTTTTTTTTTTTTTTTTGGTTGCCCCAAGTGTATTGATGCTTTTCTGTTGGATGTGTTGCATGGTTTTTTGATGGATGATGACCTAGAGTTCTGCCTTGTCATGGAGCTAATCATTTTTGTACCTTTAAGAAAGAATGGCTTCTCAGAAAAATTCTGGATTAAATTTAAGTTCTTGCATTGACATCAACTAGTCTAGTCTCAACATACAGTCTGTTTGTGGAATAAAAGTTATATATATATCATAAATTCATCTTCCAAAAGCTTAAGTTGTTAGGAAATGGTGAATTCAATTATTTAATTATTATTCTAACAAGATTGAAGTTGAAACAATCAAATATGATTTTCTAGGCTCAAAGGGCTAAGAAATATTCAAAGATAAAATTTCATAAAGTATGTAACAAAAGGCCATCTACAATGACTCAAAAGAGGCTATTTAATATAGCCTTTAGTAACCCTAGAATTCTAGTCCTTTAACTTACATATAGCAATTAAATCTTAACTATAGCTAGTCTCAGTTGTTTTCTTTTTAATTTATTTTTTAAGTGTCCGATGTTGAAGTAATTTGTATTGTTCAATGCCAGAGATAACAACCAGATTTCTTTGTGATGGTTTTGGTAAAATTGCCAAATTGGCTTCTTCTTTTTCCTTATTTTGATAAGTAATAATATTTACTCAAAAAGAATCAAGTATACAGGTTGTATACTAGCTAAAGCTATGTATTTACTTGAGCTTATTAGCTCACCTCTGTTGTAATTCCTTTTTGGGTTGAATATTTGAATAAATGACAGTTCCATTTCAAAAAAAAAAAAAAAAAGGTTATGTAGGAGATCTAAAATTACAATGAACAATAAAATCAAATGATATTTGAATAGAAAATTTCCCTAAAGCTACCATCCACTCAAGCAAGGTCTTCAAAACTTTTTCTTTTAATTCTAAAGTTGGCTTCTTAATTGGTTGCATTGGCGAATCTTTATCATAGCCAAAGATTTTTTGAAGCAGAGTATCGTTGGAGGAGCAAGGCATGGTGCCTTCCTTTTCTAAATTGTTGGATTTAGTGAAGGTTCATCTTGGAGGAGAGGATGGCGTGGTTTGGAGTTAAATGGAATATAGAAAGTTTGATGTCCACTCTTATTGTAGGCTTTCAGAGAACCTATTGGAGCTTTGTTTCTGTGGAATCCAATGGTGTCCTTTAATGTTTCTTTGTGCAAGACTGCAGCTTTAGGAAAGATTTTAATTAGTAAAGAATATCCAAATGTAGTGGAGAGAAAATGTTGATAAGTTGTTGCTGTTTAATTATAATTTGGTTATGGCTGCAAATGGTTCCTTGTTTCAGGTTTGAGATATTAGGATGGTAGGAAGGAAGGTGCAGAAGGCACAACAATAATGGGATTTGGAATGGTTATATCACTTTGCCTAAATGGTGTATTTTGTTAAAAGAAAAAACTGCACTTTTAAGGCTGTTGAGAATAGCTGAACTTTTTTTTCTATGGGGTCAAAGGCTCTTTGATAGGATGTCTGTCTTTGACCTTCCAGATGCTGTAATTATGCTTGAAGGTTCTTCTCAATATCTCCAGGGCACTAAAGTTTTACCCAATGTTTTATAACTAAGAACAAAATTTTTTGATGCATCCTCACTCTCTCCTTTTTGCACTGTCACAGTTGATGGATATGGTTTATGGGTATTGCTCAAAGCTTCTGAAAAGCTCAAAAATTTACCTCATCAAGCCTCTTTTAAGATTTAAAACAAGCCTACGTCTTATTTGTTGAAGCAGCCCATATAATTTGTGCATTAACTTCTAATTAACCCCTTTAACCACCCTATCTTAAAACTTTTGCTGCTTTCCTGAAAATTGCTGTGACTTGTTTCTGCACAATTTGTTAGACTTCTTTCCTATAAACCCTGCTATTATGTTCAAAATACAAGCTCTGACTCCTTTTACAATTCCAAGCACTTAACTTATCATTTATCCTATTCTTAGCAACCAAATAAGAAATTGTAGGAAATTTGTGTTCCTGTGCAAAATTCTTTGGCTGAAACACCTGGTTTTGATAACTCCAATAGTTTCATGAAACTTACAGCCACTTCGCATAAAATTTTGGAAAATAAAAATTCTATTGTTCACAAAATAAACTACGCCCCTGAATTACCACCTATTCCTACACCATTTTAATCTCAAACACCCCCCCCCCCCACACACACACACACACAACAAAAAAACTCCCTCAAACCTTTACAAACCTTTCTATTGACATTTTTACTCTGCACTTTGCTACCAATGAAACTATAATAATTAGCCCTAAACAGGGTACTCCCTACAGCCCGAACAAACGTTTAATTCACTGACTGTGCAATGTAACTTTTCTTTCATGTTAGTGCCATTATGTTAAATGTTATTCGAGTCCCAATGCATACTTGTAGGCAGCATCTCTCAATTAGCCCATGCTCTCCTAATCCTAAGTCAGTTTGTTATAGGAATTGTTTGTCCTTATTATAAGTTGTAATGAGAACAGTCATTGTCCATTAAGGTACTCAAAATTTGAATTGTATATGTACTTGATTGCCAATTGAATTACTTCTGCCAAAATGAAAATCAAGACTTACAACTGATTGCTTATTGAGTCACTCTTAACCTATGCTATTTGGAGCTTTTTTTTTCTTGCCCCAAGTGTATTTGATGCTTTTCTGCTGCATACGGTGCACTGTTGTTTGATGGATGATGACCTAGAGTCCTGCCTTGTTATGGTCTTGTAGCTGAAACTAAAAATGACTTCTCAGAATTTTAAAAGTTAATAGTGAAACTAACCTAGTGGTCAAAAGAGGTGGGTGAGTAGTTTGGTCAAGCTGGTAGTATTCATGATCTATTGGACTTGTAACATGAAAAAGTGGATATGCATACTAACATTAAGATGCCTAACTTCTATACTCTTGTTGAAGTGATATATAGTTGGTTGTCAATAATGAAGAACATTAATTAGCCACTCAAAATAAATACATTAACCTTTAGAGATCTTTGTTCTTGTATAATAGCCCTAAAAAA
Organism: Notholithocarpus densiflorus; assembly: GCA_030021035.2. Classification (NCBI taxonomy): domain Eukaryota; kingdom Viridiplantae; phylum Streptophyta; class Magnoliopsida; order Fagales; family Fagaceae; genus Notholithocarpus; species Notholithocarpus densiflorus. The sequence continues at coordinate 735,199 of JARYZH020000090.1, read as the reverse complement.
TTTAGAATATGAGTGCTCTTATGAAGTGGCAGGTAACTAACTATGCACAATTGGAGGCAGTCTATGCAAAGAAGATATGAACAGTGTAGATTCTGCAGGAGCAGGACCCATAAAGTCACTAGGTTGCATTTGCCTCGATTTTAGCATATTGGTCCCCAATTTTTCTTTTTTCTTTTTAGAATCAATGGTGATCGAATTTATGTTGAGTGGTTTTGATGTGTTTCACCATCCTTTTGCATTATCAAACCCATTCCTTATATTATCTTTATTTAATGTGCTTTGTTGATTCTGAAATTGAAACCAACACTTAACAATAAGATTCATGGATAGACTTTAGCATAACTGGTTATTTATGTCCTCTTGGCTTTGTCTCATTGTCTAATTTGTAATCAATCACTTCCATCCAAATTAGCTCCTTATTGTACTGGCAATGGTGGACCAATTAACTGGCTAGTTCCTTTTTAAGTATTTTGATTTTGATTTTGATTTTTTGATTTTTTGATTTTTTTTTCATTTAAAACAACACTTGCGTCTTCAGTTAAATTCCCCCAAGTTTGCATTCTGGTGTGGTTTATTGAAGAATGAGCATAGGAGAAAACAATGAGAGGACTCTGTGATGCAAATTAGCATATTGTTTGGGATTTGCTGTGGTAAACTGGTAGTTACCTTCACTTGCTAGACTTCTACTTCAAGCTGCATGTGGAGATTAATCAAAAAATACTTAATATAGGTACTTACAAGTGTTTCAGGCCCAGGTTTGCAATTGTTATTGTTGTTAATTACTACACTCTTTACCTCTTTTTACATTATGCTAATACATGGCAACAAACAATCAATTTAAGTCATTTGGACAGATCATTGAAACTTTTAGTCATTGTATTTAGAGGTCTGCCTTTTGGATTTTAATTTTCTTGTTAAGGATCTTGTTCCAGCAGATGCAAAGGTGCTTCTGTTGTCCTAGTAAAAGCTTTTTCATTTTGAGAGTCGAGCCAATTCAGGTTTGTATGGCAGATCCCCCAGTTATTCATGCTATTCACAGTTAATACTATTCTCTGTAGCTTGGCATCACTTATCAGTCCTCAATGTACAATCGAGTGGCCTAGAATGTGTTTGAAGTATGTCACTTTTTGTCTCATCTTTAAGCAAGTTGGCCAAACGCACAATATTATGCAATTTGTTACATCCTGTCTTGTTGTGTGGCAATATAGTTGTACACTAATGAATTAGCAAGAGTCTTTAAGAAAAATGAATGATGGCTTTGTTTTCCTGTGGTACAGATTAAAATGAAACCAAATTCTGGTAGAAAAAAAAGAATGTCATGTTGTAGGGATACTGTAATACAAAGAAAAATTTCTAGCTCCACCACTGAGTAGAGCATCAACCTGTTATGATTCTAGTGTCCTACATGGATTAAGTATAAATTTAATCATGTATTTATAAGCTCTTGGCCTTCCTTTGTAAGCTGGTTTTCAATAGTGAGTTCTACCAATGGGTTTGTAACATTTGATATTGAGCTAACCACCACCCCGAGTAATCGGGTGTAGCTCATTGAGTATGAGATCAAATAAGTTACAGCTTTGTGGTCGGATCCTGGAGAGGGCAACTTAGAGGCTAGATTAAAATAACTGGTAGGTGAGTGGAGTCACCAAAAGAGAAAAGGGCTACTATAGGGTCAATGTCGCTAGAGTGAACCATTGTAGACATTGTATGACATATTATCTATCTCTCATTTTTGTTACCTTTGATAATAAATTTCTTCATTATTTTAGTTTCATTATGTCCATTAAATAATTAGAACTGCGCATGTCTAAGCATTGAAGATTTGAGAAAATTCTAAAAACAAGTAAAAGTGGTTCAACTTTTTTTTTTTTTTTTTGAGATGGTTAGAAATACTGACTTACTAAATATATTGCTCCAATAGATTGAACCCACCATGCCTTCCCCTTGCTCCCCCAAGTACTTAGTGTCTAGGGAGGTATCAACTCACCCAAATGGGGTGGTAAATGCTTCAATTGTTAGATTATGATTGGTACAAAAAAAAAAATTTGTGATATGGCCCAATTGGGCTTGTCATGGTCAATCAAAAGGAATGAAACATTATATTTCTTGGATTGAGATTCTATTGCACCATGCACGAACACGTGATAATTGTATGGTGAGCTATTGTAATGGATCCAAATCCATATTTCTTGTTGGAACTATTGACAATTAGTAATGCTAATGACACCGTGAGTGTCACTCTCCACTCACAACCCATCACATTACCTGTATTTCACTACAATTCACTCATGGTTTTTATTTTCAAGAAAATTTTTAATTAAATTTGTTGAATAAATATTATAGGTCATATAGACACATACCTTTGGTGGAACGGATCATCAATTTGCCAAATCTTGTTCTTTGCTTGCTTTACTAACTTGTCCTCGCGATCTCTTCTCGTGTGGACCAAGTTGCTAGAGAGGCTACTAGAGTCTCCTAATTTTGAGAGAGCACTCAAAAGTTATACATATTTTCACTCTCTTTAACTTTTATTTGATTACTATAATAGTACTTTAAATACTAATAGAGATTCACCCATTATCAGATAAGTGATTCCTAAAAGTACTCAACCGTTAAATTTAAATTACTCAACTATTAATCTTGACAACTCATATCAATATCAGTTAGTTTAAATTTAAACTTACTTGTCAGATAATCAATGTGGATGATCCATGAGCCATGGTTTATGGATTGGATCAAACCCAACCTAATTTCTAACAAAATTAATTATATATATTTTTTTCTAAAATTTTATTAATTAATAGATCTAGACTACTAGTAAAAATAAATAAATAAAGCACTAGCCTCACGCGCATGCTCAGATGCTCTTCTATTTTTTTGTTAAAAGTTAATAGTTTACATCTATTATAATTTGAAATTACTACATTTTTCAATCACAAAAATATCTATAGGTGTGATGAAAAAATTATTTCACCCACAAAAGCATAAGTCATAACATTCATCACACCCCTAGGTATTTTTTATGATTGAAAAATGTAGTAATCTCAAATTATAATAGATGTAAATTATTAACTTTTACCGAAAAATAGAAGAGCCTCACGCGCGTGCTCAGAGGCTAGTATTTTGTAATTATTTTTTTAAATTTTATTTAAATGAGAGTTATCAAGTTTTTTTTTTTTTTTTTTTTTTTTTTTTTTTTTTTTTTAATCCTAAAAAATAGCCACTTAGTTCTATAATGTAGCCACTAAGTACACATCCATTAAAAAAAAAAAAAAAAAAAAAAAAATTCCAAATACCTAAATACCAAAATAAATAAATTAAAAAAAATTCAAATACCTAAAAACCAAAATAAATAAATTAAATAGGAAAGGCTCTCACAGTCACATTCTTAACTCTCACTTTTTCTTTTCTTTTCTTTTTTTTAAATGGGAGTTATGAAGTTAAAAAAAAAATTATAAGAAATGCTGTCAACATTAGCACGTACTATTAATCACCAATAATATCATTTAATTTTTAAAAATGTATTTTCTTGAAAAAAAAAATGAAAAAGGAATTGTAGTAAAAACGCACAACATTTGTTAGGGATAATTTCATATAGAAGAGATGAGATTGAGAGAAATGGAACAATTATCACTAATAACAAAAAAAGTATTACGTTAAAAGTATACATATGACAAAGTCAATAATGTAGTCCTATAATGATCCAATCAAAGGCTTTTTTTTTTTTTACAAATACATTAGTAATATGGTTGTATATAATGGTCAATCATCTCTCCTTTACAATAATGTAGAGAGATGAGTAATCGTTAAATATAAGGTTATTATTACTTTGAATAAACCAAGTATTTTAATTAAAATTTTTTTTTTTTAAAAGAGCAAACATTTTAAATGTAAACACGTTGGTGCAAAGTGTATGTTTCCAACTCATTCTCTAACTCATATATAAATAAATGAATAAGGACTTTTTTTTTTTAGAGAAAAGATAGAATATATTGAATATCAAACAAAGAAAAATGTATAGAAAGTATGACCCCTAGCATAGCAAACACCTAGCCTGAGAGAAATAGAAAAAGAAATAACTTTTGAACTAATAACCAGAAAACTACATCCCGAAAGCAGCTTATGAATGTTTTTGGGAAGCAGCCAAAGAATGACTTTTTCATAATTAGATTATATAAAAAAAACGCAAAGCAAAAACACAAAGCAAATATGAAACATCCCAAAATCAATTGAAACTATGAATTGAAAAAAAAAAAAAAAATTGAAACTATGAATTGAAACTTAAAACCAATAATAATCAAAGCAAATATGAAAATTGAAAGTTAGAACCAATAATAATCAAACTTGAACTAAAAGAGAACTCTCTAGAAATAAGTCTTTACCTCTTCGTTTGGCTTTTTCTCTGCTTTATAGGTTTTCATTTTTTTGTGTAACTTGAATTCTCCAAAGCCCAAGTAAAAGCATAGAGTACACCCAAAATTTATGTGAAAACTTCACACCTTTAAGTGCCTCATAGATGGTGCACTCCAAATATCAATCACACTTGGCTTGTCACCATTGATTTTGTCTTAGTCCTACCCGGATATCAAAATCTAGTCCACCAAATTCTAAACTACCTTCAACCTATTCCACTTACATAAAAATCAGAAGACTCACCAGCCATCATTAACTGTTTCCACACAAAAATTCCTAAAAATTGAGACTGGGAAAAAGAAAAAACAAAACAGCATTGAAACATAGTCCATACGCATTGATCATCAATACCCAAAACATTTTCCCACATTTACTAAAACAGATTCACAAAAAAGATGTCTACCCATTTCACATTGCACCATTCCTAATCAAATTTGATTTATTTTCACAAATTCTCTCTGTTTCTCTAATTTCCTCATATTTAATTTCACAATCTCTTCTCTCTTACATGAACAAAACACATAAAAATAAAAACAACCCAGAATAGTAAAGGATAAAAATAACAAAGAAACCAAGAAGAAGATTAGTTTGGTGCACAGCTTTCTTAAGCTCGATAGATGCAGCTGTCGAGCTTTAATGATTTTGCACTTTCAGCTTGTTTTCTTGAACAGACTTGAAGGCTTTAACACTTGATTTTGAAACATGGTTTCTTGAAGTATTTAAAACACATTCTAGATCTACTCAAATACAAGTAAAGTGTGTTTTGTCAAATGATTAGCCAATTACATAAAATCATGACATATGTTCTTAACATGTGAAACACATATGTCTTAACAATCTCCCCCTTTGGCAATCCGTGACAAAACCACAACAAACAAATGAACATATGAGGGAAGTCATAAATCACTCAACTTATATTCACTTGTTGAATACAATAAAATTTATCCTAACACAAACTCTTGAAAAACTTTGCAAGAAGAGAGTTTATGGCAAGTAGACTTTGATAACCTGTATTTCTGAAACACTTTAAACAAAACTCATCAAGGCATCTTTGTGTGAAACAGAAATAATAGATTGCATACAAATATAAGAAGCATGTGTATAAAGAGAAAAAAGAAACAACACATGAATAGGTAGGTGAAAGAAACAACATACATCAACATATAAAGAGATAAGTACAATGTATGTCATAAAAATGGTCACAAGACCTAATGTACAAGAACAATGTATCTTAAATAGAATGAAAAGAAAAGATACATGAAATAGCAAAAGATACATAATATCCTCACTACATCCCTCATAAATAAAAATAACACTCTCCCTAACAAAAATGGTCCTATACTAACTCTCCCCCTAAGAGTGACTACTTTCATATCCAAAACTACTCCCCCTTTTTGTCACGAGTGACAAAGGGTAAGAGTGTCAAGTTGACATCTCATCAGTAGAGCTAGCATCTCCATCATCATCATCCGAAGCATCATCGTCATCACCATCATCATCAGCCTCATCCTCAGAATTAGAAGCCACGGGAGGAGGTAGTGGAGGAAAAGCCTCAGAAGCAAAGCCACCCATGGACGCCTGTCTCCGTGCAATACAACCGACACGAACGTTCACCTGATACAACTTCGTAGAAAGTGTATCGAGGCGAGTATCCATGCGCTGCAACTGCGCCATGATGTCCCTTAGTGACACATCGCTTGTAGAAGAGGAGGGAGTGGATGTGGAAGGAGTAGATCTGGATGGAGCAGGACGGGAGGGAGGAGCTGTTGAATCCATCTGTCGCGACCTAAACTGCGCCTCACTACGTTTTACGGTAGCGGCGTTTATAGCACACATAACGGTGAAATGGTCGGACGAGGGAAAAGGAACAGAAAAGTGGCGTAGAATCCTCGTGATAGCGGAAGGAAAGATGAGCTTACCATGGGACGCCGAATCCAAATGAACATCTATAATAGAAAGAATGAAATGAGACGGAAAATCAATAGGAAGATGTTCAAGAAGAGACAACAAAAATCGAGCACAAGGCTCTGTGATGGAGTTGTAGTGAGAGAGTGGATGGAGTACAAAAGTCATCACCATGTTTAAGAATCTAGGACCTTTACCAAAATCTTTACATGGTGTATACTGACGCTCACCCTAATCAGAAGGGCGCTCAAAAAAAGCAGAAATAAGCTCATCCTTGGACACAGTTTGCAGACGCTCACAACTCGGATAGTCAGGAAACTCTATCTTAGGAACCCGAAGCACATTCGCAACAAGCTGCGGTGTGACAGGAATGCTAACACCCCTAACACGAGTGAAGAAGTGAGGGACAGACCGGTCAATCCTGTGCATGTTGGAGTAGAACTCCTGAATAAGCACGAGAGGACAAGTGACAGGCTCGTCACAAAGAGACTGCCATTCCCGACTGTAAATGACATCGGGAAGGTCGGTGTCGGAAAAGTCTGCCAAAATAACTTGGCATTCCGAATGAACACCTCGTTTAGAAAAGTTCTCCGAGAATGCCTTTTGGGCATCATCATCATGGAACCGAAGAGATAAAGGGGCAGAATCTGAAGACGAAGAGGATGCCTGAGAACGAAGAGGGTTCCGGGACGGAGTGGATTTACGTTTTGGTGCTATAGACACTACTAACGTAACCAACAGTAGAGGGAGAGAGAAAAAGAGACAATCAAAAAAGTCCCAAAACAGTTCACAATATTAAGAATATGTGAAAAGAAGTACGTATGCATGGAGAATGCATGAGCATGTGACATGTAAAAGTAATTGCATCATGGGCTCAGCTCAATCCAATCCTACCAGTACACAAACATATTGCACACATCTAAATGCATGAAAATACTGTTATAATGCTAATGTGATGCAATGCATGAGATTTCAAATTTATAGAAGTGAAAACCCATACCAAAATTTCAACAATAACTCATCAATTTTGAAAAACCCCAAAAACCTAGGTTTCAAAACATGAAATGCATGAAAATGAAAGAGAATAGAAGCTTACCAAGTGAAGAAAACTTGAAAAAGCTTGAAGAAACCTTGAGGAAGAGATTTGGAGTGAGAGAGATGGTGTTTGGGAGATGAACAGTCAGAGCAATAGAGAGAGAGATCGACAGAAATGAGAAGCGGATCGCACGAGGTGTTTAAATAGAGCATCAGTAAATCTCGACAGATAGAGGTGTCGAGAGGTGTTGAACCATCTGTCGAGGTAGGTGTCGAGAAAATGGCCTTCGACAGAAGCAGGTGTCGAGGAGGTATCAAGGAACACAACATCAGACACAAGAAGTGAGGCTCGATCAATCCACTAGGTGTCGAGAAGTTATCGAGGAGGCAGGAGTTTTCTCGATCGATCCACCAGGTGTCGAGGTGCTAGCGAGATTGCGATAAGAAAAAGCTGAGGAAGCTCGACAGATAGCCAGGTATCGAGGAGGTGTTGAGCCAGCTTTTCAAAACAGTTTTTCGAGAAGAGAAAAACACAGATATGAATGTAATCAACCATGCAACTCAACCAATGATCCAATCAACATAAAAAGCTCTTAAAATCATCTCTCAACAATAATTTTTAAGCACATGGATCCCAAAAACACACGCACACACTAAACAAGTCTAACCGATTTTTTTTTTCAAAAACAAGTTAAGACAGTTTAGTGAGCATACATTAACACATGTAAAACCTTGTGATGGCAAAATCACATTGTACCTACACATGTATCAAGAGTAGCAAAGAATATTGCGTGTCGTGTGTGAAGAACATCGCAAGATTGCATAAGTGTATACATGTTATGACGATTTGAGATATGAGAAAATCACTTTAACTCACACACAATCATAACTGTTTGATGGGGATTATCACCTTTGAGGTACATCCTATAACTCCCACATTTCCTAGAAAACACGCTTGCAATCATATTTAAAACATTTTTGATCTTTTTGCTTTTGATTTTTCTTTACATATTTTTCTATTTAGCATATCATGCATGGGCATACAAGAGAGAGAAAAGAAATACCCAATGATATATGACATTCCAATTTTGCTATGCCTAAGCACACAAATGTCATTAACACTGCACTTTTGCTATGCCGAAGCATACAGGTGTCATTATGATTGGCGGGTAACAGTGGTGAGATAGTTATTTATGCATTTCTCTTAGGATTTTCTAATCCTTCTCGTCAAAAAGAGTGATACGAGTGTTAAGTATAAGAGATAACTTAATCTTACTCATCACAAACAAAAGCCACAAAGCTCACTTGCTTAGTTGTGCATAGAGATATTCATCTAAGCTACAAGAGATACAAAGTTTAGAAAACTTTGTTTCAATGACCATCCAAGGTACACAAGTACTAATGTACACATAACACACACTATTTTTGTATTTTTCTGATTTTTCAAATTTTTTTATTTTATTTTTATATGAAAAACAAAACAAAGCAAAAATTGAAAAATAACCAAACAAAAATATGTTAAACAAAGTATAAAAACTAGATGCAAATGCATGAGGAGGGAAGAAAAGAGAGGAAGATCATCCCATGGAGATAACACCAATGTTTTGACGAAGAAATTCAAAGCGTTTACTATCAAGAGGTTTGGTAAACAGGTCAGCCTTCTAATCATCGGTGTGAATAAACTCAAGAGTGAGAGTACTATCTTCGACAAGCTCCCTAATGAAGTGATGTCGAATCTCTATGTGTTTGGTTCTAGAATATTGAACCGGATTCTTAGAGATATTAATGGCACTGGTATTGTCACAATAAATAGTGAGATGCTCTTGACAAATACCATAATCATGGAGGAGTTTTTGCATCTATAGGAGTTGGGTGCAACAGCTACTGGCAGCAATGTACTCAGCTTCTGCAGTGGATAATGAGATGGAGTTCTGCTTTTTACTCATCCAAGAGACAAGATTATTACCCACATAGAAATAACCTCCTGAAGTACTCTTTTTATCATCAGCATTCCCAGCCCAATCAACGTCAGAGTACCCAGCTAAGACATCACTTGTATCCTTGCTGTACCACACACCGAACTCAGCAGTGGTTTTGACATACTTTATGATTCTTTTTAAATCAGTCATATGGGACTCTTTGGGATTAGCTTGATATCTAGCACACACTCCAACACTATAACTAATGTCAAGTCTACTAGCAGTAAGGTAAAGAAGACTACCTATTATGCTTCTATAGAGAGAAGGATCAACACTTTTACCTAACAAGTCAACAGTGAGTTTAACATTTGGGCTCATAGAGGTTTTGACAGAATTAGCAGATTCTAAACCAAACTTTTTCACAAGATTCTTAGCATATTTAGATTGAGATAGGAATATACCTGATTCTTGTTGACGAATTTGCAACCCAAGGAAGTGAGTCAGCTCTCCTATCATGCTTATCTCGAACTCGGCATGAGTTTTAAGAAACCATGAGCAAGTTCATCCTTAGTCGATCCAAAGATGATGTCATCAACATAGACTTGAGCAACTATCAGCTCTCCATCTTCTCTTTTGATGAAGAGAGTCTGATCAGCCTTTCCTCTTGTGAACCCGTGTGACACTAAGTACTGTGTAAGCCTATCATACCAAGCTCTAGGGGCTTGTTTTAAGCCATAAAGTGCTTTCTTGAGATACACTACATGATCCGAAAAATGTGGATTAATGAATCCTTTAGGTTGGGCTATATAGACATCTTCTTTGAGCAGCCCATTTAAGAAAGCAGTCTTGATATCCATCTGATAAAGCTTGAACTTCAATTGGCAAGCCAAGGCAAGGAGAATTCGGATGGACTCCATACGAGCAACTGGAGCAAAAGTTTCATCATAGTCTACTCCTTCCATTTGTGAGTATCCTTGAGCTACAAGTCGAGCCTTGTTGCGAATCACATTGCCCTCCTCATCAGTCTTATTGCGGAATATCCACTTTGTACCGATGATGTGTTCACCCTCCGGTCTAGGTACCAAGGTCCAGACGTCATTCCTCTGAAACTGAAGCAGTTCATCATGCATTACTTCAACCCAACTTTCATCCTCAAAAGCTTCTTCAACTTTAGTGGGTTCAACCTGTGACAAATAACAAGAATAAGACACAAAGTTAGCAACACATTTATCAACTGTACGTTTCCTTAATGTGAGTTCATTCAAGTTTCCCACAATATCTTCTTGAGAATGGTTTAGCTTAATCCTGAAGGAAGGTCCTTTCTCCTCATAGGATTCAGACTCTGGTGAAGTGGTTATGTCTACAGATTTTCCATAACACTAGGAGCATCTGGAGTACTAGGAGATGCAGGTTCTTGTTCAACAATTTCTTGAACTTCTCTCGGCTCAGGAGGAAGAATTTCTTTAGTTATCTCCTCAATACCTTTTTCAGAACTGGAATCTGAAGACTCATCAATAACAACATTCACAGTCTCCATTACCTTCATGGTTCTTTTGTTATATACCCGATAAGCTTTACTTGTAGAGGAATAAAACTTAAGAGTGATCTTGAAAAAGAAGAAAGGCACGGAGGTGTTTCATTGGAGTTGAAGCTTGGCTTTGACGATCCTTGGGTTATGAGGAAGAGGATTGAGGCAAACTATACTAATGAGCAATGGTTTATTCTCTTTTTGGAGACAGTATATTTAGGGAAAAGGATTTTGACAGCATGCGAGCAAAAACGCATTGAAGATGCAATAATTAGGCATGAGCTAGAGATACCAGTGGTTGTTTGGGATTTTGATACCAAATCCGAACATCAACTTCTCATGAAACAGAGAACAAATGGGAGCAATGTCATCATGGAAGATTGGATCAATGAATTTGTGTTAAGGAGAGGTATAAAAGAAGGTGATGAGATGGGACTATTTTGGGATGAAAGTAATTTAAGATTCAATTTTAGCATTCTCAAGCGGAATTTCAGCAGGGAATCCTCCCTCAACTAGTTTTCTTGGGCAATCCTTTCTATACAAAGTTATTTTCGGATTTATTTTATTAATAAATGGATAGGATTTCAACCTATGACTTCTATGATAATTTCATTCATCATGAGACAAATTTCTTATTTAACGAAAAAAAAAACTTTATTAGTTGAGTTAACTAGCAGCCCAATTTTGTATTACTTTTATATTTACGGAGTATTTATTTTTGTTGAGTAAATGTTATAATTGATTGGAAACCCATGCAATACAAAAGAAAATTCAATAAAAGATATTTATATATTAATAGTTGGGTCATATATTAAAGAATCTATGTCACACATCATATAATAAAAGTTGGATCCTTAGAAGCGTGATTGTATCAAGTGATTACATAAGACTGTAAACACAAAATCTTAAGTTTGAAAATCAAACAATTGAATATGTCTCACAAATATAAATTTGTATTGAGATGAACTCGTAGGTACAATTCTTTATATTTAGATTCTTATACAATAAAATAATCCTCTGATTTGATCTCCTTAGAAAAGTATTCAATTCAAGTATTGCGTCAATGTAGTCTTGACTCAAACACGAGATGTCCTCCACTTAGATCCTTAGAAGTCGTGATTGTATCAAGTGATTAAATAAGACTGTAAACACAAAATCTCAAGTTTAAAAATCAAACAATTAAGTATGTTTCACAAACATAAATTTGTATTGATGAACTTGTAGGTACAATTCTCTATATTTAGATTTTAATACAATAGAATAATCCTCTGAGTCTATTTCCTTAGAAAAGTCTTCAATTTCGATGTAGTCTTGACTCGAACACGAGATGTCCTCCACTTGGATTGGAAAGTGGATTGAAAGATCTTTGGAATGAAATTGTGATGGATTTCTAGTTGTGTGCTTGTTAGAGATTTCTTGTTCTTCGCGTTCTTCATGTTCTTCATAGATTCTTCGAATGTTCTTGATCTTCGAAGATTTGTAGTGAAAGTTTTTCAGGGCTTTAGAGCTTGAATCCGATGAAGTTTCGATGGATCAAAGTCTTTGAAGTTTCTAGAGGCTTTGAAGCTTAATTCCAATAGAACTTTAAGACTTGTAAAAATGATTTGGATGAATGTTCTTCGAATGTTCTTTGTTTTCGAAGATTTGTAGTGGAAGTTCTTTGGGGCTTTAGAGGCTTGGATCCGTAGAGCTTCACTAATTTGTAGTCTCTTGGTGTTTATGGAGGCTTTTAAGCTTGATTCCAATGAACTTTGAGATGTAGAAGGATAACTTTAATGATTTTGCTTCAAATGTTCTTGAGATTCGAAAGTTGAAGTTCTTAATGTTCTTGGAGGCTTTGGAGCTTGATTTCGGCTGAGCTTTAAGACTTTTGAATGTTTCCGAATGTACTCCATAAGACTGAGGAGAGTCTCTATTTATAGAGGATTTGAAGACACGTGATTGGCTCCCATTGGTGACACGTGTCATAATTTAAAGGAGGGACTTTATGTCTTGTTCTCCAAGGAACACATGGCTTTATTTGATTAGCCAAAGTGTTTTAATTTAAAATAAGACATGATAGCTTTTTATTAGACTGCTTATGTCATTTAAATTAACACGTGTTGATGTGTGATTGACCCTTAAGTATTCTTTGTAATTTTTATTAATACAAGAGAAGCTTTTTACTTTGAAAAGCATCCTAAAACTAAAGTTTCTTAGTTAGGACTTATTTCAGTCCAAAGCCTTTTAGTTAAACTTACTAACCCTTTAGGTATTTTGTTTTGTAAATTGACTGAGGGGAACGGTCAAAATCAATCTCTAGAAGCTCTTGTGTGAGTGTGAGGTATTTGTTCTTGCTTTTATCTCATTTTCTTGTTGTTTTTATATTTGTTTTTCTGCTTTAATAATCTTCCTTGTAGTTAACTTTACTGTTTGGTTGATTAGAAAGCATGCTAGGTTGTTTATATTAGGTTTTGATTGGTGTGTGTGTTTGCTGCATTTCTAGGCAGGGATGCATACGCATCTCCATGACCCTACGTACGCATACTTAGGCATACAAAGCATGGTCAAACCAGAAACCCAGATTTGTTTGTTCTTACTATTGTTTGTTTGTGATATTGTGTTGCTTATTTAGATGGGTATTAGACCATCTCCTAGGATTTGTATGGGAAGTACTCTTAGGGGGAAGAAATCTCATTCCACCTAGGCATTTAGGGTTTTATTTCCCTTTTAATTTATGTCATCCATTTTATTTTCAAGCAACCCCTTCCCCTTTTACTTTCTTGCACTTATATATGTAAATATATATATATATATATATATATTTATTTAGACACCTAAATAAAAAAGATTTGTTACCCATCTCTCTTAAATGATTCTTAAACCTCAAAGTAGGGCACAATATGGTTATGTCACCTTAAGGATGGTTGATGGCTTAGAACTCCCATCTCTTTTTGGTGAAGAATCCATAGGGCTTGAAAAGAGATTAAGGTTTATTTAAAAGAGACTTAAAAAAAAAAATCATTTTCCAATGAACCTTTACAATATTTCAGCACTTTAAATTTCAGCTCTTTACATTAAAGTCATTTATATTTCTGCTCTTTACTTTTATGCTATTTAAATTTCTGCATTTTACTTTCCTTATTATTTATTTTTATGCACTTTATTATTGTTGTTCCCTCATTGATGATATTGCCATAAAATAAAATTGCTTTGGTAAAACGATTTCTTTACAAACTTTTCTAAGGAAATGCTATAAAAAAAAAAAAAAAATTGTTTTCTTGCAAAATTCCGAAAATATTGTGTCTAAAATGATATTGTTTTCAAAAAATGTTCTTTTACCAAGTTGGGATTTCTTTCATAAGAAAAATTATCTTTTGAACAAGTATTTTAAACTTGCCTTTGTATAGAAATCATGAGATTTTTTCTTGAAGCCCAAAACTTTTTTTCTTTCAGAATAAAAACCCATGAACTTTTTTAGAAATCTTTTCTCATCAAATCTTTTTTCTATCAAAATCATGTCACTTTTCAAAAAAACTCTTTTCTAAAGAATAAAAACTTGTTTTGCCATTGCAACCTTGCTTGTTCCAAAAGGGACTTTCTTTAAAAAGAATGTTGAAAACGTTTTCTTAAAACTTCACAATAAAATCCGTTCTTTCAAAATTTTGTCTTTTTCTAATCTTTCTTGAAAAATAATAATAATTTGAAGGTTACGATGTAAATTTTGTTTATACTTGAAATTTAAAACTTTTCCTTAGAATAGATTTGTTAAAAATTTGTGCCTATGGTTCATTCACTTTGAACTCATAGAATGTCAAATAAGCTTACATTGTCCCTTTCAAATTCCTTGGCACTAACCTATTATTTTGGTAATCTTTTTTGCGTGATTAAATGAGGAAATGTGGATAACAACAAGGTGCTACTCTTCCAACTCCCTTCTTTATTTTTTTGTTAAATTTTATTGTATATAATAGATAATTTTCACATGCTACTTGCATATTAAATATTCTACTCACACGTTCTTATAGGTTTTTGTATGCTCCCTCACATGTTATTTACATATATAGCTCACATGTTTTGTTTGTAAATATCCTTTGAAGTTAATATTCACATGCTAGTTATAAGTAAATAATCATATATATATATAAATATATATCATTGCTGCCTAAGATTTTGATAGAAATAGAAAATTGATCTACCCATGGCCTGAATCTGCATCTTGCTACCATTTGCCGAATATAATCATTCTCTAGGCTAGACTGGGACCTTGTCTTTTGGGTAATGGCTCTGTGGACTGGAGGAGGGAAATCCTTATTTATCTGATCGATGACTGGATCAATTTTGAGGCTATCCCACCATTTTACTGAGAACTTTCTGTTTAATAGATTGTTGCTGATTGCATAGTATTATGCATTTCAAAATTTCAAAGTGGTTTACTAAATCAAAAGTTTTTAATTAGAATTGATTGGTCACCTTGGAGGGTGAAAGCAGCTGTTCTTTTCCTAGGGTATTCTTTTTGTCAAATGTCTTTTGTGCTGGACCTCTGATACCACAATGGGTACTAGGGTATTCTTTTTCCCTGGGTTTTCTCTTGGAAGGTAAAACATTATGCACATCTTCGGCCAACTTGATGGATTTTTCTAGGACTTTTGGAAGAAAATGTCAATTTGGTGGCAAAACTTCCGTTGCTAGGGCTAATGGATCTTTTATATGGATCATGTGCGGTTCAATATAAATGATGTGCTGGATGTAAGGCTTTTTAACGTAAGGAGACTTATTTTTTCTATTGGAGAGTTGGGATGATATTTGGGACTGTAAGGGGCCAAAGCCCTAAGCACTGGGGATACTAAAGCAGAACTAAAAATAGGCTGAGTTAGAAATGGTCTTTCATAGTTTGGCCTCAGGATTGTAGAGACCACATAGCGATAGCTCATCATCACCAAGTTCGTCAGTTGCAAAGAATGGGGCCAACACCCCTCCTTGCTCAGAACAATAGAAGGCACAGGAATTCAATATAGTTACTATGACTATATTGACGCCTTTGAAAAGATTTTATTTTATCAGAATAAGAACTTTGATCATTCATGGTTCTTAATGTTCGACAGAAATTTCAACAGCCAAATACCGACTTGGTTCCTTAAGTGGTGGGAAATGTTCGGATCAATTCCTCAGATCTTCCCAGAACCTCTCTAGGATGCCCTCAGATATTTCAACTCAAGATTCCAAGTTAATCATCACAATTCCCAGTTTCCAGCAATCTTGCATATGACCATCAGGTATAAAATCCATTGGATCAGTATGTGGTCCTATTGAATCTGCATCTTGCTACCATTTGCTGAGGATAATTATTCCCTAGTCTGTTGAAAATACTTAGAGGGAAAGATTCCTTCTTGGATGCAGTTGAGATCTGCACCTAAATCTATAAGGGCTATAACCTCAAATTCAAAATCTTTACTAATGACAATCTATACAAAATCCCAAAAGCCCATGTGTGCCAAGACAACACATGCTTCAAAACAGCCTTTATCTTAGTCAAAAATATGACAGACAGAGTAATCCTAGGAAATCCTTTCATGTGTTTGCTATACCCATTCACTACAGATAGTGAAGGAATCACTACCCATCCTTTTGGTCAGCCAGTCAAGTTTAAGTTTCTTAGGAGCCCGGAACCCCGAGAGATTAGCAGCCTCCAAGATGTCTCCATCTCCAGAACTCTGGCTGCTGTGCTGGCTTTTTCCCGGACATTTTGGGTTGGATTTTACAAGAATTCACGGGTAAGGAAATCAGTGATACTGTTTTGGGTTCCTTCTATGAATTCTATGTCAAAATCAAAAATTGAGAGGATGGCTTGCCATCGTGCAAAAATCTGTTTTGATGCAATGTTTTGGACATCTCTTTCTAAAACATGTTTTGCAGATTTGCAATAAATTCTAATTAAAAACTTTTGATATATATATATATATATATATTTTGTGCACACCCAAAATATGGCTATTGAGCTTAACCTCTACTTGGCTCACAATCTATTTGTATTATGGGCTTTGGGTTTCCTACTATGGGTGGTCCTATGCTCGACAACCTAAGTACACTCCTGTTTCCTCAAACTCTCTTCTCTTTACCTCACAGAGTCACTTCCTCTCTTTCTTAGAATGGTTTTTCTTCTCCCTCCCTATTCTCTCCAGAATTGCCAACCCCCAATTCCTCATTCACTTCTCCTATTTATAGGCTAGGATAAGTGGAGTTGCTATGATTACTTCCCCTTACTAGTGCGAATGGGGGTCCAATTCCATCATCGTAAAGTGGATGCTCTGTTGGGAAAAGTGGAAGTGGCATTGGAACAGATTCCCAGCTCCAAAGGCCCGCTCTGCAGCGATGTTCTCAAAGTCACTACCGGGCAGCCGAGTGTAGGGTGTCTCCGAACAATAATGGTCCCGACCAGGTTAGAAGTGATCGGGGGGGGGGGGGTTTGCTTAAGGTATTCAAGCTAGCGCGGTCTCATTTCAGCTCTTGGGCTCAAATTGGGCCATGAGGTGTCCGGGTCGTGGCTAAAGGTCCAAGAATGGGGATAGGGTCATATAACATGCAGTGAGGCTTAGGCTCGAGGCCTGTGAGGCTTGGGGCCCAGCCCCATACAATAGCCCCCCTTGATTCGTGCCTGGCTACCGAGAACGAATCAAGGATAATCAAGCGGTGGTAGTGATTCCCCAAGAATCTTAATCGTCGATTGTCCAGTGAACCGGATGCCTATTAATGCCATCTTAAAAGGAGCGCTGCACCAGGTTGTCACGTTCAGCAGTAATTATGACCTGCTAGTTCGCGAACCATCTGACGATTCGTGAACCGAGCCACGCGTGTGGGAGTTACCTGGGGGGATTGGAAAGGTTTTCCCGCCTCTTTCTCATTAAATGCTTCTATTCCTATAAATACCTCCTCTTGACTTCCCACACCACTTTTTACATTCTCTCCTCTCCAGTTTTCTCTCTGCCGAACACATTCCTTAAACGTAGTTTTCTTATGCGTACACTCTCCAGCCCAGATCATCATTTCTTAGAGCCTACAGTAAGTCCTCTTTACTCTTCCCTTTCCTTTCAATTTTCCTTTACTCTTATAGTTTAAGAATGGGTTACTCTTACCTTCTTGCTCCTGGTGCGCCTTTGGCTACTTTTAGAGCAACCTATGGCATTCCTGAGGATGTTGATATTGCCTATTGTCATGAAGGCGATATCACCCTCCAGAGGCGCACCGGTCCAAACATAGCTTTTTTCCCTTTGATGGCCATTCTTGATGGTGGGGTTAGGTTTCCCATAGATCCCCTCATCATAGGTGCCCTTAGATTCTATGGTTTGTGTCCCGACCAACTCCCCCCCAACTTTTACTGAGTGGTGAGTTGTGTCAATAAATTAAACCAAATATTTGAGTTAGAGCTGAACCACCACGACATCAACTTCATGTATAGTTTGTGCGGCAACATCAAGTCCGATTACTATTTGAAAACTAGGGATATGCGTGTACGGCTTATATCATGCCTTCCTGATTCCAATAGGAACTCAGCGGAAGAATTTTTCCGGGTGAGCGGCAATTGGTTTGCCGATGAACTCCCTTGCCTTCTTTCACCTTGTGATGTTGGTCGGTACCGAGCGCTTTTACTTGTTTTATGCTTAACACTTTTGTTTGGTTTACTCATGCATGAACTAACTAGTTCTTTTATTGATTTACTGCAAAAGGAAAAAGATTTAAACCGGACCTGAGAGTCACTCACGTGAGGGAACTCAATTTTGTCCTTAGGTCAAAGATTTTCGTGCACTCAGATGGACAGCTCCAAGCATCCCACCTGATACTTGGCGTCAATCTCGTGTACACCACCTGGCAATCATTCAGCCAGGCCTTGCTAGTAGACATTCCCCTCCTCTCCTATATTGACGTCCGGCACGCCAACTTCCTTCCGCCCTCCTTGACCGTCAGCGAAGCTCGGGACCTCAGCCCCAGATATACCACTGTGGAGGACCATGCGCCGGTGAGAGACGAATCAGTTGAACGTGTATCTCTAAATCGTAAGGTCCACGTCCCTGTTGAAGAGCCAGAAGCTCCCGCCCAACCAACTAAGTTAGAAGAAGCAGCCGAGGTCATACAAGACGCTGAGATGGTGACAAGGAAAAAAATGAGAGTTGACCGGTTCTTGCTCGGCACTCGTCTTGCAGCTCAACCTTTACAGCCTCAAGGCAAGGGCTGTACTCCTCCTTCCCCTTCCGCCGGCAGCACTAAGAAAAAGCAGCGCGTAGATGATCAACCGTTCGAGCTTCCAACTGATGCTCCTTCTAAGACCCCACCCCGGGCATCGGGCGGGATTATGATCCGGGAGCTGGCGAGTAATTCCCAGCCAACTGCCCAGGTTGGCACTGAGGTGGCATCCTCCTCCTAGCTCGAGGTCAGTTGGCAGTCAACCTTTAAGTTCGGCGATGGGCTCCTTCCAACATCTGTTAGCATAAGGACTTGGGCCCAAGGCCAAGGGGGGAGGGTGGCCCAGAGCTTGGTGCACGGCCTCCTACTGCCCAAGGACGTTTAGCCTATCATCCACCAAACCCGGTTTCATGGGTTCGGGGAGGGATGGCTAGCAGCCCTTTAGGCTATGGGAGTGCCCGAAGATTCCCCAATGAGGAATCTAGAGCAAATCCCCTACCCGGCTCCCCTTCCCCTCGTCTAAAGTCAAGTTGGTGTTGTTGATGAAGAAGATACCCCAAGTATGAAGGAGCTGGTGCGAGCGATTGACACTCATGTAGAGACTATTGATCTCGAGGTTACTAGCAACCTCAACACTGCTGAAGCTGCACAAGTCCAACAACCGCCAACCGAGGACGTCCCTGGCCAGCAAGCCGATGAAGCAACCTAACTCCCGCCCACCGATCCTGCCGTTGGATACTTATGTTTCTAACTAGCTTTTATTTTTTTTATCTATGTTTACTTTTCTTTTATTTATTTGGTTTGCCTAGAGTCATCGGGTTGTGGTAATGGAACAATGGTTTAATTCTTAATTTCCTAAGTTTTATTTGCCTATAGTCACCGGGTTATGGTGACAAAACATTGGTTTAATCTTTATTCGCTTGCTTTAATTGTGTTTATGAATGTTTTCTACTAAGCTATTCTTTCGGTCATGTTCTTTGATTGTCTTTCTCTTATATAAATATATATATATTCCAAATGACTGGGTAGTTTACTCCCGGTTTGCCTCTGAACAGTGATTGAAATTGCTTTCTTATTTATCTTTAAAAGGCCAGGTAATATCCAGGCATGTATGGTGGCCGGGATCGGCCTAGAAGAGATCACCTGTATCTAGAAAGAATTGGCTTCTCGGCGATAATAACTAAATTTGACACACGTTGACCCTTTAGGAAAATGTAGGGTAATTACCTTCCCCATGATTTAGGTTGTATCCGAGAGATTGGTTTCAGCCCCCTAAATAATTCGACGTAATCTTTGTATGTTCGGTGATTAGAATAGAGCTGAGAAGCTTGTTTCTATTCTTGGAATAACTCAATGTAAGGTCCCCTCCTATCTGGTGATGAAGATCTAACCAAGAAGCATGTTACTGTTTGAAAAAATTTGAAATTAGGTTTCCACCTGCCCCGCGATTGAGATCAAACCGAGAAGCAAGTTTCTGTCCTTAGATAAAGTGTGAAATTAAGTTTCTACCTGCCCGGTGATTAAGATCGAACCGAGAAGCAGTTTTTGTCCTTGGATAAAATTTGAAATTAGGTTTCCACTTGCCTGGCGATTGAGATCGAACCGAGAAGTAGGTTTTTGTCCTTAGATAAAATGTGAAATTAGGTTTCCACCTGCCTGGCGATTGAGATCGAACCGAGAAGCAGGTTTCTGTCCTTGGATAAAATGTGAAATTAGGTTTCCACCTGCCCAGTCATTGAGATCGAACTGGGAACAGGTTTCTGTCCTTAGATGAAATGTGAAATTAGGTTTCCACCTGCCCGGTGATTGAGATTGAACCGGGAACAGCTTTTTGTCCTTAGATGAAATTTAAGATTATGTTTCCCCCTGTCCGGTGATGAATATCGACCCGGGAACAGGTTTCTGTCCTCAAAATAATTTGCCTTTATACTCTTTACGTACATTGGCAGGGGCTAACGAGTTAACGGCAATGGAATTTTAAATGCAAGTACACCTGCATGGATAAACATCACTGTTGTATTAATTAATAATATGCACATATCACATTACAC
This sequence comes from Notholithocarpus densiflorus, assembly GCA_030021035.2. Classification (NCBI taxonomy): domain Eukaryota; kingdom Viridiplantae; phylum Streptophyta; class Magnoliopsida; order Fagales; family Fagaceae; genus Notholithocarpus; species Notholithocarpus densiflorus. Next base: position 714,191 of record JARYZH020000090.1, on the reverse strand, counting down.
TCAATCCGTACCCCCGTGTATTGATAGTCAGTGGTAAAATTTATTCAGATTGTGGGCGTTCCATGGCCAGGGAAGCGGTATCTCGTCTAAATCCTCCAGATAGTATGCCCCCGCGATGACGGTAACTCTATAGGGTCCTTCCCAGGTTGGGGCTAAATTCCCCACATTAGTGTCTCGCATATGTCCTACTGCTTTTCGCAATACCAAGTCCCTAGCGCTAAATTCTCGTGTCTTCGCATTTTGATTATACCACCGAGCAAGCTTCTGCTGATACTCGGCTAGTCGTATAGTTGCTGACTCTCGGCACTCTTCTAGCAAATCCAAATGCTTTACCATCAATTCGTTATTCGGGGCAGGGGCAAACCCCATAACCCATGCGCTACATAGATTTATCTTGGCTAGTATGACAGCCTCCACCTCGTAAGTTAGGGAGAATGGAGTTTCTCCCATGGACCTTCTAAGGGTTGTTCGGTATGCCCATAGAATGTTTGGCAACTCCTCAGCCCACTTGCCCTTTGTTCCTTCCAATCTTTTCTTCAATTCGTTCATAATCGTTTTGTTAATGGCTTCAGCCTGGCCATTGCTCTGAGGGTAGGCCGGGGTGGAGTATTTGTTCTTAATGCCAAGATCACTGCAAAACTCGTGGAAGGCTTTACTGTCAAACTGCAACCCATTATCAGATACGAGAGAGTTCGGCACCTTAAATCTCGTGACTATATTTCTCCACATAAACTTCTTAACATCTATGTCCCGAATATTAGCCAATGCCTCGGCCTCCATCCATTTGGTGAAGTAATCCACAGCTACTAGAACAAACCTTCGATTGCCCGTGGCCTGGGGGAACGGGCCGAGAATGTCCAGCCCCCAATGTGCAAAGGGCTAGGGGCTACTGACCAGGTTTAGATAACCTGCTGGTAGGTGGATCAACGGGGCGTGCTTTTGGCACTGTTCGCACCACTGAGTCATCGCTTGGTGTGCCAATGATCGTCTCCCTACATGATTGTCGCACACCCCCTCGTGTAGATCGGCCAAGAGCTCATTAACTTTCTTGGGGCGCAAGCATAAAAGATATGGTCCCCCAAAAGACCTCTGGTACAGTTTGCGGTATGCCGATAACCATTACCGAGCGGCAACCCGGCATACTCTGCTGGCCTCCTTTTCACCATCCGAAACTTGGTCTTCGGCTAAAAAGTCAATGATCGGGTTCATCCAACATGGCTCTGACGTTATTACCACCGAGACACCTGCCGCGGCATTGATACTTGGTTCTGTTATAAGCTCCACCTTGATTATCCGAGGTACCTCCTTCGTCATCGACGATGTCAATGTGGCTAGAGAGTCCGCATGTCAATTCTGCCCCCGGGCCACCTGGATCACCTTTGCCTTTAGAAACTGATTCATAACCTGCCTCACCATTCGCAAGTACTCCTTCATCCGGGAATCTCGGGCTTTAAAACTGCCCTGCACCTGACTAACTACCAATTGGGAATCCCAGTAAATCTCCACTTCCTACGCACCCAAATCCAAAACGGCTCTCAATCCGGTAAGAAGGGCTTTATACTCGGCTTCGTTGTTGGAAGCCCTAAACCCCAACCTGTAAGAATGTTCCAACCTTATCCCTTCTGAAGTGATGATAACAATCCCGGCCCCAACCCCCATTGCACTGGATGCGCCGTCCACAAATACCCTCCACGTTTGGATATCCACCTAACAAATCACTTCAACGTCTCTCTTCGGGGAAAATTCCACAACAAAATCGGTGAGAACCTAGCTTTTCACTGAACTTCTTGGTCTATACCTAATGTTAAAAGAACCGAGCTGAATCCCCCATTTAGCCATCCGGCTCGTAAAATCTGATTTCTTCAGCAAGGATTGCAAAGGATATTCAGTCAACACATAGACGGTGTGGGCTTGGAAATAATGGGGCAGCTTCCGTGTAGCGTGCACGAGGGCTAACACCAACTTCTCCAGTGGTAAGTACCTTATCTCAGCATTGACCAGGGTCTTGCTGATGTAGTATCGTGGCTGTTGTACTCCTTGGTCTCTTAGAAGCATGGCACTTATGGCGTGCTCTGATACTGAAAGATAAATGAATAAATCCTCCCCGGGTTCTGGCGCTATCAATATAGGTGCCTGCACCAAATATTCTTTCAACGCCTGAAAAGCTTTTTCACACTCCTCACTCCATTGGAATCCCTTCCACTTCTTCAAAAGCTGGTAAAATGGACGGCAGCGGTCGGCGAACCTAGAAATGAACCGATTAAGGGCAGCCAACATGCCGGTCAGTACTTGGACTTCCTTTGGATTGCTCGGCAGTTTGAGGCATTTCACTGCTTCAATCTGGTCAGGATTGACTTCTATTCCTCAGTTAGTGATCAAATACCCTAGGAACTTGCCAGACCCCACTCCGAAAGCACACTTATTGGCATTGAGGCACAGCCTGTATTGCCGAAGTACTTCGAACACCCCTTTAAGATCATCAATGTGTTGTATTTCTCATTTGCTTTTCACCTCCGAAAGCCCCCGCTTCCTCTTGGGGTCCCTATAATTGCTATAAGGGAGTCTCCTCGATTGACTCCTTTTGTTTGATTCCTCAATCAACTGTGACTACCAAGCACTGCCTGGCCACTTGCTGATTGCCCTTTACCACAGCAATTCCCTGCTCGGTGCGAAACTTGACCTTTACATGCAGGGTGGACGGTACAACCCCCATTGCATGGATCCACGGCCTTCCAAGGATCGCAGTGTACGGAGAGAAAGAAGCGACCACTGCGAATGTTACCATTACCTCCTTACCTTCTATATTCACGGGAAGCGAGATATGCCCTTTTGGGATCACCATACGGCCATCAAACCCCATCAGGGGTGTATCGTACCTGGAGAGATCTTCATTCTTCAGGCCGAGCCCTTTGAACAAGTCGGGATACATCACCTCGGCACCACTCCCCTGATCTATCAACACTCTCTTTACTATGAAACCATTTATTCAAGCTGCAACCACCAAGGCATCATCATGTGGTGAAATCGTGCCCTCTAGATCATGATCATTGAAGGCAATGGGCTCTCGAGTGTACTTCAATTTCTTCTAAGAGGGTTGCTCACCCGTGCTGCCTTCCGCTGATACCACAGCCAGCACCCCCCTCCTTTTGGACACCTGAAAGCCCCTTGGGGCAGCGTGGATAACTTCTATTACTCCCAAAAGGGGCGGGAAAGGATTCCCGTGGGGCCGAGCACCCTGCCCGACTTCCTGATTCCTGGGGTCTACCACAAACTCTTTCAAATACCCCGCCTTCACTAACTGCTCCAGATGATCTTTTAACACTCTGCACTATTCGGTGGTGTGCCCCTTGTCCCTATGATAAGTACAGTACAGATTCTAATTCCTCCTTGAAGGGTCGCCCCCCATTTTGTTCGGCCACCGGAAGTACGGCTCATTCTTGATTCGATCCACAATCCTGTGCACCGGCTCCTTGAAGGCTATATTCACTTCCCTCATCTGTGGCCCTAGCTCTTGAATCCTCAAATCCTTCCGGGGTTTGGGCTGTAAACCGCTCGGTCGAGGATGATTTATGATCGGGGCCTTGCCTTTGCTCTGTAACCGATCATCCTCCAGCCGTTTATATTCTTCAATACACCTCATCAGCTACCTCATATCCTCGGGAGGCCTTCTTGTCAACGAATCTTGTAATTCGAAATCCTCGGGCAACCCTATCCGAAAAGTACTTGCCGCGATTTTTTCATTACCTCCGCCAATCTCATTGTACAGCTCCCAGTACCGGTTAGCGTAGCTGCGGAAGGTTTCCCCAGCCCCCATTTTTGTTGACAGCAACGCGTCCACGGGTTGTGGAAGCCGACTGCAGGTCATGAACCGAACACCAAACTCTTGAATCAACTCAGAAAAACTGTGAATTGAGCCTTTCCTCAACCCATTGAACCATCTCAGCGCAGTTGGACCGAGACTCGAAGGAAATACCTTACACATTAATGCGTCGTTATGAGTGTACGAAGACATCATTTGAATATAATGGCTCACATGCTCTACAGGATCCGTCTTTCCATCGTAAGAATTGAACGGTAGCCGTGTAAATCAGCTCAACATAGGAGCCATTAGTGTAGAAAGACGGATCCCTTACTAGTCCTATGTCGAGCAGATTTACACAGCCGCCATTCAATTCTTACGATGGAAAGACGGATCCCATAGAGCATGTGAGCCATTATATTCAAATGATGTCTTTGCACACTCATAACGACGCATTAATGTGTAAGGTATTTCCTTCGAGCCTCGGTCCAACTACGCTGAGATGGTTCAATGGGTTGAGGAAAGGCTCGATTCACAGTTTTTCGAAGTTGATTCAAGAGTTTGGTGTCCGGTTCATAACTTGCAGCCGGGTTCCACAACCCATGGACGCGATGCTATCAATGAAAATGGGGGCTGGGAAAACCCTCCACAGCTACGCTAACCGGTACTGGGAGCTGTACAATGAGATTGGCGGAGGTAATGAAAAAATCGCGGCGAGTACTTTTTGGATGGGGTTGCCTAAGGATTCTAAATTACAAGATTCGTTGACAAGAAGGCCTCCCGAGGATATAAGGCAGCTGATGAGGCGTATTGAAGAATATAAATGGTTGAAGGATGATCGGTTACAGAGCAATGGCAAGGCCCCAGTCATAAATCATCCTCGGCCGAGCGGTTTATAGTCCAGACCCCAGAAGGATTTGAGGATTTAAGAGCTAGGGCCACAGATGGGGAAAGTGAATGTAGCCTTCAAGGAGCCGGTGCACATTTCGTGGGTATAAGGGTATTTATAGTAGGGTGTGTATGGAATGCGAAGAGTCAGGTTTCTAATAAACATGGTGTTCTGGCGACTCGGCCTCACGATTGGAACGAGTCGCGAGTTTGAGTCACGAGCTTGAGTCGCGAGCTAACTACCTGCCAGACTGGAAGTTTTGTCCTGTAGTGCAACAGCTGGAGTGACTCTTCAGCTCCCCTGTATGCTTCACACATGTGCCACCTTTGGCAACTTTCCAGTCGCAAGATCCAATCACGAGGCCCTTCTTGAGTGCACACTCTTAAGCTTTTCTGCACACTTTCTCACACACTACCTATACATGATTCCCACCTAAATACAGGGTTTTTAAATGCTGAATTACAAGCAAATTTGGCACGGAATAAAGACAAAAAATGATTGAATAAATTCAACCTTACACACAGGATTGTGGATCGAATCAAGAATGAGCTGTACTTCCGGTGGCCGAACAAGATGGGGGGCAACCCTTCAAAGAGGAATCAGAATATGTAATGTACTTATCATAGGGACAAGGGGCACACCACCGAACAGTGTAGAGTGTTAAAAGATCATCTGGAGCAGTTAGTGAAGGCGGGGTATTTGAAAGAGTTTGTGGTGGACCCTAGGAATCAGGAAGCTAGGCAGGGGTGTATTGTACTTGGAGAGATCTTCATTCTTCAGGCTGAGCCCTTGGAACAGGTCGAGATACATCACCTCGGCACCACTCCCCTAATCTATCAAAACTCTCTTTACTATGAAACCATTTATTCGAGCTGCAACCACCAAGGCATCATCATGTGGTGAAATCGTGCCCTCCAGATCATTATCATTGAAGGCAATGGGCTCTCGAGTGTACTTCAATTTCTTCTCGGAGGGCTGCTCACCCGTGTCGTCTTCCGCCGATACCACAGCCAGCACCCCCCTCCTCTTGGACACCTAAGAGCCCCTTGGGGCAGCATGGATGACTTCTATTACTCCCAAAGGGGGTAGGAGAGGATTCCCATAATATGGAAGGTAAGGAGGTGATGGTAACGTTAATAGTGGTCGCTTCTTTCTCTTCGTACACTACAATCCTTAGAAAGCCATGGATCCATGCAATGAGGGCTGTACCGTCCACCCTGCATGTAAATGTCAAGTTCCGCACCGAGAAGGGAATTGCCGTGGTAAGGGGCAATCAGCAAATGGCCAGGCAGTGCTTGGTAGCCGTAGTTGACCGAGGAATCAAACAAAAGGAGTCAACCGAGGAGACTCCTTTATAGCAATTATAGGGACCCCAAGAGGAAGCGGGGGCCAGCTATGCCGAGGACTTGGTGAGAGTGAAGATATTGCCAGATGATGACAAGAGTTTTCTGATTGGAGCAAGTGTGAAGGACGAAGAGAGGGTAGAGATGTTGCTATTTCTTGTGCAGAACGTAGACATGTTCGCTTGGAGCCCGTATGAGGTGCCCGGGGTGGACCCCAAGTTCATAGTTCACAAGCTCAACGTGGATCCCTTGTACCTTCCCAAGAAGCAGAAGTCGAGGAGATCGGCTAAGGAGCACGTCGACGCTGTCAGGCAAAAGGTCAAAAGATTGAAGGAAGCCGGGGTTATAAAGGAGATTTTCTTCTCGAAGTGACTCGCGAATACCGTGGTGGTAAAAAAGAAGAACGGTAAATGGAAGGTCTGCATTGACTTTACTGACCTGAACCGAGAGTGTCCAAAAGATCCGTTTCCCATACCGAAGATTGATCAGCTGGTAGATGCCACCTATGGGCAACCAAAGATGAGCTTTCTGGATGCTTTTCAGGGTTATCATCAGATTACCCTGGCTGCCAAGGACCAGGAGAAGATAGTATTTATAACCCTTGATGCTAACTATCACTATACCATGATGCCGTTTGGGTTAAAGAACGCCGGGGCCACATATCAACGAATGATGACGAGAATGTTCAAGGACAAGATTGGGCGTACAGTTGAGGTGTACATTGATGATATGGTGGTGAAAAGAAAATGGGAAATACAGCATATTGATGATCTCAAAGGGGTGTTCGAAGTACTTCGGCAGAACAGGCTGCGCCTCAATGTCGATAAGTGTGCTTTCGGAGTGGGGGCTGGCAAGTTCCCAGGGTATTTGATCACTAACCAAGGAATAAAAGTCAATCCTGACCAGATTGAAGTAGTGAAATACCTCAAACCGCCGAGCAATCCAAAGGAAGTCCAAGTACTGACCGGCATGTTGGCTGCCCTTATTTGGTTCATTTTCAAGTTCACCTATCGCTGCCGTCCATTTTACCAGCTTTTGAAGAAGTGGAAGGGATTCCAATAGAGTGAGGAGTGTGAAAGAGATTTTCAGGAGTTGAAAGAATATTTGGTGCAGGCACCTATGTTGACATCCCCTGAACCCGGGGAGGATTTATTCATGTATCTTTCAGTATCAGAGCACGCCGTAAGTGCCGTGCTTCTGAGAGACCAAGGAGTACAACAGCCAATATACTACATCAGTAAGACCCTGGTCGACGCCGAAACGAGGTACTTACCATTGGAGAAGTTAGTGTTAGCCCTCGTGCACGCTACATGGAAGCTGCTCCATTATTTCCAAGCCCACACTGTCTATGTGCTGACTGAATATCCTTTGTAATCCTTGCTGAAGAGATCTGATTTCACGGGCCAGATAGCTAAATAGGGGACTCGGCTTGGTTCTTTTGACATTAGGTATAGACCAAGAAGTTCAGTAAAGGGCCAGGTTCTCGCCGATTTGGTTGCGGAATTTTCCCCGAATAGAGACGTCAAAGTGATTTGTCAGGTGGATATCCAAACGTGGAGGGTATTTGTGGACGGCACATCCAGTGCAATGAGGGCTGAGGCCGGGATTGTTATCATCACTCCAGAAGGGATAAGGTTGGAACATTCTTTCAGGTTGGGGTTTAGGGCTTCTAACAACGAAGTTGAGTATGAAGCCCTCCTTGCCGGATTGAGAGCCGTTCTGGATTTAGGTGCGCGGGAAGTGGAGTTCCCGATTGGTAGTCAGTTAGGTGCAGGGCAGTTTTGAAGCTCGAGATTCTCGAATGAAGGAGTACTTGCGAATGGTGAGGCAGGTTATGAATCAGTTTCTAAAGGCAAAGGTGATCCAAGTGACCTGGGGGTAGAATCAACATGCGGACTCTCTGGCCACATTGGCATCGTCGATGACGGAGGAGGTACCTTAGATAATCAAGGTGGAGCTTATAGCGGAACCAAGTATCAATGTCGCGGCAGGTGTCTCAGTGGTAATAACGTTAGAGCCATGTTGAATGGACCCGATCATTGACTTTTTAGCCGAAGACTGAGTTCCAGATGATGAAAAGGAGGCCAGCAGGGTACGCCGGGTTGCCGCTCGATACTGGTTATCGGCAGACCGCAAATTGTACTGGAGGTCTTTTGGGGGACCATATCTTTTATGCTTGCGCCCCGAGAAAGTTAATGAGCTCTTGGCTGATCTACACCAGGGGGTGTGCAGTAGTCATGTAGGGGGACGATCATTGGCACACCGAGCGATGACCCAGGGGTTCTGGTGGCCACAGATGCAGAAGGGCGCTGCCAAATACGTGCGAAAGTGCGAACAGTGCCAAAAGCATGCCCCGCTGATCCACCAGCTAGCAGGTTATCTAAATCCGGTCAGCAGCCCTAGCCCTTCGCACATTGGGGGCTGGACATTCTCGGCCCATTCCCCCGGGCCACGGGCAATCGAAGGTTTGTTATAGTAGCTATGGATTACTTCACCAAATGGACGAAGGCTGAGGCATTGGCTAATATTCAGGACATAGATGTTAAGAAGTTTGTGTGGAGAAATATAGTCATGAGATTTGGGGTGCCAAACTCTCTCATATCTGATAATGGGCTGCAGTTTGATAGTAAAGTCTTCCGCGAGTTTTGTAGTGATCTTGGCATCAAGAATAGATACTCCACCCTGGCCTACCCTTAGAGCAACGACCAGGCTGAAGTTGTCAACAAAACGATTATGAATGGATTGAAGAAAAGATTGGAAGGAACGAAGGGCAAATGGGCTGAGGAGCTGCCAAACATTCTATGGGCATACCGAACAACCCCTAGAAGGTCCACAGGAGAAACTCCATTCTCCCTAACTTACGGGGTGGAGGCTGTCATACCAGCCGAGATATACCTATGTAGCGCATGGGTTACGGGGTTTGCCCCTGCCCCAAATAACGAATTGATGGTGAAGCATTTGGATTTGCTAGAAGAGTGCCAAGAGTCAACAATTATACGGCTAGCCAAGTATCAGCAAAAGCTTGCCTGGCGGTATAACCAGAATGCGAAGACACGAGAATTTAGCGCTGAGGACTTGGTATTACGGAAAGCAGTAGGACATATGCGAGACACTAATGCGGGGAAGTTAGCCCCAACCTGGGAAGGGCCCTATAGAGTTACCGTCATCGCAGGTGCGTACTATCTGGAGGACTTAGACGAGATACCGCTTCCCTGGCCATGGAATGCCCACAATTTGAAGAGATTTTACCACTGACTATCAATACACGGGGGTACGGATTAAGTATAATGTGATATGTGCATATTATTAATTAATACAACAATGATGTTTATCCATGCAGGTGTACTTGCATTTATAATTCCATTGCCATTAACTCGTTAGCCTCGGCCAACGTACGCGAAGAATACAAAGGCAAATTATTTTGAGGACAGAAACCTGTTCTCGGGTAGATATTCATCACCGGACAGGGGGAAACCTAATCTTAAATTTCATCTAAGAACATAAACCTATTCTCGGTTCGATCTCAATCACCGGGCAGGTGGAAACCTAATTTCACATTTTATCCAAGGACAGAAACCTGCTTCTTGGTTCAATCTCAATCGCCGGGCAGGTGGAAACCTAATTTCACATTTTATCCAAGGACATAAACCTGCTTCTTGGTTCGATCTCAATCGCCAGGCAGGTGGAAACCTAATTTCAAATTTTATCCAAGGACAGAAACCTGCTTCTCGATTCGATCTCAATCACCGGGCAGGTAGAAACTTAATTTCACACTTTATCTAAGGACAGAAACCTGCTTTTCGGTTCGATCTCAATCGCGGGGCAAGTGGAAACCTAATTTCAAATTTTATCTGACAGCAACATGCTTCTCGGTTAGATCTTCATCACCGGACAGGGGGGGACCTTACATTGAGTTATTCCAAGAATAGAAAAAAGCTTCCCAGCTCTACTCTAATCACCGAACATACAGAGATTACGTCGAATTATTTAAAGGGCTGAAACCAATCTCTCGGATACAACCCAAATCACGGGGAAGGTAATTACCCTACATTTTCCTAAAGGGTCAACGTGTGTCAAATTTAGTTATTATCACCGAGGAGCCAATTCTTTCTAGATACAGGTGATCTCTTCCAAGTCAGTCCCGACCACCATACATGCTTGGATATTCCCTGGCCTTTTGAAGATAAATAAGAAAGCAATTTCAATCACCATTCAAAGGCAAACCAGGAGTAAACTACCCGATCATTTGGAATATATATATAAAAATATATATATATAATATATATAAGAGAAAGACAATCAAAGAACATGACCAAAAGAATAACTTCGTAACAAACATTCATAAACACAATTAAAGCAAGCGAATAAAGATTAGACCAATGTTTTGTCACCACAACTCGGTGACTATAGGCAAATAAAACTTAGGAAATTAAGAATTAAACCATTGTTCCGTCACCACAGCCTGGTGACTCTAGGCAAACCAAACAAATAAAAGAAAAGTAAACACAGATGAAAAAAAAAAAGCTAGTTAGAAACATAAGTATCAAACGACAGGATCGGTGGGCGGGAGTTGGGTTGCTTTATCGGCTTGCTGGCCAGGGACGTCCTCGGTTGGCGGTTGCTGGACTTGTGCATCTTCGGCAGTGTTGAGGTTATTGGTAACCTCGAGATCAACAGTCTCTGCATGAGTGTCAATCGCTCGCACCAGCTCCCCTCATACTTGGGGTATCTTCTTCATCAACAACACCAGCTTGACTTTGGACGGGGGGAGAGGGAGTCGGGTATGGGATTTGCTCTGGATTCCTCAGTGGGGAATCTTCGGGCACTCCCATAGCCTGAAGGGCTGCTAGCCATCCCTCCGTAAACCCATGAAACCGAGCCTGGTGGACTATAGGCTCCACGGAGTTCTCAACATCCGCGAAGCCCTCGTTGTACCACTTAGTCTCATAGGCTTCAAGGGCCGCTTTCAAGTTAGTTATTTCGTCAGTTTGGGCCAGATTTAGGCTAGCTGCCTCCGCCAGTTTAAGCTCTACGCCCCTTAGCTTGTCCTCCGCCTCAGCTAATTTCCTCTCAGCCAGCAACCGGGCCTTCTCCGAAGACTGGGCCTTCTTTTCGACGGCCTCAACAGCCTTGCCCTTCTCCTTGGCCGTGGTGTTAGCAACGTCCTTCAGCGCTTTCTCCCGGTCAGCATCCTCGGCGAGCCCCTTCAGCCTCTTACCGAGCATATGGTTCAGCTGCGAGACCTAGTAACGCAACAATAACAAATATAAGGGTAAAGGGATTACTCATATGCCACTGTAGTCGCCGCGTTAACGAATCCTCGGTCCCGTCCAAGAAAAACTGAACAGGCAGTAGAAGGCCGTGCACCAAGCTCTGGGCCACCCTCCCCCCTTAGCCCTGGGCCCAAGTCCTTATGCTGGCGGACGCTGGAAGGAGCCCGTCGCCGAACTTAAAGGTGGGCTGCCAACTGACCTCGAGCTGGGAGGAGGATGCCACCTCAGTGCCAACCTGGGCAGTTAGCCGGGAATTACCCGCCGGCTCCCGGATCATAATCCCGCCCGATGCCCGGGGTGGGGTCTTAGAAGGAGCATCAGTTGGAAGCCTGGACGGCTGATCATCTACACATTGCTTCTTCTTAGTGCAGCCGGCGGAAGGGGAAGGAGAAGTACGACCCTTGCCTTGAGGCTGTTGAGGCTGAGCCGCAGGACAAGCGTTGGGCAGGAACCGGTCAATTGTCATTTTTCCCCTTGTCACCATCTCGGCATCTTGTATGACCTCGGCTACTTCTTCTGGCTCGGTTGGTTAGGCAGGAGCTTCTGGCTCTTCAACAAGGACATGGACCTTACGGTTTTGAGATATGCGTTGAGCAGATTTGTCTCTCACCGGTGCACGGTCCTCTGCGGTGGTATATCTGGGGCCGAGGTCCCTAGCTTCGCCAACGATCAAGAAGGGCGGAAAGAAGTTGGTGTGCCGAACGTCAATATAGGAGAGGAGGGGGCTGTCTACTAGCAAGGCTTGACTGAACGACTGCCAAGTGGTGTACATAGGATCGGCACCGAGTATCAGGTGGGATGCTCGGAGCTGTCCGTCCGAGTGCACGAAGATCTCTGACCTAAGGACAAAATTGAGATCCCTCACGTGAGCTACTCTCAGGTCTAGTTTAAATCTTTTTCCTTTAGCAGTAAATCAATAAAAGAACTAGTTAATTCATGTGTGAGTAAACCAAACAAAAGTGTTAAACATAAAACATGTAAAAGCGCTCGGTACCGACCAACATCACAAGGTGAAAGAGGGCAAGGGAGTTTATCAGCAAACCAATTGCCGCTCACCCGGACAAATTCTCCCGCCAAGTTCCTATTGGAATCAGGAAGGCATGATATAAGCCGTACCAACATATCCCTAGTTTTCAAATAGTAATCAGACTTGATGTTGCCGCACAAACTATACATGAAGTTGATGTCGTGGTGGTTCAGCTCTAACTCAAATATTTGGTTTAACCTACTGACACTACTCACTGCTCGGTAAAAGTTGGGGGGGAGTTGGTCGGGACGCAAGCCATAGAATCTAAGGGTACCTATGATGAGGGGATCTATGGGAAATCTAACCCCACCCTCAAGAATGGCCATCAAAGGGAAAAAAAGCTACGTTTGGATCGGTGCGCCTCTGGAGGGTGATATCGCCTTCATGACAATAGGCGATATCAACATCCTCAGGAATGCCATAGGCTGCTCTAAATGCAGCCAAAGGCGCACCAGGAGCAAGAAGGTAAGAGTAACCCATTCTTAAACTATAAGAGTAAAGGAAAATTGAAAGGAAAGGAAAGAGTAAAGAGGACTTACTGTAGGCTCTAAGAAATGATGATCTGGGCTAGAGAGTGTACGCGCAGGAAAACTACGTTTAAGGAATGTGCTCGGCAGAGAGAAAACTGGAAAAGAGAGAATGTAAAAGGTGGTGTGGGAAGTCAGGAAGAGGTATTTATAGGAATAGAAGCATTTAATGAGAAAGAGGCGGGAATACCTTTCCAGTCCCCCCAGGTAATTCCTACACGCGTGGGCTCGGTTCATGAACCGTCAGACGGTTTGTGAACTGGCAAGTCATAATTACTGCTGAACGTGACAGCCTGGCGCAGCGCTCCTTTTAAGATGGCATTAATGGGCATCCGGTTCACTAGACAACCGACGATTAAGATTCTCGGGGAATCACTACCACCACTTGATTATCCTTGATTCGTTCTCGGTAGCCGGGCACGAATCAAGGGGGGGCTATTGTACGGGGCTGGGCTCCAGGCCTCACAGACCTCGGGCCCAAGCCTCACTGCATGTTATATGACCCTATCCCCATTCTTGGACCTTTAGCCATGACCCAGACACCTCAGGGCCCAATTTGAGCCCAAGAGCTGAAATGAGATCGCACTAGCTTGAATACCTTAAGCAAACCCCCCCTCCCTGATCACTTCTAACCTGGTCAGGACCGTTATTGCTCGGAGACACCCTATACTCGACTGCCCGGTAGTGACTTTGAGAACATCGTTGCCGAGTGGGCCTTTGGAGGTGAGAATCAGTTCCAATGCCACTTCCACATTTCCCGACGGAGCATCCACTTTGAGATGATGGAATTGGACCCCTATTCGCACTAGTAAGGGGAAGTAATCATAGCACCTCCACTTATCCTAGCCTATAAATAGGAGAAGTGAATGAGGAAGTGAGGGTTGGCAATTCTTGAGAGAATAGGGATGGAGAAGAACAACCATTCTGAGAAAGAGAGGAAGTGACTCTGTGAGGTAAAGAGAAAAGAGTTTGAGGAAACAGGAGTGTACTTAGGTTGCCGAGCATAGGACCACCCATAGTAGGAAACCCAAAGCCCACAATACAAATATTTTGTGAGCCCAAGTAGAGGTTGAGCCCAATAGCCATATTTTGGGTGCGCACAAAAACAAAATGAGATATCCAGTTAAAATAAGTATTGGAGGTAAACCAAACTCATACTTCAATCAAAATTCCAATCATTTCAATTATTCCAATTAATGTTATTAGTTGAGTGGCTAACAAAATTCGATTCCAAGGTATTTGTTTTGAAATTACTAATCTATATAAATATATATATATATATATAATCAAAACTAAGAGAAAATCCAATTAGATTTCAAATTGGAATTTAATTAGAGTCTAATCTTACATTATGTGTCTCATCTAATCTAAGTTTTTAAATTTTTGTGCCAAGAAAGTTAATTTAGTGTAAAAATTGAATTTCAATTAGAGTTTAATTTGCGCTACGTGTTCCATCTAATTTAACTTTTTTTAATTTTTGTGCTAAGTGAGTTAATTCAATATAGAAATCAAGAGTCCAATAAATAAACCTAGGTTATATATATTTATATATATATATATATTTATAACCAAAACTTAGAGAAAATTTGATTATAATCAAATTTAGATTTTGCCTTTGTTAGCTTTTCATACAAATTAAGTTGTTTAGATTTTTGTTAAGGTCATACTAACAGGTGCCCTTAGGGCAATGATTAACAATCTATTTTAGGAAAGTTTTGACACCACTACATATATATGCTAATGAGTATATATTTTTTTAATCCTGTTTCTATTTAGATATTTTGTATGTGAAGTTCTTGAACGTAACAAACTATAATTAAGTCAAACAATTCTATGCATCTATCCCCAATCAATTTAAGATATACTATTGAACCAATTTATTCTTTTATTTTGTATTGTATTTAGTAGAATTTTACGTATAGTGATAGTGAATTGATATTGTATATGTAGTGTCGAATGATGATTTTCAAATTCATGTACATAACAGTAGTATAATGCAAAACTTGACAACCAATATCATTAAAATTGCAAGAAAAAATCATTTTAGTACTTTCAAATGTCCTAATTGATCTAATGTCCTATATATTTAATAACCCAAACTAACATCAATAGTACCACTACAATTCATCATTCCTGTAGGTAAGCATGGGTTACATACTAGTATATATAAAGAAACACAGAATAAATTTAAAATCTATTATTATATGATAGATTAGGTCACAAAAATTAGTAATAGACATTTTATACATGTTAAAATAAATATTTAGGGAACTATTTTTTTAAAAAAAAATTTATAAATATTGTCAAATTTTAACTTTTTTTTAATACAAGATAGAAATTCTACTTTAGCCTAATTTAAATGTATATATGTGTGAAACTCCCTCCTAGAAACTTAAATCCCGGCCCTTACCCCCTAAACCTTATAAGAACTTTGTATTTGTGAAGTGAACATCACGCCAAGGGTGCGCTGTAGTATAAAATTTTAACCTTTGATGTCCTCTCCATTATGATTCTTCTTTATTAACAAGTTAAAATATTAATTGGTTTTTGGCATGTAGCTAGGATTTGAATCCTAGATCCTAATTGGTTTTGGACATATAGCCAAAGTTCAAATTCTAAATCTCTTTATTTAATGACAAAAAAACTTTACAGATTAACCCTTTTTTTTTTCTTTTTCTTTTTTTTTATGAATACAGATTAACCTAATTGAAATCTGCTAATAAACATTAAACATACAATCATTATCAAAATTGTTAATTTCTTACCTACATGGATACGCAAATTTTCATGCAAGTCGTGAGACTGGTATGATTAATTCCCCTGCAACACGTCAGATATAATTCCAGCCATTCAGCTAATTGTACCAGTAATTTCCGCGTGTTAGGACTAGCACAAAAATCAACCCTTCTATTTCTGTTCTTTTCCTTTGTTTTTCATTTTCTTTACTCCGTCAATGACGTTTTCCCCTTCGCCTTCTTCTTCGTCCCACTTTCCTCGCACATGAACTTCACTTTTTCTCCTCTGTGTCTATGTCCAATAGTTGATTGGTATGTAAATGTATCATTGTAAGATCTTTCAATTTCCTTCTCCTTCCCTTCACGTCCACGTTAATTTTACTTTTAAGTGTTGGATACGCTGATTGATTAGGGCCACATTAATTGGCCAATATATTATTGGCCAAGATTCTTACAATATATATAAATATATATATATATATATTTATATGTTAATAAAACCCTGTAAATTTTCATAATATTAACATTTAACAATTAATATCACTTATATATATCAATAAAAAAAAATAAGGATCAAGTCGTGACAGAACCCAAAAGAAATACAATTACCCTGTTCAATATTGCTCAAATTACTTTCATCATTATCCTCACGAATAATACCTTCATCATCACTCTTTTCCAAATTTCTTTTTTTTTTTTGGTTAACCAAGCTGATAACATAAAACTAAATAACAACCATTCTGTTACAAAATAGCTCACCTTTGTCAAAAGCTAGCAAATCAACTACCACAGGCGGTGGTTCATACAACAAAAGAAAATTAACAGCTTGAGTTGCTCCATGTTAGCAAGCTTGTCAGCACATCTATTGGCTTCCCTAAAGATGTGAGCCTCTGTACAGCTAGGAAAGGTTTTAATCAGGTTCCTGCAGTCATTTAGAAGGGGTTCTAACATGAGATTATGAGAGGAGGAGTTATTAAGTAAGTGTACAATCAAATCAGCATCAAGTTCTATATTAACATTAAGAATATCAAGTTGCCGAGCACGTAAGAGGCCATCTTTGAGGGCCCAAAGCTCAGCCAAAGCGCTGGAGATACTCCCAAGCTTCCTCCCAAATTTCAATAATGGCTAATAAAACAAAAGATGAAACACGAATTTGTCGGAACCCGTGCCAACTAGAATCCGTGCCAAAAAATAAAACAATGATGAATGCTTTACTCGAATCTTACTAAAACTAAACAGAAATTAGAGAACTTAAAATGACGTCCATGCCAACGAGAACCGCTGAATCCAATCACACATAACCCATGAGATATATATATATATATATATATATATACAGACACTTCCTTCTTAGTATTTGTAAGGAAACAGGTAGGTTATGTATAGCACCATCTAACCAATAATTGAATTGAAATCTCATATTGTCTTTAACAATGTAAAAATAACTTTCTTTACACATACCCTCAATATTTTTCTCTCCAAGTTTATTTTTGCAAAACGAAATAAAACAAAGGAAAAAATATACAGAGCCCTTTATACTTTATAGTACAAAAAACCGTGAAGTTTTGATTATAACGTAACACTTAACCCCTTTAGTATTACATATATATAATTTATATTTATATTAGATAAAAACATAGACATACACACTAAAGGGTGAGATGGGAATAGGGTGGGCAAAACTTATTTTTTGGCCCATCACCTCTTCGTGGTGGAGAAAATTCACACGAGATAGAATGGGATAAGATGGCTTGAGCAGGATGGGAATTTTTTACCATCACTCTCACTTTTCACCCAAACCAAACATGTCATTAGTTTATTAGAAGCTGCGATTTTCAAAAATTGATAGAAAACAAATGTCAAGGCAGCAACATTTTTCTATGGGCTTTTTTGGTTTTTCCTATTCGTTGGCCCCATCATCCTACAAATGGAGGGAGGCTGAGAGCTATTTTTTCACTCGAACCATACATATCACTAGTTATCAAATGCAATGATTTTTTTATTAAAAAAAAAAAAAAATGCAATGATTTTTTTATCAAAAAAAAAATGCAATGATTTTTCAAAATTTATAGGAAACAAATGTCAAATCACTAATTTATCAGATGTAACGGATTTTCAAAAATTGATAGGAAACAAATGTCAAAGTAGCTTCATTTTTCTATGGTCTTTTTCCTCATTTGGCCCCATCATCCACAGAGGGAGGGTGAGAGAGTGTCTTTTCCACTTTCCATTGAGTTGGCAAGGAACCTAATTTTCAAAGTGGTCATTAGCAAATGAGTTATTTGCTCACGAAGTCACAATAAATACAAACCAAGACTTACCGCAATGACAAAAAGTGTAGGAAAGTATTACAAGAATTATTCCCAAAACGAATCTAATTGAGTGAAATAATTATTGGCACTTTCGGTGTGACCGGACTTCTTCAATAACGACATAGGTCCTACATTTCGCATTTCCCCTCTTTTTCTTTTTACCTTGGAATATTGAAAGGTAAAAGAGTAAGATGTGGACTATTTGTTAGGAATCATTATCCAAAAGTTGTGGTGGGATTTCTACTTTGGACAATGAGTCAATCAATATATCTTACTTTAAAGGCATCAATATTCCATACAAGCTCACTCTCGTCCCTAATTTTTTCTTTCCCAGTCGATTTCCTATCATCTCTTGCAATTCTTCTCTGCCTTATATCAGAACCTATCGGGCCTCGTCTATTTTAAATCTTCGCAACCTTACCTTCTCTTCATAGCTCACGATGGCTTTGCTGATCCCCGAAGGATCCTCCTTATTTTCTTCCACTCACCAATGGAATTATGATGTCTTCTTGAGTTTTAGAGGTGAAGATATCCGCTATGGATTTATGAGCCATTTCTATCAAGTTTTGTGTGATTTAGGCTTTAATACCTTCTTCGATGATAATCTTCAAAAGGGTAAAGAAATTTCAGCAGAACTTCTCAAAACCATTGAATTGTCAATGATTTTGATTATCGTATTCTCTGAAAACTATGCATCATCTACTTCGTGTTTGGATGAATTAGTCAAGATTCTTGAGTGTAAAAATAATTGCAAGTTGGTCTTACCAATTTTTTACAAAGTGGATCCATCAGAAGTACGCAAACAAGAGGGAAAGTTTGGGATAGCGTTAGCTAAACATGAAGAAAAATTCAACGGTAACATGGGTAAAGTGCAAAGGTGGAGGGTAGTTCTGAATGAAGCTGGTTCTTTGTCTGGATTGCATTACAGAGATGGGTATGTATCTCATGAGTCCTCTCAAGCTTCATGAGGTTAATACTGTAAATGGCTTCTCATTATTCATAACCACTACATGCAAATTATGAAAGTATTTTATTTTGCATAGGTACATATATATTAGTGTGTGTGCGCGTTGTGATGCATGTGTTTGTGTGTGAATCTTCCTTTCCCACATGTTGTAAGAAAGAAATAATTTTAACATGATTCCTTGGTAGTACTAAAATTATATATAATTGATTTTGTATGAAATTTCCATTCAATTTCTCTTTTGTATTTTTTTGGTTTTTATACTTTGATAGCTGAAGAGAGAGGGTTTCAAACCTTAGATATCTCCGTTAAAACCATTAGGAGATGTCAATTGAACTATAATATTGCTGGCAATAACTTTCTCTAACACTAGGAGGTACCAATCTATATATATTAATAGTTAAAACTGAGAGAAAATACAATTAGATTTCAAATTGAAATTCAATTAAAGTCTAATTTTATGTCACATGTCCCATCTAATCTAAAATTTTAAATTTTTGTACCAAGTGAGTTAATTCAGTGTAAAAATTAAATTTCAATTAGAGTTTAATTGTGTACCACATGTCCCATCTAATTTAAGTTTTTTAATTTTTGTATCAAATGAATTAATTCAATATAGAAAACGAGGAGTCCAATATATGTAAACCATAAAAAATCATAATCATATGTATAACTGTATATATAAAATTAGAAGAAAAGAGAGTTTGAATGATTTTATATTTATGAGCCATTTTTTTTTGTGTAACTAAAAGTAATTCAAATCTATAAGTTATTTATGTAATAACCATGACTATGTATGGTCCATTATTAACTAAGTAATATATTAAACCAAAACTTAGAGAAAATTCAAATAGAATCAAAATTGGATTTTGCTTGTGTTAACTTTTCATAAAAATTAAATTGTTTAGATTTTTGTTGTTATTTTTTCTCTAAACTAATGAGCATATTTTTTTTTTTATATTGTTTCTATTCAGATATTTTGCATGCGAAAATCTTGAACCTAAAAAACTATAATTGAGCTGAATGGTCTCATGCACCTATCCCCATTCAATTTAGGAGATACTATTGGACCAATTTATTCTTTTTATTTTGTGTTGTATTTAGTATAATTTCACGTACAATGATTGTGAATTGATACTATATATGTAGTATCCAATAGTAATTTTCAAAATTATATACGTAATAGTAATGTAATGAGAAACTTTGGATAACTAACATCATAAAAATTGCAAGGAAAAATTATTTTAGTACCTCTAAATATCCTGGTCAAACTAATATTTTATATATTTAATAACCCATACTAACATTAATAGCACCATAAAATTTATCATTTCTGTGCATAAACACAAGTTACATACTAGTTGAACTATAATGCTGTTGGCAATAACTCATTCTCTCTCTCAAAAACTTATTTCCATTCCATAATTGAGCTAGTATTGTGTTATAAGGAGGCAATATCTATTTTCTTATTTTTAAATCTTTGAGTCATTCTAGGGGTAATTATTATTGAAAACTTTTTTCTCTTAAGTTTTACTCTAATGGTGGATGGTTTCCACATAATTTACTTATATCTTGAAACGTAAATATTTTTTTGAAACATAAATATTAAATTTTATGAACTAATTATATAGCCAAATTAAAAGATTATGAAGCGTAAACTATTCTTAAATCTCATTTATCATAGTTAATGTTTTCAAATATCTCAATAAAGACATTTTGTAAAATAAATAAGAGAGTTACACAATTGCCAAAGAAAATTGTTGGTCCGGCAGTTAAAAAAAAAAAATCTTTGAACAATTTACAAAAAATTAGCTAGCTCACAAAAAATCAAATAATTTTCACTTTATCATTTTAATCACTCAAAAGAACTTAAATAAAGGCCCTTTTAGATATACACCACTGTAAGTTTCTTTAAAAAACTTTCTCTCCTCTCCCCGTGTGTGTGTTAAAAATACTTAGTAATCTCAAGAAAAAAAAAAAAAAAAAACTTACATAAAGAAAAAAAATTATAATAATTAGATATATAGATATCACTGGTATAGTGGTTTGGCTGTCTTTAAGACATTCACTACAAGAGATCCTGAATATGGCAAAATCTAGGTACAGTACCTTAAGTGTTGTTCCTTAGGTTTCTCTTTTAAAATTTAGTCATGTGGCTACAGAACTAAAAAATACATTTCCATCCTATAAAAAAAAATCCACGTAGCAAAATCTTAAGAGAGGAATCTAAGAAACACCGAGAAATCTAAGAAACACCACCTAAATACTGTACCTAAGTCTTATCCTCTTAAATATACATCTCAACCACTACAACCGTTCACTACCCCACAACCCCCAGATACAACAACCTATCCACATTCGCTGTAAGATTCTTTAGTTTGTTATACACCATAGAGCAAAAGCTCCACCAAAGAAACACAATTCTTTGTCCAAAAATAATCTCTACAAAAAATACCACTCTATACACATATTCTCCTATAATAGTTGTATATCCACAAAGTATAGGAAATGGGTCTCCACTAAGCTTTTTCAATGAATTATCTATAAGTATAACCTCAAAAATTTCAAATAAAAACCCAATTTGACTATCAAAGATGTTATTTTATTAAAAAAAATATTTAAGTTGCACATTATATCAAAACAAAAAACTAGTCTAACTCATTCCATGCTTCTTATGCTTTGTGATTCGCAGCAACCTTGAATCGAAATTTATCCAAGGAATTATGGAAAAGTTATCGAGTACTAAGTTAAAAAGCACAAGGTTATTTGTTGCTAAATACCCTATTGGAGTAGATACTCACGCAAAGGCCATAGAATTGTTGGTAGATATTGAGTCAACTGATTTTCGAATAGTAGGGATTCATGGCCTTGGGGGAATAGGTAAGACTACAATTGCAAAGGCTGTTTATAACAGGATTGTTGATCATTTTGAAAGAAGTAGCTTTTTAGAGAATGTTAAAGAAAAATCTAGGACAATCGATGGCATAATACAACTACAGAAGACGCTTCTTTATGAGATCTTGGAAGATAAAGATTTGAAGGTGGACAACATTTCCAAAGGGATCAATGTGATAAAGGAAAGACTTTGTAGTAAAAGGATTCTTTTAATTCTTGATGACGTGGATAAATTGAAACAAATAGAAAACTTGCTTGGAAAATGTAATTGGTTTGCTTCAGGAAGTAGAGTCATTATAACAACAAGAGATAAACACTTGTTAACCATTCTTGGAAAAGTTTGTACAACTTATAAGGTCAAGGAATTAGACAAACATGAAGCTCTTCAACTTTTTGAAAAGCATGCTTTCTTGGGAAACAAACTCGAGAAAGATTATTATGAACTTGCAAACCAAGTTATAAATTATGCCAAAGGCCTTCCCCTAGTTCTTGTAATAATAGGTTCTGATTTGTGTGGAAGATCTAAACTTGAATGGAAAAGTGCATTAGATAAGTATGGAAAAATTCCCAATGAAGATATTCAAGAAATACTCAAAATTAGTTATGATGGATTGGAAGGAACCGAACAAGATATTTTTCTCGATATTGCATGTTTCTTCAAAGGATGGCACAAGGATCTTGTTGTAGATATATTAGATGCCTGTGAATCATATCCAAATTCTAGTATTTCAAGACTTGTTAATAAGTCTCTTATAACTGTTGATCAACATGACACATTTTTGATGCATGACTTGATATAACAAATGGGTAAGGAAATTGTTCGACGTGAATCGCCACAAATCCTTGGAAAACGTAGCAGGTTATGGCATTACAAGGATGCTCATGAAATACTAACTGAAAATAAGGTATAAATTATTTTTTTTTCCTTCAAATTTGCCTCTTTTTTTGTCACCATTTTTTTAACATTGCATAAAACTCAAGTTTATTAGAGCATCCATAGCCGGAATTCTCATCTCATCCTATTTTACCATCCCAAAAAATTACTTTATCAATTATACAATACCATTTTACAATACCTCCAGCATCCCAACTTTTATTTTCCTATTCTATTCATTAAAATAATATATCTTCACAATAAAATATTTTTTTTTCTTTTTTTCTTTTTTCTCAATCTTCTCCCCCACACGCGTCCCTTCTAGAATTCTCCATTACTTTACTTTTCACCTTCTTCCAACCTCCTCCTCCATCATCCATATCAACCCATTCAAATAATGAGAGAGGAGAACGAGAGGAGGAAGAGAGAGAAAAAAAGATAAATAATGAGAGAGGAGAGAGAAATTCCCGGTTAAAAAGTATTAAAAAATAATTTTTTTTATACCATTCAGCTACAGTACCATCTTACATTTAAGATGGTACTGTAGCTATATGTCAAATTTTTTTTAGCATTTTAGCATATGGCCTTCCCGTTGCTGGCGTTTTTTGGGCTTGTATGCCAAATGTGCCTTACATTTGGCATATAGCAAGCCCAATGCGGATGCTCTATCATTGTTTTGAATAAAATTTCAAAATCATTGTATACTTATTTCACTCTATTCTTTATCCAATTAGGGGTCAAACAAAATTCGAGGCATAATGTTGTATTCGCCTAAACTAGTAACAGTACGATTACACAATGAAGCTTTCCAAAGGATGGAAAATCTCAAATTTCTTATAGTTTATAATATAAATATTTGTGAAGCACTTAAATATCTTCCAAATGGGTTAAGGTTTCTTCATTGGGGCAATTATCCTTTTCCCTTGCCATCCAAATATTGTCCTCAAAAACTTGTTGCTCTCGAGATGCCAGGTAGTCACATCAGATTGGAAAAGCTATTCAAGCAGGTATGATTATTATAATATTTATAATTTCATTAAATTTATATTTTTAACTTTGTTGAAAATAAAATTTGATTTTTTTTGCAGGATTTCCAGTTTGAAAATTTGAAACGTATCAATCTCGAATCTTGTGAATTTATTAAGAAATTACCAGAATTATGCACCCCAAACTTGGAGATATTGGACCTTTTTGGTTGTGTAAATTTAGTTGAGATTCATGAATCAGTTGGATTTCTTGATAAGCTTAAAACATGGAGTCTCTCTTATTGCGAAAGGCTTAAAATTCTTCCAAGCAACCTCATGTTGATATCTCTTAATTCTTTTGATCTTGTTAGATGTTCAAGACTTGAGAAGTTCCCTAATATTCATCCTGAAATGAAATGTTTAAGAGATTTAGATTTGCAAGAGAGTGGCATTAGAGAGTTGCCTTCATCAATTGGATATCTAGGTGGGCTTACAAAATTATGCCTACGTGATTGCCCAAATCTTAGGGATCTTCCGGACACAATTTATAAATTGCAACAACTTCAGGATTTATCAATTCCTACTACCCGTTTGAGATTGACATGCAATTCTTTTGATAGCATTTCTGGATATGGGTTTTTGATGATGGAACATCTAGATCTCGAACTCTGTCTGAATCTAAATAAATTAGACTTTTTGATGCAGCCTGATTACTTCCCTGCATTGAAAAGTATATCTCTATCTAGAACCAATATTATTACCATCCCTGAAAGCATAAGTAGATTTCCTAGATTAGGCAGACTTTCTATTCAAAATTGCAAGCAACTTCGTGAAATTCTAGGCCTTCCAAAATCGATAAAATGTGTAGATGCAACAGATTGCTTCAAATTGGATCTACAATCATTATTGAGTCAGGTCTACCTCTCAACTTATAAGCAATTTTGTTACTTCCCTAAAAAAATATAATATACTTTCTAAACTGAAGTTTCTTAAATTTTCTAATTGCAAGCAGGTTGAAGTAATTATGGGGATTTTACCAAATACATCATGTGAAGGTGCAAGAACCAACCTATCAATAAATACACAGTTATCTGATGACTTTGCATCTAAAACTGAATCAGAAGATGAGGGCATTTCTTGTTTTATTATAGCACCAGGAGCTGAGATTCCAAAGTGGTGTAATCATCAAAGTGTTGGAAACTACATATCATTCTGGGTTGGTCGCAAATTTCCAAAAATCGCTCTCTGTATTGCTCTTGGACAGAATGAGCCACATCAGCATGTTACAGTTTACTTTTACATCAATGGTTGTGGAAATTATGTCTATTTGAGTACAACTTTTGAAGAAAATTCTAGTCATCTATGGTTAGTTCCTTTGTGTCATTTGTTTTTACAAAATCATTTGGACAACTCATATCCATCCGAACAGAATCATGTTGAGTTTGTATATGAAATCAAACCCAAAAGGTATCATCGTAGACATTGTCCTTCTTATAAGCCAAGACCACAAAATCCTACGGTCATAAAAAGGTGGGGAGTTCATGTAGAATGCATTTGTTGTTCTCACAAATCTGGTATTTCTTACTTTCCATTTCAAAGTGCTAAGTCTTCCTCAGTCCATGATAACTCCAAGCCCCTGCCTTTACTAGCTCTTTTCCCCTCTTCTTCTGCCTCAGATATGGATAGGAGGAATTTCAACAATGAAGGAGATTTGGGGATTTCAATAGAAACAACTACTATTGCGTTTGAGGCTGCTGGGAGGAGGGACTTTGATCCTGATGGGTTTAAATTGACTTTACCACCAAAAGCGACTTCCTCCCCACAATTACAATATGATGACCCCTGCTGGTGTCAAAAAACCAAATATAAGTCTCCGGAGTGTATTTTAGTGAATGCTGGTGGGTCTTCTTTGGTCCCTGATGGCGCTGAGCTCCCACTTTTACTATTCTCCCACTTCTAGTGGCTCAGATATGGGTCGCGGGTTTTGAGGCTTTTGAAGGAATTTCATAATGATTTGAGTTTATCACCAAATGATTCATGATGCAGTAGAACGTCAGCCTCCTCTGGTCCCTGATACAACTAATGGATCTGATTATCAATTGGGCCAGCCAGATTTGGCATTAGGCTCAACTGTCAGTGGTGTGTTGCATTTGGGTTTGTCTTCGATGGCCCCTGACTTTGTAAATGATGACTCTGATTTCAATGTGTCCACCGTCGAAGAATATGAGGATACCTTGATCAAACTTCAAACAAGTATGCCTTTCTTCTTTCCTTTGATTCCCATCTCTCCAATTCCAATTTAGCACCCTTCACTTGTAAGTATTACAACTCCAAACCCTTCTCTATTTTTTTTTTGGGTATTTGAATGGTGTTGTTTTTAGTGATATTGAGTGATTGCTTTGTTTCTTGGACATTATATACCTAAAGGAAGTGCTTTTAGGTCTTGTGAATGGGGATTGTTTTAGCTTCTGTTATGGAGGTTTTTGTTATGTTGTGTATGCTTTCATATTTTATGAGTAATAGTTATGAGTGATAGGGTCATGACCTATCTTCAGGCTTTGCAATCTTGCCATTCACGAATCCTATCTTTTTCTTGGCTATTAATGCTAGAACCATAGCCCTAGACCAAGATTGATAGTTCCTCATTCCCAAAAGTGGTTGAGTGACTAAGATATTCCCAGGATTCTCACTTGCACTAAGGAAAAATTGATTGGGAGAATTGATCTGTGTGTTGGACTGAGGGACTTGTTGTGTGGATTGATTGTGCACGTGAACAGAGTCACTTCCTTCTCCAGAAGCCATTGATGCTACTCACGAGCTTGAATGAAGCTTTTAATGAAATTGGAAAAGAAAACAAAAGATTCTTCAAGATTCAGTATCATCACAGATGAATCAAGTCTCTGTGAATCAGAGTTCAAGAATTTTCTCGAAGAAATTTCTGTTTGGAAAGCAAGAATCTTTTGGAGTCAAAAACGAAACTAGGAAATCAGTATGAACTGTGCTAGTTGCTCTGATACCATGAAAAAACTAGAGAATCTAAATAGAATTGAGAGAATTTCATTGATGGAGAAGAAAATTACAAGAAATGGAATGAATGAATAATACATAACTGGTACTCTGTTTTATATACACAGAAAAATATAACCGCCCTATAATTGGTGCCAAATTCTATTACTTGAACCTTCCAGAATTTGTACACGTGGCAATCCAAGAGCAATAGACTCCTGGATTTGCGGAACTAACTCCTTCAATGCTATTGGATGAAGAACTCGTGATCTGGCATGGCTTCAAGCATTTCTAACACTTCTGTGCTCATCAAGCCATTTGATGCAAGCCTTGTGCTCTGGGCAGTGCACCCCTTATCAGCAGATGCTACCTTCGTGGCTTGACCAGCGCACCTATCATTAGCAACTACTGCACTGCCTGCTACCCCTGTGGCTTGGCTAGTGCATCTCACATCAGTAGCTGCTGCACTACTGGTTACCTTTGTAGCTTAGGTTATGCACCTCTGCTGTGGGATGTTACTTGCACTTTTAATAGTTTCATAATCTGACAACTATATTTGTCATATATCACTGACAAAAATTTTGTCACTGATTTAGTGCAAAATGTTTCATGTGGCCTATATTCTCATATGCAACCTATTAAAAATGAGAATTTCAGATTAGGAATTAGAAGAATTGAAGATCCAATGCTTGATCTTTAATATCAAATGTTGACTTAGGTTAAGGGTGTATAGTTGGTTCTTGACTTTGCTAGTTGGCGTGCATTTGTTTAAGCTTATTAGTTGGGTTTTTTTTTTTTTTTTTAAGTCAATTTATGTAGAAGTTTTTAAACACTCATTTCTTGGCCACAATTTCACTACTTCTTTCGAAAGTAGTTATGTTTGAATACAGTTAGATGACCCTAGGTTCACATGTTAAGGATACTTAATAGGATTAGGTGTTTCAGGTTTCGAAATTCTACTCTGGCAATGAGGATGCAGAATTATCATCATTAGCAACAAATGGCTCCTGGCATTATTATTTGAAAAAAATTTATGACAAATGTTTGTTGTGGATGTCGATTCTATTTTTTGGTGAACGAGGCTCAACAATTTAAACAAATTTCTTAAAAATAAAAGGAGATAGAACATGGAACTTTTAGGTGCAATTGTGAAACTTTAATTTTACCTGATATTTAGGCTGCTCACTGGGAGGAATCAATCACAGAAATACACACATATGTAGTGAAAGTAAAATGTGAGGTTCACCATGCCTGGCCTTCTGCTGATGCCATCCCTACTTTAGTGAAGGTGGAAGTCTGAAAGAATTTGGTATTGCCAATAGTTGCTAGTAGTATACTTGAATTTCATAATCTATAAAAATGGCTGGAATTATATGTGGATTTCAGTTATATGTAGGAGCTTATTGTCATGGATGATCTCCTCTTCACTATTGATGGAATTGAAGGACAATATATCCAAATGAAAGAAGTTCACGGAAGGTGCAATAATGTATAACTTGGGAATGCCATTTTTAATAGGAAATGGAATGTCATTTATTGTTGGATTAAAATGGTGTTTGAAACTTACCTATCAAAAAGAAAATAATAATAATTAAATGAGTCAAACCATGCTGAGTTGCCATTTGAAATCCTTCAACTAACTTGGGTTTATTGTATTACTTTGAGTTGAGCTTCAGCCTCTCTAGCAGTGGAGTATTTTATAGATTGGATTATTGCTACTAATTAGGTAATGATTAAATTGGATTATGCTTGGTGTCTTGGGAAGTGGAGTAAATAATTTTGTTTATTAAAGTTCATAGAATTTCGTGGAAGTTTTTTTTTTTTTTTTTTAAGTGCATAAGAAACAAAATAACTCAGCTAATAAGTATTGAAACCTAAAAGGGCTACGCTGGATCCTATGCCTTAAATAGTTTTACTATATTAAGAAGTGAAGAATTTGATTATGCATATATTTATCAGACATGCTATGCCTAACAAATACATATTACAGCAGGAATTTGCCAAAAGATTTTCCCTTTTTGATGATGAATCCGTTTGTTGAGTTGATGTCCCACTTCAAGAATGGCCTGGTCAATCATTCTTTTGCTGCAGCATTAGGGAACTCCTTATGGTAGTTTCGTTTTGTTGTAAGTCGTGTTTAATTTACTGTGTATGTCAAGTGTTACCATCTGTTTGTTTTCTATTTAATTATTTTATATGTTTCTACAGCCAAAGTTAGCCCACAGTTTGTTTATTTATTTATTCATTTTTATCTATCATACCTTCCAATTCAGAAGCTAACATGTACAATACACCAAAACGGGGAGGGATAAATGGAGTCCCTTAATATTTGTGAAAACAGAGAAACAAAGAATTTTGAGATAATAATAATAATAAAATTAAAAAATAAATAAAAACAAACAAAACAAAACAAAATGAAGATGTGTATAACCTTCATTGCACTCACCTGATTTCTACCTATTTAGTAGTTGGGTAATTGGTTTGGGGATGGATATCATATTGATGTACATTGCTCAAGCAATATTGGTGTTTGAAATGTTCATTTGGGAAATGTCTATCAATCCAATGTTGCTATTGCAGTGATTTTGGGATGTTTGGGTATGTGATATTTTACTAGGTTAGCTAGTCAATTAGAACATGTTGGCCAAAAATTGAGCTGATGGGCTTCCTAAAATACCTTTGATTGGGATCTCTAGAAGAATATAATACATTTTCGATTGATTGCCGGGTTTTTTCTTAAATGATATAAAAGCACAAGTTTTTAGTTGTTTGTTTCTCTGTTAATTGGTACTAGAATTAACAGGATTGCAGGGCCATAACTTCATCTTTTTTAGGATAACAACTATAGCTGCTGATGAAATTCCTTTATCCCTAAAGCTTTCGTTTTTTTGTCCCTAAGATTTATCTTTGTATGCTTTGAGATCCTCTGTTTATTACTTTGAATTGATAAACTACATATATTTGGTGCAAAGGGTAAAAATGTAAACTATATATCCCACGCGAGTGACCTTGTAAATGACCTTTTTCTTAGTTTACATATATATATATATATATAAATATTCCTTTATATGCTAATGCTATTCATAAATTATCAGGTGTCCAGTACCACCTCCAAATTTCATATCAAGATTACTCTGGCCAAGTGGTGGAATAGCTTGAGCACCAGTTTCACATGAAAGACTTGTATAAATGGATTGTGGTTTTTCTGTTTGGTATGATTCTTGGGTTTTTAAATCTGCACAAACTGTTCCTTTGATTTTTAGGATTTCACCATGTATTGCATTGTCCATTGTGATATAGAAGATTTCCAAATAATAATTTGGTGGGTTACGTAGTACTTTACCTCTTGCAAAGCCAGGTAAAATCTTATATCCGAGTTTTTTTCTTTTTTTGCTCAAATATTAAAATTGCTCTTTAGGGATTACTTTTCTTCTATGCAGTTAAACTTTCTTGTTTACCATTAACCCTTTCTTCGTTCAGTTTCAGTGCCACCTCCTAATTTTATATCAAGATTACCTAAGCATGGTGGAATAGCTTGAGTGCACCAGTTTCAACATGAAAGACTTGCATAAATGAATTGTGGTTTTCCTGTTTGGTATGATTCTGCCTTAAATCTGCACAACTGTTCCTTGGATTTTTAGATTTCCTACCATGTATCGTAAAGAGTGTTTTTTACTGAACAGAAACTGTTCAGTTGCTCTTCTTCTTCTTTCTTCTTTTTTCATCCACGTGCACATATGCAAATTTTTTGCTAAAACTGTGCTACTTTTGTTTGCATGTACACAATTTTTTTGCTAAAAATGTGTAGTTTTTTTATTTATTTAATGGAGACATAATTTTAAATTTATAAATTAACTTCACTTCTTTTTAATTCTTCTCATTTTTCTCTCTCCACTTTTTTATTCTCCCCCAACCAAACACAAATAGAAAGAAAAAAACTAAATTTTTATGCTCCCACTTTCTATCCTCCCATTTTCTATCTTCCCACTCTTCCACTCCTCTAACCAAACAGACCCTTAAAGTGGCAAAGATTGTTCAACACGTTGAATTTCCACGAATAGCTCGACTGCCCGAGACCAGAGTTCCCGAAAGTCATGTAAGTAGTACATGGAAAGTTCAAAGTCAAGATGTCTCGGTGGAGTATCTCAAAAGATCTAATAACTCGCAAAGTGACCCATGAGACACTTCCGGGACACCGGATTTTAAGTGTGACATTTCCTTTCCTTCACCCACACTATATATACTTCAATACTCCACAAAATTGTAAGAGACTATCAGAAGAAAAATCCTAGAGAGAGAGGTTTCTCACAAACCCACCTTTGGAAAGAGTTTACCATCCTTTGTAAATGAGAATTACTCTGTAGTCTCTTCTACTCCCCTCTCCTATTGTAATACCTTGAAAAAGATTTACCCAACACAACCCACCTTATCTTATGTAGAGAGTGTTTGGAGCTTAAGAGTTGCCATATTATCCGGTAAGGCTTTTCTGGCGGCAATCAGCAAAAGATTATGGATCAGTGAGCTAATAAAGACAAGACTCGAGAAGTCCATTGGTAATTGGAGCTAGAGAGCTCAAGTAAATTAAATAGATTAGGCTTGAATGTCTTTTGATATCCTTGTACTCTAACTTATTCATTAGTAAATCATTTGGTTTGAGAGTCAGCAGAAGAGGTTTTTATGAAGTTCTTTGGTTTTCCTGCTCGATAACACATTGCGTGTTATTTTGGGTTTGAGTCCCCTACTACCCTTACATTATTTTCTAACACAGGTATGTTCATCCATGTAATTGTTGGATGTTTTGATTAATTAATTTTATAATCACATATATTCATGGTAAGTGTGTTTAGATTAAAATTAATCAAGCCACAATTAAAATTTAGGAGCCTAAACTAGCTCTAGTATTTATATTATCGAAGCTTCATAACTAAATAATAAATCAATGAAAATCAAACAAAAGTATTTGTCTATACGTATTCATCTTCGTAATGGATTTAACTTTATATATAATTTTTCCTATTTATCTTCCTTTATTTTGATCTTCTTATTCCCATCTTTTACTATAAATTTGACAATCTCTTTCATTCTATGTATATTTTTCTCACAATAAAGATATTTCTCTCTCTCTCTCTCTCTCTCTCAATTTTTTTTTTTTTTTTTGATTTTATTTTCCTTGCATCTCTACCTTGGGATTAATGAATATTTGTATTTTTAGAACTTTATTTTTGGTTGTTTACAACTGAAAATGAAATCAATGAAGAATAAAAAGTCTTAAAAATTTTCTATAAAAAGTATCTACAAATTTTTGCTTAATCATTAATAGTAAAAATATACAACTCCGACAACCACCTCGTAGAAGGATCTCCTACTAGAGGTTTGTACTTCAATTGTCCTATTATTGACTAATTTATACAAATACTAAATACTTTTTAATGAATGATGTTTGTTTTTAACTTGATTTGAGAAAATCATATTATAATTACAAATATCGTAAGTTCATAACACGCTTCTAACGCCCACAACTCCCACAATACGAGTCCAAGATTCAAAAACTCAACAAAATCAAAAGATAACTCCACACATACATACGGTGATTCATCACATGGATTTAGTGGGAAATAGCATATCAAAACACTATAAACACACTCTTACAGCAAAGAAAGAGAGAGAAAGAGAGAGTTGAAAATCATATCAAGCATGCGTAAGGCAGACCAAGCTACAAGCAAAGAAATGCATTTTGTGTGTGTGAACTATAGCGTAGGCAGCCTTTTTCCTTGGGTTTGGAGAGAGGAAGAAGAATAATAATGAGAGATTTTGAGGTTAGGCAAAGAATAAATTCTTAGGTTTTATTTGACCCTTTTTTTTTTATGATTTCTCAAATTTTGATTTATGGCTTTATTTCTAAGATTAAAAGCACTGTACCTTCTTTTGACTTATTTTTTCCGTAGTTTAAGTCAAGCTTTAAAAATAAAGGTCAGTTCATGAAGTAGGGGTGCAAATTAATATGGTGGTGCAAAATAAATTTTATAAATATTATATATATATATATATTTGGTTGTGGGTTCATTTGAACCTCGACTATAACGCACTACACGCCCTCGTTATAATATGTCATATTTCTCAGGTTGTTATTAGGCTTTAGGGACCCGGGTTTGCTTCAAGCCCAAGATGTATGTGATCTCGCCCAATGAGCCCAAGATAATAAATTTATAAAAGAAAGGGCCTGGGGCTAATGGCCCTAATGAATTTGACAACTGGCTAGTATGTGGATTTAAAAAGATGATTAAACAAGAATCAAAGAAAATAAAGTCGAATGAATTCAATCGTCTAAGGAGGTATTTTTCCATACAAATGAATACAACTGGGTACAAGTATAATTTTGATCAAGCATAAGATTCTTTCTATTTTTTCCGATCCTTCCTCACTGAGGTCTCTACATTATATAGCCCTTCGCTATCTCAGCCTACACTTATAGTCATTCGAGCCCTTACTGAGTAATTACCCCATCGACACTCTCTCTGCTTCCGTGAGTCATGGTAGCCAAGGCAAGACGTGTGGGTCTCCCAACATAACGCAGCTGTAAAAGTA
Organism: Notholithocarpus densiflorus; assembly: GCA_030021035.2. Lineage (NCBI taxonomy): Eukaryota > Viridiplantae > Streptophyta > Magnoliopsida > Fagales > Fagaceae > Notholithocarpus > Notholithocarpus densiflorus. The sequence goes on along the minus strand of JARYZH020000090.1, from coordinate 680,997 downwards.
GCCGCAGCCGCATTCAATGCCAGCTAGCAGCTCTTTCCTTGGGATATTTTTGAGTTCCCCATCTCCTTTGTATGCTACGATGCACGTTCTATCACTGAGCTTCCTAAGGTCACCCCGATTAGTGGAATGTATACTAATCGGATTTATCATAAACCGAGGAGAAAATTCTCCTCGACCATCTTCAACTCATTTTTGCTTACAATACTCTAAATTTGTATCACCCATATTATTTATTCCTCTCTGACAACTCATGTCCTCGCTGCCAAAGGCCCAATGGATGATCTGGGCCTCAACCCCCACACAGCCCCTCAAAACTCGGTTTCCTCCTCATCCGAGGAGAAAAGTGGGGTTTTGAATTTTGAAAGTTAATCTCTACTTAATTTTCTGATTTACACGCTGCAGTGCCAAGCCACGCCCCATAATCCCAGCACGACGCTGAGTCCGCGAAGGCCATTAATTGCTCCAGTGGCGCTTTGCTCCTGGGTTCATCCAACAATGAGGCGTTGCATCCTACAAAGGGACAATTCTTATAGAACTGGAGAGGATAACCCCACTCATTTTCGTTTCCTCTATATAAAGCCTTTAGGTCTACTTCCTTTTACTTTACCAATCCTCAAGTCTTCCAGAGTTTCCTCAGCTACTACAACTCACAAACTTCCAAAGTTCCTAAGCCACCTAACTCCTTTCCTATGCTAACTCTGAAAATATTTCAAAAGTTTCGCAGAATAACATAATGTATTTCGTAAGTCTTTATTTCTTTATATTCTTCTTTCTTCCCCGCCTTCCTCCTGGGCCTTCTTCTTCTTTCTTTTAGAAACCTTTCTCCACGCTACTCCGCTTATTTAGATGGGTAGATTCAAGCATTTAGTAGAGACTCTCCTGACTGCATGGAGGATTTCCAGGCTGTGATACCACATTCCTCATGAGGAGAACAAGTAATATTGTGCCCTTTGACCAAATTCTTACCATCGTATTAAACGTGGTGAAGTCGCCATTCCATGATCGCTCTCATAGAGTGAGGAATTGACACTTCCCACGGGTAGGCAACCAAAATTATCCGATTAATCCGCGTGACAATCCCCATCAGCCGCAAGCTCCCTAACCTATTTAGGGTCTCGATGTATAAACGCCTCAACAAAGGGGACAATAGTCACGCGTGGTACGACGTGGTTCATATGTACGAAAGTGCTACAAGTCACGGCAGTGATACTATCTCAAGTCCCGTCCGACATTGTCGTCGATATCGTGCCTTCCTAAGTCCAGAAGGCATGAAGGACGATCACTGATTGTCTCCTAGCTGGAGCGACTCGCCTCACTCGCCCAACTCGAAATGTGAGATCCAAAAGGGTACCCTAGATTAGTCCTTTCGCAAGGATTTAGTACTTTAGTTTTATCCTCTGCGCTTTTAACACTTTATCTTATTTTTGATGGTAACTTTACTGGTTCTACGATAATTTCCTGATGTTTTTACTGCATAAAATCACATTGTTCGAGACTCGCCTCGGGCCAACATTCCTGCCTTCTCAACTATTCATTTAGGCCTGAGGTCTTTGTCAAACAGGATAGGCAATCGCAGCCGCCACTTAGTACTCAACTACGAGCCTATATCAAGAATCTTCCAAGACTGACAGCACAAGTATCGTGACCTTAGACCTAATCGCATAGACATTTCTAAGCCGGGTTTTTAGCTCCTGAGACCTTCCACCCGTGATGTTACCACTCAACAAGTTTTTCTCGAGGCAACAAGAAGACCAAGTGGTGAGTGTCGCTTCCTCGCCTATCACCTATAAGCGAGACAGATTGATTTGTCTAAAGAAGGGGAGATTCAAGAGACTCCTTTAGTTAATATCTCGGACGCCTATGAGAGGTCGATAGACACTTTGAAGGTTCACCACCCCGCCTCGGTAGTCGCTTCGTGCAGACAAAGACATCCGGTTAGTTATGAGGACGAGATGGCACCGAACCAGGAAATAAGAAGCCCCACTACGGCCGCAAGGAACAAAGTGACAACTTCACAAGAAACCCTGCTCCCAGCTTCCTACTACTTTTCCTCCTCCTCCTCGATTCCCACCGACCTCTGATTGAAACCAATTCCTAATTTAAAGAAGAAAGGCCACTGAGATGCTTAAAGCATGGGGGCGGGTCCTGGGGGCGGGACAAAAACAATGTATAGGCTTAAAGACGCTGACAAGCAGGTCCAATCCGGATAAATGGTATGAGCAAAACAGGCTGGATGTGCGCACGACGCAACGCACTGCCTCTACCGAGGTGGACGGGACTCTCATCCCTTGAATGCCTCAATCCAAATTCCAAAAGGGGTACTGATATATCATTAAGCCTCGAGCAGCCTTACTCCTTCCAAAGATATGGAAGCTACGCGCCTAAGCACAAATAACCTTCCGCCTCTCAAGAAGGACCTCGCTATGGTAAGCAATCTATCATATCCGTGAATTTAAATGCTAAGCTGTATTTTCAAGTATTTCTTTACTTTTTAACTCATGTGATTTTTCCGTTGTCTTCGCAGATTGTCAGCAAGTTTTCGTGGCCGAGGGAACAGGGTTCAAGTGATGTCTGCATTAAGGCCGAGGCCGGTGCCCTCTCCCTTGTCGATGTTGAAAAATCATCGGGGCCTCAAACACGAAAGCAGTCGAGATGTCCGAACCGAGCATGGACTAGGCTCGCTTCGGAAGGTCGAAAGCGGGTCTAAAGATCGTGGAAAGGCAGGCCGAGAATCAAGACCGAAGCCGCACCAATCGATAACCGCCACCCAAAGGCACCGTCATGATCTTAAGGCTGAGTCGCGTGGCGCCAGCGAGGTAGCCCAACCGCCATGAAGTAGCCGAGGCCGAGAAGCAGGCGTCTTATCCGCCCTGCAGAGATGGTGCAAATTAGGCTCACTGGGAGAGCTTTTGTGAGGTACAGGACTACTGCAATGCGACATGATGTGGCCCTTAATGCTGTGCAGTCCCAAAGAGACTGTTTCTGAGGCAGCCCGGGAGCGCATACTATCACCTCCTGACATCCGTGAAGTCCCAAAGCCACCTCCCCTCCCTCTCGCCCTCTTGCCCCGCAGACTTCGAGCAACCCTAGCTATCCAAGCCGCTCCTTCCTCGAGGCTTCAAGGATCCAGCCAAGCTGGTGATCAAGACCAAAGGCAGTGAGAAAGACAAGCGGTGGTGGCAAGGAGAAAGCCCTCAAAAGCCATGACGCCAAGGACAGAAGTCACCTAAGGCGATGAAGCCGAGGCCAAGACCCAAGAAGCTTCGATCCTAAGGCCATGACGCTCCTACCTCCCGACCGAGCCAGAAAGAAGCACCTCCGGCTCCTAAGACCAAAGCCTAGCACTTAGGATTTTCTTTGGAATCTCTTTGTAATAGTTTTTTTTTTAAATGACATTCAATGTATGTAATGCATTTTCTTTCATTTAATGGTAACGTTTCTTCATCTCTCAGACTTTTGTTCTATGTGCTGGAACACTTATTATAAATAGTATCAACTTTGTCACTTTACCTTTAGTAAAAGTTGATAACAATACATCATAACAATTTAATCATTAATTTAACTAAGTACCAAAGTAATAGAAGTTTAACACATAATTGCATTTAAGGACCGACCTTTCATGTATGACCGCTAGATCTAAATGAAGAGGGCAATATACTTTGTAAAGAATAAGAGAGAGATATTCCTCACTCTGCTCAATACTTAGATAAATAATTCAAAACATCAACTTACTCGGGAGCTACTAACTGGTAGTCAGTCATAATACAGTTCGTCTCTCGGACAAGCAGCGAGAAACAAAAAAGATATCACAAAGGTTAATTTTTACCAAAGTACGTGGTCCAAGGAGATTGACATAACTTTGGTTTTGCTTTCCACTTTTATGAAGATGTTATAGTGTTAATTTCACTAAAGCATGGGGTCCGAGGGACCAGAGATAGCCAAGATTCCCGTTTAACACTTATAAAGATGCCACCAAGTTGTTAATTTTGCCAGCATGTGGTCCGATAGACCAAAGATACCAAGCATTCTGTCTAACACTTATAAAAGATGCCATCAAGTGTTAATTTCACTCCAAGTACGTGGTCCGAGACCCGACATAACTTAGGATCCGTTTAACACCTATAAAGATGCCATTGGGTGTTAATTTCACCTGCAAGTACGTGGCCCGAGAGACCTAACATAACTTAAGATCTCGTTAACACTTATAAAGATGCTATCGGGTGTTAATTTCACCCAAGTATGTGGTTCGGAAGACCTACATAATTTAGATCTGTTTAACACTTATAAAGATGCTAATGGGTGTTAATTTCACTGCGGCCGTGGTCCGAGAGACCCACATAACTTATATCTCGTTAACACCTATAAAAATTGAATGATGGGAAGTATAATGCCTTTAATAAATGAACATGTCGATAAAAGAGACTTTCACACACAATACATTTTCAGTTGTTTACATTCTATGGCGCGCAGACACATGCTCATCTAAGTCTTCTAGAAAATATGCTCCTCATACCACCACCGAGGTAATGCGACATGGTCTTTCCAATCGGGCCCCCGGGCTTCACACACCGGTTCTTGCGCACCCGTAATCCTTTCTCACACTGTCACCAAGCACCAATGACCTCGCTTACATTGCACTATAACCTTGCTCGAGTTTGTAAGCAGGTATGTCAATCGAACCATTGCACTTTCTCTTCTTTCTTCAATAAAATCTAAGCTCTTTCTAGCAACTCATTATTACCGGCTGACCGAATAAATAGTCTTTAGCTGAAGCCCGTTTCTAAAGGAATAATACCTTCGGCTTCATAAGTCATTGAAAGATAGGCCCCCCTTGACTGCAGGCGTGGTTCGAAGCACTGGCCCACAAGAGACATGTGGCGCCTCTTCCACCCATTCCTTTCGCATCATCCAACCTCTTCTAAGTCCATTCACTCATGACCTTGTTAATAAATTTCTGCTTGTCCATTCCTCGGGGATACAGGTAGAATATCTATTCAGAATTCCTAAATCACAGCAATATCTTTGGAAAGATTTGCTATCAAACGAAGGCCGTTGTCCGAGATAATGGTAGGTGGACCCCGAACCAGTGACAATTGTTTCAAACAACTTTGGAGGCCCACGGGCCTTGATATATTTGCTATGGCCTGCCTTTCAACCCATTTAGTAAAGTAGTCCGCCACCAACAAATACCTCTTCGTCTCTCGCGTACCTCGAAAAATAATGATATCTAAGCCCCATTAAGCAAATGGCTGCGGCTGGACAGGGTTAAGGACTCCTCCCCGGCCGATGTATATTTGGTAAATCTTTGCATCGATCACACTTCCTCACATATTATTGCGCTTCTTTCCGTATATTTGGCCACCAATAGTCCCTGAACGATGGCTTGTGGAGATAAAGATCTCGCCTCTTGTATGGCCTTCCACAAATCCTTCCTATGGCTCCCTCTGGCGGGAGTAAATTCTCCGATGTCTTGTGGTGAATGCAGAAAAATACGGCCTTAAAAGTGCGCTTGTATAATTCTTTGTCCCTGATACCTAAATAAGGCACATTTCTTCGTATTTTGTCGCCTTGATTTATCCTCCGCAAGATGTTCTCTCGTGAATAGTACTACGTGGATCCATCCAACTGTGCCCTTTCTCCACTGGGCAGAACATGAAACCACCTTTCCCTTTTACCTTGTGGGTTTGCAAGTTTTCTGCGAGGATAACCCGAGGTGCTCTGCGCCAAGGAGGTTGCAAGCGTGGCAGGAATCGCATGGTAGCTTCCGCTTCTGGACGTGCAAGAGGCTAAAGGATTCAACTCATCAGTAAATGCGAACTCGACTTAAGACTTTTGCATTCTCTCATCTCGCTTCTAGTTCGCCTCTCACTGCCGACGACTAGTCTCAGTCCGAGAACATCTTTACCGGTCTTTCCTCCCATTCTTCAACCATGGACATTCTTTCCAAGAAAGCTTTATATTCAAATTTCACATTGCCGGTAAGCCCAATCTTAATGATTTCTCAATGGCGAAGCCGCTGAGACGAATCCAGCCCCACCTGTGATCCCCTTGCCTGCTGCTCCATCAACATACACCTTCAGTATAAAGGTTCAAGGGGTACCAGCCAACCGATTTTTCCATCCATGCGCGTCTATCTCATTCTCTCAAAATCCGGCTTCAAATAACCTCTACCACCAAATCCGAGATTCTGGCTCTTGAATCCAGGTACTGAGCATGCATTCGATGTCAAAAGCCCCCAGGATTCTGCATCTCCGATTTCGGGTACCCTGTAATCAGCACTGGGCAGTTCGAGCCAAGTCGAGTTAGACAACAACTGTATTTCGTGCCTCAGAAATACTAGAGCGACGGTGTAGTGTACTACCGCCAAAATCCATTTTCTCCAATGGCGTATAACGGACCTCGGCCTCATGCAGCGACCTGCTCACATAATAAACCGGCCTTGTACACCGCTTATCAACTCCTGGGATCAAGACCAAAACTCACAGCATGGTGGGCTACGCAATATAGCAAATAGAACCTCATCCATCTCAGACCTGACATGATAGGTGGACGAGTAGACATTCTGCACTGGAAGGCCAAAGCACACTCCGTCCATTCAAATCCCTTCCATTTATTCATCAACAGAAGAAGCGGTCTCAGATCTATCCGCACGACCGAGTAGATAAACCGGTTCAAGGCAAATAGTCATTCCTGGCAATGCCTAAACTTTCTGGGACTTCAGGTGGTTGTAACCTGCGATCGCTCTTAACTGGGGCCTGATTAACCTCAATTCCCCTGGATTGAGTCACCATATAGCCCAAACTCGCTTCTCGATCCCACACCAAAAGAGCACTTGGTGCTGCTACATGAGGCTGTGCTCGTACTTCAAATGTTTCGAGGTCTCCCACGCTCGTACACCACTCAAGCCTTCACCACACCATGCCGCCTATATGTAACTCTCACATTACTCTACCTAACCGTGGGTTCAAATATCTTAGTCATCATCCTTTCGACAGGTGGATCCCAAACATTTTTTCAAGCCAAAGCGGCATCACTTTGTAATGGTAATTTCCAAAGGAGAAAGGACAAAGCCGTTCTCTCCCGATCATCCAGTACAAGGGTATTTCGATGGTATCCTTAAAAGGCATCTAAGAAGCTCATCCGAAGATGGCCTACGTTGGCATCTACCACCGGCCCATATTCGAGTATTGTGGAATGGATCTGGGCAAGCCTTGTTTGGAATCTCGTGAAAGTCCACACTCACCATTTCCCATTCTTTTCACTACCATATCGGGCCAGCCACCAGTAGAAAAATTCCTCGATAGCCCCCGCCCGCTAGTCCACACCCATCTTCGACAACATCGAATGGTCTCTAGACGAGTTACTGCAGAGGTTGTTTTTCGGGGCAATGATGGATTGACATTCAAATGCGCTAGTAAACGGCCTGGTCCACCCCCGAGCTTCATAAGCACCCCACGCAAACACATCAACATTTTTCTAAGGAACTCACTAGCTCTTCCTCTCGGGGAGGCAATTGAACCGACCGAAAGAACTTCTTCCGGATCATCGCCAATACAATCTTTTTCTAGATCTTCGTATTTCGGCTTCCTCGATTAATCCATCATCTGCACACCGGAGTTTTGATTGCTATAAGCCTCGTGAGGTACGCAGTGGACTCGCCTTCGGCCGATATAAGATGGCAAAACATCTACGCACTCTCACTGCCACGGGTCGATTCCCATATCTTTAACCCACCTCCGACGGATATTTACCTTCAAAGGTGTAGCAGACTGGTCCCAAGGCACGGCTGTCCGGCCACAGCCGTGGTAGGTGAATGTCGGGCCCCACCACAATGAAATCCACCTCCACCACTTCCGAACCGGTCTCGCATGGGTAATCTAATCCACCTCTTGAATACGCCTCTCAAACTTGAGGAACCATATGCCGGTTAGTCTGCTCTAACAAATTTCAGGCCTGTGCCGGATACATAATTCGACAAAGATCAAGCCTGTCTACTAACACTCTTCTTCACATCATACCCTTTATCCCGAGTGTGACCACCAAAGCATCGCGCATGTGGGTTGATGGTTCCGATCTTACTTTCGTCCGGTAGCTTCTCCAAACCGGGTCGGGACTTCTATTCCGGCCTTTGGCTCCGACCGCTGTCCTCGTGACAAAATGAGCCACGTACATCACTCGAGGACAAACCATTCCCACGAAAGAAAGACGACATCATCGCTCCTGCGAGGTCTGGAAAAGCATCTCTCCGGGATTCGAACTCCGCTCCGTCTCCACCCGGCCACTAGAATGGTGCAACAGCCTGTTTCAACTTTCCTGGACTGTACCGTCCAAACGGTCCCACAAATTCCTACAACTCCGGTAAGGTGTCCTCGGTCCCGATGGTATCGGGCAATAAAGGCTCGTTACACCTCACGGGTTTCCACCATTTTGTTCAGCCATTCAAGAACGGCTCGGTTTCTTACCTTCCGTAACCTCGATGCACCGGGTTCTCGAACACCGCATTAATCGGCTCAGGCCGGGCACTCGACCGCTCAGAAATCTCTCCGAGGCCGGGTTATATCGGTCCGACCTGAAATCCCTCCCTCTTCCCGACTGATGGGCCTTAGCCTCTCCCTTCCCCTCGTCAGTCTTCCTCAACCCTCTTGTACTGACACTCGGGTCCACGAGTCGGGCGCACGCCGTAATAGGCTCGCCAATCGAGACTTCCCACCGTGCACGCCTTCAAAGTCACCATCTATCTCATTATACATCTCCAAGCATTTCCAGTCCGAGTACGTTTTCAAGGTCTCCTCGTATGGATAAGGACAAAGAAGTGGGAGTCCAAGCGGCCGAGGTACCTTGCACACATCGTGATAAAACGAGCACAAGTTCCTAAAGCAGCTTCTTAAAGGAATCTATGGAATTGCCTTTAGGCCATCAAACCATCTCATAGCCATAGGTCCTAAGTCGAATGGGAACCTTATCAAAGCCTCTGCCCTGAATGGACACATCTCGATTGAACTGGCTCACGAAATTTACAGGTTCGCTCGGCCATTATAATGGTGAACGTAGGCTGATTAGAAAACTGCTGAGGAAGTTTCTCGCTCTTCATTCATGCAGAAAGGTGACTGAGATTTGATTCAACGCTCTTGCTCATGGCGCTTACTTCCCTAAGCCTTTACGAGGCGGGCTCTTTTATCTACGTTTACGATGCTCTCATCAGAGGAGAAAGTCTGCCAGGAGTTCGACTCGCCATATAATTATCATCCTCTTCATTGGGAGACATCGTAACCCAAGGAGTTCAAGCTCCATACAGTACTTACTTGAATCCTTTTTTAAGTTATCAATCTCCGGCCATGGCTTCGCTGTCGCTTTGCCTGAGACACGTGATCTCCCACTCGAGAAAGGACTTTGTTTGTATGGTAGCTGGTGCACACTACCTCCCGATATCTCACGATCTCTTTCCCCTCGCTCAAGATTGAGTCATCTCTGTTTAAGAACCCTCGGGCAGACCTGCATGGACCGATCCTACCATGTTTAGCCGTTTACACCCACCGACACACAAGTGCTCCTTACAATGGCGCCAATTGTGTGGACCCGATTGGCAGATTTTCAAGCCCAAGATGGGAATGGATCTTGGCCTAATAAACCCAAAGAATTGAGAGAATGGGTCGAAGAACTAGGCCCTAATGAATTTGACAAACGGCTAGTATGGATTTAAGATGATCAAACAAGAACGAAGAAAATGTCAATGAATTTACCTGTCCGAGGATATTTTTCCATACAAATCAATACCACTTTTGGTACATATACTTTGATTACAAGGTGATTCTCTCTTATTTTTCCAATCATCTCCTCTGGTGGTCTCTTACATTATATACCCTTCAGCCATCTAATCCTACTCATTGTCATTTCCGAGCCCTTACTTGAGTACCCGTCCCATCAAACACCTCTCTACTCTTTCTCAGAGTCATGGTGAACACGCAAAGACTGCTCACGTCTCCTCAACATAAATGCGCATTTAAAAGAAATGCAAAGGCATTCACGCAGGTAGCAAATTTTCCTTAGATATTTTTAAGTTCCCATCTCCTCTTCGTATGCCATTTATGCACGTTCTTATCACCGGGAGCTTCTCGAAGATCACCCCGACAAGGGAATGTATACTGAGCCTATTTATCAGTCCGAGGAGAAAATTCCTCCGACCATCTTCAACTCATTTTGCTTTCTACAATACTCTAAATTTGTATCACCCATAGTTATTTATTCCTCCTGACAACTCATGTCCTCGGTTGTGCGCCAAAGGCCCAATGGATGATTCCGCCTTCAACCTCACAAGGTTCTATTTATTTGGAAAACAATAGAATGTTTGGACAATATGATGAATAATAATTAGTGCAAATTGAAAAGATATTCTCAGGTAGTTTCCTTTCGTTGTTTGTAATATTTTGTTTGACAAATTAGAAGTAAAGTGGTTCTATCTTCATATATGATATTCTGGGATGATTTGAGTAATTTTTAAGCTTTACAATATATATTTTTATATTGCTCTTGCCTTCTCCTTATCTCATTAGTGTACTTTTGAAATTTTTGAGAAAATAACTAATTTTGTTTAAAATTATTTATTTAATTATTTATTTTTCACATATTCGATTAGATGTTAGATTAGATTATGACAATATTAATACTTCTTTTAAAATAAAAATAAAAAATTATCTCATTTTCCCTTCTGACCCACATGTCATCAGACATAAGTCACGGCACTGCCTCACGAGATACTTTCTACAACCATTATGTATAAAGCTATAACCATCACTTTGCTTCGGAACAATGACATATTTCTATTGTTACTTTTTAAAGCCTTATTAAAAATTTTGAATTCGAGTATGCAACTGACATTTTACTGATTACATCACATTTGATATGTTTTACATATTCGAAATGAGTCGATTTTTATGTAAGTTTTATTTTTCCATTTCTTTTTATTTTGAATTGTAGTTTTGTTGAGTTTTTTTTTTTTTTTTTATGTATGTTTCTTGGTTTTGATTCTATTGTAGAAAATTTTTGAGAAAGTTTGTTTAAAATCAGACAAATAATTTCTTAAATTTTATATACTTTTAATGATACATAAAATGTTATAAATAACTTTTATTAAATAATTATCTTTTAAATTCTTGAGAAAAAATTGTATTGTTTTCATTTTTACACTACGTAAATTATATATATTATATTTGTGATTGTCCTCATAATAAATGTGAAAATACGATTATGAAATACATTATTATTTATTAAATTAATCCAAATTACCAAAATAACTTAATTTGCATCACCCTTATAAATATCACGCTGCACATGTATCCGCCACTGGTGAAATAAAAATTATGATTTTAGCGACAGGAAAGAAAAGTTATGACTCTAGGCATGTGATTGAAGAAAGAACCATGAGGAAAAAAAAAATTTAGTCCATATTATTATATTATATCAAACATGAGTTTCATATGATCACTGCGAATAAAAATAAAACTGAATTGAAGATTATGGATCCCTATGTTCAAAATTAAGAAAGAAAAGATGGCATATATCATCATATGGCAATATTGGAATCAAGCATTCATATTTCATATGTACATGTTAACAAAGAAGTTCTAGATCAACATGGAAGTGTCATGTGAGCATCACGAAGAACATGTTAATATGCATTAGAAACATGTTATGATATGTCACGTGAGAACAAAAATTTGCATGTTGAATTAAGAAATGAAAAGAAAACATGTCAAGTATGTTACATCATAATCCATATTAAAATTTTAGATATAATATTTTGGAATTTGTTGGAAGCTTGTGAAGATTCAGAAATCGAAGGTTTGAAATTTCCTAATGCTGGCCACAGGTTAGCGATTCTATTTCTACCATTGCATCAAAGTCCACTTTAGTATTAAGCTATGTGTTTTATCCTTTTCCGCACTTATTATCTTACAAGGCAGTTGAGGCCTTGATTTTGTGCCCATAAGTGGCTGAGGTTTAAACATTTAATTCAAGCATTAGACCTACGGAGAATATAAATGAGGAAAAAGGCTAAATGCCCTTTTCGCAAAAAGCAGCATTACGTTCTCTTTCCCAAACTAATTAGGAATGCCTCTCTTTGAAACTCGGTTTTCAAAATCGAAAGCCCTATACTTACATAATGGTTCCTATAGCCGACATTTTAAGGACCTATATACAGTTTGTAACCTCGACCCACGAACTCGGAAAGTTACAGGTAAAAAAAAGGAAAATTGTATGTAAATCTGTCATGGAGCTTCGAGTTCCAAAACGCCACCATGCATCCCAAAAACATCACTAAGCTTCCCTTAAAACGCCACCATAGGCTCCAGGAATTTTTATAACTGATTTTAGAAAATCGAGTTTTAAAAGAAAGATTTTCCTAATTAATTGGGAAAAATGGGCAAATGTTGCTTTTTTGGTTCAAAAGGGCATTTGGCAATTTTTTCCATAAATGAAGTAGAGGTTATGGAACTTGAATCGCAGCACATTATTTGTTCATTTTGTTTCGTACTTTATTTGCTTTTTTTATAGCTTTTATCTACTTAAGGAGTTTTCATAATCTCATTTTGTTTTTTTCTTTAGAACTTTGCATCAAAAGCTCAAATAGCTAAGGATCCGCTGCCTTGGGTTGAGTCAATAATTGCTCTTAAAATGTAAGTGAAAGTTCAAGGGATTTGTTATGAATGCCATGAAATTCCTACAACTAAATTGCAAATTAATCTGATGAGCTCTCTATTTTTAGAATTTTGAAGCGTATGCTATAGCTACTGCTCAATAAATTGACTAATGTAATTAAATGGATAACCACATGTATAGCATACAACTATGCTATAACTTAAATATTCCATAGTCTACAAATATGTAATGTGTATTGGACTAGTGGGTACAAAGGGACACTAAACTTTTGATTTTGATAATTTTATTTTTAATTTTCTTGGTTGGAGGCAATAATGCAATTGCTCTTAATATGTTTCAGAAAATTCAAGTGGCTTGATATGAATGCTATGAAATTCTACAACTAGTATGCAAAATATGTGTTTCTCTATTTTTTAGAATTTTGCAAGGGGTTTAGTATTTTGGAAGCTGCATGTTATAGCTACTGCTCAATAAACAGGATAATGCATAAGTTCGACTAATGCTGTGGATAGTATACATAGTATAGCATTGATTTTTGCCAATTGTATTTTTTTTTTTAATCTAAAACTATGTAATTAAGTGGATAACTCATGTAACTAAGTCCATCATTTTCTTGGTTCTTAGCTTTTTGATTTGGATAAAGTGTTTAGTTTTTTGGGGAAGGGGCACATGAAGGACAATAGATATTTAAGTGCTTGTTCCACCTAGGGCCACATTTATGTTCATTCCAGTTATTCTAATAATAGTATCAAAACGCAGCGATTCATGAATGATAACCACAGTTAGATTTACGAACAGCACCAAAGCCGCCAGTAGCGCCTATTAATAAGAAGAAATGTCTAAATAAGAAAATGCTCTGCTTTTTTCCGTTTTCAGATCCGCTTATTTTGCTAAAATTGAAAACTTTTTGGTAAAAGTACTGTAAATAAAGATAAAATTAGTCAAATAAGATAAATGAACCTATTAATAATACCAAAACGCAGCTACACCTAAAACGGAATCGACAACATTGACGCGATGTGTTATTTCTTTTTAAAGAATGACATAGACACAACTATTTTATAAACATTTTTTACAAATAAATAGATGACACGCCCATCTCTGCTTTTAAAAACTAAAATGCTACATAAGATATTAACAAAGAAAATTAAAAGAAAAAATCAAATAAGAGCTAACTTAAACCCTCTCTCGCGCCTCCTCAAACATGCGAGATGTATGACACGAGACTTCCATGCGCATGGCAGCACCGGGCAGCGATGATTGCAACACTGTTTCAACCATAGTTCTCATGCTTCGTAATGATTCCTTGCGTAGTTTTGTGTATGGCAGCTAGCATCAGGAGAAATATTGTCTACTAGCGAAGTAGTCAGGCAACGATTTAAGCTTAGAGACCGAAGAGCCGCTGCTCCGCTTTCATGGAGCGCGAGAGCGTAGCCACGTGAGCTGGCGCCAAAATTCCGATTGGGGTTCTTGCGAGGCAGAAGCAGAGAAGTCTGAGGTGAGCCGCAAATGGGGTTCCGCCGTGGAGACAGAGAAGTTTCAGGCGAAACAAGAACGGTCTGGCTGCAGAGGTCATACAGCGTCGTGCTCAGCCGTGAGGACGCTGAGGCTGGTTTTGAACCCGCTTTTTAGATGTCTCACGTGTTAGATTAAGCACCTGTTTCTTTGATAGTTTACTTATTTCGAAATCAAAATACTTATAACAAATAATTTTTAAATGTGCGAATAGTGCATGACCTATTTTTAATGAAAGTTTTGCTTGGAAAGACAAGCCATAATCCTGTGAATATTGTACAAGACCCAATCGGCTGCACATTCTAAAGGAGGCGGGAAGCTTGTTTAAAGAGGTAAATGGTCCCAGGCACAGCTGCACTGACCCACTGACAAACAAATATCCTATGATGGAGCGCTCAATTAAAAAAAAAAATGGAAAACGAAACGCACAAGTGAGATCTAACTAAAACGCATACTAAAGGTTTGTTCGATACCAAGTATCGCTAAAAATCAAAACTTATCATGAAAAAAATACCGTAACAAAATAATTTTTAACGTGCGATTAAGTATTGCTGGGACCCGCTTAAAGCAAAATTTGCTGAATTTTTAAATGTTATCTGTAGTCATGTACGGATCCAGGAAAAATGCCAAGGATCTCTGTTTTCAATGCAATCCAAACTCAGCTTAATTCTGTTTGGGTGGGTTTCTTTTGTTATTTAATTTTCTTTTGTTAATATTGATGTGGCATTTTAGTTATTAAAAAAATCGAGTTGAAAGCTTACCACATCGCGAATTAGAAATATTTGTAGACAACAGAATCAGAACATTACTGCCAAGTCTATAATTTGAACTGCTTTTTGTGCAGGTGTACCAGTGGCTTGTGCAATGTGCACAACACTTTCCAAGAGTTTATATTCATTATTTGTTTATGTTCTGTTGTCTCTGGATTGCAATGTATTTAGGTCTGTTAGGTATAACAAGATTCTTAGTAAATAAAATATCAACATCTCTTTTAAAATATATATACACACACAGTGGAACACTGGTCGAGTCGAGGTGCTCGTCTTCTTCAACAACAAATTCCATTTTTATAGAGAAAACACACCTGTATTAGTAACAGTTGAGAGATTGGAATGACTCCTTATAAGTTCTGGAGAAGAAGCTATGGGCTGGGCCTGTTATATAACCTGGTTTAAGAAATCAGGCTTGTCTTTCTGACTTGAACTTATTTAAGAAATTGATTGACTTTTTCAAATCAAAAAAAAAATTTTTAGGGTCTAGCAAGTGAGGGACTCTGCTAGCCTGGCTCCAACTTATGGGTGAGGTTGAACACTTCACTGGAAATCAAGTGGGAAGTCTTCTTGGTCTTGGGTGCCATTGGAGAAGATGAGAGAAATTTAAGAGAGAAGAGGATTATCGGATTATGAGAGAGTGGGGAATGAAAAAGTGCAGAGATTTTTGTAGGAAGAGGGAGGAAGTTGAAGAGTTGTAGGGAATATGAAAAGATGAAGAAGATGAAGAAATAAAAAGAAAAAGAAACGGTTGGTAACCATTGAGAAAATGAATAGGTGGGAAAGGCACCCAATGGCTAAACTACATGTAATTTAGGCCCTCCACTAAACTACATGTAGATATCAGATTTTGTCCACCTTACATGCCGGACCCTAAAAACTAAAATATCAACTTTTCACTACAGATCAGCTTAAACATCTAGACGACTAAGACAACTCGCTTCAAGATCGAGCCTTCCAATACATTTCAGTCAAATGACCAAATATCCCTAGTCAATCCCGGGTCGATTGAAAGTCAAAATGGCTAAAATCACTCCAAACCACATTTTTCATGTTTTTAACTCAAACCCACCTATTCGTAGATTTTAGTCACATTTGACCAAGTTTACCCTAGAGTCGACTCTCAAAGGCCCCAAAAACCTGTAATCTTGATCCAACCGCCGAATGTGTCGATACTAGCGCAACCGCTAAGATTATTGAATTTCCTTCCCAACGGTTATCGCTGGGTCAAATCATAGTTAAAGCGGCCGAGATATCGAAAAAAATTGTGTCGCATGTCAGCTTGCTTCCCAAGGCCATAACTTTTGATTCGACCATTGGAAGTTCATTTTCTTTAGTGTTTTGGAAACTAGACATCCATACATTTCCATGGACACCAAGATCATCTTAATCAGAACCGAGAAAGCCTCAAATGCATCATGATGTGGAATCCAGCCTACAAGAATCATGAATATCCTAGTAAAAGTGAACTATCATGCTCGGGAACCTACGTGACAAGAAAGGAGCTTGGAGATATAATCCAGTAAAGATCCTTCATGTGTTTATAGTTGAAACATTCACACGGGTTGCTAGATACAACTTTACGCAACATTGATTTTGATCACAAGTGGATGGTTCCTGCAGAAGGGCGTGGTGGTGGACTCGAGATCGTTGAAGTCTTCTACAACCTCACCATCGAGGATTCATCCAAATACTTTATTGATACTGTATTGACAAAAATTCGATAATGTTGGCGATTCAACGGTTTTTATGGGGAACCGTGAGACTTCGAGATGGATTGAGGCATGGAATAGTCTTTAAAGATTGAAACATGCCTGATATTCCTTTGATTATGTGTCAGGGTTTTTAATGAAACATGAGACAAGATGAAAATTAGGAGGAGCATTACGCAATCAACCAATGATGCAATTGCTTGCAGATGCTATAAACGAATGTGGGTTTATGGACCTTGGCTTTATCAGCCAAAATTTACGGAGCAAACATTTTGAGAATGGGCATTCTATATGGGAGAGACTTGATGTAGTTCTGGCTTACTATTAACAATCTTAAAGTTTCTAGGGTACATGGTTTCATCATCTTCATTGTGATTCTTCTGACTACTCTCCTCATTAATAAATCTTCAAGTCTTGATCATCCAAGGAAAAAAATTCAATTCAAAGAAATGTACTTGTCCAATTCCTGTTTCAGGATAATGGAAGTTTCATGGAACTTGGGAATGCATGAATCGGGAGATACATCCTAAAAGAAGTGGAATGTGGTAAAGACCTCTCATTATAAAACCCGTATGTTTAGAAATGTTAGGAAGGAATCGAGAATAAAAAATCCTGAACATACGAGCTAAATGGAAGATATTATTGTGGCTCAACCGCAAGATTGGGGAGTTGAAAGTCGGCATAAATATCCTCCTTGACAATAAAGAAGTTCGATTCTAGAGCCGTAGATCCCGAGTACATCACAAAGGTGGTGACAAATAACACAAAATTCTTCCATAGCAAGGCCATAAACGACATAGAAAAATCACCGAGGCACTTTTGATGAAAATGATTGCTGGAATGAACAACCGATGGTATTGCTTTCGGTCTTGCTAAAATACTATCGTATCTCTTTTCTATTGCTAACCGAAATCATCCACAACCACTCGCACCCATGTCCCCATATGATTACTGAAGACATGAATAATATGCCAATGTGAAATTTTCCGGGAGAGTGAAATGGTCACGGCCTTGAAGCAAATGGCACCACTAAAAGCACCGGACCTTATGGGATACCTACTTTTCTACCAACATTTTTAGGTGTCAGGATCGGGACGTGATAAGGTCTGTTTCTCCCTCCGGCTCAATTCTAGGTACTCTCACACCCTATCAACCATCACTTTCATTACTCTCATTCAAAAATCATAAACCCTAAATATGTTCACGAGTACCAATCTCTATTAGCTCAGAATGTCCCCGTACAAAATTTTCCTTGCTACTCTTGCAAATAGAAGGAAAAAAATCTTGCCAAAATTATAATCGTAACATCCGCTTCTTTGCAAAAAAATTGCCTAATTCTTTACAACATCCTTATTGCTTTTGAAACACTTCATAGTATGAAATCACATAATTCAAAGGGACTTTCGTGGCATGGCTCTCAAATTGATATGAGCAAGACTTATAACAGAGTGGAATAGTCATTTTTGGAAGACCTTATGCGAAGGATGGGTCAATGAGAGGTGGATTGGCTTGGTTATGGTCTGCATTAAAATTATTTCTTACTCCATCCTCATCAATGGTGAGCCAAAAGGTTTGATTTATCCTACTAGAGCTATTAGGCAAGGGGACCCACTATCTCCTTAGAGCATTCTTATCAAGAATGTTAAATGCTATAAATGTTAAATTTTAACATCAAATTTGTAAAAAAGCACACTCCTTCAAGAATGCTAAATGCTATTGCTTTTTAATATCGTTACAGTGGGTTGCCATTCCTAGCAGCCCACTGTAGCAAGATGGGAAAAAAAAAAAAAAAAACTATTTGTTTAATACTTGTAACCCTTATTGTCTTCCTTATATACTTCAAGTAAATTAATAGTCTCTCTGTCATGAGGTTCTAAGTGTAAATTTGATTGTGCAATGAGGCTCTGTGTTTACTATCTAGTGACTAATGATTAATTACCATACACCAATTTGTCCCTATTTAGAAAGTAACACATTCAATTCAGCAAAAATCAAGGGTTTGAAAAAAGAGATTTACTATAAATTCAAGATCTGAGAAGTGATCATTGATTCATTACCAAACAGAGAGAAACAAAGAATTGTTTCTCACACGGTTCACACCTCACAACTAACATGGTAGTTAATTCATCAAAAATACATGGTAGTTAATTGAAAACATAAAGAAAAGAAAAATAAAATATATTTAAATAAAGTGTTAAATAATAGAATTTTTAATGTTAAATGTACTGTAAAGTGAAATATTAAAATTAATAAAATAACTTTTTAATATGTTAAATTTTATATTTTATAAATTTTTGATGAGTATGCTCTTAGGACAGAGAAATTATGACTATTTATTTATTTATAAAATTTTTGTCCATCGTCACTACAAAAGGGAGAAGCAAGCTTATCCTATCAAAGGTAAAGCAACTCTACACTACAGTACCGAAGCCGATCTGAATCTGAATCTAAAGTAAATGTCCCAAATGACAGAACCACCGATTCTCAACCGTCTTCCTTACGACATCGTACTCAACATCCTGACAAGACTGCCGGTGAAATCAGTGATAAGATTAAGGTGCGTTTCAAAATCCTTGTACTCCTCAATCACCACTCCCTATTTCATCTCCACCCACCTCAATCACACCAAAAACAACATAATCGTGACAATGTTAGCCATACACCTGCCCTACTCTGCTCGCCCAATACCAGCCTGCACGGTTGTTATGGGACCGCTCGTTTGACACGATTTCTGAGATTCGAATTCCTCTTGATTTTCCTCATCCGCGTGTCCAAATATGGGTTCCCGCAATGGCTTGTTGTGTCTCGCTGATCTTGTTTACGGTAATGTTATATAGCTTGTGGAACCCCAGCGTTAGAAAATTCAAGAAGCGCTCCGATCCTTGCTTAGGAACCTAGGTTTGTTAAATGGGATTCGCTTATCATTCCGAGAATAGTTTGACTACAAGGTTGTCAGGATTTTATCTCCTCCTTCGTCTGCACAGGTGGTTGAAGTGTACACATTAAGCCTGGGTTCATGGAGAAGGCTCTAGCATCTTTGGGAGCCAATGGTGTCTACTACTACTTTAGAAGATCCCTTTGCCAACCCCCATTGGTCAGTGGAGCTTACACTGGATAGCAGGTATGCAGGAAGAGAGTCCCATAGACAGAATGATTGTGTCATTTGATGTCAATAGTGAGAAATTCAGTGAAAGCTAGCACTGCCTCTGGTCATCGAAGCCAAAACTTTGAAACATCTTTCATCATTCAAGGGAAATTGGCTTTATTAGATGTGAACATCCCGGCCGTGTCTTCAATATGGGTGATGAGGGAGTATGGTGTGGTTGACTCCTCTTTTGACTAAACTCTTTGTTGTACCATCAAAGAATATCCCATTGCACTGCCCTTACTGAGTATGGTTCACTTCTCGGTGTTTCTGTACAACTACATAAGTAGATTCAAGTATGAACACAAGTTTTTAATTGACATTGAAACTCTACAGGAGAAAAAATGATCTTGGTATCCAAATGTCTCTATCTGCAGCTACTTTCTATGGAGAGTCTTGTTTTACTTGATGGAGCAAATGATGTATCTTACTAAACGGTGGCATGGATGAACTGAACCCTGTTATTCCTTTTTCCTTTCGTTGTAGGTGTGATAGTATTGCTAAAAGCTTCATATTTTATCCTATGTTTACATCATGCCTCTGTGACTCATTATAAATTAGTATCTAGATCTATTTGGGTTGTTGCGTTATGGATGCTTATTCCTTTCCTTTAGTAGTACTTGTCTAGCATGTTGCCCTTCCAAGCGTCAATGTGTCTTATCTCTGGTTCAAGCTATGGTCTTTTTGTTTGTGTATTACATTTAACCTAATATCAATTGAAGGAGCTAATTTTTCTGACATTGAGTCAGTTGTAACATGTGATCTTCCTATGATTCATTCTATTCTGGCCTCTAAGAGATGTATCAAGGTGAGGAACACTATTTTATCATGTGCTTTAGCTTCTGTTCAATCACATGTTTGATGTCAGTGGATGTGGATTAACAAGTTTAGAGCTGAAATGTTATGTTTCTTGTTTTGCATTGCTGTGTTCTTCATTTGAAAGAAACATGCTTAAGTGGTTTTATACTACTAAGGATTTGTTCACTAAACTTGTTTGGTTAATGATCTAATAATCCTAAAGGCATATATATATATATAGAGAGAGAGCTGTTAGGCTGTAGAGGTACAAACATTTGTTTTTTCTCTGCATTGATGCTATTTTAGTGTCCCAATTTATTTATTAGAAAACTCGGTTGATGAAGCATCCATACACCGCTTTAGTTGTATGTCATTTGAAGAAAACTTTTGGACCAAATTTAACATCTTGCATTGACATCAACTATAGTCATCTATATTTAAAATCCTTTGGTGAAGCTTCCTTTTACTTTCTAAATAAATTCATCTTCCAAAGCTTAAGTTGTTAGAAATGGTAACTAATCATTTAAATCATTATCTTAACAAGATTAAAGAAAAATCAAAAATGATTTTCTAGGCTCAAAGTGCTAAGAAATATTCAAAGATAAAATTTCATAAAGTAGGTAAGTAGAGGCCATCTATTTTTTGATAAGTAGTACGAAGGCCATATCTACAACGACTCAAAAAGAGGCTATTAGAATAGCCTTAATAACCCTGGAATTCTAGTCCTTTGAACTTACATATCAATTAAATCTTAACTACAGCTGTCTCAATTGTTTTTAATTTATTTTTAAGCGTCCTCATAAGTTGAAGGAATTTGTATTGTTTGATGCTAGAGATGACAACCAGATTTCCTTGTGATGGTTTTGGTAAGATTACCAAATTAGCCTCTTTTTTTTTTTTTTAAGTAATAATATTTACTCAAAAAGAATCGAGTACACAGGTTGTATACTAGCTGAAGGTTATATAGGAGATCTAAAATTGCTAAATGAACAATAAATCAATTAAATTTGAAAGTGCGAAAAGTTTCCCTGGTTACCATCCACTCTCTGGGCAAGGTCTTCAAAAATTTGCTTAATTCTAAAGTTGGTTTCTTATTTGTTTATCATGTGAATCTTTCATCATAGCCAAAGATTTGCTGAAGCAGAGCACGTAGGGGGAGTGAAGGTTAGTGCCTTCTTTTCTTAATTAATTGTTGGATTCAATGAAGGTTCATCTTGGAGGAGAGGATGCATGTGGCTTGGAGTTAAATGAATATAGAAAGCTTGATGTCTACTCTTATTGTAGGGGCTTTCAGAGCACTATTGGAGCTATGTTTCTGTGGAATCCAATGGTGTCTCTTAATGTTCTTTTGTGCAAGACTGCAGCTTTAGGAAAATTTTAATTAGTAAAGAATATCCAAAGGTAGTGGAGAGAAAATATTGATAAGTTGTTGCTGTTTAGTTATAATTTGCTATGGCTGCAAATGTTTCTGTTTCAGGTTTACTGGCTGCCTTAGTAGGTTGTTGAAATATTAGGATGGTAGGAAGGAAGGTGCAGAAGGCACAACAATTGGAATGGTTATATCACTTTTGCCTAAATGGTGTATTTTGTTAAAGAAAACTGCACTTTTAAGGCTGTTGAGAATAGCTGAACTTTTTTTTAAGGGGTCAAATATTCTTTGATAGGATGTCTGTCTTCAACCTTCCAGATGCTGTAATTTTTCTTGAAGGTTCTTCTCACATCTAGGCACTCAAAGTTTCACCAAAGTTTTATAACTAAGAACAAATTTGTATGCATCCGCACTCTCTCCTTTTTGCACTGTTACAGTTGATGGATATGGTTTATGTTGAGTGGTTTTGATGTGTTTCACTATCCGTATACTATCAAAACCAATTCCCATATTATCTTTATTTGATGTTGTTTGTTGATTCGAAATTGAAACCAACACTTTAACAGAATAAGAGATACATGGATAGACTTTAGCGTAATCTGTTATTTATGCCCTCTCTTTGGCTGTCGCATTGTCTATTTTGTAATCAATCACTTCCATCCAAATTAGCTCCTTATTGTACTGCAACGGACCAATTAACTGGTTATGTTCCTTTTGGGCATTTTGATTTTTTTCATTTTTTTCTTTAAGACAACAATTATGCCTTTCAGTTAAAAAAATTTCTCCCAATTTTGCATTCTGTGTGGTTTATTTAAGGATGAGCATAGGAGAAAACAATGAGAGGACCCTAGATGCAAATTAGCATATTGTTTGGGATTTTCAGTGGTAGTCACCTTCACTTGCTAGAGTTCTACTTCAAGCTGCATGCAGAGATTAATCGAAAAGCACTTAATAATATAGGTACTTACAAGTGTTTCTCAGGGCCCAGGTCTGCAATTGTAAATTTTGTTAATGAGTATATCTTTATCTCTTTACATTGTGCAAATACATAGCAACAAATAAACAATTTAAGTCATTTGACAGGTCATATAGCTTTAGTCATCGTATTTAGAGCTCTGCCTTTGATTTTAATGTCTTGTCAAGGGTCCTGGTTCCTACAGATGCAAAGGTGCTTCTGTTGTCCTAGTAAAAGATTTTTCATTTTGAGAGTCAAGCCATCCAGGGTTTGTATGGCAGATCCCACTTATTCATGCTATTCAAAGTTACTACTACTATCTGTAGCTTGGTATCACTTATCAGTCGTCGATACGTACAATCGAGTGACCTAGAATGTGTTTAATGTCACTTTTTGTCTCATCTTTTAGCAAGTATGTGGCCAAACGCACACTTAATGCAATTTGTTACGTCCTGTCTTGTTGTGTGGCAATATAGTTGTACACTAATGAATTAGCAAGTCTTTTAAGAAAATGAATATTGGTTTTGTATTTGCTTTTTTTGGGGGAGGAATCCATGTGATTTGCCCTAGATCACAGAAAATGATTTTGAATTTTATGTGATGCATTGTTATCCTGTGGTACAGATTAAGATGAAACCAAATGCTGAGAAAACCGAATGTCATTTTGTAAACCCGAACTTGCTCACCCAGTTTGGCAACTACGCTCATCACAAGCCTCTACCCACCAAGTAGTGTCACTATCAAACTTCTAAACATTGTCATCATTCCAATTCATCACCCACCACAATTATTATTTATGTGCAAAACTAACAGGAGTTTGATGTTCATAGTTTTTGAATCTCGCCATATTCAAGGGGTGCGTTGGATCCGATTATATTCCCTATAACTAAATCGCTGTAATTTGGTTTAGCATTGATTTCGGTTCTTCTGCTTCTACAAATTGATTTGGAACCCTATTAAAATACAAAGCTATAACGGTTTTGTTTAGTCAATTTCACATAAAAATTAAGAATCAACGTTCCTTAACATGTAATTATCCTCATCTTTCAAAAATAAATCAATTTTTTTAGATAAAACAACTTAATCATTTTAAGTTCACTTGATTTAGAATCAAAATTGACTTATCTTCTGGGTTAAGAGAAAAATTGACACAATAATAATTAATTAATGAAATTGACACACATATAAATACACTGATAAAATTGAAACCATCTATATTATCGGAGAACCAAAAGTGTAATTTGACCTAAGTTAAAATTTCCTGTGAACTAAACCAAATAAAATGTTTTTCTTTCTTTTTTACCTTTTTTCCTCTCTAGTCAAGCTAAGTCTAGTTACAACTCACAAGTATCTTTTGGCATACCTTCCTTCCCACCCCCACCCTCTATCACCCCCAAAAAAAAAAAAACTATTTGTTTAATACTTTGTAACCCTCATTATCTTCCTTATCTACTTCAAATTAATAGTCTCTCTGTCATGAGGTTCTAAGTGTAAATTTGATTGTGCAATGAGGTTTTGTGTTTACTGTCTAGTGACTAAGGATTAATTACCATACACCAATTTGTCCCTATTTAGAAAGCAACACATTCAATTCAGCAAACTAAGGGTTTGGAAAAAGAGATTTACTATAAATTCAAGATCTGAGAAGTGACTGATTCACATTGAACTAAGAGAAACAGAGAAAGTATTCTACAATTACAATTAATAAAGAGCCACCAAACGAAAAGATCCGCATAGAAATACAAACAATTTGCTGAATCTGTCTCTCAATGTTCTTGAGTTGGAGCCTTTTAAATTCATCAGGTTATTTGCTTGCATCGAGCATGTATGCATCAGGTGGATCATTTGTTGACGCTGCGAGGGGATGAGAAGGTTGGTGAAGGAGAGAAGTGTGAGGTTGTTGCTGGGCACAGTTTGGTGCATGTGGAACAACAGGGCATAGACTGTTAGCTGGGGATAAGTCCACCCCACAACTAACATTTTTTTTTTATATCACACCCCACAACTAACATGGTAGTTAATATATCAAAAACATGGTAGTTAATTGAAAACATAAAGAAAGAATCTAAAGTAAAGCTCTATGGTCAACGGAGAACGCCAGTAGTCTGACTGTCTGTTTTGGGCGATCTGGATTTGATCTTCGAACTTCAACAACTAGCAGCCGATCTTGAATCTTGAATTCCAGCAAATGTCCCAAAATGACAGAACCACCGATTCTCAACCATCTTCCTTACGACATCGTACTCAACATCCTGACAAGACTGCCAGTGAAATCAGTGATAAGATTGCTGCGCGTTTCAAAATCCTTGTACTCCTCAATCACCACTCCCTATTTCATCTCCACCCACCTTAATCACACCAAAAACAACATAAATCGTGACAATGCTTGTGTCATACACCTGCCCTTTTCTTATCGGCCTACAATACCAGTCTGTACGGTCGCTTTGGGCCGCTCGTTTGACACGATTTCTGAGATTCGAATTCTTTGATTTTGCTCATCCAAGTGTCCAAATAGTGGGTTCCCGGGCAATGGCTTTCTATTGTGTCTCGCTGATCTTGTTTACGGTAATGTTATATATTTAGTAAAGTGTTCTATCTTTGTTATATGATATTCTTAGATGATTGAGTAATTTTTTTAAGCTTTTACAATATGTATTTTATATTGCTCTTCGTCTTCCTTATCTCATTAGTGTATTCTTTGAAATTTTTGAGAAAATAAATTCAATTTTTTGTTTAAAATTATTTATTTATCTATTTATTTTTCACATATTTGATTAGATGTTAGATTAGATTATGACAGTATTAACACAATACTTCTTTTAAAATAAAAAATAAAAAATTATCTCCTTTTTCCCCCTTCGGACCCACATGTCATTGAGACATAAGTCTCATGAGACCGTCTCATGAGATACTTTCTCTACAACCATTATGTATAAAGCTATAACCATCACTTTTGCTTCGGAACAATGACATATTTCTATTGCGTTACTTTAAAACCTTATTAAAAATTTTGAATTTGAGTATGCAATGGATATTTGGCTTGATTACATCACATTTGATATGTTTTACATATTCAGAAGAATGAGTCGACTTTTATGTAAGTTTTATTTTTCCCTTTCTTTTTTTATTTTGAATTGTAGTTTTGTTGAGTTTTTTTTTTTTTTTTTTTTTTTTTTTTAATGTATGTTTCTTGGTTTTGATTCTATTGTAGAAAATTTTTGAGAAAGTTTGTTTAAAACTAGACAAATAATTTCTAAATTTTATATACTTTTTAATGATACATAAAATGTTATAAATAACTTTTATTAAATAATTATCTTTTAAATTCTTGAGAAAAATTGTATTGTTTTCATTTTGACACTACAGAAATTATATATATTACATTTGTGATTGTCCCTATAATAAATGAAAATACGATTATGAAATACATTATTATTTATTAAATTAATCCAAATTACCAAAAATAAATTTAATGAGATCACCCTAAAAATATTATCACGCGTAATACACAGATCTGCGACTGGTGTGAAATAAAAATTAAAGATTTTAGCATGTGAAAGAAAAGCTAAGACTAGCATGTGATTGAAGAAAAAGCAACCATGAGAATTTTTTTTTTTTTTTTTTTTTGTATCCATATTATTATATTATATCAAACATGAGTTTCATATGATCACTGCGAAGAAAATAAAAATCAGGAATTTCGAATATCATGGATCCTCATGTTCAAAATTAAGAAAAAGAAAAGATGGCATATATCATCATATGGCAATATTGGAATCAAGCATTCATATTTCATATGTACATGTTAACAAAGAAGTTCTAGATCAAACATGGAAGTGTCATGTGAGCATCACGAAGAACATGTTAATATGCATTAGAAACATGTTATGATATGTCACGTGAGAACAAAAATTTGCATGTTGAATTAAGAAAATGAAAAGAAAAACATGTCAGTATGTTACATCATAATCCATATTAAAATTCTTAGATATAATATTTTTTGGAATTTGTTGGAAGCTTGTGAAGATCTAGAAATCGAAGGTTTTGAAATCCTCCATATATCTAGTCCTTTCCCACGTTGGCCATTATGTGTTAGCGATTCCCATTTTTACCATTGCATCAAAGTCCACTTTTAGTACAAGCTGTGTGTTTTATCATTTCCGCACTTCATTATCTTACAAGGCAGTTGAGGCCTTGATTTGTGCCCATAAGTGGTTGAGGTTTAAACATTTAATTCAAGCATTAGACCTACGGGAGAATATAAATGAGGAAAAAATTGCCAAATGCCCTTTTCGGGTAAAAAAAGCAGCATTATGCCCTCTTTCCCAAACTAATTAGGGAAATGCCCCTCTTTTGAAACTCGGTTTTCTCAAAATCGAGTTAAGCCCTATAGTAGCGTTTTTAAGGAGCCTATAGTGACGTTTTAAGGACCTATAGTGGCATTTTGTAACTCGAGCTCCATGAACTCGAGTTATAGGTAAAAATAAGGAAAAAAAATTGCATGTAACTCGACTTCATGGAGCTCGAGTTTCAAAACGCCACTATAGATCCTTAAAACGTCACTATAGGCTCCTTAAAACGTCACTATAGGGCTCCAGAAATTTTTTTTTTAATAACTCGATTTTGAGAAAATCGAGTTCTAAAAGAGGGGCATTTCCCTAATTAATTTGGGAAAAGGGGCAAAATGCTGCTTTTTTTGCCCGAAAAGGGCATTTGGCAATTTTTTCCTATAAATGAAGTAGAGGTTATGAACTTGAATCGCAAGCACATTATTTGTTCATTTTGTTTTCGTAATTTATTTATGAGCTTTTATCTACTTACATGAGTTACACCTATTTTGCTTTTTCTTTTAGAACTTTGCATCAAAAAGCTCAAATAGCTAAGGATCCTATTGCCTTGGGTTGAGTCAATAATTCAATTGCTCTTAAAATGTAAGTGAAAGTTCAAGTTTCTACAACTAAATTGCAAATTAATTGATGAGTTTCTCTATTTTTAGAATTTTGGAAGCTGCATGCTATAGCTACTGCTCAATAAATTGGACTAATGTAATTAAATGGATAACTCATGCATAGCATACAACTATGCTATAACTTAAATATTCCATAGTCTACAAATATGTAATGTGTATTGGACTAGTGGGTACAAAGGGACACTAAACTTTTTGATTTTGATAATTTTATTTTTAATTTTCTTGGTTGAGGCAATAATGCAATTGCTCTTAATATGTTTGTGAAAATTCAAGTGGCTCTGATATGAATGCCATGAAATTCTACAACTAGTATGCAAAATATGTGTTTCTCTATTTTTTAGAATTTTGCAAGGGGTTTAGTATTTTGGAAGCTGCATGTTATAGCTACTGCTGTCATGAATGATTAGTCAATAGTCATGTTAGTTTTAATACATACGTAGACTTGTGCCTATATATCTTCCCATTCTTTTATGTTTTTGCCACTCTCTCCTTTTTGCACTGTTACAGTTGATGGATATGGTTTATGGGTATTGCTCAAAGCTTCTGAAAAGCTCAAAGATTTACCTCGTCAAGCCTCTTTTAAGATTTTAAAAAAACTAACGTCTTATTTGTTGAAGCACCCCATATAATTTGTGCCTTAACTTCTAATTAACCCCTTTAACCACCTTGTCTTAAAACTTTTGTTGCTTTCCTGAAAATTGCTGTGACTTGTTTCTGCACAATTTGTTAGACTTCTTTCCTGTAAACCCTGCTATTATGTTCAAAATACAAGCTCTAACTCCTTTTACAATTCCAAGCTCTTAACTTATCATTTATCCTATCCTTAGCAACCAAATAAGAAATTGTAGGAAATTTCTGTGTTCCTGTGCAATCTTCTTTGGCTGAAACATCTGGTTTTGACAGCTCCAACAGTTTCATGAAACATACAGCGACTTCACTTAAAATTTTGGAAAATAAAAATTCTACTGTTCACAAAATAAACTGAGCCCCAGAATTGCCACCAATTCCTACCCCATTTTAATCACAAACCACCCCCCCCCCCCCCTCTCTTCAAACCTTTACTAACCTTTCTATTGACATTTTTACTCAGCAATTTGCTACCAATGAAACTACAATAATTATCCCTAAACAGGCTACTCCCTACAGCCATAACAAACCTTTCATTCACTGACTGTGCAATGTAACTTTTCTTTCACTTAGAGCCTCTCCTAATCCCAAGTCAGTTTGTTGTTGGAGTTGTTTATCCTTACTATATCTTGTAATGAAAACAGTATTTGTCCGGTAAGTTACTCAAAATCTAGTGTTCAAAAGAGGTGGGTGAGTCTGTTTGGTCAAGCTGGTAGTACTCATGATCTAATGGTCTTGTAACATGAAAAAGTGGATTGTCATATGCATACTAACATTAAGATGCCTAACTTCTATACTCTTGTTGAAGTGATATATAGTTGGTTGTCAATAATGAAGAAGATTAATTAGCCACTCAAAATTAATACATTAACCTTTAGAGATCTTAGTTCTTGTATAATAGCCCTAAAAAAATTAGAACATAAGTGCTCCTATGAAGTGGCAGGTAACTAACTATGCACAATCAGAGGCAGCCTATGCAAAGAAGATATGAACAGTATGGATTCTGCAGGACCCATAAAGTCACTAGGTAGCATTTGCCTCGCTTTTAGCATACAGTCCTCAATTTTTCTTTTTGCTTTTTAGAATCAATGGTGATCGAATTTATGTTGAGTGGTTTTGATGTGTTTCACCATCCGTTTGCATTATCAAACCCATTCCTCATATTATCTTAATTTGATGTGTTTTGTTGATTCTGAAATTGAAACCAACACATTAACAATAAGATACATGGATAGACTTTAGCATAACTGGTTATTTATGCCCTCTTGGCTTTGTCTCATTGTCCATTTTGTAATCAATCACTTCCATCCAAATTAGCTCCATATTGTACTGGTAACAGTGGACCAATTAACTGGTTAGTTCCTTTCTAAGTATTTTGATTTTTTTTTTCTTTAAGACAACACTTGCGTCTTCAGTTAAAAATTCCCCCAATTTTTCATTCTGGTGTGGTTTATTTTTAAGGATGAGCATTAAGCATAGGAGAAAACAATGAGAGGACCCTGTGATGCAAATTAGCATATTGTTTGGGATTTTCTGTGGTAGTCACCTTCACTTGCTAGACTTCTACTTCAAGCTGCATGAACAGATTAATCGAAAAGCACTTAATATCAAGGTTTTGAAACCCGGACTGGATCGTACGGTCCAACCCGGGTAACCGTGAACCGTTCACTAAAGAGGTTTTTTAATCTCAAAAACCGGCCTATGTAAAAAAAATCAATAAACCGGATGAACTGAGGTTGAACCGCCCGGGTTTGAGAACCGTGGACGGTTCTAACATTGTGCAAATACATAGCAACAAACAAACAATTTAAGTCATTTGGACAGGTCATGGAAGCTTAGTCATTGTATTTAGACGTGCCTCTACCCACCAAGTAGTGTCGCCATCAAATCCTAAACATTGTCATCATTCCAATTCATCGCCCACCACAATTATGATTTATGTGCAAAACCAACAGAGTTTTAGACTTGGGCACTTTTTCTTTAATTATCATAAAAACACAGAAGAGGGGGGGGGGGTTGGTTATGGTGTCTCTGGTAAGTTCATTTGCCTGGTGTAGAATTTTGTATAAAAAACAAACCATTTGATGTTCATAGTTTTTGAATTGCCATATTCAAGGGGCACTACTTGGTTCGGTTCAGGTTGATCCGATTATATTTCCTATAACTAAATTGCTGTAATTTGGTTTAGAATTGATTTCAGTTCTTCCGCTTCTACAAAATTGATTTGGAACCCTATCAAAGGCCACAAAGCTACAAATTTGGTCTTGTTTGTGTCAATTTCGTCATGCAAATTAAGAATCAACGTACCTTAACATGTAATTATCCCTCATCTTTCAAAAATAAATCAATTTTTTAGATAAAACAACTTAATCATTTTAAGTTCACTTGATTTAGAACAAAATTGACTTATCTTCTAAGTTAAGAGAAAAAATTGACGCAATAACAATTAATAAATGAAATTCACACACACACACACATATATACACACACAAAGAAAAATGGGCTTTTTCCTTATTTTTTTTAAATATCTAGCACAATGTTCCTATTTTGAAACTATTGAGCACATTGTCCCTGTTTCGAAACTCTATTTTATGATTATCGAGTTTTAGGTAAGTTTTTGCAATGCTGGAGGAGCGCCTGTGGCTTTTCCCAATTTAAAAAATCCAGCTAGAACTTGATTTTACTGAAATCGAGTTCCAGAGAAAAACTTACCTAAAACTCGATAATTATAAAATCGAGTTATATTGAATTGAAACTTGATTTTTAAAAAATCGAGTTTCAAAAGAGAGATACGATGCTTAATAATTTCAAAACAAGAACAATTTGCTGGATATTTAAAAAAAAAAAAAGGGCAAAAGCCCATTTTCCCCTATATACACACTGATAAAATTGAAACCATCCATATTATTGGAGAACCAAAAGTGTAATTTGACCCAAGATAAAATTTCCTGTGAACTAAACCAAATCAAATGTTTTTCTTTCTTTCTTTCTTTTTTTACCTTTTTTTTCCTCTCTAGTTGGGTTAAGTCTGGTTACAATTCACAAGTATATCTTTTTACATACCTTCCAACACCCCCCACACCCCCTCTCAAAAAAAAAAAAAAAAAACCAAACCATATAAAATCTCTCTTTTCTACCCCCTTATTGTGTTCAGTTTGGTTACAACTCACAAGTCTATTATTTACTAAACTTTTTTTTCCTCCTCATAATTAAAAAATAATGCAATCGAATGTCCTTTCCTCAAACCTCTCAAAATAAATAAATAAATAAATATATATATATAGGAAATAAATACATTTCTAGTAAGCATATGAAAACTATTTTTTAAATAAAATTAAACTAATTTGTCAAAAAACTTTAAATATATTTTCAATTTTTAAATATATTTGTCAAAACAAATGTATATTTCAATTTTCGACAGTGTCAATGTTATATACCCATGATTTTATAATATATGAGCCGTATAAACATTCAACTCTAAGGCTTACAATTTCAAATTTAAATCTCTCCCATTCCATAATATATAAGTTGTATAAACATTCAAATTTAAGTGGTACTACATCCCATTCACGCATAATTGCACATACGCACGTAGAAAGCTCCCTACTGGCTCTGTGATTCCTCTATCTGAACCCCATATATGTGCCTTAATTTGTGCAAAGCTGTTTGTTTTCTGAAAACACAGCTTGTGGATGATTAAATAAAAATGACATTGTTCATTGCTTTTACATCTGGAAAGCAAAGCATTATAGATATTGGGCCAAAACTAGAGAGGGGGGGAGGGGGAAAAAAACAAGCATAACAGTAGACCTTTATCTAACATCCTTCAATATTATTAATCAAAAAAGAAAAACAAAAATCCTCCAACATTAGTTGAAACAAGCCCTTGACAATGTCAGCAAAGGCAGCATGCAATATAATTTGTTTAAGTCATGGATCAATGGTGCTTAATTGTAGCAAATGGGATGTCACCCAAAAATAAGGGTTGGAAGGTAGAGCAACATGTTCAACCTTGTCTGTTTGGATCCCTAAATATGTTAACTTATCACGAGATAAAAAATTGTTAAGAGTTGCAGAGTGTCGATAAATTTCAGATTCCACCATGCATATAACAACGCAATCCAACCTTCCATGGGAAGCAATTCTAGCATGCTTCCTCAAGTGGCATGAAAACATCTATTACCCTTCAACTCTGACATATAAGTGATTAGCAAACAGAATTCCTATCTCTTGGTAAGATATAAGAGGAGCCGCCAGCCTACTACAAACGAAATGCCATTGTGAGGAACCACATCCCCAATATGCAAAATTTGATATTTGGACAGTATGCTACAGCATGTCAAATTAATGTCATTGACTTTCGCCATGTATTCTGTTTCAACAATCTTATGTATTCCTTTCATCACCAGGTATATTGTAAGCTTCTCCATGCAGGACTGAAATTAATTCTTCTACAGTTCGTGACACAAAATCGACATTGGGAAGATGAAGACCCTTATGATATTCCTCTAAATTAAACTCACTCCCTTTTAATGTTTTCCTGTAACTCTCAGTGGCTGATCTAGGGTGTCCTCTTGCAATCGATGCCTGCAAATCCATTGAAAGCTGTTATTCAAGGCAAAAAGTTTAAAATACTACAATTAAAGTCCTATTACCATTTTTTTAAAAATACTACATGTTTTAAATTAAGTTTTTAATCATTTACCATAAAATTAGAAACTTGGTCTTAAATTATATACTTCTATCAAGTAACAATCGTTTTTTATTTTTATTTTTAGTATTCATGTCTCAATAGAAACTTGGGCTTAAACTATATACTTCTATCAAGAAAATAACAATCATTTTTTTGCTTTTACTATTTATTTTATTATTCAATTTCAATGATAATAGTGATCTTTTTCTTTCATTTACGGTGAGAGCTTTAGACTGAGTGAGCAAATTTCACCTTTGAAGAGGCGTTGGTTAATTTAAAACTATCAAAAACCAAATTACTCTTTCTGTAGAATAAAATGATTCATCTTAACTTCTGGATAAAGGAAGCTGGAATTTATAATATACAGCCTGGAATGCTTCTGTGTATTTAACAAAAATCGGCATGCATAAAATACTGCAATATTACAGCATATGGAAGCTATAAGAAGCATCATTTCAATCTTAAACAGGATTGACGCACTTCAAAGGCATTTCAAGATCCAAAACTTCAATGAAAGATATATATTAAGGCATGACAGGAACTAACCCAATGTCCTTTTCCCAACTCAAAAAGCCAAAACCTCCATTCCCTTGTATCCTCCCCATTAATTTTGACAGATATGTTGGTCCACCTAATGTGATGAAACTCCACTTTGTCCAACCCATATGCCAGTCCGCTTCCTATTGCTTTGACATATGCTTCTTTCAAACACCAATATCTGCAAAAAAGTATAAATTGCTAGTTAATACTCTAGTATTTCTGTTGGTTCACAACTAAAATATTATCAGGTAGGACACTAACATTAGTACTATATGCAATTAAAAGAATAATCAAAGTTGCTCTTGTGGAAGAGGAAGGAACTCTTTTTCTTTCTCTCTTTTTTCAGAGGGGGGAAGAGGAGGGAGGTAACTTTTCTACCCACTGGAATTTCAATAGAGCTACAAATGCATCATAATAGTAGGTCAATCATTGTCTTCCTGAGTATAAACAGGTAAAATTAATCAATCAAAGCAGGCTCCTGGCTGGATACCATCCTAATTTCGACATGTGTGTGTGTGTGTGTGTAATCTATTTTCTAGACAACAGAATGCACCTTAGATGTAAGCTGATTACAGTTTTGTGCTACTCAATTTACTACTGTTGTGCAAGATGGGGTGAAAACATGATAACGGTGGTGAATATTAAAAGAAAATATCATTAAAAAGAGATTGAACAATTGATTTCTAAGAAAATATACTGAATTGCACACCTTCTAGTTGGCTCAATGGTTTTGCTGATAAGAATCATCTTATAGATGAAGTGCAATTTTACCTATAAAACTCAGCCAAAATACCATCACAAGAGCCGGCATTCACTATATTATCCCATTCCAAACTTGAAAAGTATGAGGAGAAGTTCTGAATGAATTCTAGAACTGTCTCCTTTGGGGGAATGTCATAAGAAACTATGTCCAACCCTACAAGGCACAAAGGTTCAGATGCTATAGCCACATAGTCACCATGATGGGATAAATTGAAATTAAAATTGGGAAATTCCAAGCCAGCATTATCATTTTCCTGAAAAGGACAAACATGGTATAGTAAATATAATTATGGTAATGGAGCTACAAGTAAGCTGAAAAAGATATAAGATGATATCTATTTTTTTTATTGGTAAGTTATACATGAACCTGAACCCATGACCTTACCATGTACCTTGCTCTGTCAAGGGGAGGGTTTTAGTGCTACACTACTATAGAAGGATGATTTTGGTGTCACCCTTTAATTTACATATTTAAAATCAACAATAATAAAAAATTACAAAAAAAAAAAAAAAAAAAAAAAAAAACTACTAAACGATGAGGCTAAAATAGTAAATTGAATAAACTTCAACTTGGCAACTCCTTACCAATAGATGTTTCTACTAGAGGACAGAAATAGACGTAAACACTGGCTCCCAATAGAATTTCATACTATTGCTCACATTCACAGATAAATTTTTTTTTTTTTTTTTTTTTTGATAAGTAATAAAGATGTATATTCAAAAAAAACTACCTCATACAGAAAAACATAAGGCAGAAAAAAAATTACAGAAAAAGATGATAAAAAACAGAAAGAAAAGATACTAATTACAAAGAAGGGAGCTAAAGAACATAGGGAGAGAGTCACTAGAGGTGAGTCCCCAAGCCCTAGACCAATCAAAAAGGGAGCCACTAAAAGAAGCCAATAACTGATCATCGGAACTTTCCATGTCCTCAAACGTCCTCCAATTTCGCTCCCTCCACACGCACCACATTAAGCACAGCGGAGCTAAATTCCAAATGCTAGATGAATGCTTTCCAGGCCAATTCCACCAACCAAAGAAAGTATCCGCAACTGATCTTGGCAAGACCCAAGAAATCCCAAAAGATCTAAACACCAAACTCCACAACCGGTAAGCCTTAACACAATGCAGTAGCAAATGATCTACCGTCTCCCTATTACAACGATACATAATGCACCAGTCAACAAAGTCCATCCCTCTACCCCTCAAATTGTCACCTGTAAGGATTTTATCCCATACAGCAGTCCATACAAAGAAAGAAACACGCCGAGGGGCCTTAACCTTCCAAACACCTTTCCAAGGAAATATAATGGGCAAGGATCCTCTTAACTTAATATAAAACAATCGGATATCAAAATCCTCATTCTTCGACAGCTTCCATCGCATACGATCTCCATTCTCAGTTAGAGGTAAATTAGAGCCCAAAGTACGGAGAAATGCATCCATACCACCCATTTCCCAATCATTTGGTCTCCGAATGAAACGAACATCCCAGCTTCTCCGTTCCTGTATCCCCAACCGTTCAAGAGAAGAGGCCACTGATGCCCCTTTATTGGAGGCAATCCCATACGCAACCGGAAAGGTCAATTGAAGTGGAGAATCCCCACACCATTGATCTGTCCAAAGCTTCACTCTATCCCCCACCCCTACCTCAAATCAAATATTTTTACTAAAATCTTCCCAACCCATTCGGATGCTTCTCCACAAACCACACCCATGTACCCCTCTGTCTAGCTTGGAAGTCCAACCCCCCATTCTTCCCCAAACTTTAGAGCTACAACCTTTCTCCAAAGCCTTGTCTCCTGAACCCCAAACCGCTATAACCATTTTCCTAGTAAGGCTTTATTAAAAGTAATTAATTTCCTTACTCC
This sequence comes from Notholithocarpus densiflorus, assembly GCA_030021035.2. Lineage (NCBI taxonomy): Eukaryota > Viridiplantae > Streptophyta > Magnoliopsida > Fagales > Fagaceae > Notholithocarpus > Notholithocarpus densiflorus. The sequence continues at coordinate 644,614 of JARYZH020000090.1, read as the reverse complement.
TAGCCCACCATTTTCCAAAGGTGTACACACCTTATCCCATCCCACCAGATGTGTCTTGGAGTCCCCCCACAAAAAATCCCTTTGCAACCTCTCAATTTTAACGGCGACATGCGTAAGGATTGTAAAAAAAGATAAAAAGTAGGTCGGAAGACTAGATAAAGTACTCTTAAGCAACGTCAGTCTTCCACCTTTTGACAAATACATCTTCTTCCAACCAGCCAACTTACGCTCAATTTTCTCCAATATAGGATTCCAAATAGTAGGGGACTTGTAGGACGCCCCCAGTGGCATACCAAGATAGGTCATAGGGAAAGACCCAATCCGGCAACCCAAGATCTCTGCCAAGACATGAATATTAGGAACCTCCCCAATGGGAACCATCTCACTCTTCAAAGCATTAACCTTTAATCCTGTCATAGATAAATATTGTCACTAGAATATTAAAAGTCAAATTAAAAGGATTGAGGTGGATGGTATTCTTTATGAGGATGAGCCTGATGTTCGCTCTTAGTTAGTTCTTTTCTATCAAGGACTGTTTAAGGAAACTGAGGTGGGGCGTCGCACTATGGATGGGTTAGATTTTGCTTGTATCGAAGAGGGTGAGCGATTATCGTTAGAGAAGGAGTTCACGAAGGAGGAAGTCACCAAGGTTTTAAGGGAGATGGAGGGGAATAAAGCCCCTGTTCCTGATGGATTCACCATAGCTTTTTTCCACATTTGTTGGAGTGTGGTGGAAAATGATGTTATGGATTTTTTCGCTCATTTTCACCGACACTCTGGGTTTGAAAGGTCTGTGAATGCTTCGTTTATCACTTTAATTCCTAAGAAGTGTAATGCCGTTAACATCAAGGATTTTCGTCCCATCAGTTTGGTGAGTAGCGTGTACAAGCTGCTGTCTAAGGTGTTGGCTAATAGGTTGAGGGTGGTTTTGGACAAGCTCATATCTGAGACTCAAAATGCGTTTGTTGGCGGAAGGCAGATTCTGGATTCATTGCTTATTGCAAATGAATGCCTGGATAGTAGGTTGAAGAGTAGAAGTCCGGGGGTGGTATGCAAGCTTAATATTGAAAAAGCTTATGACCATGTGAACTGGGAGGCCTTGTTTTATTTGTTGGACCGAATGGGTTTTGGGATGAAATGGAGGGGGCTTGTGTTACGTTTGTCCGTTTTTCTGTCCTGGTAAATGGATCCCTTTAAAGTTTTTTTGGATGCTCACGTGGATTGAGACAAAAGGATCCTCTATCCCCGCTATTGTTTCTCTTGATAATAGAGGTTCTAAGTAGACTCTTGAAAAAGACAGAAGAGTGTAATCTTATTCGGGGATTCCATGTGGGAGATGTGAACGTTGTTGGTGTGCGTATCTCCTATCTGTTATTTGCTGATGACACTATCTTATTTTGTGATGCCTCTAGGGAACAATTGCTATCCATAAGGTTGATGTTGTCTTGTTTTCAGGCTTTTACAGGGTTGAAGGTCAATATCGGGAAAAGTGAAATCGTTCCCGTTGGGGAGGTGAATAATATAGTTGCTCTGGCTAATATTCTTCAATGTAGAGTGGGCAGGTTGCCTATGAAATATTTGGGAATGCCGTTGGGAACTTCTTTTAAGTCAGCAGCGGTTTTGAATCCTATTTTGGAGAAAATTGAGAAGAAGCTATCTGGGTGGAAGCGTCTCTATTTATCTAAAGGTAGTAGGCTCATGCTAATAAAAAGTACTCTCTCAAGTCTCCCTACGTACTTTTTATCTCTCTTTACCATTCCTAAAGCTGTGGTAGCTAGATTGGAAAGTATTCAAAGAAATTTTCTGTGGGGGTCTTCTGAAGGGAGTTTCAAGTATCCATTGGTGGCTTGGGATAAGGTGTGTTCTCCCGTTGAGAGGGGCAGTTTGGGGATAAGAAGTGTGGTGTCATTTAATCAAGCGCTTTTAGGGAATTGGCTGTGGAGATTTGGTCATGAAGCTACCCATCTCTGGCAAAGAGTTATCTCCACAAAATATGGTGAGGGCCATGGGGGGTGGTGCACTAAAGTCTGCAGGAGGACTCATGGGTGTGGTCTTTGGAGAAGCATTAATGAAGGGTGGGAGAGCTTTTCTAAGCATTTATCCTTTGCAGTGGGAGATGGAACTCGTATCCGCTTTTGGCATGATAGGTGGATTGGTGAGAATTCTTTAAAAGATCACTATCCTGAGCTTTATGCATGTTCAGCGGTCAAGGATGCTTGCATCTCTGAGGTTTTGTGGGCTCCAAAAGGGGGTATTGTTAGAGTGTGGAATTTAAGGTTTTATAGAGTGTTTGAAGATTAGGAGTTGGATGCTTCTTATTCTCTATTTCAGCTTATCCAACCTCGAATTCCTTGGGGTGTTAGGAGATATACTCTTTGCTGGAGGCTAAAAGGGGATGGAAAGTTCGACACCCGGTCTTACTACCATGAGATTCGGGGTGCCTCGAATTCTTTATTTCCTTGGAAGGGTGTTTGGAAACTAAAGATTCCTAAGCGTGTGGCATTCTTTCTGTGAACTGCTGCACATGGTCGAATCCTCACTTTGGATAATCTAATGCTTAAGGGTCGCCCTTTGGCTAATTGGTGTTGTATGTGTAGCTGTGATGGGGAGTCGGTAGACCATCTTCTTCTTCATTGTCCTGTTACTCATTCCCTATGGGCTTTCATGCTTCAGGCTTTTGGTATTCATTGGGTTATGCCGGGTTCGGTGGCGGGTTTGTTATCTAGTTGGCATCAGTGGCATGGGAAGCATAATTCGGAGATTTGGGATTTGGTTCCAGGGTGCTTAATGTGGATTGTGTGGTTGGAGCGAAATTGTCGATCTTTTGAAGATAAAGAGAAAACGTTGGAGGAGTTAAAGATTTTATGCCAACGCAGTCTAATGGAGTGGTCTCGTTGTTGGGGTTTTACTGAGTGTTCTTCTCTCTCTGAGTTTATGCCTTCCCTTAGCTTAGTTTCCTGACATCTCTCTTGCTGTTGTGCTGTGCTGTGTTGTGTTGTGCTGTGTTGCTATTGTGTTGCTGTTGTGTTGTGTTGTTGTTCATCATCATGAACATCTTGTAATTCTCTTTTATTTTTTTCCCTCTTTAATATAAGCTTTCTGATTACCTATCAAAAAAAAAGAATATTACTATCCTCTCTATTTTTCTAGATCTGCAGTTTATTGTCATACTTTCCTTTCACTCTTCTTCATAATGATGAAACTCTCAACACAATTCTACAATTGAGAATCTAAGGAGAGCAGGTTTTGTTTGAGAAAAATAGATACAAAAGAAAGTTTCCAAGTTTGTGGGTTTTAATGAGAGAGAGAATAACAAAGACATAGCTTGCTTCCACATTATTCAAAAGCAAGTAACAAAATGAGCCATTCTGACCCAATTAATTGTATCAATTGTGGAGCTTGGTTTTTAGATCTTTTGGGACTTCATGGGTCTTGCCAAGATCGGTTGCAGATACTCTTTTTGGTTGGTGGAATTGGTTTGGAAAGCACTCTTCTAGCATTTGGAATTTAGTTCCGTTGTGCCTAATGTGGTGTATTTGGAGGGAGCGAAATTGGCGAACTTTTGAGGGCATGGACAAATCCGATGACCAGTTGCTTGCTTCTTTTAGTAGTTCTCTTTTTGATTGGTCTAGGGGTTGGGGACTCACCTCTAGTGATTCTCTCCCTTTGTTCCTTAGTTCTCTCCTTTGTACTTAATTTTTCTGTATGCTTGTTTCTTTTTCTGTTCTCTTTGTTCTGCCTTATGTTTTTTTCACATGAGGTAGCTTTTTGAATATACATTTTTCTTACTTATCCAAAAAAAAATCCAATAGATCGTCTTTTATTTATTTATTATCTTTTGATATTTACCATGACTCTGAAGACCAATAACATGCATAACAAGAAATTTTGGAGTTAGTGCAAAAGTCTACCATCTTTCTAATATCTATTAGGTTTGATTTCTCCCTCCCTCCTCCCCCAACTATCAAATTATCCAAAAATATGTTATGTTTGTTTCTTATATAAACTTTTTTGCATGAAATATTTTTAAAAGTCATGATTATTGACAATTGATAGTTATAGGTACAAGAAAGTGCATCATATCAAATATGAAATGAGTTGCAACATTGAATCTACGTCAGGATACTTGGAAAAGACATAATGAAAACTATGACATGCATGACACAATAATTATATATGATATAAACCGAATTATAAAAGTGGAAAAGGAACATATCTATTCAGTTTTATTTATATATACACACACACAGTAAATTTGGGTAAAAGAACAAATGATCACACTATCACACATGGCAGAAATATCCTCTGCATTCTAGAAACTTCCTCCTATGTTACTCTCTCTCTCTCTCTCTCTCTCTCTCTCTCTCTCTCTTTTACCCTTTATTGAAAATTGAATTTTTTTTTTTTTTTTTGATAAGTAATTGATAATTGAAATTATCCTGCTGCTATATAGAATCTTACTTCATTGCATCTAGGCTTGGCTTAAGTAGCAAAGGGATGGGTGAAATCGTTGTAAGACTTACTATTTGTATTAACTTTTGATAGGACTACACCCATCCATATATGTTTTGGAAGTCTGACCAGTAAAAGTGCTTGAAGCTATAAGGGTTCAGCCAAAGCCTCAATTTGGTTGTTCATAGCCAAGCCAATATAAATGGACCATTATGCACTTATCCCAATTATCTCTGATGCAGCAAATTTCAGAGTGTCATTCCATCATAATTATCCATGTATATCACATAATTATCAGTTGAAAATGTTTTTGCCAAAAACCATTTTTTCCTAATTGCAGTTGAATTCATGGGAACAAATCGGTTCTTTATGCTAAGGCTATTTTTTCCTAATTAAGTTGAATCCATGGGGAACACAGTGGGTAATTACACACACCAAGTGGATCTCAAACTCATGGCCTCACTCTGCAACTTACTCTTACAAGGAGAGGAGGTGCCATTTGAGCAAGAGCTTATTGGCATGTTGGCCACATGATGACTACTCCTGCTTAATAATTACATAGTCGATACTAGATCATTTGATGGGATTGAAGCATACTCTTCAAAATTATTTGTTTAACTAGTTGAGGAAAATTGGGGATGTTTGTTGTTTTTCTCTTTTAGGGTTCATTGATCTTTGTAATTTTACGTGTAATATTTCTTATCCCTAAGTTATACTTTAATTGATGTCTTAAGAATAAGATGCAAAAACTTAACATCAAATATAAAACCCAAAATTGACTTGAATTTCATATTTGAATTTGAACCTGACCACATAATCACCAAGTGTCCCAAAATTGGGTAACACACACATATTATCTGTTGAATTCAAAAAATAATAATAATAAAATTGTTAGCTATGGTTATACCAGATATGGCTTGCCCTCAAATGTGCGATTTATGGTGATTTCATCAAATGGGATTCCCAGCACTTCATGTACAAGAGCATACTGAAGCAATTGGCTCACGAGTGCCCGCTTTCTATCCTCCATTCTCACAAACCTACCAATGTGAAGGCGAATTGAAAGGTCATGGACTCTTACACAAACAATTCAACATTTCTTTCTTTGATAAATAAGCTGAAATTTTATTAATAAATCAGAACATAGTACAACAAAAGTCATCATCATACAGCAACAAGCTGCAAACAAAGAAACTAAAGTACAAATACAGTGAAAAAAACAATTCTACATTGTTAAAACACCCTAAAAACTACAATCTACTACACCAACTTCATATAACTAAACAAAGATCAACCAAGATATAACATTGATAAAAAAAAAATCAAACTGAATCACCTCTAGGAAAGACACCAAGATTAAATCTTGAACAAAGTAATTATGCTATTTCAGTTTGTGAATATATATGTTCAGAATTCCAATTGTTAATTTTCTTAGAGACCAAACACAGCTTCACCGCATGATTCTGAAAGACCCATCAAAAACTATTATTGAAAGAGGACAGATATTGATGATGTATGTGAATTTCAATGACAACTCGTTATTAAAAAATAAATATAACTTTTAAGAATAGCATAGAACAGAATTGGTTTTCTTTTAATTTTCCCAGAAATCAAACAGAGAATAAAGGAGAGAAAAGAGAAGCAAAAACCTTGTAACAAAGGAGCGTTGATGTTGAGGGAGAAGAGAGAGGGCAGAGCAGAAGTCATTGGGAGATGGGTCCCACTTTGATATGTCCACTACCCATCTCTGTACTCCTTTCTCCATTTTCAAACTTAGAATTAATTAAAAGCTTTGCTCTCTCTCCCTCTCCCTCTCTTCAGATTTCTCTCTGTTTTTTTTTTTTTTTTGGGACAAATTTCTCTGTGTTTTGATTATAGCACAACCGGTATTCCACTTTGGGTAGTGATCATAGGTTCAGACCCACAGGCCTGTAAATTTATTTTTTTAAAGGGAAAAAATTTTGGTCAAAATTGCCTCTAAATTTTATATATGTTTAATATTTTTAGTATTTTTTTAATATATAAATAGAGTTTTTTTTTTTTTTTTTTTTGAAGAGGAAACCATCCTCATAATTCATTAAATGGAAATAGAGTCAAGGTACAAAGCTTGCACTACAGGTGGAGGGGATTCCTCCATCCAGATTACATCATGTGACCCAATTTTTGCATGCCTAGCTAATAAGTGGGCTACTGTATTAGCACTCCTTTTAGCAAATTGTACTTGTGACCATCCAAAACCATTAAGCAGACAGAGTACATCCTGCAGAATATGGCCAAACCGTGATGACAGACTCCTCTTCCTCTCCAGCGCAGTCATGACCAATTGATTGTCTCCTTCGACCACCATATCCCTAAAGCCACACTCCAACGCGAACTGCACTGCACGCCTACAAGCAAGGATTTCAGCTTCCTCGCTGCAAGCCACTGGTGGTCCCTTGCCTGAAAATGCAGCCATAACTTCACCTCGTTCATTCCGAATAATGGCTCCAAAACCTGAAGCTTCTTCATCCTTGAATATCGCCGCATCGAAGTTTAGTTTGAACCGGTTCGGAGGTGGTGGTCTCCAACTAATCGGGTTCAAGCTTGGGGGTCTTGTGACTAAGTGGGAATAAGCATGCCGAAATTCTTCCAAATAATCTTCAGCCCTTCTATTTAGAATACCAGGCTCCTGCAACTGTTTCCCATGGATCAATGCATTTCTTTGATTCCATATTATCCAAGCCTGCACTAGAAATAGTTCTAACTCATCAATGGTGAGCCTAGCCATCAGTTCCTCCCATAGTTGTAGCATATCCTCCGGACCCACATGGCACTTCTGCAATCTATCTGAACAACCAGCCCAAATGTCCTGCGCCACACCACAATTCCATAGTGCATGGATTTCAGTTTCCGGTTCCGTCTTGCAAACTTCACACCGGTTGTCTGCAATAATCCGCCTCTTGGTTTTCCACACCTCTCCTCCCACAGCTCCCCTAGAACATTCAGCACAGTTCAATTCCCTCCATGCCTTTCGCGCTTCACGATACCCCGACTTGACAGAGTACTCACCTGATTTCTCACCGATCCATACCACTATATCAGATATATCTCTGTAGCTCAATGGTACACGCAATATGGCTTCAGCATCTTCATGGTGGAAATTCTGCCAAATGAATTCTCGGTCACACCCCCTAGAATCCGGATCTATCAACTCAGCAACCGTCATTTCTTCTTCAATGTTAGGTGTTGGATGGAGCACTCTGTTTGTAGTATGGTTTGGAATCCAAGCATCATTAAGAACCCGAATGTGGCGCCCATTCCCTACCCTCCAGCATGACCCCCTTTGCAAAATATGTTTGGCTGCCATGATGCTCTTCCATGTGTAGGAACTATTAGGTGAGTCAGTGGCCTCCAAAAAATGACTTCGTGGGAAATACCGAGCTTTCAGGCAATGAAACAGCAGTGAATCTTGGTCTTGCATCAACCTCCAACCTTGTTTAGCAAGCAATGCTAAATTGAATTGATGTAGATCCTTGAAGCCCATCCCTCCTTCTATTTTTGGTCTAGCTAGTTTGTCCCAACTTAGCCAATGAATCTTCCTCTCATTCCCAGTCTGTCCCCACCAAAACCGGGCACACATGGATTGGAGTTCCTCACATAATTTAACTGGCAACTGAAATACACTCATAGTGTACGTTGGAATTGATTGAGCCACTGCTTTGATTAGGATCTCTTTTCCTGCTCGTGAGAGAATTTTTCCTTTCCACCCTTGTAGCTTTTTCCACACTCTATCTTTGAGAAAAGAAAAGGTGTGGTATTTACTCCGCCCTACCAAAGTTGGTAGCCCCAGATAGGCCTCAAATCTCTCCACTTCACTCACACCAAGCATTGCTTTGATCAACTCCCTTTTTCTGAGATGACGTATTGCTACTAAAATAGACTGAAGATTTCTCCATATTTATACATTGCCCCGAGGCTTCCGCATATAACTTCAGAATCTCTAATACTTCCTGTGTCTCCTTCTCAGAAGCTTGACAAAATAAAAGGGAGTCATCAGCAAACAAGAGGTGTGAGATTTTTGGGGCTCTCCTGCAAATAGAAACACCATGGATATGTCCCTCCATTTCTGCTTTCTGCAAAAGAGATGTGAAGCCTTCTGCACATAATAGAAAAAGATAAGGTGACAAGGGATCTCCCTGCCGGAGACCTCTTGTGGGATTAATCATACCATATGGTTTGCCATTAATCAGAACAGAAAAGGAGGTTGAAGAAACACAACTCATCACTCTATCGACCCAAATTCCTGGGAAACCCAATTTAAGCATAATCTGCTTCAAAAAACTCCATTCCACCCTATCATAGGCTTTGCTCACATCCAACTTCAAAGCTAGATTCCCTGTTTTACCCTTTTTCCGACCATGCATCATGTGTAAAGCTTCATATGCCACAAGAACATTATCTGTGATCAATCTCCCTGGAACAAAAGCACTCTGTGTTGGGGCAATAATTTGAGGTAGGACCTGTTTCAACCTGTTTGCCAAAACCTTTGCAATGATTTTGTAAATAACATTACAGAGGCTAATGGGCCTAAAATCAGACATTTTAGCAGGATTTTTAATTTTTGGGATGAGTACAATATGAGTATGGTTTAGCTCAGGCAACATATGACCATTATTGAGAAATTCAAGAACAGCAGACACAACAGTATCACCAACAATATGCCAAAATTTCTGATAAAAGAGAGCATTCATACCATCAGGTCCAGGCGCCTTAGTGGGTCCCATTTGAAATAAAGCTGCTTTTATTTCATCCTCATTGAACTCATTGATCAAGGTTTGTTGCATTTCACTAGTCACCTTATGTGGAACCGCTTCAAGGCACTCCTCAATTCTTGAACACGGGCCCATGGAGAATAAATTATTAAAGTACTGCACTGCCACACCTGCCACATCTTCCATATCCTCTACCCAACAGCCCTGTGTGTCCATAATACCTTGGATAAGATTCTTCTGCCTACGTTGGGATGCCTTTAGGTGAAAAAATTTTGAATTTTTATCACCATGTTTAGTCCAATTAACCCTTGATCTCTGGGCCCAATAAATTTCCTGCTTTCTGAGCCATTCATCCAACTCCTTGCTAGCTTGCAGAAATTCACTCCTATTCTGTTGTGTTGGTGGAGCCCGGTTTAGGACCTCAATTCTTTTCTGCAAGTGTTTTATTTCTTCTGTGCCTGGATGAGTTTTAGAGGCACCCCATACTAGCAACTCCGAAGCACACCCACCAATCTTCCTGTGGATTGTTTCTAAGGCCGAATTACCCCCTTCTCCATTATCCCAAGCCTCTTGAATCACCTGCTCACACCCATCCCATAGCAACCAAGCTTCTTCAAACTTAAAGCCACGTCTCCCCTTATGGCTATGTTTCGGAGGTTCCTTGTTCTGAAGAATCAGAGGCAGATGGTCCGAAGTGTGCGAGACAATATGGTTTACAGTAGTTCCGGGGAATTTAGACCTCCACACTTGGTTCGCCACTGCTCTGTCCAATCGTTCCTTTGTGTTGGCTGTCCCTGGCCGCCTATTATCCCAAGTGAAAGGATATCCAATGAAACCCAAATCCACCAAATTACAATGCTCCAAGGCAGCACGGAATGCATCCAGTTGTCGAGGTGGGGCTGGTCTGCAGCTCAGTTTTTCCGACGAGTTTAACATCTCGTTGAAATCACCTATACACATCCAAGCACCATCAACTAGAGAGCAAACATGGGAAAGGAGAGCCCAAGATTTATACCGATCTTGTGTTTCTGGCCACCCATAAAAACCGGTCAGTACCCACTGGAAACCATCACTTTCAGTCACCATCGCGGAAATTTGGTTGTCTGAAAACTTAAAAACATCTAGTCTGATGTCTTCCTTCCACATCAAAGCAAGTCCGCCACCAAGACCCGGTTTTTTAACCACAAACCTGTTCTTATAGGGTAGTTCCTTGCACCAATAATTAATACCCTCTCTGTCCAGTCTAGTTTCCATGAGGAAACAAATAGAGGGAGCTTGTTCCTTCACGATTTTGCGAAGATTTCGAACTGTCCAAGGGTTCCCAAGCCCTTGGCAGTTCCAACTGAGGATTTTCATTGTTCCCGGCAAGGGTGATCATTCACCCCCGCCGATATAGAGTCTAGTTCACCATTGCCAAGTCCAACCTTGGTTCTTTTTTGAGAGCACGTTGCTGCCCCTGTTTCACAGCTCAAAAACAGAGCATCTTCTACAAGCCTTTTCCCCAACATAGACATGCTAGTGGATTTATTTAAGTCATTAGGCCCAACCTCCATTCTATTAATCCTAGTCCACTTAGCCATTTGTTTATTGGGCCGTGAAACAGGCAAGCCCACCTCCTTGTTTCCTTCCTCTAGCCCATTATCCGTGTCCACTTTCAAATTGGTATCAGAATCCACTCCATGCACACTCCTCGGCACGTGATTATCCATGCATTCAAAATCCACTCCATGCACTAAACTCGGCACATTATTATCCATGCATTTAGTCACTTGCACGATACCCTCCGAAAAATTTGGCTGGATATCCGGATCAACCCCGTGAAACTCGTTGTTGCCAGATTGGTTTGTGCGCATGTCACTGGGAGCCAAAACCCTAGCCGCCGTCTTCGCCGTTGCTCCCATCTCATTCCGCTCCACCGTCTGGTTGTCTTCCTTGTCAAACAAATCATCTCCATGCGAACTGGTATTGCGTCGACGCTGTGGAGATCTATTTCTTCCATTGGATGCCCTCAGCCAGTCCCCATACTGGTAGTCCACAGTGGTAGACTTTTTTGACTCTTCATAATGTGCTGGACAGTGTCTAAGATCATGTCCTAGGATCCCACAAAAATGGCAGAACACCGGCAGCCTTTCATACTTATAGTCAACCCAATGTCTCTTCCCATCCAAACCCATTAGAAATCCACCTCTACGGATGGGTTTGGATATAGGTAAAGCCACCTTAACTCGCAAGAAAAGGTTTTGTTCGACAGTCCGTCGTCGTCGTTCAACATCCTCAACGACACCCATCTTATTCCCAATCTCCATCGCCACCTTCGAGGCCATCATATCAAACGGCACCCCCCATATCTGAATCCACATTGATGCATGCTCCAAAACCACGTTTTTTGAACTCATTCCTGCTTTCCACCGCGTAAGCATCAAAAGTTGGTTATCGAAACTCCACGGCCCCCCCCCGAAGGATGCGATCCAAATCATATTCGGATTGGAACTTGAATTGGAAAAGATTGGAGCCCACCTCAGATATCTGCAACTCCTTATCTAATCCCCACGCTTTCCGAAGAGTGTTTTTTGCAGCTTTTCGGTTATACGGTTTACACGTTAAAAATTTCCCTATCAAGCTTAATACGCAGCTATCAATTTCCTCCGATCTGCCCTCCTCTGAAACCTGTATTTCTTCTTCTTCCTCAGACGTCAACTTTAGGTTTACCATACTATTAATAACATCTTCAGCCATAGTTACTTTCTTTAAACACTGAAGAACGGCCTACACAACGTGGTACCAAGAAACATTTGTGTGCCAAGAGATAAGGGGGAGATTAAAAGGGTTAGAAAGGTTTAGAAAAGATGGAAAAGGAAGCCCTAGGGGGACCCCAGGGAGATAAGACTCGTTTTCACGAGAGGGAGAGCTCCTACAGGAGGAGAGTAAACGGTCTCATAAATATGTGGTTAGATCAATATATCAATTTGTATAACTGGAAATTGGACTATATATCTCTTATTCTAAGATAATATTTTTAGTATTTGAATTTTTTTTTTTTAGAATAGTATTTGAAGTTTGAGTATTTGAAGTTTCCAACAGGGGATTTTAGTCCAACCATTTTCAAAAATGAGTTTTATTAGTTTTGTCTGGATCTAATTCTGCTAATTTTATATATATATATATATATATATATATTTATATGTTTAGAAAGTTTCAATTTATGGTGTCTGTTCTTTATGATAGATTTTTATCATCAAACCAAAATACTAATCAATTTTTGCTAATTTTATATTATGTCTGGCCTAGAAACAAGGTGGCCTAATTTATCTTATCAAACAAAATGGCCTATTTTAATGATGTGTCATCCAGTTTTTTTTTTTTTTAAAGTACACAATACCCAACCAAACATATTTGTGTGTCCGAATTTAACATTTCCCAGTTAATTAATTATGAGTTTTGGGTTTTAAAAATTCAGTTTAGCTTCTAGACAATTCCTCAAGTATATAGCTATATTATATATGAAATTTCATTTGTTATCCTATGATGGAAACTATATTATATATAATGAATGGAATGTGATAATGTTATAGACTTTTGCTACCTCATGTTAGGTTGCAACTCATCCAAGACCATTAAAAATGTGTCCGAAAACTACTTTGTAGATTGCAATGAAGCTGCATTGTCGAAACTGAGATCCAATTATGGTTAATAATCCGCTCTTAAAATTATGATTTCTAGACACCCTCAAGCATTTGTTGATCCACTCAATACTTTGTATGAAGAAAGCAAATGATCTCACAATATGAACTTGGGATGCTTTAGGGTTTAATCAATGCTAGATTGAGAGGGGAGATTTGAGATTGCAATTTGAAATTGGGGAAATTTTCATACTATAGTTGCCTAGGGCTCGTAATGGAGAAATGTGATATTGGGGCAAAAATACGAGTTTGAGTTGAGCAAATCTAGGATGTGTTTGGATACCACTTATTTTACTGAAAACTGAAAACACTGTAGCAAAATAATTTTTAAATGTATGAATGGTACCGTGAGACTCATTTTTAATGAAAGTTTTGTTGTAAAAAGAGATTTGTGGGTCCCGTGAACAGTGCACGGGACCCACTGGAAAGCACTGAAATGCGCTTCTCAATGAAAAAAAAAGCGTGAAACGCAGACGCACTGGTGTCTGCGTTTCACCAGTATCCAAACGGATACCTAATGTATGGCCTTTAAGATATAAAATAGATTTCATGTTACTAAAAATAAACCAACTTATTATCCTATTAGCTACAAACATAGAAAAATTAACAAAACTAGATAGAAGAAGGACCTGCAGGTATCGTGTTTTAAACTTAAGGTACTACAATTCACTCATTTAAAACATCAAAGACAAAAAACGCTTAACTTATAAACTTTACAAACCAATAGCATAATTTTATATTGTGTCATTTTTTATCTAAACAATGCCCAGACAACTGTAACTCACTCTGCACTTCTCTCAAAAAAGGGATGGGACAAGTATCTGGGGAAAATTTGGAACTACAATTCACTCATTTAAAACATCAAAGACAAAAAACACTTAACTTATAAACTTTACAAACCAATAGTGTAATTTTATATTGTATCATTTTTTATCTAAACAATGTCCAAACGGCCTGTAGCTCACTCTGCACTTCTCCCAAAGGAGGGATGGAACAAGTATCTAGGGGAAATCTGCCACCCTACAACTAGAGAGTCAGGATTAAGGGCAAATTACTATAAAAGAAGGAGAAAACCCCATTAAGGGGGGAGGGGGGGGGGAATAAGAATTAAGGAGAAATCACTCAAGCTTGTATTGTTGAAAGCTAAGTAAAACCTTCCTCGGCCAACTGAGGGAACATTAATAAAAAGCTTCAGTTTTTCTTGCTCAATTCTTTTTGCTTTCTGTCTGATCCATATTTCCTAGCTTCGGCCCATAAGTTAAGGAATCCATGTGTTGGTCTGCCTTACCCATCTCTAAATAATTAGTTGTAATGAGCTCACATCCAAAGCCCAAGCCCCAGCCTTTGGGCCCTTGGGTGCCGCTTTTACGCCCCACATAACTGGCTCCATCTGTGGGAAAGACTACCATTCTTGCTAAACCAATCGTGAAAATGGGAAAATGGCTTCCAGAGTCAGAAGTAGAACGGTGGAACAGAATGAAGGAAGAGAGTCAGTGGGATCAGGGCAAAAGCTAGACTGGGTGAATCGGGAGCCCAAGAGAGGCGAGAAACAAGACCCTATCCGTTGGGAGCAACAGAAGTACCCTAGTCCAGTCCAATTGGAGAAGCTTGGACAACCCAACACCCTCAAGACCAAATCCTAAGGACCAAGAAGTAAACGGTCTTGGGGAGCAAATCCACCTCCTCCAAAGGGAGGTTCAGGAAGGTTTGAATTTGAGGGAAAGGTTAAACAAACGTATCCGAGAAAAAAAAAAAAAAAAAAAAAGCCCCTTCTTTTTTCATTAAACTCAAAAATAAAAGCATCTCGAGCTGCCCTCCCTACCTGGCTTCCCATCTTGGACAAGGCAGTAGAGCCCGTCATGCTAGTCTCCTGAGATGATCAAAAAGTCATCATCGAGGCCTTTGTTGTTCTCAAGAAGGCAAGAGATGAGCCTGACAGGTGCGTTCCTAGTTCGAAGGTAATAACTAGTGACCTTGCTATCATGGCAGCTATAAACTTAATTGATGTCGTGGTGGGTCAGGTCTACACCCATCTCTTTGTTTATTTGGGCTACACTGTTAACTATCTTAAAAAGGTTGATGGAACACTAAGAGGGGCTTATTCTAAAAAACAGAAGGAACTCACGCATTACCATATCCATAAGTATCCTCATCCTGCCTTCAATGAAGGTGATAATGGGAATAGCCACGGCACCTAAAAGTCTTCTGGTATAGTGTTCACCCACTTCACAATGCTCTACAATGACACTAGTGGGGATGCCATACTTAGCCTTAAAGGCCTCCTTTTTCTCATTGATGTCTATCAAACTAGCAAACCTACCCATACTATGAAATAAAGAAGAAAAAAGAGGAAGAAGGAAATCCTAGACACAAAACCTACTTGACTGAGGAGGGAGATGAGACCACTTACAAAGCTGGGAGCACAACGCCGCTCTTCGTGAAACTCTTGGTGGCTTAAAAGAATTTTTTCTTCTTGGGGTAGAAAATGAGCTCCCTCCCCTTCTTATATAAAGGGAAAGAAGCAGCAATTTTCTCGCCCCCCCCCAATCGTGGTGAAATGAGGACCGTAAGATCTCCATCTCACCATTGGATGTGGGAAACAGGCAGCCACCTGTAGCATTTAATGCGGCGTTAGGAATCCGAAATGTCATGAGCGTGCACAAGCAGTTAAAAAGATAGGCAAGCGCGTATGAACACGGGTGGCACGTGCGACCCCCCGTGATAATAGCTTAATTTTGCATATTTATATCATTATTAGAAAGCATTATCATACTTATTTTGATATAATTCATGAATTTTATATTTGGTTTTGGAATAATGTTGAATAATTAA
This sequence comes from Notholithocarpus densiflorus, assembly GCA_030021035.2. Lineage (NCBI taxonomy): Eukaryota > Viridiplantae > Streptophyta > Magnoliopsida > Fagales > Fagaceae > Notholithocarpus > Notholithocarpus densiflorus. The sequence continues at coordinate 628,899 of JARYZH020000090.1, read as the reverse complement.
TTTTGTGCTTAATTATATTTTAATGCATGAATTTGTCTTTTGTATGAGAATGGAATTAAATAAGTAGATTTGTGCAAAGAAGAAAACTAATGGACTTTAATTTTACGAGGGTTGTGATAAAGTTAAAGAATGCCAACCAAATTAAATTTAAGTCAAATTGGAGTAAGGAATCAAAAGAAATTTGCACCAAATCCAAGTCCAATTCGGATTAAGATTCTAGCCTGCATATCAGTTAGTATTTTCGGCATAACTTTCGGATCAGATGTCCAATCAAGATAATTCAAGTTGGGCTGGAAATTTATTGTAAAGGGCTACAACTTTGTAGTTTACCAAAAGTCCGAATTCTGACGTGAAATGGGCCAAAAGCGTCTATTAAGTGAAGCCTAAAAACCTGAGATTTTCTCCAAACAAGAATTCAACTTGTAATAGGATTCCTTGACCTATTTAAAGGCTCTTTTAGGGTAAAATTCAGAGGGGAGCTGCCGTAGAACGTAATTTAGGTTTTCTTAAAGTTTCTTTATAGTTTTTAGAATTTTATTTGTGTTATGGCTTGCTAGAAGCCTTGCTAAAGTAAGAGGTGAAACTCAACCATTTATTGGTATGTTCTTAACAATTATTTTATGGTTTTAATACTTATGTTGTTATGTTTTTGATTGATTTACTCATCTAGAAAATTGTTTAGTTCTGTATAATTCTTTGATTTATCATAGACTTCGGGCATGTTAAATGCTTAGTATTCCCTGCAAACTAATTCACTAGTTTTGTTTTATCTAAAATCAATCGATTTCATAAAACAACCTTAGACAATTAATTCTTGAGTTCTTATTGTTAAATCATCCTACTAAGATCATCCTTCGTATGAATTTTAGTTGAGTTATAAAATAAATATTGTTAAGACTACCAATAAATGTCCTTTGCACTTTAATATATTGTTATTTTCTCTCAATTTAAATTACTTTTACTAAACCATCAAAATCTCTTCAATTAAACTTTATTATTTTAGTTTTATTCTCTTGTGATTTGCTAATTAATTCCTTTTTCCCTGTGGATTTGACCTCGTACTTACCAAATTATTACTTCACGACAATGCTGCACTTGGGAGCATTATTTAAGTCGCAGCACAAAACCTACTTGACCGAGAAGGGAGATGAGACCACTTACAAAGCTGGGAGCACAACACCGCTCTTCAGGAGACTCTTGGTGGCTTAAAAGAGTTTTTTCTTCTTGGAGCAAAAAATGAGCTCCCTCCCCTTCTTATATAGGGGGAAAGAAGCAGCAATTTTCCCGCCCCCCAATCGAGGTGAAATGAGGACCATAAGATCTCCATCTCACCGTTGGACATGAGAAGTAGGCAACCACTTGCAGCATTTGATGTGGTGTTGGGAATTCGAAACATCATAAGCGTGCACAGGCAGTTAAAAAGATAGGCATGCGCGTATGAACATGGGTGGCATATGTAATCCCCCGTATCACCAAAATCACACGTTCCCAAGAAAATAGGGAAGTGGGATTTTAGGGGGCTATTATGGGGGGGGGGGGTTGAGGGCAAAACCACTACTAGGCCACGCTCGAGGATCGTATGGGCCCAACAGATTGATAAGAGAGTATTGGGTTGACCGAGGGAGGAAGGCTTGGCGAGAGTCCCTCGCGCCCTGAAGGGGGGAGGGGGGTGATGAACTACCACCATACTAGGAGATTCAGGCTGAGGCGGACATCCAAAGGTAGGCACTAAAGAAGAGAGAGGGAGACGTGTTGAGGAAGCACCCATCACTTCAGCATTAAATTTGCTGCACCAACTAGGATAGTCGCATTAATGGAGGAAGGGACACCTAAATAGTGCCTAAACAGCCTATAACTCACCCTGAACTTCTCCTAAAAGAGGGATGAGACAAGTATCTGGGGGAAATCCGCCACCCTATAGCTGAAGGGTCAAGATTAAGGCCAAACTACTATAAAAGGACGGGGAAACCCCATTAAATGAGGGAGGGGGGGGGGGGGAATAAGAATTAAGGAGAAATCACTCAAGCTTGTATTGTTGAAAGCTAAGTAAAACCTTCCTCGACCAACCGAGGGAACATTAATAAAAAGTTTCAATTTTTCTTGCTCAATTCTTTTTGCTTTCTATCTCATCCATATTTCCTAGCTTCAGTTCATAAGTTAAGGAATCTACATGTTGGTCTGCCTTACCCTCTCTAAATAATTAATTGCAGTGAGCTCACATCCAAAGCCCATGCCCCAGCCTTTGGGCCCTTGGGTGCCGTTTTTACACTCCACGCAACAATATTATTACTAGACTCCTTTTTTTACATAAAGGGTTGAATATATAAGGGTATTTTGGGAGTTTTAGTGAAAATTTTATTAAACCTCATTTCATTCCCTCTAATTCATCCCAATTTTTAAGAGAAGGGGGAGAATGAAAATTTGAAGTTTTGAGAGAATATAGAGGAATATATGTTCCCGCCTACCCATTCCATTATCTTCCACTTAAACTTCCAATTAAGGGAAATAGTCTTTCCATTCCCTCCGTTAAAACTATCAAACAAGAGAAATGGATGAATATTCTAAAATTATTCTTTTCGTTCATTTCCATTTCATTCATTTCTCTCCTCTCAAACGAGGGCATAGAGTATTTGTTAATTGACCATTTTTTAAAAGTTTTAACACCATTTTAATTAGAAATACTAACCTCATCACAAGTTCTTTGTGCATTCAATGAGACTTTTCTTTTCCGATTTAGTACCATAGCTTTCCATTCATTCATCTTCTTTTTGTGCAAGTGATTTGAGTTTGTTAAATGCCTAGAGATTTTTCTGTTTAAACACAAAGAGAACATAGAATAAGAAAGAAAAAAAAAAATAGAATTTGTCTGTTTAAATTTTAAAAATGATAAGAGATGAAGAGGAAAATAGAGTGCGTCTTTTTAAATTTCAAAAATAATAAGAAATAAAGATACTGTAAACTGCTAAGAAAGTTGATTTAGTGTGAGGTTTTAAATTGTGACCTATTATTTTACAAATTTGTCCCCCTTAATTAAAAACCTGTGAGCGAGAAGGGGATATTTTGGGGGACAAAAAAATTTAGTTACAAAATTGGTTGTAGCCTTACGCTACAACCTTACTCAGAGCATGTTTGACATCAGCTTAAATTTTTAGATTTTTAGCTTTTAGTTTTTATGTACAGCTTTTTAAAACCTTACTTTTTCCCTCTTTTTCTCATTTTTTCAAAGTGCAAGTATACTTTAACACACTATCAGCAAAAAAAAATTCAGCAAAAAGTTAGATAAGCTATTCCCAATCAGACACTCAATATCTTTTTATTATATGTGAATTTTGACAAATCCATTGTTGGATTATATCTTCTTCTTATATCCTTTATGCTTGCAAAATTTTTAGAAAATTAGAGATCAATAGTTATGTCATCAATATATTGTTTAAATGGTTCCTATGAATCTTTAATGATGCCTTTTGGTAGTTTAAAATTATGAATAAAATATAAATTTATAGATTATAAAGTAAATAATAGGGCAAAGTTTAGCTACAAAATTGATTGTAGCTTTAAGCTACAATCTTACTCAATATCTTTTTATTGGAAATGAATTTTGACAAATCCACCATTAGATTACATCTTCTTCTTATATCCTCCATGTTTGCAAAATTTCTAGAAAATTAAATATGAATAACTATGTCATCGTTAAATTGTTTAAATTGCAAGTTTTTGTAGTTAAAATTATGCATAAAATATAATCTTTTAGATCATTTAGTAAATAATATCCTATAGACACAAAATTTGACTTGTGTATTAAAAGCGCAAAGAACATGCAATTCAACGGTTAGATTTTCAAAATATGTAATTATGTTTATTTTATTGAGTAAGGTTATAGTTTTAGGTTACAACCAGTTTTATAGTTAAATTTTGTCCTAAATAATATCCGATTTACACAAAATTTGACATGTGTATTAAAAGAGTAAAGAACATGCAATTTAACAGTTAGATTTTCAAAATATGTAATAATTTTTATTTTATTAATTATTGTTGTAACCTTAGGTTACAACCAATTTTATAGTTAAATTTTGTCCCATTTTGAAATATTCAAGATTTAGAATCCGCGGCCTAAACGGTTTGGAAGTCCCTTAAATAATAGCAGTAGATAGATAAATAGATATAGATATAGAAATATAGATAAAAGGTTGTTAAAAAAAGTAATTTAATTTTTTTTCCTAAAATTTTTTCTAAATGATTTCTGATAAGGGTAGTTTTGTAATTAACCCATGACGAAACAAAAGGCGACGGACATAACAAGGTTGACAACTTCACTCATAAGAGATAACCTTGTTGTAAAGTCTACAGCTCCACCCCATACCTAACAGCTGCATCTTGGGCACAATAAGCTGAAGACAGTAAGCTGAAGACAGTAAGCTGAAGATAGTAAGCTGAAGACAGTAAGCTGAAGACAGTAAGCTGACGACAGTAAACTGAAGATAGTGAGCTGACGACAGTAAGCTGAAGACAGTAACCTGAAGAGAATAAGCTGAAGGGGATATATGAATCTCTGACGACCCCGACAAGGGAGTAGGCGAAGCTGACGACCCTGACGGGGTAGTAGGCAAGGCTGACGACCCTGATGTGGCCTTGCTTGGTCTCCACTCATGCGCATATAAGGAAATATCTTGCGCCCCACGCTTACCTCTGATAAGGATAAAAATAGTACTTAGAGCCGCCAGGCATAGGCTGACGGTTACAAGCAATACCATCAGCTTCCATTGGCAGAGGTCAGCAAACGAAGATCTAATAGGAATGCTGAAGGGAGTCCGCGAGGCACGCTTAATGACTGACGCCATTAATAAGGTGACGGCATTAAGTTGACACCACTAGAGCTGGGGTGAATAGGGTAAGCTGATGATGTGGAAGAAAAATAGTTGATGCTGAAGGCGTGAGGAAAGCCGACGGTTTATAGCGACGACTTGGGCTGACGGTCTCTTTTGAATCCGTCAGCTTTTATAATACTCATCGACGAAGAGGAAGTTAGGAAAAGGCACTCAAAGGCTGACGCCTCCATGAAGCTAACGACGTTAAGGCTGAAGGGGCAGTGTAAGCTGACGACCCTGATAAAGAGTTGTTTGCCACCCACGTATCGCGTATATAAGGAAATAACTTGCTCTCCACGATTAGTAAGATCCAAAGGGATTCCTATAAGGATAGGATCCCGTAAAATACGCTCCAAAGAGACTCCTAAAAGGAAAAGACTTCTAATCCAATAAGGAGAGGTCAACACTCTATTACTATAAAAACCTCAATACCCTCACTAACCAAGGTACGCATAATTGACCACACTCTAGTACTTTAGAGTTGTAAACAAGAGATTTCTCTAACTTGACTATCGGAGGGTATTTGGCCAGTACCATACCGGTACTCCTCTTAAGGTCTTCAGCTTTTGCGTCGTGCAAGTTCTTGTCAGTAGCACATAAGGACCGTGTGGCTTACTAACAATTTTTTGGCATCATCAATTTCTAAATATATTCCTTAAACCAATGTGCATTAATTAACTTTTCTCAAATTTTATTGAGGTGATGTTAACTGATACACTTAGGACAATTGTTAATAAACCACAATAAAAAAATTTTGACACAATTTTTATAAAAAATATAAAAAGCTTCAACAATATTATTATTTTATCATTATCCTAATAAAATGTTTATAAAAATAATTTCTAATCCAACGTCTATTTTATTATTGAGTCCAACTCCAACGTCCAAATGGACTCGGCTAAAAACGGTTCCAGCAGAACCTATTCACTCTTCTTTCGTTTTACGCGAAACCTAAGAATTTAGCTTTGCTTGTGAGTTGTGAATTGTGATAAACATCCTCCGAAAGTTCCGCACGCATACTTTATATTCTGAGTTGTGAATTGGAAGGTGTCGTTTAACTACTTTGTTCCACAACTGGTTCTCAATTGTTTTGTACTTTCCTTGAGGACTTTCGGAGTGTTCGATGTTAGAGTAAGTGTGCGTTTGTTTCCACGTTTTCAGCCCAAAAAGCGCGTTTTGAAGAAAGCAAAGTGAAAATGAGCGTTTGGTAAACTTGAAACGCAACTTTTAGTAAAAAGTTACGTTTTGTAATTGTGAAGAGAACGCAAGGAATAAAAGCTAGCTCAGCCCAGCATTTTGGAAAAAGCCACTGCGCGTTGTCAACTATCCGTTGGAATATCTTGAGCAATTATCAAATTACCCTTCAACATCTTGAACATCTGCTCTCTGCTCTGCCCTCTCCGTGGTAAAAGTCTCTCTTGCCTTTTGTCAAAAGGACCCAAAACTCTGCTAAAAAAAGCAATAATATCATGGTACAAGACTCATAAAACCACATTAAACTACACAAAAAAATAAGAGTTGAAGAAAAGCACACACCTTGTGAGGTTAGTTGAGAAAACAAGGAAGACCCAGTTCTTGATTCAGCTAAAGAAATAGACCCAGATGAAGAAAACTTATGGAAGTGAGTGAAAACTTAGGTGGGTTTTCTTCTTGGGGTTGAGAGCTTAACACAGTGTCAGCTAAGAAAGCAGAGCAAACAAAAAAAAAAAAAAAATACAGAGGTGGCTTTGTGGTTTTGGGTGGACAAAGAAGTGTTATTTTATTGTTCTAATAGGGTCAAAGAAAGTGGTTTGTGGCTGATAAGTGAGGCTGAGAATTAGTGGCTGAGAGATCTCCATCTATAAAAAAAAAAAAAAAAAAAAAAAGAAGGAAATACGGATGAAAAGAAAAAAAAAAGGAAAAAAAAAAAAGAATAAGAAATTAAAATTGAGAAATGCTATCAAAATATTTTTACAATACTTTCACAATAAATCTTAAGTAGTAGGTTATTATTAGCTAATATTGGTGAAAAAAAAATAATTTTTTTAGAAAGAGAAAAAAATAATTGTAATAGTACGTTCAAATTAAAATCAGTATCAATTATCACAATAATTTCACAATAAATCTTAAGTGGTAGGTTATTATTAGCTAATATTGGTGAGAAAAAAATAATTTCACAATATTGATTTAAGTATGAAATAAACTTCTTTATATATACATTGTCCTTTTTGGTAATTTGCCCCTCAAACTGCCACTTTTATAAGTGCTAGCCAAACACTCAACTTTTTTAAAAAACACTTTTTAACAGTTTTTACCAAACACTCAGCTTTTTTAAAAAACACTTTTTTCATTATGCACTTTTTAAAAACTCAACTTTTTCAAAAAGTCTAACTTCAAAAAGCTGAACCAAACTCACCCTAATAAACACAGATTCTTGTTCTGTCTTGTAGTTGACTCTCTGTGTTTGGTTGGAGGTTTTTGTGTCTGTCCTAAAATTGTAGTTTTTAGGTACAGCCAAAATGGGGTTTTGGGTCTATCAATCTTGATTGAAAGGTGAAAGTGAAAAGTTTGTGGAATTGTAACGAACCCATTTCGATTTTTGATTTGAAGTTCTTGTTTTTGTTCCAATATTCTAGTTTCTGTGTAAAGAAATCATGAGTTTGGGTATATCAACTTTGATAGGATTGAAAGCAACTGTTATGTTCTTGTGCTTTGCATACCTTAGAAACAGTGAATTAACATTGTTATCAATGCCATTCCTGTATGCCTCTTTGGTAGATTTCTTAGTTTCCATTGCTTCACTCCCATCCATTGATCTTCCCTTGCTCTTGGGCAAGAACCCAGATGGGACCTTCCCCATTTGGTCCAAAATAATGTTTAGCCCGTACTTGAACTTTGTTCGGGGTTTCTCAGCATTGCGGAGATTGAAAAGTGGGGAAGATCCTTATAATGAAGTTAGTGAGGGTTTGTATGTTGGTGGATGGCCTTATTCGCCAGATAAATTGCCCCCGGGTAACCCTGCAGTTATCGATTGTACCTGTGAATTGCCAAGAATGCTGGAATTCTCGGGGCATGCCTATTTGTGCATCCCGGCTTGGGATACAAGGGCTCCTAAGCCAGCTGATATCGCAACTGCTGTTCGGTGGGCTTGTCGAAAGAGAGCGCTGAATAGGCCTGTGTTCATCCACTGTGCATATGGTATATTACTTAACTTTGAAGCCATTTTATTGATTTCATGGACTGGAAGAGTAATGCTCCTCCTCTTTAATGCATAATATGTTAGACCTTCTGTGTTTTTTTCTCTTCGTTCAAACAGCATGATTAATTCTTCTTTTCACTTGATATGCTTTGCTTGGAACATCTACATGGTTAATGCATTAGGGTCTATGTAAGTGAGAGCTCTGAGAAAGTCACCTAGATGCTTATATTAGCAGACCTAACTACTCAAATCAATACTTTTTACTCGCAACCTAAGTACTTGATCACAAGGATGGTCAGATATTTCTGTTTAGCCACAGGCCATCATTTCTTCTGTAATTGCATCAGAGGCACCTCAGCACATTTCCCTTTTTCTTATTACAATTACAGCTTAAATAACATCAGCTTTAGTACGTGTTGTCATTTGCCTTTGTTGTAAATGACTTGTAATCTAAATCTTGGTACTGGTCTTAGATTTTGTCTTCAATTAGCTACCTCTAGCTTTGTTTATCTCTCTTTTTTTTTTCTTTTTAAATTTTAATCTTTAAATGTTAAGTTTGAAGATGCTCACATCATAAGAGTTTTTGTTTGTTACCTGGGTTATTTGAACCCTGAAGAAACCTACAATTACAGCCATATTACAAAAGTATGTGTCATCATAATACCCTTTGAAGGATATGCTACTTCCATCTATAGTTTTTTAACACAAACACAGGTGTCATGTTATCACATAGGCATGGCCAATTGAACACATCAAGCCTATATATATATATATATATATATATATATATATATATATGAAGTTAATGCTTTTGTAAGTCTCAATTCCCCTGTCTTTATGAATGATCTGTTGAGGATATAACAAATGATTGTCTTTGGTATTCCTATTGGTTTCAGTGATTCATATCTAACTCTAGTTTTACTGAACTTGTACTCAATCTTTTCCTCCTGTAATTCTAATTTAGAGTTATGTCAAAAAGGACTTCAATGTGACCTTTAAGTATTCAATGTGACCTTCATAAGATATGGCTTGGGTTTTATGCTGGCTGTCAAACTCTACTGCAGCTCTCCTGCTTTCTCCACATTTGAGACTGGCTATGTTAACTAAGCACGACAAAGGAGGAGTTTTGGATGTTAGAAAAATTTCTCTGCTGAATGTTTAAGATGCCTCTCTGTAGACCATTTATGTATTTTTGCATAGCTAGTCCAAAGCCCAGATAAAGGAAAATGATTCTGGTAGATTGACATCCAGTGTAAAATTTTGTCATATCTTATGAACATGGATTTATATGATTTTAACATATTCAGTTTTTTCCCTTTACTGGGTGAAACCTCCCATATGATCCACTAATCATTTCTCTCTCTCTCTCTCCTTTCTTTCTGTTTCCTTTCCCAAGTAAATCTCTTTCCAGTTTCATTGCTTAATATAGATTTACAATGGGAATTTTTCATGATACTAGCCTTTTCTTGTCTTACATAAAAATTTCATAGTGAACTCTTGCTAGGTGTCTTTGGTTTAATTTTCCTATGTTTCTTTTCCTGCATTGCTCACATAGTTGCTTTTTAAGACCGGATGGCGTAGCATCCAATTATGTCTTGTGAATTGAAAATGCTGAATACAGTTCATGTTAGTTTTTAGCCTGTCTTAGACATGATTACTTTGCACATGTCCTCACACATACAAATTGTGAGCATAATGACTTGTATGTCTTTGGCATCAATCTTATAAGACAATAAACAAGCCAGGGGGATTGAATGATTCTTGTTTTTCCTTTTGTAGTTATTTTTGCTCCCCCCTTTTGATGGAGAAAAGTCATGTAGAATTTGATAAATTTGTTTACATATAAAGTCATTGACCCTGTTTCTTTTGGTGAAACTATTACTATCTTCATTATCATCTCAGGAAATTAGGTGGAGACCGTGGGGTATCCTAGTTTAATATTATTGTTAATTCTGAGGCCATGTAAGTAGACTAGGATTGTGGAGTGAATTCAATTGAAAATTCAAATGGGGTGGCTCTTAGTTCTTATGTTCTCAGTTTTAAGGTCTCATGCTTTCTGGGGTTTGTAGCCTTTGGAGTATTTGTTGAGAGGTGCTGAGAGCCGTATCTCATATTACTTGAGATACTTTTTCTATGATGCTTTTCTGTCGTGTTCTCTTCTAATGAAATCATTTTGAACTAAAATCCCTGAATGTGTGCCTGATGATAATTAGGGAACAATTGTTCTACCATTCTATTAGTTTTTTTTTGTTGTTGTTGAATGAGATAGTTGATTTTTGCACTGCGTATGAATTTGGAGCCAGCAATGAGCATGGTTTGGTGTTTGTCAGTTGATTTGTCATGTATTGGGGTGGGTTGCTCTAGGAAAGGTGCACATGGACCCATATTAGAGTGCTGTCACTAATACTCATGTATCAGCTGGGACAGGGGATCCTGTTTGTAACCAGACTAAGAAAGTTCTGCAGCTGACTGCTAACTGGTACTTAAATGCAACTTGTGGAAAAAGTTTCTTTTGCTTGTATGCCAGGTAGAGTAGGTTCAAGACAAAGTAATGCAGTTCTTCCACAAGGGGAGATGACAAAATTTTGTGTGTTTCAATGGGAGGGGGAAACACCTTGCCTTTCCTGGGATTTGGCATTTATATATTTTCCACATGACAAATTTAGTGCGGGCTGTGGAATATTTTATTGCTCAGATGTCCTGCAAGAATTAAGTACCAAAAAAGGCTTTACCAAGGATGTCACAGCCTGATTAGAGGTTAAAGGTACAGAAGTTGTTCCAATTTTCAAATAACTAATATAATCAACTCCTATGCGGGCCTTAACTAAAGTGATAAAGGGGGAAATGGGTTGGCATGGGTCTCAGGTTCTCTTATTAAATTTCTGCCATTCTTACAAATAGTAAAACACTGCTGTTAACACAGGATTTTATTTTTAGGTTGGCTGCTTAGTCTCCTTTTAAATTGGTCTCTAGCAAGGGGCATATGACCACTGCTTATTGAAGAGTAAATGCATATTACAACTAGTACTAAAAGAATCTGGACCCTACAATTTTCTATATAAGAAATTTTTTAATTCTACTGCTGTGATTGTCGTCAGAATCATTTATATTGCTGATGAGAACTGTTGCTTTTTCTTAACATGCATTTCCTTCTGGCCTAATTTGTTGTCATGCTTGTGAGTAGTGAGGTGTTATAGATTTAGAGTTAACTTTTCCTCTTGTATTTTTACTATTTTAGGTCATGGAAGAAGTGTTGCTGTCATGTGTGCACTATTAGTGGCTCTAGGCAAGGCAGAAGATTGGAAAAATGCTGAGAGGTTAATTCGAGAAAGACGCCCATATATCCATATGAATGCTCTCCAGCATAAGGCCCTAGAAGAATGGTCAAAAAACCAGTTATTTTCTCCTTTGAAGAATAGAGAAATGGATTAAGTTCTTTAATTCTATTTAATGCTTCTCGTTGCTTGCAATCCAATAGGGCTGCAAAGAAAAATGAATGACATGCTTCCTTTTATTGCATCAGCTATTATTTCTCATTCCACACATCTAATTTTTGCAATTGAATTACTATGACTTTCTAGTGGATCTTAATTTGATTTTCAGTTGTTACTAAACTTTAAATTAATAATGTAACAGTGACCAACTTCTTGATTCAAGAAGAATTTGTTCTGTACCCACTGTAATATTATGACCTGCTCTACTATCCATCTGAATATCCTCTGACCTCGAGTTCCTTGTTCAGGTGTGTGTTATGGTGTATTATGTATTTTTTTTGGAGAGAGAGAGAGAGAGAGAGTAAATGAAAGAGGATATGTGATAGATCACACTTTGATATTATTTTCCGTAAAGATTGCCATTTGTTTCCTTTTTTTCACCTTGCTTAAAAGTTGCTTCTGGTGTTCTATGCATTTGGCATGGATTATGGCAGTTTCCCGTCACTTTATATGAGGATTACAAGTGAAGCCCACAAGATATGAACTGCCATGTATCTCATGTCCAAAATTATGGGAATGAGCTAATCTGTAATTAGTATTTTGGAAAATATTATCTGGGCTTATATATAACCTTGCTATCATGTAAAGGGATGCCTCTCATGCAGAAAAAGGCTTTGTGGTGGTCAAATAAAACTGTGTGAGGAAAGAATTTCATACTTGTACCTAGAGTTTGAGAGAAAAAATAAAAATGAATGAAGAAGAAGAAGAAGAAGCACCTTAAGCATCTGGTTCTTTTAGAAATGGTATAAAGCTTTGCTTAGAAGATGGAAAATAAAGGTAACCATGCATTACACATGGACTGATGGACAATGTGCGTACGCACCATCTCTCTTGAGTCTCTTGTTGGTTTTCATCCTTCTCAAGCCTCATTCTTATTCTTTTACCAACAACTAGAAAATGAAAATTCATTGCTTTTAAGATGGCCCTTTCCTTTGACTTAGCGCAATCTCAGTGTTAAATTTCTGGGAGAGTTCAAAAACTAATATTGCAAAATGCTAACCGTGAATAAAGCATACATTAACCCATGAAATAAACAGTAAGAATCAGTCATTAGCCTCCTTACCAAAACAAGGATCAGAATATGTCGTTCTCTAGACAAAGTTGAGGTTATTATTCTAAAGTTATGTTTGCTTAACATGGAGATTTAGCTTGGAACTCGTTTACAATTTTGTAGTCCCACCAAAAGTATGAAAATTGCAAGTAATCCAGCAGAATAAAAAGAATGTTTAATGCAAAACAAGATGTAATCAGTTAATCAGAAACCGTAAACACTACCATCTATATGTATTGTATGATACTTCAGTCAACATTTTGAACTGGCCAACACAAACAATAGATTCGTACATACCATGCAGGCCTAACCTTGAATTTATAATATTGTTCAATTGTACAAAAGTCTTGATGTCAACTGTGTATTAAGAGATTTATGTTGAACTAGCAACACTAATTTTATGCCTCTTACTTCAAATTTCTTCTATTCTATTTTAGTAATTCAAAAATTATACTAAAGCAGACCATACAACTCCGAATAAATCTTACTGTCTCCAGGCAATCAAAGGAAACACATACTTAAGCCACTATGATCAATTCAACCAATGACAGATAATTAAAGAAGTAATAGACCATCCCACATTGAGACATATGCCATATATCAGATAGCATATCAAATAATTTGAATTCCACAAACTCTATAAGCTGCAGCATGAATGCTTCCAGACTATTTCTTTTTCTTTCTGTAACCATTTCTATAAATCAAAGGCATGTTAGAATTCAAACTCTATCTAAAAAGAATTCTGAAGCCGATCTTTTCTCTCGTCATTTTGGTTGATAGAAATCTCAAATCTCCATGGTCTGATTAAAGCTTTCCAAGTCGATGTAAAACATAAATTCAGCTTCAATGTAACTCCCAAATTAATTTTCTACAAAATAAAATAAGTATATGATGTTAATAAGAAGTAGTAGTCCTTGCACCATTATATAGCAAGCATGAGATAATAGCTTCCCTTATACATCACTTAGGGGCCAGAAACCAACAAAGACCATGTAAATAAATTAGCTTCTTGTCATCAATATTAAGGTTAAATGTAGTTCATAAACCAACCAAGGCCATGTTGCTGGAAGCAGGGAAAGTAGGAGCATGACCTTGGAATGGTGACATGCTCACTAGATAGCACTTGGCTACTCCTTTTCCACATTCTCAGTTTTAGAGCTTCTTTTATACTGTTCTGTTTTGTTTTGTTTTTTTTGTTTTTTTTTTTTTTTTCGTTTTTCTTTTAATTTAAAGTGAGGAGAGCACTAATCTTTGTAACACTACCAGAGGAACACACTAGCAAAAAAAGGATTTCTTGGCCAAGCATTGTTTTTTGTTAACAATGACAGACAGTATGTGCACAACAACTATTCATATACAAATATCAAATACTAATTAATAATAGCCACAAAAGGATAAGGTAAACCTATATAAAAATCAAAGTTTTTAGCAATACTGTCATGCCAACTACTAAACTAAAGGAAGAGAAATAACAATGGTTTCACTTCATCCATAACACTAATGATTTCACTTCTTATATGCACGCCACCATCTGCTTAGTAAGATGCCACATTTGCTCCATCAAGTAAAACAAGGCTCTCCATGAAAGTAGCTACATACGAAGGATGTTGGATATCAGGATCCTTCTTCTCACGTAGAGTTTCAGTGTCAACTAATACAAACTTAAGTTCCGGCCCCTCTACTAGTTCATTGCAGTAGAAAACCAGAAGCGAACCATACTCAGTAAAGCCAAAGAAACAAGCTATCCTTTGAAATGATACAACACAAAGTTTATTCCAAGAGTCAACTACACCGTACTCCTTCATCACCCATACGGAGTATTGGCTTGGAAAGCCAGGTTGTTCATTACATCCAAATGTAATGAAAGTCAGTTTCCCTTTGAATGATGCAAGAAATCTCTCACAATTGTTTGCCTTGATCAAACAATCAGGCAATGCTAGCTTACTGAATCTCTCACTATTGACATCAAATGCCATAATCAATTCACTTCTCCCATCCTCTCTGATACGTGCCAACCAATGCAAAGCTCCACAAACCAATGGGACTGGCAAAATAAATTTTCCATAACCGAACGTAACGTCTGTTGTCAACTCGACCCCAACCCTTCTCCATGAATCCGAACTTAACGTGTACACCTCGAGCTCCTTTGTAGACGAAGAAGCAGACGAAATCCTCACAACCTTGTAGTCATTATTCTCTGAATGATACGCAAATCCGAGTGTAACATTCTCTAACTTTCCTAAGCAAGTACGAGGCAACTTCTTGAATTTTCTAATGCTGGGGTTCCACAAATATATAACATTAACATTAACACTCCCGAAATCAGCGAGACACAATAAGCCGTTGCACGAACCGACTAGTTGGGCAGGCTTAGAATAAAAATCGAAGGGAATTTTAACCTCCGAAATCCTATCAAATGTACAGTCGAAAGCGACAGTACA
The DNA here is from genome assembly GCA_030021035.2 of Notholithocarpus densiflorus. Taxonomy (NCBI): domain Eukaryota; kingdom Viridiplantae; phylum Streptophyta; class Magnoliopsida; order Fagales; family Fagaceae; genus Notholithocarpus; species Notholithocarpus densiflorus. The sequence continues at coordinate 613,870 of JARYZH020000090.1, read as the reverse complement.
GACTGGTCTGTTGTTAGGAGACCACCAAAAAGAAGGATTCGATGGCATGTGTATGACATAACCATTATCATGGGAATCTTTGTTGTTGTTGTTGTGATTAAGGTGGGTGGAGATGAAATAAGGGGTGGTGATTGAGGAGTCCCAGGATTTGGAAACGCATCTGAATCTTATCACTGATTTCACAGGTAGGCTTCCGAGGATGTTGAGTACGACGTCGTCTGGGATGCTCCGTTGGAGAATCGGTGGTTTCATCGTTTGGGGTACTTAGGTTCAGACACCAAAACAATGCCGTTGATTCGAGGATCAAAATTTAGATCAGACTAAAACGGTGACCTAATCTTGACTTGTGAATACTATTCTTTTCTCCATTTTTTTTTTTTTTGATAAAATATTCTTTTCTCCATTGAAGCTTCCTTTTGTAATTTTTTTTTTTTTTTTTTTTTACTCGATAGTTTGGGAGAGTGGGATTTATATATAATAGTAAGACTATTTTAAGTTAAATTTGGATTTTTTTTTTTTTTTTAAGACAGTATTTGGGATATTGACACAAACACAACACGAATACTGCATTATTTTTTCTTCTCAAAATAAATAAGAAAATTGCTGCATGATTTTTTATGGGTTCATGTCTCAAAGCTAATCTACAAATCTATAAATATAAATAAATAAATATATATTTATATATATATAGCCCAAACTCATAAATATAAATAAATATAAATATATATATATTTATATTTATATATAGCCCAAACTCATAAAAAATTCAATTAGATTTTAATTGAATTCTCAATTTTGCGTCATGTGTATCTTTTAATTTTTAATTTTGCGCTAAATGAATTATTGAGAGTAAATATCAAAAAGTCCAAATCCAATTAGATTCTAAATTAGATTTTGATTAGAGTCTAATTTTCCACCACATGTCCATCTAAGTTTTTAATTTTTGTGGCAAGTGAATTATTGGGTGCAAAATCTAAAGAGTCTAAAACTAATTAAATTCTAAATCATATTTATATATATATATATATATATAATGAGAAACCATTACATATTTTAGAAATGTATGGTTTAAAAAAAATGTAAACTAATACCATATATAATTTGAACCGTATAATTGTGATTTTTTTAAATTGTACCGGTGCATATACACAGCGTTACACACTAATCTATATATATAATAATAGGTGAAGCTGATAAAAACTCAAATTAGAATTTCAAATTAGAGTTCTAATTTTACGCCATATGTCCTAAATTATTTATTCTTAAAAAGTTTTATTTCTTAATTTTAAAATCAAATGTGGGACCACATCATAAATTTTCATTCAAGTGAGTTATTAAATACAAAAACCAAAGAGTCTAGAATAAATGAATTGTTAAAAAAAAAAAAAAAAAAAAAAAGTGCTTCACAATAATTTAAAAAAAAAAAAAAAACATTAAGAATTTACATTTTATACCTAATAATATCCTTACAAAATTTTTTAAAGAATTAACAAAATATAAAAATGACTATCAATAGTGTTGGGAAATTTAGACCTCGGTTGATAGAATTAACAAGTTTTAAACCCAAGTTGTTAATTAGATTTATTATGAATAAACCTTATTAAAACAAACAAATATCAATATCATGTCAATGTCATGCACAGCGGAATAGTAAATAAGACAAGATATGCTGACTCAGAAAAACCAATGAAACAAACTAGTTTCACAGTAAAATACCTGGAGGGAAACCTTCCCGAAAAGTAATTCAATATAGTAAAGAGAAGTTTCAGATCTAGTTCTCTTATTTTGTCCCTAGACACTACAATCCCTGTAGATGAACTTACAGCAGAAACCTTCTACCGCTTCAGAACCTCTGAACTCTTCAATATATGAACGCTACACTTTTGCATGAATCCCAGTACATGACTAACCAATAATGCACGGATCCCAATACGTGACTAACACACCAACTTGAAGAATATTGTTGGCTGCAAAATTCTTCACTTCATCAACAATGAAGATCAAAAAGCACTTGGTTACAAAACCCTAAGGCGCAAAGACGCAGTAGCTTCTTTCAGAGAGAATAAGGTACTCGGTCACTTTTTGCATATATTCTCCTTGTATTCTCTTATGTGACGGCCTTTAAAATAAGTCTTATATATGTCTAGAGTTGTGAGAAAAGAAACTTTACGCATACATGTCAGCATGGGCTGAAAATCAGATCTGAAAAATTCTAATTTCGTAATTCTCGATAGATACAGCTATCAAGCTATCTGTCGAGATCTCGATAGATATATCTATCAAGCTATCTGTCGAGAATCTGTCCAGCTTTAATGAACAGCCTTTCTTCACTTGTTTCTTGGACAGATTTGCATGGCTTCAATACTAAACTTGAACTCTTGTTCTTTAAAGTATTAAATACATCCTATAGATCTACCCAATTATAAGTAAAGTGCATTTTGTCAAATGATTAGCCGATTACATAAAATATGTCATTAACAAAGAGTATTTAAATTATATATATAGGAATTATATTATGCATCTTATTGTATATCTTTAAGTGTATCCATGCATATGTATGGAGTTACAAGTTAGTATATATTAAAAGACAAAGTTCAAAGAAAATCAAATTAGACTTTAATTGAATTCTCAATTTTGTGCCACGTGTCCCATCAATCTTTAATTTTTGTGTCAAGTAAATTATTAAATGCAAAAATCGAAGAGTCCAAGTTCAATCAGATTCTAAATTGGATTTTAATTAGAGTCCAATTTTGGGCCATGTGTCCATCTAATTTTTTTATTTTTGTAGCAAGTGAATTATCGGGTGCAAAAACTGAAGAGTCTAAATCCAATTAAATACTATATATATATATATATATATGATGAACCGTTACATGTTTTAGAAATGTATGGTTTAAAAAATGTGTAAGCTAATACCGTATAGTTTGAACATCTTTTTAAAAAAATGAAGGTATAATTTGAATCGTGCAATTGTGATTGTTTTTAATTGTACCTATGTATATGCACGGGTTGTACACTAGTTTTAATAAAATTAATGAGTGAGTCAATTCCTTAAATTTAAATATTAAATTTAGAATTGTGTAATTAAAAGAATTGTTATGGATATATTGATAAATTTTTCATTTTGAGTCCTGGAATCCTAAAAATATGTTGAAATGGGCTATGTCCATCAGTCCATGTTAATCCAATACATTTTGGGTAAAATATAGTCAATACCCCTGAAGTTTGGGCTATAACCAACTAGATTCAAGACATTTCAAAATTAACCAATTTGGTCCCTAACCCAGCTTGGTACCTAAACTGTTATTCATTTTTCTCCTCTCTCTCTCTCTCTCTCTCTCTCATGGTGATTAGGGACAAAATTGGTTAGTTTTGAAATGTCTTGAACTTGGTTGGTATTAGCCCAAATCTCAAGGCTATTGACTATATTTTACCCATACATTTTATCAAATTGGTTGAATGGATCATATTCATGTCAACCCACTTCAACACAACATGTACAATAAGCGTGTTATGGGGTCATGTCATATGAACTTGCTTAATAATAAAAAAATCGTGTTACAATTAAGTGGTTTTGATATGATTTTTAAATAGATCAAGTTAGGATTGACTCATGTAGTTGAAATACCATTTTCCCAACCTGAACACGCTAACCCAAATTAGCCCAAACCTCAAGGCTATTGACTGTTACCCATACATTTTTATCAAATTGGTTGAATGGATCATATTCGTGTCAACCCACTCCAACACAACATGTATAGTAAGCGTGTTACGGGCAAGGCCGGCTCAACGAATTTGGGGGCCTTAGGCGAAAGTTTTAAATGGGGCCTTTTATTATATTTAATTATAATTTCATATATTTTTTTCAATTAAAATTTATTTTTCTTGCTTTTTGAGAGGCAAAATTACTAATTAAATTTTTGCATTCAAGTTCCGCTAACATTTCCTTTTCAATTGATAATATGGCTAATCCACTTAATCTTTTTTGTGACATAGTTGATCTTAAATAGGATTTTATTAATTTTAATTTTGAAAAACTTCTTTCTACGGAAGCAACTGTAACAGGTATAGTTAGTAATATTTTAAAAGCAATATATGCATTTGGAAAAGATTCTAGCCTCTTTATATAATTTAGTACATTAATTGGAGAGTTATCATTTATTTGCAAAACTTCTTTTAAAACTTTTAGTTCTGAAAATAAATCTAAACCATCAATATCTGAATAAGTTTCATGTGTGAGAAAACATTCAAGATTAAGACAATTTTTTTTCAAACTATCATTATCTAGTGATTTTAGTTTTTCAAAATTAAATAAAAAACCAAAAATATTTTCATATATTTGAAATTGTTCAAACCTACTTTCAATTGAAGAAATAGCTTGATCTACTATATATAAAAAATAATTAATTCTAAAATATTCTTCAGCGGATTGTGTTGTCTCATCATTGACATTCTCATCAAACTGTTTCTTCCTACGAATTATACGTTTTTCACGAAATATAGGCTCTATTTCCATTTTGGTTGCAATATCTTTAGATGAATTCATAGCAGATGTAAATCCATCTTCTCTATATTTTTTTAAAAAAGAAATGAGACCTTTTAATTGATCTATAGCAACATCAATATGCATGTTTTTCGATTGTAAATTTTTACTAACAGAGTTAACAGCAAATAATATGTCATACCAAATAATCATAGCTAGCAAAAACTCAAAACTTTCAATCTCATATGTTGCTAAACAATCAGCTTCACTTTTTGTTTTGGGATCTTCACTTGTTTTTGCCAGTTGTAACAAAGCATCTCTTATTTCTAGAACTTGAAATTTTATTGCTTTCACACTTTCAATTCGACTTTCCCAACGTGTTTGTGACAATGGCTTAGGAGTTAAACCTGTCACATTATCTTGTAAAATTTTCCATCGCTTTGTGGAAGAAGAAAATAGTGTGTATATACGTTGTACCACTCCAAAAAAAGATATAGCTTTAGGACAAGAATTAGCCATATCACATAGGACAAGGTTGAGATTATGACAACCACATGGTGTGTAAAATGCTTTAGGATTTATATCAAGAATTCTTTTTTGTACCCCTTGTTTTTTCCCTTTCATATTAGACCCATTATCATATCCTTGTCCACGTACATCATTAATATCAAGTTCAAGATTTTTTATTACATTTATAATTTCATTAAAAAGACCTTTTCCAGAAGTATCATCTACCTTTAAAAATTCCACAAAATGTTCATCTATTTTTATCGGACTTATTGAAATATCCACACATCTTAGTATGAGAGTCATTTGTTCTTGATGACTTACATCGGGGGTACAATCAAGTATAATTGAAAAGTATTTTGCTTCTTTAATCTTTTTTATAATTTTACTTTTAATTTCATTTGCTAATAATTGTATCACTTCATTTTGTATATTATGTCCAAGATAATGATTATGGATTGCACCATGTTGAATACGTTGAACATGTTCTTGCATTACTGGATCAAATTCTGCAATCATTTCAATTATACTTAAAAAATTTCCGTTATTTTCTTGATAGATCTTTTCATTTTTTCCTCGGAATGCCAAATTATTTTTACCAAGATTTTTTACCACCGCTATTATTCTTAGTAACATTTTTTTCCAATGATCTTCCTCTTTCTTAATTTGTTCTTGGACATTTTTATCAATTGTTTTATTCTTCAATAATCTTAGTTCTAAATCAATCCAAGTATTCATATTAGTAATATGCTCATTGGTTGTTTCGTGATTTTTAAGAATAGAACTAATATTTTTCCAATCCTTAGTTCCTCCATTAGCTAGTTGATTTGTATTAGATTTTGAATTAAACAACTTGCAACAAAAACAAAATACTTTATCTAGGTCTTTCGAATACAGTAGCCATTTTCTATCATGTTTCTCCCCATTTGGTAATTTTCGAATATAATGCGTAGTAGAAAAATGTCTAGAGTTCTTATCTATAGGAAAGTTTAGATCATCAACTCTTATTGGACCATTTTCTACTAACAAATCTCTTAGTTTTATATCAATAGTTTTCCATTGACTTGGATCAAAAATATTTGTAGGAATATAATTAGGTTGATCATCAATATTTTCACTCTCCTCTAAATTATTTTGAGCTTCATTATCAAGAATGGTGACATTACATGTTTGAACATTATCATGACCACCTTCGTTATTATCATTTTGTTGTATATTTTCATTATCTTCCAACTCTTTTTGATGAATTTCTTGTTCATTTATGAAACCTTCACTCAAATTTTCTGCAAGATTTTGTTTTTTACTAGTAATAAATTTGTCCATAGCTCCTTTTTGAGATTCAATTAGTTCTTCTCTTTGTCTTTTTTTTTTTTAGTTTTTCATATCCAGATGGATATTTTCTAGTAGACATTTGTAATTAAAAAATATTTATGAATAAATGAAACACAATCTATAATAATAAAAAAGAAAATTACAATTTAACTAGAATAATATAAATTTAATGTATAAAACAATAGAACCTGGTTTATCAAAAGCACAATTGCAGCTTTACTTAATATGATCACTTTACACTTTAAACCTGCACAAAAAAATTAAAATTAAAATTAATACAAAGTAAATGATTCTAAATTTATAATTTTGTTATCAATACTCTTTTTTTTGTGTAGCATTAAACCTTTTTGTTTTAGCAAAAGATTGGATCCACTAAGACCAACCCACTAGCAAAATGGGTAGGACTCAACTTGATCTACACTAATACTATGACCAGCCTAGAGCTAACTATCCCTCCATGGCTCCACTCCATCCCACTAAATCTGATTTTTTTTTTTTTAAAAACAAAAACAAAACGTGTAGAGCCAAAATGAAGAATAAGACAAAACGTGTAAAGCCAAAAGCAAAAACAAAACATTACTTTAAATCTTTAAGGGGTCCATTTGGACGGTTGGACCATTCCATAGCCAGATACCCTTCTAGAGAAATCTAAAGCCAAAAAGAAGACTTAAAACCCAGCAGCTCCTCTTCAAAAAAAAAAAAAAAAAAAAAAAAAAAAAACTCAGACACCCAGCAGCTGAAGAAGAAGAAAGAGGCAAAGGAAGAGAAAACAAAAAAATACCTGAAATGAAGATTTGTGAACACACCAAGTCTATTGCCAACACCAATTGATGAGTAAGTTAACTAAAAAGAGTGTTTTTTTTTTAGAATCAAGATGGAGACTTGGAGAGAGTCAGAGAGTGAGAGTGTTTTTTTTTTTCTTTCTTTCTTTTTTCTGCCTTTTCTTATTTGTTTCTTCTTTCTGCGGTTCTGCCTTGCCTTTAAGCTTTCTGCCTTTTGCAATCTTTTATTCTGCAAGCAAAAGATTTGGGGATGGGAATAGTGTCACTTCAGTGTGAGAAACGGCCCCTTTTTTTTTTCTTTTTTTTTCTTTTTTTTTTTTTTTTTTTCAGATGATGGGAATTGGGATTAGCCTTCACGTCAATTCACAGGCCTTTTTTTTTTTTTTTTTGCCTTCATGTTAGGTTCAGAGTGAGAAACGGGGCTTTTTTTTAAGATGAAAAATTAATATTATATAATATATTATTACTATTTGGGGCCCTCTTACCAGTAGGGGCCTTAGGCGGTGGCCTAAATCGCCTATAGCTTCAGCCGGCCCTGTAGCTTCAGCCGGCCCTGGTTACGAGTCATGTCATGTCAACTTGCTTAATAAAAAAAAATCGTGTTACAATTAAATGGTTTTGATATGATTTTTAAATAGATCAAGTTAGGATTGACTCATGTAGTTGAATTTCATTTTTCCAACCTGAACACGCAAACACAAATTACCACCCTAAGCTTATGTGAAAGAAATGGAATAAGTGTATTTACAATGTGACAAAGTTTTATTTATTGAGTACATGAGCAATGAAACCAATAAAAATCAGGAATGATATTTGGATTAGATGGAAGAACATGCCAAATTCATGATACATCAAGGGTTAGATCACATGCTTTTTAATCCTTTAATGGTCATAACAAAAATTCACAACACCACCTAATTTACCTAGCACCTCACAAATGGGCCATTAAAAAAAATTAAGTTATAGATTCTTGTGAGCATGGCGTGAGGTGATAAGCAATTTTTTTTTTTTTTTTGTGGGAGTTGTGAATTTTTGTTATGACCATTAAATTGCAGACTTTCTCTGTACGGAGAAATTATTGTGTACTCCCGGAGTACCATAAATGCGTACTCCCTCCTCTCACATGAATGGTTGGTCTCATTAATTAAATTCATGGTAGGACCCACCATTCATGTAAAAGGGGGGAGTATGCATTTATGGTACTCCGGGAGTACTTAATAATTTTCCCTCTGTACGAACTTAGGAGTTGGGGTTGTTATTCTAAGTTAAGTTTGAATTTGATTAGCATAAAATTTAGTTTGGTAATCAATTTGCAATTGTAGTCCCACCAAAGTTTGAGAATTGAAGTAATCCAGCATCATAAAGAGAATGGTTGATATAAAATAGGATATAATTATTTATTTTCAGAAATTGTATATACCACCATATTTCAGAAAAATACTTGAGCTCAAACGTGGTTATTCGGGTGATGAATTGATTGGTCTAGGGCATGACTTAGAGGTCCCAAATTTAATCCACTACACTATCGGCCCATTGGGTTTCTAGGATAAGATTTCCATGACATCATACACAAGATGGTTCTTGATCAAGAAAAATAATTTCCATGACATTTTTTTAGAGAAAAATAATAGATCATCTTTCATACACCATCACATTGATTTTATTGCAAAGCTGAAAAAATATACATATCCAAAAACAAGCAGACCACTAGTAAAAAGTATAGTCATCTCTTATTTACACCAAATAATAAAAAGTATAATCATCTCTTATTTACAACAAATGACAATATGAGATGTTCCAGTTACTACACTCATAGTTAACGTGGTGAAAGTAAACAAGGCCAGTGCCACAAAAAGTAAAAATTGTCAGCTTATATGAAAAAAAAAAAAAAAAAAAAAGAGGACCTTGGCTCTGCTTTGACCAGACACTACTACTAATCTGTGTTTCCAGCTTGGCAACATACAAGCTTTCTAGGGGCTAGAATTTAGTAACAGTGACTTCATTATCATAATCACTTCTAACTACCACCTCGCTTAGCAGCCTCTGCATTACTCATTGTCATGAAAGACTCTCCACACCCACACTGTCCTTTAGAATTTGGATTAACAAAAATAAATTCCGATCTGTATCCACAAAAAAAAGAGAAAAAAAATGAGAGTCAACAGAAAGGAGAATCAGGAAAGGAGTGAACATAGATTATCCGGATTTGGAAAAGAAAAATCAAGAATTAGTGAATAGGTGCCCAAGAAATTATTTATTTCTTTGTTTGTTTATTTCACATACATCCTTGAAAGTACTTCAGTTTCTTACAGAAGGGATGTTCTATTCAAAACAAAACTTTAATAAGTTCAACTTTAGTTCTTTTGTTATTGAAAATAAATTCTGGAACATTACGAAAGAAGTATATACCAAATTATATTTTTAAAGTTTTGGTCATGTTATTGTGAATCAAGAAACATCTAATGATGAATCACTTCTTCCACACTTCTCTTTGGCCATGAGATAGGAAAATGAAAAAATAACCTCCTTTTATACAATAATTATTTTAAACAACCATAATGCTGTGGGTATGATACCATTTCATCACAAATCACGGTATTTCTAGAACAAAATTTCCCCCTCCTAATCTGGGGAAAAGATGACAGCAAATAACAAAGTAAGCAGTAAATGCAGCATATGAAATCCACATTCGTGTTGTAAATGTCAATTTGCATCATATAATGGACTAACATAAAAGTGCAACAATGGTGTCACATGTTTTCTGTACCTGAGTTTATCATCAACAAAATCCATCTTGGTTCCTATTACATGCATCATGGCCTTTGGATCAATCAGTACCTTCACACCCTTGTCATCAATCAATTCATCATACTTCCCCTTCTCATCTGAACACATGAATGCAACCACACATTAAAGCTGTAACATAAGTCAAAGGCTTGAGTCTCTCAAATGCTTAAGAGAGATACATTTTATATGAAAGAAACTATATATATATATACACACACACACACACACACACACACACACACATATATATATATATATAAAAAGAAGAAGAAAACTTAATGTCTACAAATGCTCCGTAGCTTTCTTGCTAAATGTTATTATGCTGATTGATCATCAAAACGAACACAACTAGCAGCACTTGAATGATAATTCCATTAAGAAAAGAAAACCACCAAGCACAATCAAAAAGAAAAGTGTACTATATTAACTAAAATTATGCTATCGATGCCTCCTTCCTAATGTGTTTGAGGGTTTGAACCAAGGTTCAAGACTCACTATGTGCATGCCTCTTATAAATTGAAAAAGGGGAAAAAAAAAGGTGGGTTCTAGTTGGCTGCAGGGATGGAACTAGGATTCAAACTTGGGGGGGAGGGTGTCCGAAGTTCTTTATTTGAGGATTTTCAGAAATTTGGATGCCAATATTAGAGGTTGTCAATGTTCCATCATTAGCATTGGTTTCTGAACTAACTGTATTTTTTCTTTTGGAAAAAAAAAATCAAACATTGTAATTGAGTTTCTCATTTTCTACATATCTAATAAAAGTCATATTAATAATAGAGATTTATAGCTAAGAGCTTATTTCCTAGTGTTTTCAACGAAAACGTCTTTGATTCAAATCTCTCATCTCTTGTTGTAATTATTAAATTATCAAAAACTTTATAAAGATTTATATTGATTTTATCATGGTTTTAGACATATGACTAGACTAAGAGACAACATTCTAGTTAAAATAAAGACATTAATATTTTTTTTTTTTTCTCAAAGATAAAAAGTGACTAACATTTATTGTGAGATAGAAAAAAGAGGTGAGAATAGAAAGCAAAATTACAGCGGTTGTTTCCTTACCAAATTATGCATGCCTGACAATTGGGTTCTTCACCTTGTACTTTCTTGGTTTGGCAGGTTGTACAAACATTGCAAATCAATAAATTCTAAGAGAGATGTCAGTGAAGAGAAAGAGATCAATGAGAGATGATAAAACGGATGGTTCTGATAATAAAAAATTATATACTAATAGGTTTTTTTCATGCCGTCTCTGAGTTAGCTCAATTAGTAAAGTCTCCCCGCAAGATTTGTCGCAGATTCGAGTTTAGGCATTAATTTACAGACTACTAACTAGGACAATCAGACAAACTGCCTTGTGCACTTGTTACAAGCATGTGTGTCCCACCTAATGTTTTCAGGTTATGAATCAATGATAGATTCCTTCATTACCAATTTCCCACAACTTTGGGAACCAAATCATTAGTAGAATTCTATAATTTTGAATTGAATTCTCTTGTAAACCTCGATTCATATACATACAAACTTGACATAAATTTTGGATTTTGAGGCACCTGGGAAACAAAATACAAGATTTGGGGAATTGGGTTAAGGCAAGAAATGAAAAAGAGAGAAAACCATATATACCAGCGTAGTTGAGGGTGTAGGACAAGCCGTTGCAGCCACGAGCCTTGACGCCGAGGCGGAGGAAAGGCCTCTGGCGATGCTCTAGCAGCTTCCGGATCCTGACCGCCGCCTCCTCCGTTATGCTTAAGGCCTGACGGCGGAGCGCCGGCCCGGCCTTCGCCGCCGCTGCCGCTATAAACGAAGATGATGGTGATGCCATTTATTTTTTGTTTCGCGTGTACAACTCACCCTGCTTCTTGTACCTCAAAATCAAATGTATGTATGTCTGTGTGTTTTTTTATATGACGATATCAAAATCCAAATTGATTTCAGTTTGATTACGGAAATGTCAAAGTAAGTATTAAGAATATTAGTTTAGTAACTATTTTTAGAAATATTACGGAAACTTTTTAAAATTTACAATTAGCACTCTTAAATTATTAACATGTGTTACACCATACATACTGCTGTTAGTTATGTTCATTATTTTTGAAAAGAAAGTCTTAAGTTTAGGTTGGAAAGTGTAATTGAGAATATAATTTAGGCAGTAATAAAGTATAATTTTTCTTTTATTTTTAAGGAATTAAGAAGATAAGCAAGAATTTTTTTCATATGATGCCATCTAAGATAACGGAAAAATTGATGGCAGGTGCAAAGTTTAACATGTGTTATAGTTTAGAGTGTTAATCGTGCATTCTAAAACTTTAGGGTATAGAGTATAATTTGAAGTATAGTTCCAGGTAGTAAAATGTAATTTTCCAAAAGATTTGGATTCATGCACTAGCTTTGAGTGTGTGCCTAGCAATAGATTGATATGTATAGAGTGGGATATATCTTTTCCTCAAAAAAAAGAGTGGGATATATCTAGAAATTCTAAGTTAATTTTTAGCAAAATTTTAGTATTTATTATTTTTTTAAAAGGTAGAAATAATTTATTTTTATTTTTGATAAAAAAAATTAGAATTAGCAAAATTTTATTTATCCATTGTGAAACAAATAAATTAGTTAAATTTTGTTACAAAATTGTACAAAAATGGTAATTGTAAGGTCCTATTTGTTTTGATATAATATTTTCATGCATTTGAGAATTTAAGTTTGATTAGGAAAAGAAGGCAATTGAAATGTAAATTTTTTTTTGTACAAAACTTAGTTATAATACTTAGGTGATGTTTCTTAAGTTCTCCTCTTAAGATTTAATCATGTGGTTTTTTTCTCATGAAATGAAAGTATATTTTTAGTTAAGTACAACCACACGACTGAATCTTAAGAGGGAAAACCTAAAAAACAACATCTAAATACTATACGTAAGTTTTGTTTAATTGATTTACACCATGAGGGGTTGTAACTTGTAACCCAATTTTCTTGTAAGTATCTTAACATATCACCCACTTTCCGATGAGATTCTAGGTTGTGATATCTATGGACTCACCTATCACCCTTCTTCCTAATACAATTATTGTTGCCACTATATTCTACAGAATCCACAACTAGTTTCTCATTCTCATCATTTGTTGGTTCCTCTCTCACTGCTGATTTGATTATTTTTATTAATCTTTTTCAAGTGATTAAAGGTAATTTGCTTGTAATATTTCATATTGGCTTAGAATTTGTAGCATTAAAAGTGTCAAGGTAATAATTTTTTATTTGCAAAAATCGATTTGATTTGGTGTTGGTGAGATGTACAATCATGCATCAATTATTTCATGTTGTGAACAAATATTATTATTTTTATTTTCCATATTAAAGGGAAATATTTCATTTCATACAAGCCAAACATGAAAAAAAAAAAAAAAAAGTAAAAGTAAAAGTTGTCTTTAAAAAAGTTTTCAATCTAAATCATTTATGTTAAAAAAAAATTTGATGCTGAAGCAAGTGGAACCTTAAATTTTAAATATTAATAATGTTGTAAAATCCATTCCAATGATTCCATTATTCTTAGAAAGAATGCATTTTAGAAACTTTGAAATAGAGTTACTTATGAACCTTTGGAGGATCCTAGTCAATTCTAAACTTGCTTCCCTCCAACACCTCCCCCCCCCCCCCCCCCCCCCCAACACGCACATAGGGATGGCAATTTTGCCCTGCCCCACTTCGCTTGACCCGTTCCTACCCACTTTGCCCCACACGGGTTTTTCCCGCCCCGCAAAGGTGGTGGGGCAGGGATGGGATGAGATTTTTTAGCCTTATACCACGGGACGGGGCGGGCATGGGTTTAGACTTTTTAGACCCACCCTGCCCCACGTTGATAAGAGTTATAATTTTAAATTTTTCATACTCTAAAACCCTACTATTTAAACAAACATATCAATATTAGCTTATTATATTTTACCCAACATGGTTCTTTACCACTATTTTATTATGTGTTATACTATGAGATTTTTTTTTTTTTTTTTTTTTTTTTTTTTTTTGTGATTGTCTTGTAAAACACTTAGATAATATTATTCAATTTTTGCTAAAAATTAATTTGATTTGATGGGATAAATTTAGTTGTAATTTCAAGTATATTTTTATTGATGAAATAAGTTTTATTAAAAAATGCAAGACAAAAATCATGCGGGACGGGGATGAAGACCCCATCCTTCGGCCCCGCCTCGCCCTATTGCCATCCCTACACACACAAATATATATATATATATATATTGTCCAAACCTTTTTTTTTATAAATTTATTATTATTATTATTAGTTATAAGAGTTTAAACGAATAGAAATACCTATGAACATGACTGAATGGGGGAAATTTTTTATTTATGTTGGTCTCATTATTCCTTTTACAAACTCAAAAATCTTTCAATAATTTTTTTTTTTTTTTTTTTTGAGGGGGAATAATTTTAGTTGATAGTTCTTTTTTGTTGGTATTATACTCTTTTTTTATTGTAATTATTAGATAATTTTCAATGATTTTATTTTGACTGTGTTTATATTTTATGTTGCCTTTTTTTATTGATATCAATTTTTTTTTAAAAGAATTAAAATTATTATTTAATATTTATTATAGAACATTTTCAACAATATTGATAGATAACGAGGGACGACATTTTCAACAACATTTTGGAGCAAATGGATTGATTGAAACAGAGAAAGCACGCACGGTCATTCACTGACACACACACACACACACACACACACTGACATATGAAAATGGCGGCGATAACTCGGCTGCAACTCCTCCACCACCCATTTCCGATCTTCAAACCCTGCACATTTCCTCACTCCTTCAACTTCAACTTCAACTTTATCCCTCCCAAACTCCACCATGCCACTCGTCCTCGCAAATTCTCCACCACTCTTCCACTCTGCTCCAACTCTGATCCAATCCCTGAGGCCTGTCTTCTATAATCTATTTGTATGTACTTCATTTTCCAATGCCTTAAAGCTAAATTATTTTGCTGGGTTTTCAGGTTGGATCAAAAGGGTCTATTGTGGGGGATCTTCTTTACTACCTCAATGAGTCCTGGACCCACTTCCATGCTACTGGTACTTCTTTATATAACAAGTCTCTGTTTGGTTAATTAGAAAGTTGAATTCTTTTCAGGATAGGAAAGTTTCAGATTGAGTTTTCAGGTTGTTATATTTTTTAAAATTGAACTTCACTTTTTTTAATGTAATTTGTAAGAAATGCTTAGTGCAGGTTTTGATGTAAAATTAAGTATTTCACAGTTGTTTATAAACAAAACAATGCATGAAAGGAAGGATAGGTGTAACTGTATGTATGTCATCAACTTTGTATCATGAATATACAACAACAACAAAGCCTTAGTCCCAACGAGTATCCGTATTGGATCAATTCATAATAGAGTGACTAGATTTTATGCTGGCCGTCAACTTTGTATCATGATTATATAGACATAAATTTCTGTATGCTAATTTATAGAGGAAACATGTAATATTGTCCTTTTATGGTCACTTTAAAAGGTTATGCTAAATTCATTTGAAATTTATCGTCCTGAATTCATCTTACAATTATATTTTAATTACTACATTAAATCTCACTGCTGTGGCTAAACTATCCATATATCATGAGGAAGGAAATGCAATATTAGCTCTAGTTTGATTTTTCTGGTGATCAGGTACACAGTCTTAAATTTTCCCAATTACTTTTCCTTCCCTGCAGCTGAAGCAAAACGACAACTGATTGCTGCTGGTTTTCATTTGCTAAATGAGAATGATGAATGGGACCTAAAGCCTGGTGGACGATACTTCTTTACACGAAATATGTCTTCCTTAGTTGCTTTTGCCATTGGAGAAAAGTGAGTGGAATAATTCTATATCATAAAATTTGAAAACTTGGTACTTGAAAAAAGGATTACAAGGCAGGCTTCATTAGCAATTCAATCTGCATTAAATCTGACCTTGCATAATGTGAGACTGAATACCTGGGGCAAAGTTTGTTGTTACTGTGATCACTGCTAACTTTGGATTGGCATCTCTATATGGTCCTCATTTTCTTGTTGCATAATTTTTCAGCAAGTTTTTCCTTAAGCTACTTATCTTTTGAAAAAAAGGTGTTTTCATAGGCTTTCCTTTATTAAGAAGTTTATCTGTTTCTATTGCTTGTTGTTTTCTTATTTGGTTCCATAAATGGTTGTCTTTCCCCTTATTTTCTTTCAAGGTTGTATAAATGTTGAAATTTTTCTATTTTCTTCATTATGTCAATCCCTTTATATAGGTTTACTGGCTATTGTTTAATCAAAGGTTTCTCTTAGTTTTGTAGGTACACTGTTGGTAATGGCTTTCACGTGATTGCTGCGCATACAGACAGCCCATGTCTAAAACTAAAGCCAAAATCTGCATCATCCAAGTCTGGTTATCTAATGGTCAATGTGCAGACCTATGGCAGTGGTTTATGGCATACCTGGTTTGATAGAGACTTAAGTGTTGCAGGAAGAGTGATAGTGAGAGGTAGTGATGGTTCTTTTATGCACAAGCTTGTCAAAATAAAAAGGCCTCTGTTACGGGTACCAACATTGGCAATTCATCTTGACCGGTTAGCCACTGCTTCCTTAAATTTTATTTTCTCCACTATTTCATCGCATTAGTTTTTAGTAACTTAAAAATATGAATGATTTCTCTATTGAAGTTATTTGTATATTGATGGTGGTGATATATGAAAATGAGAGTTCATGTTTTCACAGGTTGTGGTTCCATCTTTTAAATTTAACTTCAGACTGAAGTGAATTATGGTTGTTCACTTCACACGCATACAAAGTGAAAGGACCCATCTTTTGCTGCATTTTTGGGGCATTCTCATATGAAACTCAACTTGACTGTCTGGTCTAAAAGGGGAGTTTAGTTTCTAAAGGGTGGCCAGTAGAGAAACATAGATGATTACTAAGGAAATAGATGACTGATAATTAGGTAAGTTTTTGTCTTTTTTCCCTTTTCAATTTTGAAAGGGATTGAGAGACTTATCAAAAAAAGAAGTTTGGGATTGAGGGGCAGAGAAATTTATATTTTGAGAACAACAAACAACTTTTTATTTCAATCTCGAAAACAGTGTTTGAAGTTTTTTAGAATACTTTGTTAAAACTCTAACCAAACACTCCCTATAAATGATATGGGTGGTAGGTGAGAGGTTTTGGGTTCTAATCTCATGAACTACATGCAACATCAACAATAACAACAGCCAAGCCTAGTCCCAAAATTATTGGGGTTGACTATGGATCCTCACTGTCAAAAATAAAAAAAAAAGGGGGGGGGGGGAGTGAAGTTTAATGTGAAATTTCTCCTGTTTACTTCTATGCTCACCCATGATATGAAATTGCAATGGCTAGAGTTTTTCTCTTCAAAGAGGAGAACGAATGGCTATCTTTTCCTTTGTAAAGATGTTTTACTAAATAGTTTGATAAGAGATAGAATAGGTCATCTTCCCTTTGGTTGTAGGGTGGGAAGGAGAGGAAAGGAAGGAATTTTATAAATTGACGATAGAGTGAGACAAGAGTTTGCTTATACATTGTTGATTATTAATAGAATTATTAAGGTTAAGAAATGGAATTACAACCAAACGTATCTTAAAATACTATTCACATGCACATGCAAATATAAAACTCAAGCAAGTCTATGTGAACGGGCATATGAATTATCTTTAGAGAATTTTGATTTGAGTTTTTTTTATGTAAAGTGAATTCCCATGTAAATATTGGTGTGCTTTATGAGTCTTGATCAAAGCAATGTGCTTTTGAGTTACCATTACTGAAACATTTTAAAGTTTAAAACAGTTTCTTATCTTTTCCTTTGGAAGTAGTTTGTTATTTGTTTGATGGACCTGCAGTAAAGGCACATAATCACTCAGATTAGTCTCTGGGTTTCTTTCTTTCTTTTTTATTTTCATTTTTGGATTGTTTAGCACTGTGAATAAGGATGGATTTAAACCAAATCTGGAGAGTCATCTGATTCCATTACTTTCAACAAAACTAGAGGAAACTTCATTGGAGTCAAAAGAGAAGAGTACATCTTCCTCAAAAGCTGCTCATCATCCTCTGTTTATGCAGGTATCTCATCTGTTTTGTCTATGGTTAGTTGGGAAATAATCTAAGATACTCCGTCCAACCAATGTAATTGTCATGGTTTGAAATGAAATGATTATTAATAATTTTTAAAACTATGGTGATCATCTTAAAACATTGTACTTTATATTAGAAGTGGCATGGCTTTTAATAAGAATCTTGCTCATTAAATAAATAAAACGGCAATTTAAGAAATTTTACTATTAGAAAGTGGGTACATATTTCTGATGTCCCAAAAATGAAAGCAAGACCTTTAATAAATTGGGATGGAGGGGGTATTTTTTAAGAGAATAGTGTAAGAAACCTATTGTTTGTGGTTTTCATTTGGAATTGACCATGATCTTTCCACGTAAAAGTAAAAAGTTCAAAACCATATCATTTCACATAATTCAAATTGTTAGAATTTTTAATCTCATAAACAAAAGAAATCCATTTGAATTGTTTAGGATAAGGTGAGATGATTTTATTTTTTGTAGTTTATTGAGATTTACATTCACAAATCACCAGTACTATCACTACTGTTTTTGAAACATGTATTACTATAGCATTAATAAACTGGTGTTATAGATTTTTATACAATTATTTTTACGTGTATAAAATCATATTTACCTATTTGTTGAAATAACTCTTTTAAGTAATGTTGCACTATATGCATTTCTATGAAGTAGTCGTAGGCATTAGGACAGGATTCTTGAAATTAATCTATAACTTCAATTCTCAGGTTTTGTCAGATGAGCTGAATTGTGACGTTGATGACATAATGAGTATTGAATTAAATGTTTGTGATACCCAACCTAGCTGCCTTGGAGGTGGAAACAATGAATTTATTTTTTCTGGAAGATTAGATAATCTTGCTTCAAGTTATTGTGCGTTACGAGCTCTTATTGATTCATGTAAATCATCTGGCGATTTATCAAGTGAGCATGCAATTCGGATGGTTGCTTTATTTGATAATGAAGAGGTAATCATCTTGCACAGATATTTAAGTTCACATAGATTGGATTTATATATCTATCTTGTACGCTTATCATAATAACAGCAATGATTTAATGCCATTTTTTTTTAAAGTACATTTCCTATTCGTACTTCTTTAAGGAACATCCTCAGCCTGTAAAATTTCCATGCCCATATATAAGATGTCCTACTCCTGCATGTGACCAATCTAAACTAATTTGTCAATGATCCATAGCCAACTCCAAAAAAATTGGGATTTGTTGTTATGGGAGCCAGTTTCTATTTATTGGTCATATTTTACTACCAACTCTATCATTACTGGATATGGGAAGTAGAAGGATCACAAATGCATGTTTAAAATAAATGTTTTGATAACAATGTTTAAAATATTTTATATTTGGTGATTTATATATTTTCAAATATTTAAGGACTCGGCTTTTAGACAACATATATTTTAATACATTTGGTTGTCAGAATCAGATGGCTTTCATCATTGTTAATTTCTATTTCTACTAGGCCTATGTTCTTAATACTCACACATTTGTAAATGTTGGTAATCCTCTATTTGCATTTGCTCTTGCAATGTTAGCCAGGTGACAAATTTGTTCTAACTCTTTTTCTTTAGGTGGGTTCAGATTCAGTCCAGGGAGCTGGTGCACCAACCATGTTTCAGGCTATGAGGCGCATAGTTAGTTGCTTAGCTAATGAATATATTGGTGAAGGTGCTTTTGAGCGTGCAATTCGTCACTCATTTCTTGGTGCGTATCAGATATACAATTTTGACTTTGGGGCCAGCTGGACCCTTCGTGATTCTTCTGTCCTTACGTATGTTGTACCTATATTCACTTATTATGTTGAACTAGCATGTAACTCCATGCAAACGCATGGATGCATTTAAAATTAAACAAAATATTTATTATAAAAATATAAATAATTAGTCAAATTAATTTTTTTGAAAGCATGTAACACATGCATTCATACATACATATAGATACATTTAAAGTTAAACACAATTTTTATCATAAAATATAGATAATTAGTCAAAAAAAAATTTTTTAAGTAAACGTAATTAGTCACATATTAAAATTCTTATCTAAATTTAATACTACTTATGATAATTTTTTTTCTAATTTTTAATAAGATAGAATGTGTGGTGATTTTTGTTATATGGTGATTTTTATTTTATTTATTTTTTGAGAAACATGTGGTGATTTTTATTGAGTATATGTGATTTTTTTTTTTAATTTTATAGTTTATTAATATTAGATTCTTAGTATTTTGTACAAAGATTAAAAAAACTTAAGTAGATACATGGCACAAGCTTAAGTGGATAATTATAGTGTAGTTCCCACATAAATTTAGATACATGGTGCAAAATTGGATTATAATTTCAAATTCTAATTCAATTTTCTCTAAGTTTACCTATTAATATATATATATATATATGACTTATAAATTTGAATTTTTTTTAGTTATATGATTATGTTTTTTATGGTTTATTATATTGGACTCATCGTTTTCTACACTAAATTAACTAATTTACCACAAAAATTTAAAATTTTAGACAAGATGGGACACGTGGCGTAAAATTAAATTCTAATTAAAATTCAATTTTTACACTAAATTAACTCACTTGGTACAAAATTCTAAAATTTAAATTAGATGAGACACATGACGCAAAATTAAACTCTAATTAAATTCTAATTTGAAACTTAATTAAATTTTCTCTCTGCTTTACCTATTATTATATATATATATAGATAAAGTTCACTGCATTAGCAAATTCTGATATGACAGGGATAATCCTATGAAGCATGATTAGCTTTTAAGAAACATCTTTAGAATCCCAGCCCCAACCCTAGTCATTTTTTTCATTCTAGGTATTGGACTTGCTGGTTTCAAATCTTTTTCATGATTCATGACATAACAGACTATCATATAAATACCATGGACTTATGACTAACTTATACATATACATTCCAAATTTTCGTTTAGCTTGTACTTAGTCAGTCTTTTACTTTGGAGCACCCAGAATTTCTAAAATATTTTTCTGGATGTTCTCTCTTTATAGTATCTGCAGACATGGCTCATGGAGTTCACCCAAATTTCATGGATAAGCATGAAGAACACCATCGGCCAGAACTGCAAAAGGGGCTTGTTATCAAGCATAATGCAAACCAGCGCTATGCCACTAGTGGAGTCACTGCTTTCCTGTTTAAAGAAATTGGCAAAATTCATAATCTTCCAACTCAGGTAATGGCGATTTATGTAGGGTCTATCTTTTTTTTTTTTTTTTTTTTTTTTTTTTTTTGAGAAACCTGGGTCTATCTAATTCAACTACACAAGATAATTTGAGTTTTGTAGATGTTGCTCCAAAAAAGAGTGCTTGTGATGTTATGGATTTGAAATGACATCTTATTGCTAGAAATTTTGAACCCACATTAATAAAGCATAAATTCATCTATTAGGAAAAACATATATTTATTTCATTGCTATTAAGTCATTTAAATTGAAAATTGAAATCCAAATCAGTTTCCTTATAAAAATTCTATCCAAATGAACCATTAAATTGAAAGTACCTTTTGTGTCTGTGTGTGTATGATTTCAACCCAACCCAAGAACAACGTGTTTAGGTCCAGCTTGGGTTCGTAGATTTAGTCTGCTCCTTGGCCAATTAACATTAACAATCAGTCTGTACTAAATAGTTATTGGAATATCATCGTAGTTCCCCTGTTATAATTCTAAACATCTAATTATTCTTCAAGGCCCTCTCCTTCTGGAATGAATGTTTAGAATTTTGCATTTTTACATGGTAAGCTAATAACTTGGTTGGCATGTTATCCATGATGAAGAACATTTAGAAATAGGTTATATACTAGCATATTTCTAGTTTTCATTCTTGTGTCTATCTTGTGACAGTGGAATATAATTTTTTTTTTCCTACCGGTTTGCCTCTGCATAGGAATTTGTGGTGAGAAATGATATGGGATGTGGTTCCACCATAGGCCCAATTCTTGCTTCAGGAGTTGGCATCCGTACGGTTGATTGTGGCATTGCTCAACTTTCAATGCACAGGTAGCACATTATTTTCTTTTTCCAATTTCTATGATATTTCCCTTCATGTATGTATGTATGTATGTATGTATTCTCAGATATACTTGCTCTTGTTAAAAATGATCCTTTTGGATTTGCTTTAGTTATTTGAACATTGAGTTCAAGCTAGAATATTTTACTGGCGCTTTCTCAGCTTCCTATGCAGATACTCAATTAGCTGCAATGGAAAAGTAAAAATTGATATAAACAATCAATTGTTTAAATTAATGAATTTAACTAGATCTGTAAAGGTTTAATCTTGTCAAATTGGCAAGGGAAAAAGCTTGAGTAAATATATAACTTAAAACACCTATAAATATATATAACTGAAAATAATAATTTAAGATGTTGGGACACAGATTGCTCCTTCCAAATTCCAATGAAATTTGGTTTTTTGACAAATAATTGTATTCATCCAGGTAAAATCCACTGGTAAAGTTTGTTACTTTTAAGAACCCTGTGAGAAAAGTTATAGACTTCATACTCATCAAGAAAAACAGAAGTTATGGAGTTAATCTAAATTCATGTGTTAGATAAGAGTATTTATTTGTGTTCTTTAACAGACTAATAAATAGCTATAGCCAATTCAAGATTGTATTCTTTGGGCATTTCAACAGGCCTGATTCCGGTCTTTGCTCTCTCTGCTTGTTCTTGACTTCTTGAATTGGTGGCCTGTAACCACAATCCAGAAGAGATGCTTTTTTATTTTTTGGTTGGGGGGGACCAAGTCATATCCATAGCATGATATAGTGATTCTACGGGCTCCTGCACATCTAAGAAATTAAGTCTTCAGATTTCACAACAGTTCCATCATTCTCATTACTAGAAAATATGTATGGAGTTTATTGTTATTAGGACTCATGCTAGATAAAAGGTAAATTGTTGTTCCTGTCCTTTTCTTCTTCCAGTTGGCATAGCATTTGATTGGTTTGGTGCTGTTAATTCAATGCAGTGTGAGGGAGATATGTGGGAAGGAAGACGTAGACATTGCTTACAAGCATTTCAAGGCATTCTACCAAACTTTTTCAAGCATAGACAAGAAGCTGCAAGTGGATTTTTAGATTTGATTTACACTTGAGATTATTATATGCTCATTGAGAGAGGATTGTATTCATTTCCTGATCAAACAAATCTGTAGTTCATAAAATTAACTTTTTTTCCCATTCTCTAATAAAGAGATGTCAGAAACTGGAAATGTAGCTAGGTTCAAAAAATAAAAATCAAAGGTGCTATGCTACTTGTACCCATGATTTGCACATAGGAGATTGAAAAGGAAACTGTAATCGTATGATCAAGGTTTGCTGGAACTAACTGGATCTGGTGCAGAACTGGAGCCAATATTGTGGTCAGGATTGGTATTTGTGTTTGCTTTGGGGAGTTTCTTCTTCAGTTCAGACAACAAAGCCTGATTCTCCTGGTTTAGCTGTTGAGCTTTCTTCCTTAGCCTCTTATTTTGCTGGATTATGTGACAGTTCTGCAAATATAGCTGTGAGTTCAGTCTCTCCATTTGGAACGAGTTGTATTGGCCCTGAAATTATAACACTCAAGTAAAAAAGCCAAATATTTGTAGGATTAGGGTGGCAAACTGGGTTAATTTTTTATTTATTTATAATGAGTACGTTGTTTTCATAAATGTGAAATGTCTCATCATGTGTGCTTGTGTATGTGACCAAACAATGTTCGAAAGATAGAAACGATTGACATGAAACAAACCTTGTGTTCTTCAGTCTAGAGGAATCAAAAAGGGCATTGCTGAAAGCATATGGTTTGGTTCGAGATATAAGTATCTGGTGGGAGTGAGTATAAAACACAGAAAACAAGCATGACCAACATCACACAATTTACTTGCAATTAACAAAGTATCCAAGCAAAGCCCCCTTGTCTGCTTTTTTCATGAAGAAAGGACTTGATTATACAAGACTTTAACTGTAGGGAGAGGTGGCCATCATTAACATTTTCAAGAAAAGAATACCTTTATCAAGGTGTTAAGAGTGGTGCACGTAAAGTTGGTGAGAGCATTTCGCAACTGGACGTAAGAGTGGCTTGCGTTGTAGACTAGTAAAAGCAACAAAACAAAAAGAGAGATGCTTAGGGGACAAGGAGACTTTTGGGAGAGAAACAAGTCTAGTGCGGCTTGGCTAAGCTTTGCTTAAAACCACTTTTTTATCTCAGTTTTAACAAGTCGGTAGCAAATTTTCTTTTTTTCGGTAAACCGGTAGCAAATTTTCACTGCTTGGCAAAACAGGCATGGACATGCATGCATTGGGCGGTTTGTACTTGGAATGGGAGGCAGTTGAAAAGAGAGGTGAACGCATGATGTTCATGTGATACTGATAACAGCAACGTGGGAGATTATTGTTTTCTTTTTTTCTTTTTTTAAATTATTTGACCTGTTTTTACATACTTTTAAAAAAAAAAATAGGAACAGAGCAAGGAACTAATTATTAAGGACAGAGTAACAAGCTCAAGGGAAACAATGCCACTGTAGGCAACTTCAGTATGCGCCCATAGTTGCTATGGAGACATGCCCATAAAATAAATAAAATTTAGATAATCACAACTACCAAATATTTTCAGATTCAATAGCCGATACAAGTGATATATTCAATCAATTTCATAACCTAAAGATACAATTACAGATCCAAAAGCCTAATATGGTACAGAATGCGGTTTGCTTTATTATTTCTGCAGCAAGTGTTCCAGTAATAAAGCATAGCAAGATCAGAGCTTCCACAAATCAAAAGCCAGACGCACACCAAAGCTTCTGCAAAGCCAAATACAAGTACCTGCTAATTTCCGTATGGCATGGTGTTTTGGATTTTTTTTATGGTGCTGTAGCCAAGAAGAAAACACATGCATTAGCGTTGAGCAAAACATGTATGCAATTATTATTTATTCGAAAAATAGAATATGTGATAAAGGGAAAAGAAATCTGCATCAGCTAAAACTAGAGCTTGATTGGTTCTGAAAAGCTGACCTTCATCCAAGCTGATTAATTACTTTCCCAGCTCTGGTAAATTTTCTCATTCTTCATCAGTGGCAAAACACGGTTCTTAGAGAACTAAATAAGTAGGAATTGCCATAACCCAGTGAGCTTCTTCATCATTCATCAAAGATGAAAAAGCTTCCATCAAAACCCAGGTGGTGGAATGGACAAAAGGTTGGTGTCCATAAAATTGATACCTCCACTCCAGTCCAACCCGGTCCTCTATGCCTGCACTCCTGCCAGCTGAGATAATATATGCAACTGTAGCAGCTCCTCATCATATCAAGATTGAGTTCCAGCTGGCAGCGTGCAGGCATGGCCCATGCCCCTCATCGGGGCCGGGCTAATCCAAAACTTGCATCAGGTTGCTGTTGATGAGACTGCACAAGTATTAAAACAGTAAATAGAGTCATTTAAATTCCAAAACGAGAAAGGGAACTAGGCAAAACAACCAAAATATGTAGGAAATATATCAGACAAGAAAATTCCCCTTCTAAGAAATATAGTCCATCATCGAGAAACATTTCCTTTTGAAATTCATATGTTTCTTTTTATTTGAATATACATTAATGTAAAATCAATTTTTACTGGTTATGTTTCTATTGAGAGATGCAGAGATAGAAAAATTAACCAAAATATCAACTCTGAACCATGTGGCAAACACTTCAATTTTTTTTTGATAAGATTTATTGATATCAAAAAAGAGACACTCAAGTACACAGGGAGTATACAGGAGTGTACAGATCAAATACAAAAATTACATAAATCAAGTAAATTCAAAATTGAAGAAAAGGGTTGTTTTCTCCACACTGATAACCAGTCCAATAAGGTTCTAAAAAATAATAGCTTGAGATCAGGCATAGAATGCTCACTGTCTTCAAAGCACCTCCTATTTCTTTCCTTCCAAATACACCACATCAAACCATGAGGAACAACGACCCATATATATCCATTACGATGGCAACCAACACTTCAATGGGTGCAATACAGTAAATTCTGCTCTACTTAAACAGGCTAGGCTTGCATTTCTGAGATATTTTCCCATAGAAGTTTTACTTTGAGGCTGTCCCCAACTTCCTCAGATGTTTTTTTTTTTTTTTTTTTTTAATTATTATTATTATTATAACCAATACAAAGAACCCTACCAGCATCTAAAGCATAAGCTTATTCCCAAACACTGGTATATCAAAATCTACAAATTTGTGTTATTAGAGAGGGTCTGATGTAAACAAAAGAAAAAAGGTGCCTCTTCCAGTTTGAGGATAATTCAATGTCTATTCTACCAAAAGTAGAAAAAGTGAACCACTGTGAGTCGTCATACCTGTGAAAAAGGTTGGTGAACTTGTTCATGAGGGTGGATGAAAGGCATTCCAGGGCGCTGACAAGGGTACTGAGAAGAATGCAGGTATATGGCAGACGTGGAACGGGCACCAACATGGTTAGGATTGAAAGGAGTCATCATGGCCTCTGGATGGCCATACCCAATGGGACCCGTAGGGGTTGATGGTCCAGCCCATGGAGCAGGTAGATGTTGAGGGAGTGCCCGAGGCTGGTGCTCAGTAGAAATCTGAGGCCTATGAGTAGCTCCGAGTTGTGGAAATTCAGTGTTGTAGTTCAACGCAGGGCTGTACATAGGCTGCATGGTATACGGTCCTCCATTGAACCCAAACCCAGGATCAAACCTTTGCATATACCTGGAAAAAAAAAAAAAAAAAAAATTGAAAACTTTTGGGGTATTGACAAAACTAAAACAGACTATATTTTCAGCTGCTCAACGTCTCAAAATTTTTTTTTTTAAATTGGTAATTACACACTCAATGGATTATGAACTCATTCTTATGGGAGAAGGAAGTACCATTTGAGCTAGAGCTCATTAGCAGCTAATCAGGGTCTCAATTATGCACAAGAATCATGTACATCAGAATAAGATATACAATTTGAGAATCTAAAACAGCCAAATAATTCAGGTCTGTATTTTCATTTTATTTTCAAACTATAAGGTTGATAATACAATAGCCCCCAAAAAAGATTATACATATGACGAAGCAAAAACCAAGCAGCTTGACAATTTGGATTAAAATCATATCACCTCCAGCCAGTAGGCAATATATTCATGAACAGCAAAAGGATGGAATAAAATTGGCAGACAATTTGGGTTACGAGTTACAACCATCTCACTTCCAGCCAGCAGTCAATCTTGTTATTAACAGCACAAGACTATAATAAATAATATTTTTTCATATAAGTACTATTCAAGAATATAAAAACTATTGAAGAATAATCTGATTAATTGCAACTGGAATAGAAAAGAATATAAACTTCAAGGGATGAGAGAGAGAGAGAGAGAGTGAGAGAGCCATAAAAAGGCAAGTGTCCAAGAGTGAAGAGTAATTATTCAAAAAATTGCACTTCTTTAGGAAAAGCTTGTTTGATGAACAAACTAACATTTATGCAGCCACATAACCAGCAAAATAATGGAAGGACAAAGAGGTGGTCAATTTTTTGGAACATGCAGTATCGATATGGATAGCAAAGATAAGTTAGGGGGACAGGAAAAGGTTGAATAGCACGTATATAGATGTTTGGACCATGCAGGCAAAAATTAGTCAAAAAGACAATCGTCACCAAAGGAACAGGAATGAAAAAAGAGGCTTCATTGCTGTACCTAATTGCCATATCAATATGGCAACTAATCTATAAGATCTTTTCCTTCCTAAAGAAATATAGAATAAGTAATCAACTATTCTACAAATAACTTCACAGGAACCAGCCAAGACAACCAAAGCCCTCTTCCGATTGGCTCAACAGGGACAATAGTAAAGTTGAATGGGCATACCTGTCATAGCTCCTGTCGTAATCAGGATCCTTGCGATCAATCTCACGGTCCCTGAAAATAGCCACTCTATTATTATTATTATTATAATTATTATTATTATTATTTGGTTTACTCCTACCAATTGGCTCCTTCTCTGTCCTACTTCTAGCTGATCTACTGCTACTTGTCGAAGAATCAATCAGAACTCTACCAGAATTCACATCAGCAATTACTGAAACAGGTTTCTCTTCTATCTTAGGAATTGCCAGAGCGCCATGCTGGGGACTATCCTGCACCCTTGGTTCATTTTCTGGTTTCCCACCCACAGCACCACTAGGTCCACTACTATTAATACTAGAGTTAAATATCCTTGCACGAGCCCTGTTATACTCCTCTTTTCTTTCCTCTACACTTTTGGCACCACCTGACTTTAAAGAATTTGAATTTGCATTGCCGATATTCGGTGACCGTTTTTGTGGCCTCTGTTTGATTGCAACCTTAACAACACCACCGTCTTCTGATGGTAAATTTACAGGAATGTCTGCAAGGCGAATCAAAGGAAGCCGACAATCAGAAGTTTTGCGAACAATAATCCTGGAACCAGTCCCATCAGGCAAACTATTGTCCAATAAAACCATTGACTGCAATGAGTAGTGCTGTGCGACACGGTGTGCAGCCAACCGTAAATAGGATGTAGGCAGTTGTTGGAACTCTAGTTGTTGTTGAGTAGGATCACGAATAAACCTCTCAACATCTTGCTCCATCCGTAAAACTGAACAAAATAAATTAAGAGTCATCAGTGTCACGATGGAAGGCAATAGAAATCAGTGCATCTCATTATGAGCATTGAATAACATCCTTGAATACTAAAGGATCAAAACATAGATACACATCATGTTCAAAACGACATCACAACAATAATTTTGAAGAACTTGGCAATGGCTATAAATCTATGATGATGATAAAACAAACTAATCATAATGATGATCATATTGACATGCATGAATGCAAAAACTTAAGTTGTTAACATTGAAATCATGGTACCAAACATATAGACACAGTGAAAAGAGCATAAAAGATATAAGGCATGAATAGAGAATACAACTTCTCTAAATTCACCATTCTTCGATTTCCTCATCCTTCCAAAATAGCTAGCTGAACTCCCTTATTTTCTCATCCTTTCCCGTAACAGTTTTTCACCCAGCCTTACTTGTTCATTATTTCTAAAAGGTTGTCAGACCTTTTTCTACAAACCATTTTACAAGAACATCAAAAGCCTAAATTAGCCTCTCTCTCTCTCTCTCTCTCTCTCTCTCTCTGTGAAGAAATTATTAGGTCCCCCGGAAGGACTGCTAAGGCGGTCCTCCCAACTTATAAAATGATGCAATTTATGCAAATGTGTGAGTCAGCTTCCTAATTAGTACAAGAAATTTATTATAAAAAAAAAATCAGGTGATAACACATTTGCATGAATTGCAGCATTTTATAGTTTAGAAGACCAGGGAGGACCACCTCAGCAATCCTCTGGTGGACCTAATAATTTATCCTCTTTCAGAGACACACACAAACACATTCACACATAACTTTGACATACTTTTGAAGGCTGTAGAACCAAACAATCCCAAGTGGTAGTACTATCTTGTACTGATTTTAGATAAACACACCATTAGAAGACCAAAAAACCAAAACCACAACTACTAGCAGCATCAACCAACCAGACAGGCTCTAATTGCAAGTACCTAAAATACTTGGTTTCCATAAACAACACCTTACCTCACTTTTTTACGAAACATATCATATTAGCACAAAATTCTTAAGATAATCCCCGAAACAGCACAACGCAAGATACCATAACAACACACCTAGACATCACAACTTACGAGGTGACAAGTTATTATTGGTAGGTAAAAAAGTAACGCCAGTATTGGGCACAAATGAGAACCAGTAAAAGCTTGTCAATTCAACTGTTGTAAAAATTATTGGGTATACTATTAAAAAAAAAAAAAGCCCAAAATCCAAAATTATGCACAACAAGGCCAATTTACACAAAAGATATAAATTTTACACCAACAATAGAATTATCACCATATCATATCCCAAATTGCCAAACAAAAAGTCTACAAATACATATACGGAAACAACTCTACATTTACATGTACGTACAAATACGCATGAAAACACACAAAAATTTGCTTACTTGATAAGCGCTCACGGGGATTCTGTATAGCTTCGCGAAGGAACTGATCGACCTGATTGACAAGATCCTCAGAAACCTTCTCGCCGCCGCAACCATCACCGCCGGCCGAATTCGAAGCCGACGAATTCGACGACGACGAAGAAGATGAATTGCAAGAAGCTGAAGCTGAAGCTGAGCCATCGCAAAGCTCTTGAGGCGGCGGCTTGGAGGAGTCTTTCTTGAGCAAGAGGCGGTTCATGGACTCGTCCAAATCGGCGATCTCCCATGACACCGGGGCTCCGATGTCCTCCACAGAGCCCTCCATAGCACCGCCTTTTAAATTTTTTTTTTCGGAAAAAAAAAATTCAAAAAAAAAAATTTTGGAAGAGAGAGAAAGAGAAAGAAAGCGTGGATTTCTAGGGTTTGGATGAGACCGAAGAAACCATGGAAGAACGGAGAGTGAGACTCTCGAAGGGTTCGATAGTCATGAGAGAAATTCTAGGGTTAGGGTTTGAGAATTTTTAGGGAGAGAGAGATTTGGAGCTAGTGTGAGACACAGAAATGTGAGAGACAGAGAGATAGGGTTTTTTTTTTTTTTTTTTTCCTTCTTTGGGTGGGTGAGCGCGTGGTATTCTTTCACACGCGGTGTGGTGTGGCCGCGTGAGGAGTGTGGGGGATGTTATTTGTGTCAGAGGGGGATTTTTATATGGTACGGTGATTGTAGAGTGCAGACGAGATGTAAGGATATTTAAAGAAAGAATTTTGGGTGGGCCCGGTTCTTTGTTGGTGGGGTTCCTTTCCAATGAGTTATATTTTTGAAAAACTCTTAAATACTCTCGGAGTATGGATAAATGCTACTCATTCTTTTCATATTCATGATAGACTCCACAATAAATTTAGCGAGTAATCCCTAATATAAATATGAAAGGAAAGAGTACCATTATCCGTACTCCAAAAATACAAAAATATATTCTATATTTTTTGGAATTAGCTTAAGATACATTTGTAGAAGCTTTTTATAAGAAAAAAAATTATGATTTTTTTATATTTTTATAAAAATGGTATTAAAATTATTTTTAAATGGTTTATTAATAATTATTTGCTCTCCCGCACCCTTGGCATGATAATCACTCTGTAAACACAAGTGCTTATAGAATATGAAGTAAAAGCCGAGTTCAAGTCTCTAGAAGAGAGTTTCACACACATTCACTTAAATTAGGCTGTAAAAAAATTATCTCAGAAAAAAAAAATATTTGCCTCAAGGACACACTTTTAAGTTAGAAAATAGTCGATTTAATTAATGCTCTCATAGTGTTTGTTAATAAATTATTTTTAGAAAGTTTTAATATCACAAGAGAAATATAAAAATTTGTGAAAAAGGTTATGTAATGCAGCTCGATACTTGTCATTACTCGAATACACAACTTTCAAACTCACAAATGTGATAGATCAAAAGAGCTTTCAACAATTAAACTACTAATTTTCTTTTCGAGTAATTCTAAAACTAGACCTTTCACCATAACTATTTTTTATGACAAATTATCACCTACTATTTTTTTACTTTCACCTAAACCCCCACTTTTTATTCATAACTCACAATCTAACCTCAAAGTCGTGACATAAAAGGATGTGTGATCGAATTATTTTTATTATAATTTTTTTTTTTTGGCTTCTTTCCAACGTGGGTGATTCCGGAAGTTCCAAAAAAAAAAGTGTGTCGTGGATTGTGGGGAAAAGCCAAAGCCACAATCGTATGGAAGATTAGTAATGATCGACAAGATTAGACGTGATCGACACAAATGCATGCACCAATTCTGGAACAGAGATAAAGCATATGAGTGGGGGTTCAGAAAGAACTAAAAATGTACTGCCATGTGTTTTTTGGAATAAAGGCCTGATGTTCATTCTCATCATAAGTGAGAGAATTTGGATTTATCTTTTTCCATAGGAAATTATAAATTATTATATATATCTTTTTTTTTTTTGGTCAAAAAATTATTATATATATCTCTTTGTGATTTGTTAGTCTTATCTTCATTTATAATTTAGTATATTAACTTTCAATTATTATATTTACTCCCCATAATATTGTCATCCCTTGTAAAATAATCCTAATAATTTCATTTTAATCCAAGTTATAACAAATTGAAATATAACAATTAAAAAAAGCTTGCAAGACTCAATCTAGTCAAAAATTAATTATTTCGTTTTAATTCAAACTTTAAGAGCCAAATGTAACAATTAAATTTTATATACTAAATTGCAACAATCAATCCCCATAAATTATAATTTACCTATTTTATCATTAAAAAAAATGTTTTCATTAGACAGCAAAAGAAAATTCCAGTTTCTATAATAACTAGTATTATTCCCGTGCAATTCACAGCTTGATAAAGATTCATATATAATATAAGCTCAAAAAAATTTAAATAATTAAAACTAAATTATTAAATAAATATAATAATAAATTATAAAATAGGTAAATAATTTTAATAAAAAAATTACTTTAAGTTCTAATTGTTTAGAGTTTAGACTTTATTAGTATTTATCTATTTTTATATTATAAAATTCTCTTTGTGCTTTGTGTTAATTTTTGATATGAGAAATGGAATGAGTTTGATTATTCTATTTGGGTTATGTTTAATCTTTGCCTTAACCAAGCAATAATAAAAACAAAATAATTCATCAATAGTCAATACCGATTTTTTTTCCTAGTGATATTTTAATTGAAAAATCAACACACTCTAAATTAAATACAATAACCAAAATCGAAAATCAAAACATACACAAAGAGTTTAAAATTGAGAATATAACAAAATAAATAAAAACTTACATAAGAGAACCAAGAACTTAAATGGGTGTCCATTGTTTTGCTTCTTTATTGTAAGGCTTTCTTTGACATAATATCCTTGCACTCAAATTCGAAGTAAGAACAATAATTAAGATGAATTTATTGAATTAAAAAATATAAGTGTAAAGTTGCATTTTGAAGAAAAAAATTCATCAATGTGGGTTGTGTGTGGGATTTAATTATAGGGATGACGTATTGATTAAGAGATTGTATCGAAAAGTCATGGTGAATATATATATAAGTTCTAAAAATTTTGATAATAGATTTTTAGTTGGAGTAGGAATTTAAATTTCTAAAACTTAGATGATAAAGTTTTATCTAAATTGAATTATTGTTAAATCTTATCCCTTAGTCAAGACTTTGTAGCTTAATATCCTAATAAAATATTAAAATGCAACTTGTGGAAAATAAAAACATGGGTTGTGGGATTTAAATTTAGAAATTTTTATAATAGACTTTAGTTTGAATAAAATTTAAATTTGTTTAAATGATTGTTAAATCATGCAAATTGAGGGAAAATCAAAAATGTGGGTTATTAGTGAGATTTAAGTTCCCAGAAATGTTTGATAATAGACTTTTAATTTGAATAAAAATTTAAATTTGTTTTAAATTATTGTTAAATATTATCCATAGTCAGCATTAGGTTTTTATAAAAAGAAAACGTGGGTTGTTATGTGGGATTTAAGTTTAAATTTTTTATAATAGACTTTTAGTTTGAATAGAATTTAAATTTGTTGAACTTCAAATAACTAAGTTTTACCTAAATTAAATAATTATTAAATATTATCATAGTGAGGGAAATATGTATCCTAATTGTGGAGCCTGAAAGGGGAGTTGCCACCTAGATTTTGAAATGGTCTAAGAGCCATATATGGCGTCCTCTCGAATGACAACGCTTTTGATCTTACTTACCGAGAGATATGGGTTCGGAGTTTGATAGCTCTTAGGAAGGTGTTAAGCACTAAGCCCAACCCTAAGGTTGGCCTCCCATCATTGTGTCTTACATTTTTAACCTCATTAAAAACACGTTCAATACTTGTATTCTACTCACACACACACACACTAGCATACATCTAAGCATACAACATAGCATCATTCATCCCTAAACGCACATATCTACTTTTAGACAAAGAGGAGCCAAACCCAAAACGCAAATAGAAACCCTAGCATGTGAAACTATATCATACATCTAAAAACAAGGCAGCAAGATATCATGGCAATCACAAAAATCATATAAAGCATACAATTGGACATAAAACAAACATTCAAATGATTCATACCAATGCATGACTTACTTTCACTTACGCTTCGGCCAACCACGAACCTATGGCATTAGTGCGTGGACATGTGAATGAATGGCATGACATTAAAACAAAGAAACTCTAATCTAAACATATGATAGCAAATAAACAACAAACATGTGAAGCCAGAGACTTTGGAAGCGTTAAAGGCGCAGAAGTAGCTAAGAAACAAAACAACATGTGAAGAAGCCAAAACGAGAACAAACAAATAAAAATTAGGTTTCTAGACTCACACACACAACGAGGCTTGCGTACGCATAATCATGCACATGCAAGCAAGATTATGCGTACACAAATCCCATGCCAGAAAACCCTAACAACAGAAACATAACAGAACTTTAAACGGAAATTCTAACAATAACATACATTTTTAAGCATACAAAAACTTAAACCTAATTTAGAAAAACATATTAAAACATATTCTAACAAAAAAACAAAGCAAGCAAGAAAGATTTAAGAAATTGAGAAAATAAAAGAAAGGAAAAGTTTAGATGAGATACCTCACCTGGCTTTCAAGCAATTTTTTCGTTCCCCTCAGAGTCAAGTCTGTTGCAAACTAATAAAAAATTGATTAGCAGCGTTAAACTAAAGTTGGGGCCGAAGGAAAAGGTCCAATCAAATAAAATTGACTTGAGGGTGTTTTGTAAAAAACTCCCTTTTAGTCACTATTTTCTAGTGAATCTTGTATTTTCACATAGGATTTACGTGTGTTTTTGAAAAGGTACCATGTAAAGCTTTTATATAGTGGAAAAATGGGGTTTTGAAACGGCTTCTAGACGATGTGAGATTCATTTCAAATCTTAGTCTCACGAAAAACTTGCCTTTTCATGCTTCTTAAACCTTAGGCGCGTACGTAGGAGTATTGTGTATGAAGCTATTGCTTACGTCTCACGTGGGCAGGGAACCACTGGTCTTTTTATTTTTAAAAATAGATTTTGCTTATTAAAGAAGTTATATTTTCCATTTTAACATTCCTCGAGTCAATTTAATTGTATATTTGGATAGTCTTTAGCTTGCTAGCGTCCTAGGTTTCACTTTTTTTTTTTTTTTTTTTTTTTTTGAGAAGAGAGCGTTTCACGTTTTCGGATGTGAGACCCATGGATCTGATGCAAGAAGAGAAAGCAAAATTATGCTTTTCCAGTGAGTCTCGTGCACTGTTCACGGGACCACAATGCTTTATTAAAAAAAAAAAACTTTAAAACTAGGTCTTACAGTACTATTCACACATTTAAAAATTATTTGTTATAGTGTTTTTCGGTTTTCGGCCAATAGCGATGTCGAAAGCAGACTCTTGACTCTGATTAGCTCTAACGCCCTTGGGCTTAGAGTTTGAGCATCGTTGGGGAGCGGATCCCAAGTAAGTAAGGGGTACAAATAGAGTTGTTTACACTAACTTAAAAAAATATATAATTAATTTACTAATTAGTGAGAGTAACCTTACTTGATCGTAGGCCCTAGTGACTTTTATTATATAGTATATATATTTTTATTATATAATATATGATGATATGATATGACGATACAAAAGCCAAATACATAATGTAAAAAAATGACCAACCATCAATCACATCTTATCCAAATAAGATGTTTTTAAACCATTAATCAAAAATTTATCCA
The DNA here is from genome assembly GCA_030021035.2 of Notholithocarpus densiflorus. Taxonomy (NCBI): domain Eukaryota; kingdom Viridiplantae; phylum Streptophyta; class Magnoliopsida; order Fagales; family Fagaceae; genus Notholithocarpus; species Notholithocarpus densiflorus. The sequence continues at coordinate 578,074 of JARYZH020000090.1, read as the reverse complement.
CAAAACCTAAATATTTCAAGAACTTTCACGCTTAGTTGGTGCCTTGCCTTGTGGTGCTTTGTCTGTATTAGGGTTGCCTTAACCACAATTACGAATGTTGTTTGTATTTCACCTCACCTCATGTTTTAGTTAAGTTAGCAGTTGCCATCATTGTGCCTCAACAGTTTATTGTTGGTGACCTCGCCATGATATGGTTTGAATTGTTTAATAAGGCTTAATCAATATTGGTATGTTTGGTACTGAATAGGAAATTATGATAGGAATTGTAATCTTTATTCTATGAATAAAATGTGTTGTAATGTAATAGCTAAACACATTCATAAGTTTGGTTGTGAGTTATAACATTAGAATAAAACTTAGGATTTATTTTAGGAAATATCTTACTTGTATAATTATATCTCCTTAAAAATTGCTATTTTTAAATTTAAGAAAGATATGTGTTATTTTTATGATTTTTATTTTTATAATTGTTAGATATATATGGAAAGTTTGTTTATTTGGAAATATATTAAGTCTTGAAATTATTGCACTTACTTAAGGTTATAGCTAATATAACCCTTTTAAAGAGGAATAGTTATTCCTCATTTTGAAAGAATAGCTATTCATAAGGAATGACTATTTCTTATAATAAAACATAACCAAACTAAATAATAGCTAAATACATAGGAATAACTATTGGCGTTATAGTCATATTACGATCTACCACGAGCTTGTCTTAAGTGATTTGGGGCGGGTTAAGGGGATAGCAAAGACTAAGACAAATTCATTTTAAACTTATAAGGGGTAGTTTTAGTATGTTTACAAGGTCATATACTCATATACTCATATGCCATGGCCATGTACGTGATTTTTTTTTTTTTTTTTTTTGAACGATCGATAAAATGGTGGGGTATACATTGCTATTGTCCAAATTTATTTGTTGCTGCCGAGAAGTTAAAATTTTAGGGTGCGTACGCAGACTCAAATACATTGCTATACTTGAGTCGAGTTTGGCATGAGCAAATTCAAACCAGCAAACACCACCGATCCTACAAACACTCTACAACAAGCGGATTGGTTTGAAATATTAATCCTGCTTGGTGGGTGCAAATGGACCAAATGGATTTTGTTTTCTCTAAAAAAAAAAAAAAAGAAAAAAGAAGAAGAAAAGCAGTGCTAAAATACTAACCAAAAAAAAAAACACCTAAACTTATATATTTTGGGTTACGTTGTGTGGAGTGTCTTTAAGAGCGTTTGTTAATGAGTCGTTTAAAGAAACTTTTAGTACTTTTATGGAAAAATATAAAATTTGTTTAAAAGCTAGTTGTTTCTTTCTTTTCCCATAAAAAATTTATAAAAATATTTCCCTAATTAATGCCTTTAGAACATTCGTTAGCTTATTTGAGAAACATTTTTGTCCTAAATACATATATAAATATAATATAGAAAAGTCAATAAATACCCTAAGAGCATTGATCTATAAGGGTCATGTTTTTATGTAATTGGCATATCCTTTAATAAAGCGCACTTTGTACGTGCAGAAGTTAGATTTGTGAACTTGTGTGAAGAATGGGCAGAGCTATCTACTAGTACATTTGGATGAAAAAGCTCGAAAGTGATAAAAATGAAAGCTTTAACATCATAAAAAGTTGATAGAAAAGAAAATTGCAAGAAAGTAAAGAAAACAATGGAATGTATGTGGAAAACCTTTTAGAAGGGATTTGAAAAACCACGGGTGAGTAAGGGTGAATATCCTTACTCCCTTCAAACTCTCTATTATGTGAAAAATGGAAGTTTTCATTGTCTGATGATGATGTTCTTACCAAAGAGAGCATTTTCTCTACTCCTTCCTTACAAACTTTCTCTTTTCTCTAATGTTCTCTGCTTGGTTCTTACCACAATGGTCCGACCAATATGTTCCTCTTATAGTCCTAGGAATGTTGCTAGGTACAAAAGATGTGTTAAACCATGATTCCCCGTTTGAACCTGTCGGTTGCTATACTATGTAGTGGCTGGAGGAGAGAGAGTAAGCACGGCGAGGTCGGGGGTAGTGGCGTGAAAAATGACCCTGCCATTACGTGGGAAACAATCCTTGGACAAGGAAAGGGACATCGGGCATTATGGTGATGCACATGTCGCAACGGTGGTCCCGGGAGCAAGCAAAACCAATAAAGGGAGGGATTTCACTTGCCTTTGACCGCATAGGGGTCACTATCCATTTTTGTGAGTGCTAGGTGCCATGTTGGAATTCAAAATCTGTGCTTACGAATGAAAGTACGCGCCGTGTAGCACGGACGAATCTTTCCCTCGATAACGTTTCATCTCCTTTGCTCATAGCTATTCACGTGTAGGGTTGGATCCAACCTGTCGACATTCTCGCATGCCTTGGCTGAGTGTCTTGTACACACTTTATGTGTATTTGGTGTTAGTCTTTAGTGTATTTAAGAAGATCTTATTGGGGACAAACAAGTTTGTCTAAGTGGTATAATAAAGACACAAGATTGCTAAAGAAATTGCTCAAGAAAAACTACATCTATAGGCTCGATACTTGTCGATCTATCGAGATTTAATAAACATTGATACCAGCTCAACACCTTTTATCTATTGAGCCTTGGGAAAATTAATAAGTTATGTTTTGACCCATGATGACTTTACTCTAGGAATTAAGTGTACCAAGGTTCCAAGCACTTATAAAAATCATATTTACAATCATCTTTAGAGAGATAGAGAGTTACACACATAATAGGAGTTGTTCTTGAAGTTTGTGCACCTAGGGTTTTGTGCCCGACAATAAAAAAAGAAGTTTGTTGTGGAGTCAATCGCATGGATCTGAGATTCGTGCAAAAGAAATCTTTTACAATATCTATCAATTAGGTATTTAGAGGTAAGACTTGTATAACTTAGTAGGTTTCTTGTAGGTAGATGCCCGGGATAAGTATGTGAGGAGAAGATTCTTTAATAACATGTCGTTTTTTTTTTTTTTTTTTTTTTTGATAGTTTTCCAGGAATAGTGACCTAAAATTGACCTGGTTGGGTTTTGCCTACGAGGTTTTCCACCTCACATAATTGGTTTGGTGATTTGATTGTGCCTTAATCTTATTTGCATGTAGGTTGTTGATTAATTAACTTGGGTAATTTGATTAATTAAGCAGGGTTAATCTAAATCCCAGCAAGTTTTATGAAATATTTTAGAAAATTTTTATGGAAAAGAAAAAATAAAAGATTATTGACCTTTCTTTATATTACGATATTAAGGCTTCTGACATTTTGCAATAACTACGTGGTGTAAGTAGAGGTTATTATTAATAAGCCCGAAAAAGTAATTTCGGTGTTAGGTTTAGCCCCAAAGCCGATAATAAGCTGACCGACATAATTTGTTGTGAGAAGTGTTGAATGTTATAGGTATAACTTATATTTCCCTAAAATGATAAATTAACAAATGTCTTGAGGGGACTATTAATGGAATTTATAATCTATATATATAGGTAGGTTGGATTGGATCAGACTGACCCAACCCGTCATTAAATGGGTGAAAAAGGTTCTCGAATAGTCAATATATACACACATGACACCAAAGCTGAAAACATAAAAAATAAAGAACAAAATTAACGTATATCCTAAAAACACCATTAACCTGACCCTATAATCTTTATACAGGCGGGTCGGATTGGATTGGATAACCCAGCCCATCAATTGAATGGATGAAAAGGGTCCCCGAATGAGCAATCACACACTAAGCTGAAACATCAAAAATAGAGAGCAAAGTTCGTTAGCTCAACCAACCGAGAGAGAAAAAGGGAGAGAGTCAGTTTGCGATTAGCAGAAAGAGAAAGAGAATAGAAGAGAGATGAAAGGATTAGGAAGATTGATAAGGCGAGCCGTTTCCAATTCAAAACAATTCACTCAACCTTCAACAACAACAATTCCCCGCCGCCTCATTCACGCCTCTTCTTCCACGGCGTCGTATCATCCTTCCCCCAATTCAACATCAACATCAACAACAACAACGCTGCTCAGATCTTCTCCCATTCCTTCTTCACACTCTCCAACAAAATGGGCCGGCCCATTCTCAGGTCCCCTCAAAAAATTCAATTCAATCTCTCTCTCTCTCTCTCTCTATTCATAAGATATAAATATAAATTATTATGAATTTTTTTTTTCTGTTTTCAATTTTGTTTAGGGCAGAGGAGGAACATGTTTATACAAACGCAGTCGACGCCGAACCCGTCGTCTCTGATGTTCTATCCGGGGAAGCCTGTTATGGATGTTGGCAGCTCCGACTTCCCCCATGCCCGTGCCGCCATGACTTCTCCCCTCGCTAAGGCCCTTTTCGGAATTGATGGTGAGTTGTTGTTTTTCGTGTTTGTTTGATTGCATATGGTATTGTTCCGTTTTTTAGTATGCCAAAAAAAAATTGAACATAATGGTGAAAGGAAGGATTCTTATTATTATTATTATTATTATTATTATGATTGTAATAATGACACGATTGATAGAATTGTTTGTTGGGGATGAAGGATCGGAGAGAGGTTGAAGCAAAGCTTAAAATTGGTCTTATTATTATTATTATGATTGTAATAATGACACATGATTGATAGAATTGTTTGTTGGGATGAAAGATCGGAGAGGTCGAAGCAAAGCTTAATTGTCTTATTATTATTGTTATGTAATATGACATGATTGATAGAATTGGCCGGTATTGCACTTGTAAATTTTCAGTAGTAAAATTGCGATGAAATGGCATCGTCATTGTGCAGAAATGTAATGATTTTCCAAAAGGAAGAAAACATTGTTATCTAGGGTTTTTATTTTATTTTTTATTATTTAAATTCTGAAATATAGCTGAAGTGGTAAAAACAGCAGAATATTTCAAAATTTTGGACTGAAAATTGGATAGGGTCACTTGCTTATGAAAAATGACTGTTTTGTTTATAATGGTGTTTATTTGAGTGGGCTAGCAATTTGTAACACTATCTGTGTTTCCTTTTAATACAGGAATTACTCGGGTTTTCTTTGGTTCTGATTTTGTTACTGTGACGAAGTCAGAAGATGCTTCTTGGGATTTTCTAAAGCCTGAAATCTTTGCAGCAATCATGGATTTTTATTCTTCTGGGCAACCACTGTTTCTAGACTCACAAACTGCTGCAGCCATGGACACTGCTATTCATGAGGTATAACTTAATTTTGAGGGTAGATTTAAGAAAACGTGTAGATTGATATACTTTGCTCTTATACCATTACCTTTAATCTTAAATGCCATTTGAGCTAGATAAGTTTGCATGTAATTATATTAGAATTTGGTTTAATAAATTTTTTTTTGATAAATAACAAAATATCATTAATCAAAAGCCCTAGGTAGACTGGGAGTGTACATAGAAAGGATTACATCAAGACCGAAAATTACAATGATCTAGCATAACAAAAAGATTAGAAAAAGAAAAAGAAGAAAAAACAGAACACCAAGCAAACAAAGAGTGGAGGAGGAGAGATTTAATCTCAAGAATCGACCGTTCTGTTCCCTCAAAGCATCTAGTGTTCCTTTTCCACCAAAGGCACCATAACACACAATGTGGGACAGCCCTCCACAAGTCTATATTGCGCTGTCTACTGAACGGGCCCTGCCAAGATGCGAATAAATCTGCAACACTTTGAGGCATAACCCAAATCACACCAAAAGATGGTTTACTGATTCCCTGCTTCTTTTACACATATAACACCAATCCATGACAGGGACACCCTTATTCCATAATCTATCAAGGGTCAAAATCTTGCCTAAGGTGGCAGTCCAAGAAAAAAAGCAACTTTAGGAGGGATCTTTGAGCGCCACATAGGTTTCCAAGGAAAAAGATTGTCAGGGGTCGAGAAGAGGGATAAGTAGAATTCACTAACCTTAAAGCCCTTATTCTTTGTCGACTTCCAACAAAGTTTGTCATGCCCTTCACCAGTAAAGGTCATAGAGTGAGTAAGATTCCAAAAAATATCAAATTGTTCCATCTCCCAATCTTGTGGCTCTCTATAGAATCAAAGATCCTAATGAAACCTTTGATTAGGAAAAGACATGACATCAACAAGATAAGAATCCTTGTTACAACTAAAGCTGTAGAGTTCCGGAATTGCCTCCCGAAGAGTACAACCCCCACACCACAAGTGATGCCAGAGTTTAATTCTATTACCATTGCCAACTTTGAAGATGATGGATTTAAAGAAAGCTGGCCAGCCTTGTCTTATAGTTCTCCTAAGACTAACACCATAAGTAGCTGTTACTTCTTTTGTACACCGCCCACCCCAAATATTTCCATACTTGATCTTGATAACCTGCCACCAAAGGTGGCTTGTCTCCATACCGTACCTCCACAGCCATTTACTTAGCAAAGCTTGGTTGAATTTTCTCAAATTCCGCACACCCAACCCACCAGACTGCGAAGGGCTACACACCTGAGCCCAATTGACCAGATTGAATTTAGGGGATTCATCACCCCATAAAAACTCCTGCTGGAGCTTCTCAATGCAATTTGCAATATCCATCGGGATAGGAAAGAGAGATAGATAATAAGTAGGCAAGGTTGAGAGAGTGCTTTTAAGTAAAGTAACCTTACCACCTTTTGATAGATGCAAATGCTTCCAACTTGCTTCGGATTTAGCCAGATTAATATGCAAACCTGACACAGCCTCAAACGAAGATAAGATGTCTCTCAATTCACCAATTTGACTAGGTAAAGCATCATAGAAAATTAAAGTATCGTCCGCAAAAAAGAGAATGAGACACCATTAAGGGGGCATGAGATCTGGGACCAACAGTGAATCTCGAGATGTGACCAGCCAGAACAGCCCCATCTAATAACTGGCTTAAAGCTTCCATAACAATTGCAAATAAAAAATGCAATGTTAAATTTTCCTCCCCCAACCCCCCCCATGTGCACACGAGCATTGGAAGTAAGCTCTCCAATTTATCTTGGTCCTAACACATGCCTGATATACTAGGATTAAAGATTTGTGAAGTCTTAGGCAAGAATAGTTAAAAGATTGTGAGGGGACTTGATTTTATGCCCTAAGGTTTGAGGCACTTATTTCATGAAGGCTTGATGTTCTAAGACTTGCTTTTTTTCTAAACATTTTTTTCATAAGTAAAAACAAAATGTCAATAAAAAGGACCACTTTATTACAAGATTAAGATCTAATGGCCTTTTCAAGTTTTTGTTTATTCTTCATTTTATTTAGAATCATTTCAGAATATAGTATACTTAAAGAGCAATGAGCCTGCTTTAATCTTCCCACCCGTGAATTAATCCTGTATTCTGAAAGATGGCATCTGTTGTTAACTAACAACTGATATGTGAAAGGCTAATTTCAATCAAACCTAATGCATACAGCTAATGCTTAGAAAAGTCTTTCCTTGCATTGTATGCCCCAATTCTTGTTTCACTATCCCATAAATCAGTTACAGTCTTAGAGCTTATTTTGGCACGGATTAAAGGTCAAAGAAACGCACTGCAACAAGGATAAGTTTGTTTTTTAGATTAGTATTACATAAAATCTTATTAATTAATTTAGTTGGTTAGTCTTTTTTCTTGCATACTCTCCTTGAATGGAGTTGATTCTGTCTCATTTTTCATGTTTTTCCCTTTCTGTTTTGCTTGATCATTGTAATTTTGGTTCTTGATTTTTGCTCCTACAATACATTCCCAATGTGCTTGGGTTGGCTATGATTTTTAATAATATTTTACGTTACCTATTAAAATTTTATTTATTGATTTGGTTAAGTGCAAAAATTTATGCCCAGTGCTATAATCACTCAATTCTTTTTTGTAGTGGGTTTAAGACTCAGGGGGTGCATGTGTAACTTTATTTTTATAAATTTTTTATAGGTAGGTGTTTGTGTAAATTACCAATCAAAAAAAAATCTTTTCTTTTTTGCTACTTCCCATTCTTCCTACTACTCCTGAAGGAATCCTATACTTTTGAAAAAAGGAAAATAGAAAAGATTAGAGTAGGTCCAAGAGGGCTTCAAAAGCAGAAGGATAGATATGATATTTTTCCCCATCATTTTAATTAGTAGTCACATTTGCTTGCTAAATGAATGGTACAGACTGTTGAATTTCTTTGTGGTCTTCTTGCTGTCTGTTATATATATATATATATATATATATATCTATATATTTTATGTGCCACTTTTTATATGCCTCTGTTTCCGCCTCCTATTGGGGTAGCAAATAGAATGAAAAAAAATTCAGAGGGATTTCCTATGTGGTGGAAAGGGGAGTGAATTTAAATTTCAACTTGTTAATTGGAATTCTATTTGCCAACCCATTCAACTTGTAGGCTTAGGGGTCAGAAAGTTATTGATTTTCAATGAAGCCCTTCTAGGCAAATGGTTGTGGCTTTGAGGTGTGACATGGTACTAGAAATTGCTTTTGTATGATTGTTGTTGTGGGGAAGAGAGTTTCAAGATCAGATACCTGGAGCTATTCCAAATTGCAAGAAACAGAGGCAACAGTGGTGGACAATATGGAGATCACATGTGGTGTTATATTCAATTGAACCCTTCTTTTATAGGAGCTATTAAGGATTGGGAGTTAGTCAATGGATTCTTTTTTTAGAGGAGCTGTATGCAGCTAAGGTGAAGCAAGGTTAGGAGGATAACATGGTGTCTAATTCTAATGCCACCTCAGTGATATTTTCAATTAATTTAAAACAAATCTGTTGCTGGAAAATAGAATGAATAACACAGGTCTAGAGAGAACCCGGGACTTCACTGTTGGAAATTTGTATTTTGAAGGAAATTATTGTTATTTTTATTGATTGTACTCAATTAGTTTGATTCTATATATAAAAAAAATGTACTCAATTAGTTTGATTATACATGAATCCATTGGATGTGAGTTTTTTTGCTCGTTGAAACAGGATGATTCTGAAACTGTAGCAATGATCAAAGAACTCCTGGAGACTCGTATCCGACCAGCAGTGCAAGATGATGGTGGGGACATTGAATATTGTGGATTTGATCCGTAGGTTTTCCTCCTTTATTTGGATATTATTTATATATGTTTTTATGTGGTCTTACCCAATAATATCAATTGAAGCTCAGGGTTTTGATTTCTTCAGAGAAACTGGAATAGTTAAATTAAGAATGCAAGGAGCTTGTAGTGGCTGCCCTAGCTCTTCTGTCACACTCAAATCTGGCATTGAAAATATGCTGATGCATTATGTTCCTGAGGTAACGGGTGATAAATATTTTTTTGGAATTAAGTTTATACATATGTCATATGTCATTGTTGTATGAAGCCTCGGATCCTTCTGTGGCCATAGATGGTAATAGATAAGTGTTTTTTCTTTCTCCATAGAGTTTATACACCTGTTATTGATGTCAAACACCTTTGCATTCTTCTTTAGCCATAGTTGGAAATAGATGTGGTTTTTCTTTGTCCAGGGAGAGAGTTGCATAATCCATAATCATTGTTTGTGCAAAGCTGCACGTGCATGCATGCTGAATACTATTGCATACAAATAAAAAACATTGAAATCCCAAACTAAAACTTGGGTCATCTACCCCTACCAAACCAGTCGACAACAAAGCGTTAAACCAAAAATCTAGGCATAAAAAAAGAGAGAAAGCGAAAACAAGCTGTACTACTTGTTGACTGTGAGTCTTCAACACGGTGACATAATGGAGGTGGGTTTTGTTTCCTTGTGCTTATTTTCTTCTAAGATTTTTCATACATTCCTTGTGAAACAATAAAATGCATTAGAAAATAAAACAAAGAAATGCGTATGCTCGATCACTAAGTTTTGTCCTCAGTTGATTTCTATCCAATAATTTTGTTGCTTTGTTGAAGGATTATCACATAAGGTGCTGTTTTTGGGATTAGTCTGAGACTACTCTCACTTATACCTAAGCATACAACATCATTTTTGGTTTGGTTCCATCTTTTTCTTCTTTTTTTTGGCCAATAGAGATGGGTGATGTGTCATTTTGTTACAATTGGGATTAAATGGGTGACATTTTAAGGTCCATCTGGCACTTAACATGGGGATTACTAACAAAGATATGACATGGTCCTTTTGAAAACATAACCAAATGTTAAGGGCCATGGTGAAAACAACCCCAAACATTAAGGGTCAAAAGTGTACTTATTTTTTTGGTTGAAGATTTTGGTTTTGCTATGGGATGGGGCATAGTTGGGGGTTTCAGTATTGATGAGGGATGGGACTTTGGGGTGGCTGGGCTTTGTTTGGCTATTGTGGAGGTTTGAGATTTCAGTGAGTTTGGCAGGTGATGGGTCTAAACAGAGTTTGGGTTGTTGGTGATTTTTGTTGGAAAGTAGAATCTGGTTTGCTCGGATACCAAGTTGATGCTGAATATAATAAAAAATGGAATACAAAAAGGAGATAGAATAAGAATTTAGGAAAAACAATTAAATAAAAAAATAAAGATAGGCCCTAGGAATCATCACTTAAGGTTTACTTGAAATTAGCACCAAGCAAGAAACCTAGGAACCATCCCAACAATTGAGAAATGGTTTTGGTGTAGGATCTCTTGAAAGTGTTTTTGCTTTTCAATAATTTGTCTTCTATTTATTGGAGCCCTTTTAAATTGGCTTTTAGGAGTACATCAATAAGAAAAACAATTCATAAAACAACACTATCCCACATAATCCTCAATCAGAATAAAATTACATTGTTGGAAATTCAAAATCTGAAATTCAAATTGGCACTAAATTTGGTGTCTGGAGATGTTGAAGTGAAAAGGGAGCCACACGAAAGATTCAATTTTATGGAACTTTTGTTAAGAAAAAAAAATCTCATTAAAAGAGCACGAAGGGAAGCAAATTATGTACATGGAAGAATACAAGAGATACATAAAAAATCTCAAGAAAATGAAGATCTAGAAATTCAAGCAAATTAGAAAATGAAAAATATTCATTGGCAGCTATGCAATCATATAAAGTCTTTAGTAGCACGAGATTTAAATCCAAGACCATTTTCTCACTGTCTTCTAAACCATAGCATTCATTCTCTCACTGTGTTAATTGGGAGTGTTCAAATAAATGTTGCCATGTTGAGAGGTTACAACTTTTTGGGAAATGGATGAAATGTATTCTGCTTTGTGTTTCTACTTTCAGATTCTCAGTGTAAGTTAATTGTAGTTTGGTTGTTTTTTTGGTTCTCAAGGTTTGGTGGAATGGGACTATTATCACTATCGCTTTTCCTTTTCTCATCATTAAAATCCTTAGATGATTACCAAATCAATGACTTTTTAGAGATATCTCATTATTATCCATTGATGATACCATTTTATTTTGTGGGGACAGAGATCGAACATTTACAAGCTATTCAACTTGTTTTGGTTTGCTTTGTTTCAATGCTGATTCTGGTTTGTGGGTGAATTTGAGGAAAATTGAGTTGGTGGCTATAAGAGAGGTTGAAGTTGTATCTGATTTGGAAAATTTGTTCTGATGTAAGGTGAGAATGTGGAGAATTATTTAAAAGCTGGGAAAAAAAATTATTTGTCAAGTTATATTGATAAGCAGTCTGTCTAGTATCCCTACCTGTTTCATGTGTTTGTTTATCATGCCTAGCGTGGTGGCAAAGAAGTTGGGAAACCACAAAGGGATTTCCAATGGGTAGGTGATGGGAACAAATTTAAATATCATTTAGTTAATCACACATTAATTGGGTAAATGTTATGGATTTTTGGATTGGGATAAGACATCTTTGGACGTGGCTTATTGCTGTTGAATATGGTGAGGCTTTGTGTGCGTGGACATCAGAAGAGGTGAGAGGATCCTGTTTTGTGAGTTTGTGGAAGAGTATAAAGGGTGTGTGAGAGATTCTTTCTCTAGTATTATTGTTTTAAGAATTAAGATAGGGGATGGAAGCGAGGTGCAATTCTGATAGTACATTTTTGTGTGGTGAAGTTACATGAGGGATAGATTTCTGAGGTTATTCATATTATTGGTGGATAAGGAGTGTTTGGTTAACTCATAGTTATCTCTTGAAGGAGTTCTACATTGGAATGTCACATTGTCCCAATTGTTGTAGGTAGGGAGCTTGAGTCTGTTGACGTTTTCATGGAGCTACTATTTTCTAATCTTCCTTCAAGGGTAGAGGATAGAAAGGGTAGAGGATAGAAAGGGTTGGAGGCAATCTAAGAATAGTAACTTGAGTTATGGTATTTTATGAGGTCCTGTGGAACATTAACAATTAGATTTATGTGGAAGAATATTTTGAGCGTAAAGGTACCAAGAAAAATAGCGTTTTGGGATGGATTGCTACTTTGGGTGAAATATTGACAATTGATAATCTGAGGAAAGTGGAGAAATTATGGTGGATAGATGCTGTATGTGTAAGAATTGTGGTGAGTCAGTGGATTATCTTCTTTATGTTGCAATGTGGCTAATTAATTGTGGTTGTTAATCTTAACTTTGTTTGGAGTGCATTGAATGATGCCTCTGAAATGTGATAGATGTGTTTGCTTCATGGGGAGGGAGATTTGGTCCTTGAAGGAAAGGTTAGGTTTGGGGGGCAGTCCCTCTGTGTGTTATGTGGACAATTTGCCGCAAGAGGAATAGCCACACCTTTAACAATACAGAGTTGAGTGGAAATCCGCTTAAAAGCATCTTTTTATAGCTATTTGCTTTAGAAAATTGCATTGTGATTTGTTCTTAGTTTCCACACTCACTCTTGTGAACTTTCAAGTCTAAATGGATGAGAGGGTGTATGATAATCATCCTATGTGTTTGTTCTTCTTTGAATAATATACCTCTTAATTAACATTTGCTTAGCCCCTCATATTTTATTATTTTAAACTGAATATATTAGTTTTAACTGAAGTTGGTGGATGCACAGATTCCTGATATAAAGGTAAAAAAACGTTGGTCACTACATGTATGATATGTTCTAGCCCGGATCAGAATATCTATTTCTACTATTGGAAGCCTTTCAGAGAAAAAACACATTTTTAATTTTCATAGTTTCAAAGAGGTGTTACTGTGATTCTAAACTGATGTGTCAAGACCTCGCTGTGTGTGTGTGTCCTCTTGTGCTCTTACTGGCTTGGTACTAAAGCTAGCATCGTTAATCCTTTAGTTTCAAATTACATTTCAGTTTTCTTGGTGCTGTCTGCTTTATCAATTTTCATAGCTTATGTTTTTACTTGGTAAATTAAATTAAAAAAAAGTTATGGCCATGGACTAAACATATTTGGGTTGAACTAGCAGGTATGATTAATATCTACTTTCCATTTCAGTTGTTTCCTAATGGAAATCCCCTATATCTACAGGTCAAAGGTGTGGAACAAGAATTAGATGATGATGATGGGGATGCAGCATTAAGTGCCCAGATGGAGTAGGTAATGTTACTGGTTTGTTCTTGCAAGGCCTAAATTATATAGTGAAGAGCATGAAGAGGACTTCAGGTACATGCTCTTGTACAGAAGTAAATTAAACTGCTTTTTTATTTTTAGGGTATTATATATTGTGATATTTGCTGTAAGCTAATTTGGATATGCAACTGATCATTGTCTCATTCAGCAAAAAAAAAAAAAAAAAAAGATTATTGTTCATTACAAATTTTCTGGTTTGACTAGCGGTGATTTGATGGTTTAAGCTTTTTCATATAATATTTTGGTGCTAGAGGGATTGTTAAAAACTTTCCCTGCTTGACTGGTACATATGTTCTTGCACTGTCCTTTTATAAGATTCTAGTCCTTTATTTGTGTTGTTCATTCTCATTTACCCAATGCACTGAACACAATTGCCACCTGGTCTCCTATCAACATCATTGCATTATTTTAACATTTCCATTTTTCCACCTCGGATTTTTTTTCATCAACCAGTTGACAACAGTGACCTATTTGACACACGAATAAAAGGTTAAGGACTAAAATGAAACGTTTGAAAGGATATAGACCGTTTTTGAAAGATGAGGTAAAGGTTGAGAACCAAAAGTGTAATCAAACCTTCCAAATTATCTTGTGAGATTATCTAATGCTTGTGTGCCCAATAATATTTGTTATTTAAACTCATGAGAATTGAGTCTTTAGTTGTTTTTCTATTGAACATTCGAGAACCAATTAAAATTAACAAATCTTAAATCTCATACATTTATGTCTATTGTACGGCCTTTTTTTACCAATGAAATTATGCCTTCGTATTATATTGGTTAAAGTCTCATTTTAAACTTAGAAAGAGACAATTATGCACTTAAATTCCATGTCGACCTATTGTAATGTGGATTTTAACCTCGATCCACTTTTAGGACTTACAAAAAAATGTGCAATTATCATTTTGCTCACAAAAATAATCTTTGATGGTTGCGAAATGTGGTCTCTCTATTTAGTTCTTTTACTTGAAACTAAGTCATTTTTAACCATATTGGCACTGAGAATGGATATTTGACGAAATGGAACAATGAAGAGTTGTGGAGACCATAAATAATAAGTTGTGAAATGATCTCAATGAGCTAAACGCCCTAGAGGAAAGTAAAAAAAAACTAATAGTTATTGAGGTTTTAGAAAATGATTGGATCCAAGTAGAGCTCAAAAAGACCACCCTTTTGGAGATTACTTGGAGACAAAAGTTTAGGGTTTTATGGTTAAGGAAGTGGGACAGAAACACAGAATTATTTCATCAAATAGCTAATTTATATGTTCTTGCCATGTTCACCCTTGGTGTACCTGGGCTTCTTTTTAATACAATTCCGTTATTTATCAAAAAAAAAAAGAAACTAGCTAATTTATATAGAAGGAATAATTCCATTACCAAGCTTTTGGTAGATGGGGAGTTGACTATGGATTTGGCCATCATTTATTGTATTGTCCAGTTATATGAGCGTCTATATGTTGAGGATGGTGCTTGAAGACCCTTGTTGGATGGACTAGAGTATTATCTGATAGCAGACAAGAATGCAGAATGGTTGGACAAACTGTTTGACATTGAAGAAGTTCTTGGGGTGATAACAGGTTTTTATGGAAATAAGGCACCGGGGTTGGATGGTCCTCTAGCTTTCTCTTAGACCTGTTAAGAGTATGCTCAAATACTGATTTAATGGTGGTATTTCAGAATTTTTATGCAACCTTCATTGCATAAAATTTTGAGAAAAGCCTTAATGCAACCTTCATTGCATAAAAATTTGAGAAAGTCTTAATGCAACTTTCATCGCTCGTATTCCTAAAATTAGATGTTGTGGATGTGAAGGATTTTCGGCCTATAAAGTCTAGTGGCTGGGGTTCACAAATTATAAAGTCTTAACTAATAGATTGCAGGTGGTGTTACATGAAATAATCTTAGTCTTAAAATGCTTTTGTAAAGTGAATATAGATTTTAGACTTTGTCCTCATAATAAGTGTCTAGACTAGACAGTAGATTGAAGACAGTAACTCAAGGTGTGTTGGGAAAATTGGATGTGGAGAAAGCATATGATCATGTTAATTGGGATTTTCTTATTTATTTGTTTGTGATATGTGGATTATCGGAAAAATGAAGGAGGTGGATCTTGTATTGTATTTCCACAGTTGGTTTCTCTATTTTGATTAATAATAGCTCGTGTGGTTTCTTTGAGAGCTCAAGGGGATCCGTTATCGTCAATGCTCTTTGTAATTGTTATGAAGGCCTTAAGCATAATGATAGATAAAGCAGTTAGTGGTGGATTTATATCAGGATTCACAGTGGGTACCTCTGCGAACAATATGTTGATGGTATCTCATATTTTTTACTGATTCGTTGATTTTCTGTGAAGCCAACCTTGATCAGATTATACACGTTATCCTATGTTTATGTGGTTGAAGGCTGTTTTTGGCTAGAAGGTGAACTTGAGTAAGTCAGAGTTTGTCCTAGTTGGGGATGTTCCTACTTTGGAGGAGTTGGTGGATGTATATTGGTTGTAAACGGGTAACTTTACCAATGAAACACTTGGTCTTCCTTTGGTGGTAAATTCAAATATAAGATGATCTATTCTTGAAAGATGGAGAGAAGATTAGCAAGATGTAAGCGGGCTTTATTTATCTGAGGTAGTGTTACAATAATTAGAAATACTCTCTCAAACTTGCCAAGTTACTTTATTTCTAATTTTCCTATTTCAGTTGATGTGGCTAATTGTATTGAAAAGTTACAAAGAAAGTTTTTATGGAGTAGTTTAGGTGAGGAGTCCCAGTTCCATTTTGGTAAAATGGACTAAGATTTGTGCACCTCTTTAGAGCGGGGGCTTGGCCATTGGGAATCTGAGGCGATTTAACCAAGCTTTCTTAGGAAAATGGTTATGGAGATTTGATATTGAGAGAGTTGCTTTGTACGAGGGTGATAGAGGTGACGTATGGGAGTGCTCAGGGGGGGTCGTGCACGACCAATGTGGTGCTGTGTCCTTATGGTGTTGGCCTTTGGAAATCTATAAGACGTGGGTGGGCTGTAATCCCCATGCCTTGTTCAACTCTCCTTAAACCACAACTATCATGTACAACACATTAGTAAAGAGACATAAGCATGCACTTCAATTCACACACACAGCAAAAATTAAATTCTTACCGGATATAGAATTAATTCCTAGGAGCTTGTTCTAACCAACGGTGCGTTTTATTTTATTTTATTTTATTTTTTTATAGTAGCAAACAATTTTCATAACAAACTTCATATATAGCAGGCCAAGGTTCAAAGTGGAATTCACATTTTGTTTTGCACTCTTCTTTGCAAATTCTTGAAGCCTCGAGGGTCGGATAGATTTTACCAGGAACAGTGGAAAAGGTGTTAGCAATAGGCAAAGGGTGCTTAGCTTGTACTACGCTAAGTATAAGCATAATTCATGTCATTGTAATCAAATCAAGATATTTCATATTATTAGCCATAGCTCACTTGCCCATCTTGATTTTTTTTTTTTTTTTTTTGGGTGGATAACATGGAAGTTAAATATAAAGAGCTTGAACCCTATATAATGAGTGTTCAGATAATTATAAATCAAATATAGTTTGAATGTCAATTCATCTTGCAAATAAATTTTTATTTAATCAACAATTTTGATTTAGAAAAAGAGCCATTTGAAAGTGGTAGACTTTTGGGAAACCTTGAAGCCAAACGAAATTTGGTTAAGTAGTTTTGGCTCATGAAGAGGGTCAAGAGTGGGAAGATAATTTTAAATAAAAATATAATTTGAATATCAATTTATCCTGCAAATATTATTTTTTTCAATAAAAAATTGTGCTTTTGAAAAGGAGACATTTTAAAATGTTATCTTTTGGGAAACCTTGAAACCAAACGAAATGAAATTTGGTTAAATCATGCTTTTTAAAGGACGAATAATTTAAAATTTAAAATATATTTCAAATGCCAATTAATATTGTAAATATATATTTTTAAATAATAATATTGAATTAAAAAATAGAGCCATTTCAAAATGGTGAATTTTGGAAAATCCGTAACTAAACGAAATTTGGTTAAGTCATTTGTAATTGGTTAGAGGTCATTAATTCTGTTTTGTAATTATTAATACTAGGTGTTTAAACATAAAAAAAAAAAAACGTGAATTAAGTGTTTGATTATGATATGAATTAAATTAAAATCTTTGATTATGATATGAATTAAATTAAACACATTTTAATGTAAAAGGGCTCACTGATGTTTGAATTTGGTTAAATAATATTTAAAATGCTTAAATTTAGGTTAACCTAATTCAACTCAACTTATTCAACCTGATTCATGGTAAGATAAATGTATGAGTTTGGAACGAATGGAATTTTTTATATATTTTAAATAAAATTGATTAGGAACAATGGTTCGTTTGGATTGAGGGGGAAAGAAGTAGAGTGAAGGAGAGTTGGCCAAAATTAGGTTAATTTATTGTCAACTCTACTCCCCTTCACTCCCTTTCCCTCTCTCTCAATTCAAGCGGGCCCTTAGGGAGTTGACTGCTATCATCCCCCTCCCTCGGCAGCTGCCACCCTTCTCTTCCCTCATGATGATTGATGAATACCGTAAAAGTATAAGGTCTTCTAATCTTTAATTTTTAAAAATTTGATAGGCGTGAAGTTAAGTGAGGATTTTACAGAGAGTCTTATAGAATCAAATACTATTAAAAGTTATTAAAGTCAAAATTTAAAAATTAACTCCCAATTTTCAGACATATTTACCTTCTATTCATAATTCTCGCTTTGTTTATTGCACCGTAATAAAATATCAGTAAAATACTTTTAGGTGTTTGGTGTGACATGTAAAATTTTTCTAGCACAAAGTACAAACCACCAAAACTAGCGGCAGCGGCTTCAATGACCAGACCAACGACCTAACCATCAGATAGAAAGGGGGAGAGAGTTACTATGTGTTTTTGTAAAATATTTTACCAATTTTTTCTGGTTAAATGTTTTACAACATTTTACAAATTTTTTTTTAATCAATTGAAAACAATTTCAGATTTCATCATATTTTACAATGATACAAATACCATAAAATGCTGAAAATGTTTTTCGTAAAACATTTTACAGCAAAATAAATAGAGCATAAAATCATGACGGTATTACACATAAGCAATAACGCTCAGTACTTTAGTTCTATTCTTGTTGTCTTTGCAAATTGAAATTCCACATTTATTCTATAGCAATTAATCTCTCCTTCCCTGATGTAACATTTGAAATAAAATAATAAAAATAATAATCAATAATGCTTTAGCAGTAGTCTTGCCGCTGATGCAATTCTCCATCTTGCCAACTACTTAGACATTTATTAAATAATCAGCTCACATAGTGTAGTAGATTACGAGTTATATAAGGGGCTACTTTTACACCAACTTGTTGGTGCTTTATCAATCATACTCATTACTTATTATGTATGGGTCCCTAGCAAAATTTATCCACAAAAGTGTCCATAATTTCTCAGCAGCCTAGCCTATTTGGTCTCTCTCACGCGAGTGTTGACTTGCAGTTAGTGATTTTAAAATGGAATTTGTTACTAGCTTCATCTTCATCAATCATGGGTCTAAATCATCTTTTGCAATGTGAGATATATATATGTGGATGATTGTAACTATTTATGGTTTTCTGACTACTGTCAATCAAAGTTCTTCAATGACTCCATAATTGCTTACACAACAGAAAAATTGGTTAGGAACTTGGCTTTTCTCTCCCACCATCTCTACTAAGAAGTCGTAAAAAGTGGGGTGGAAAAAGCACAACATCCAATTTGGGTCTCCATCAAATATCATGCTTGTTCCATCACTACTCACTAGCTTGGGTTTCAGCTTGGCAAGATTAATGTATAGAATAACTATTGTCGTTTATTAGTTTCTTTAGGTGATATAAGTGTTTATTAGATTTTGAACAAAGGAATGGAGGTCACAAATAAAAAAGTAAACCTTGAAAATTGATATCTTGATATATAAAAAGCCAAAATTGAGAGAAATTTCTATTTTAAAACCTTAAAATTCCTTTTGGTTATCTATACTCTATATCTATTTATAATCATCAATATATATAAAAATAGAGACCTTATGTGAGAGTGCATAAATTCTTGCCATGTGGTGCTCTAATATTTCATTTAGCCTTTTTAACTTCTTTTCGTTAAGTTTTTTTCTACTGTTATCCAAAAGATCACATTTACTTTTTTTACTGTTATCTAAAAGATGGACTGTAGTTCAAAATAAAATTAAAATCAGACCAAACCTTTTGAAAAGTCTAAACTCATTTATTACCTTACATATTATAGCCCAAATGTGACCCTTCCACATTAATTTCTTCCCACATTCTCTAAAGGACAAAACTTAGATATAGGGCCTGTTTAGTAATGTTGTTCTAGTAACGTTGTTTGTATTTTTTGGAAATACGTGTGGGTGAAAAAGTGTGTAGAAATATGTGTAATGTTGTTTAAACACTGAAAACTGTGGTTCAAAATACGTGTACCTTAGGTGTTGTTTCTTAGGTTCTCCCCTTAAGATTCAGCCATGTGATTATTTAACTAAAAAATTCTTTCCTATAAGAAAAAATCCACATAGCAGAATCTTAAAAAGGGAACTAAAGGAATAGCACCTAAGTACTCTACTTAAAGTCTTGCTCTTCTCCAAAATATGAGCTGACATCTTAAATTAGGGCACACACACTTTAAAAGACTCTCTTTATAATCTTTCTAATAAAACTCTTATTATTTTTTTGATAAACAATAAAACTCTTATTATTAAGTGCCACAACAATTTGCTCTTTCATCTTCTTATCTTTTACCATATCTCAACTGTTGAGCAAACCTATCTCTTCTCACTTTTTAACGTTTTACTATTTTTGTCTCTTCTCTTTTCCATACGTTGATTGTTCTCTGGCTCAAAATGATACCCAACATTTTCTACCTACAACAAACCAGGCCAAATGTTGTTTGCTCTCAATATTCTTTTATAATTCTCTATTGAGTGATAACTATTTGTTTGAAGTGCTATCAAATTTGTATCAATCTTGCTTTTATAGATCATCTCAAAAAAAAAAAAAAAAAAATCTTGCTTTTATAGACTTCACGACACTATACATTTTTTTTTTTTTCTAGATAATACATTTTTGCAGTTTGATTAAACCATACTATTACTAATTCTTATGAGTCGGTCCATTTCCTTAATACTATTGCAGAGATAGCAGGTTATTCATGTGTACCATTGAAGCAGCCTATATGTCAAGTATAGATCTTCAATGCACGAGACCCACCAAGAGTTGTATACATCACGAGAATCAGTTGATAAATGTTATGCTCTTCACTTTCTCATTATATTAAAAAAACAAATTATGAAGCTTCTTTGAGAACCTCGAGGAAGATTAACCTCAAGCCGAGCTATGATTATCGATGTCCGCTCAATGTAAAAAAAAAAAATGTTTGCCTTTTTTTAATTTTTTATAAATGCTATAATTAGGTTCTTAGAGCATTCGCAACAGGTTTTGTAAAAAAATGCCATTTCACACCTCAAAAAGTTACTTTTTTTATTTTAACACACCACTTTACAATACATCATTCATCAGATGTTCAATTCTACAAATTCAATACATTAAAATAATATATACAATACATTAAAATAATATTAACACAATACCAGTCCAAACCATTGGCAGTTGCCACCAACCAAACACCATTGCCACAACCAGCGGCCACCACCCAAGACTACTAAAATAAAACCCCAAAATCAACCCACCACCACACACAGCCTGCCAGCAACACCACCACCATCACCACCCATAGCCCACTTGCCACCACCACCACCCAAAACTTCCAAATTAAAGCCCTAAATCAACCCAAAACCCAAAAAAAAAAAAATAAAAAAAAAATAATAATAATAATACAAAATACAAAAAAAAAAAATGTTGAGATGAACCTGCGGCTGGGCAAGAGCCAGCTTGGTGAGATCGGTCTCGAGGCATGATCGGCCACTGTTGGCAAGATCGGCCTCGAGTCGAGTAGTGGCGGCCAACGTGAGTCATGGCTAGGCGGCGGCTTGGTGAGGTTTGCTACTCGGTGAGATCGGCGGTAGATGAGGACGGCAGTGTGCTCTAGAGAAATGAAGAGAGGAGAAGCTGAGAGTGAGAATGAGTGAGGAAGAGAGACTCAGTGCAGATGGGAAAGAGAAAAGACAGGTGAGAGAGGAGAGAGAAAAGTAAGAATAAAAAAATATTAAAAACTTATACAATTTTTGTCCGTACCGTTCCAAACATAAGAGTGTACTGTAGCAAATGCCAAAGCTTTTGGGCATTTGACACACCTCATGATGGTCTGTTTTTGGTGTTTGGTATGCCAAATGCCAAATATTTGGCATTTGGCACACCTAATGAGAATGCTCTTATAAGAGCATTCTTATCAAAAGTTTTAAAAACTTCAGCGACCTTATTGCCCCTGTTACTGAATGTTTGAAGGGAGGAAGGTTTTAGTGGAATGAAGAAGCCCAAAAGAGCGTTGAGCTGCTCAAGAAGAAGGTGACAGAAACTCCAATTCTTGTACTCCCAAATTTCAACAAGTTGTTTAAAGTTGATTGTGATGCTTCAAGTGTGGGAATTGGTGTTATGCTCAGCCAAGAGGGTAAACCTATTGCTTTCTTTAGTGAGAAACTGAATGAATGCAAAAAAAAAAAAAAAATCTACTTATGATAAAGAGTTTTATGCCATTATTTATCCATTATTTGTGCTTTGGATCATTGGAGTCATTATTTCCTTCCAAATGAGTTTCTACTTCATTCTAATCATGAAGCTTTGAAGTATTTGAATAGCCAACAGAAATTCAATAGTTGACATGCCAGATGGGTTGAATTTCTTCAATCCTATTTTTTTTTCTATCAAACACATGTTTGGTAAGCTAAATCAAGTGGCGGATGCATTAAGTAGAAGAAATTCTTAGCTAACCACTATGGAGGTGCAAGTGTTAGGTTTGAAGTTCTCAAGGAGTTGTATAATGATAATCTAGACTTTGGTGATGTGTGGAAAGATTGTTCCAAGGGTTCTATTAACCATTTTTTTTTCCAAAGATAATAAATTGTGCATTCCTCAATGTTCTTTGCAAAGAGCAACTATTTAAGAAGCTCATGAAGGAGGTCTTGCTGTACACTTTGGAAGAGACAAAACTTTTGCTCTTGCGCAAGAAAATTTCTATTGGCTTAAGTTGACACATAATAGTATGTCTCTTGTAAGAAGTTGCAGAACCTGCCAAATTGCTAAGAGCCACAGTCAGAACACCGATTGTACACACCATTACAAGTGTAGACACCGCATTTTGTATACCTTACAACTCGGGCCCCTGTTCTCCAATGATGGTAAAATTCTAAAGATCAAGATTGGTTTAGGGCCTAAACGAATTAAGATTGACTTGAAGGATGTGTTTTCTGAAAAATATAACTCTTTTTGGAATTAAAATGAATTATTTTGAAAATAAAGCCACGAGAAACCCTAAGGTGTGCGCTCAATTACACAAGTGTGTGTGCGCATCCTTGAAGCTACGTACGCAGGCTTGTTTCATGCACACGCATTCACGGGCCTGCGCATGCATGTAGGGTTCCAGAAAGCTATGAAAGACAAGTTTTTCAGCATTAAGTGTGAGGTTTGGGATGAATCCCACATCGTCTGAGAGCCGTTCCAAGCCCCCATTTTTCAACTATAAAATGCCATACAAGGTACCTTTTAAAAACACAGAGAAATCCTAAGGAAAAACCTAAGATGCACTAGAAATAGTGAATTAAAGAGGGAGTTTTTCTCAAAACATCATCAAGTCAATTTTCATTTGATTTGAAACTTTTCTGGTCTTGATCTTCGAGTTTTGAAGTTTATTAATAAATTTTGTTTGGTTGTGAATAGATTTGATTGTGGGGGAATGGTCAAAATTAAGCCAAAGAGCTTTTGTCTTTGAGGTATAAGTTCTAAACCTTCTTTCTTTATTTTCTTGTTGTTTCTTGTTTTAATCTTCTGTTTCCTTTGTTTTCCTTTCTTATTCATGTTATAATATGATAATATGTTTGTTTAAGTTTATGTTTTCTTTATTTTTTTGTTTTAAAGCATGATAGGTTGTTAGATTTGTAGTTTTAAGTTTTGCTTTGTTTTTCTGTGTTTCTGTGCTTCTGGGTTAGGGTTCTAGGGCGTGTTTGCGTGAACATGATTTTTGCATGCGTACACAGACTCGAAGTACGCGTACATATACAACTGGCTTGCATACACAGGCCTATGTATGCACACGCATACTCGTGCCCAGAAATCCTAATCCAAGTTTTCTCGTTCTGTTTCTTTAATTCTTTCATATAAAATGCTTCTGTATTGACCCTTTTTTATGTTTTTGTGTCCTTGCTTCTTTGTTTGTTTGCTTGATTATCTTTGACATGCTAGATTAAGGTTTCTTTCCATGTCTTAACTTTGATATGCCATGAACACACATTCAAATGTCCGTGCATTAATGCATAGGTGTTGAGATGTAGTAAGGTAAGTGAGGTAAGACATGCATTCACATGTACATGCATTTGATTGGGATATGATCTTGTTCAGATTTGATGAATGTGATATGTGAAACTTGGAATATGTTTGCGTTCATGATGCTCTCCAATTGTTCTTTGATTCTGCCATGATTTTTTTGCTGCTTTGAATGTGATGTGATAGATGTATGTTAGGGTTTATGATGATATGAGAAGCATGATAGATGTATGTTAGGGTTTGGGATGAAATGCCATGTTGTATGCTAGTGTGTGTGTGAGTATAGAATGCAATGTTGAATATGCCTTTAATGAGATTAAGACGTAAGGCACAATGAGCGAAAGCCGACCTACTAGTCGGGCGGTTTTGGGTGCCTAACACCTTCCCAAAATTGTACCTAAACTCCGAACCTATACTTTGGTATTAAGATCAATCCTTCCATGTAAGGGCGCTATGTAAATGGTTCCTAGACCTAATCTAGGTGGCAACTCCAACTTTTCTCCGCCCCGGTCCACTCGATCAAGTCGTACTCCCCCTTAGGAGGAAACCACTGGCGCCCACAGTGGCGACTCTACTGGGGATAGAAAGTTTGATTCCAATGTGTCTTATTTCTTAATCTAAATAAATGCTTGTTCAATACTTGTTGCACACACTGTCTCTTGGTTTTTTTGTCCCTTTACCTCGGTTGGTGATGAGTGGGAAGATGAGTACACTCCATTCGGGCCAAAGTCTTTTGAAGTTCATCCCACTAACTCACAATCTGTGCCATTGCCTATGATGGACTTTGAATACGTTAACGGTTTGCCACCAATCCACAACAGTCTATTTAGGCCCAAGGTTGGAATCATGGCTCACCTAGTTGTGAGTGACCTACTTATCTATCCCTTTAGTTCTTGGGAGCCTACTCACACTTAGAGAGATCTTAGATCCTATCAAAAGAGGGTACCCTTTATGTCTCTTGTTTGTTCAACCATATATCTTGTGTTAACCTAATTCTAAAGGACAAATAAGAATAAAAGATGTAAAATTGAAGGATGACCCAAAAGTTATGGCATACCCTAAGATGATTGGGATAAAAGAAAATAAGTTTTCACATATAAGAGGCTTATCCTAAAGTTCAAAGGTATATCTTAACTTGAAAAGTTCATAAGACCATAGCCTAATTGCTATCATAAGCCCAAATCAAAAGCCCTTTGAAAAAGAGGACCTTGGGCCTAAGGTAATGAGTATGCTATGGACTTAGCATCCAACATCCTACAAAGCCAAGATGAAATTCCCTAATCTTGGGCCTCCTTGTTGTATGCCAAAAGGCCAAAATGATGAGAACTTTATGGACTTTGAGAGGAAGGCTACAATATATTCTAGCTAGAGGGCTACTTCAAAAAAATAATAAATAATGGAATGAAAAAGGAGGAGAGCTCAAAAGTGATGTATACATTGTAAGCCCATATTTGAGACAAATGATTGAAAATCTCTAAGTACATTCTAATGAAAGCCCACGAGAGGAAGATGAGAGCTTTATTGTAAATGGACTAGAGCCTAATGAAACAAGGGGCAAGTCCATGAGAGGAAATGAAGTGATCTTGTAATTGGGCCTTCATTAAAATGTATTTAAAGACCTTTTCTAAGAAGCATCTAATGGAGGACTTTTAATTGGGACATGTACTCACCAAATTCATTAAACCTTCCTAGTTTTCCACGTATCACGATGTCTGACAACTTGACTCAAGAAGATATTGATCGAATAATGATTGAAGGAAAAGTTTTCCTTTTTCTACTAGAATTCCTGTCGCAACTGAGAAGCGCTCCCAGACCATAGACCTTTAGGAGGACCCATGTCAATGATTTCTCTGAATCAAGAAATGCAGGATCGTGGGGAGATCATGACTGGCCAGAATGGACCTTAACGGTAGGGGCAACTTAAGTTACCCTAGCCCATTTCATGCTTGAGAGTGACACAGACCCTTCTTCTGATGACGATCAATACCTTGTTTTGGCCCAAGATGAAGAAAAAGAAGAAGAGGAGGAAGATGGAGTGATTAGCTATTGGAGTGATTAGCTATTGGAGTGAAGATGATGGCGACTGATTTTTCGATGAGGAAGATAGAGATCTCCCTAACAAAGGTGAAATTCTGTGTGACATAACTGAAGCTATACGCATGTGACTAAAAGATGAGGACTGGTCCACTAAGCTGAAGACTTTTTTCGAAGAGGAGGACGACAAAGAAAGCAATGCATTCTAAAGGAGAGGAAGGACAAAATTCATTGTAGGACACCTTAATAATTGGACTTGGGTTGGGTTTTCCAACAATGTGGGAAAGAAATTTTGCAATACAAGCTCCAATGTACTTTTCAACATCTTTAATAAGACGAATTCTGATTTGGTTTATTTTGATGTGTTCCATAATATTGAAATTCTGCACTTAAATGATTCTAATGAATTTGAAAATGAAATTAATAAACAATTAGAAAAGAAAATTGAACCTATGGAATCAACTTTTGAAACTCTTAATTTGGGTAATAATGAGAATACATGCTTAATTTGAATTGGCTTAACCCTAAATGAGAAAGAAAGAAAAGATCTCAAAGAGATTCTCACAGAATTTTAAGAAGTATTTACATGGTCCTATGAAGATATGCCCGAAATTGATCCCGAGATAGCCCAACACCATTTTGATACCCATGCTCACATAATACCTGTCAAGCAAAAGTTGAGACGTATGAGAACTGAATGGCTTCTAAAGATCAAGGAAGAGGTCATAAAGCAATTGAAAGTAGGGTTCATCAAATCCGTGCACCAAGCCGAGTGGATAGCCAATGTTGTGCCTGTACCAAAGAAGGATGGGAAAGTAAGAATGCGTGTGGATTTTAGGGATTTGAACAAGGCTTGCCCTAAGGATGGTTTACCTCTTCCTCACATAGATGTCCTAATGGATAATACGGCCGGTAGTGCCTTGATGTCATTCATGGATGGTTTCTCGAGATATAACCAAATCAAGATGGCTCCTAAGGATATGACTAAGACTACCTTCACCACGGAATAGGGAGTCTATTGTTACACCGTGATGCTATTTGGGCTCAAGAATGTAGGGGCAACCTATCAAAGAATGGCTATAGCTTTGTTACATGATATGATGCACAATGAGGTTGAGGTATATGTTGATGACATGATTGTGAAATCCAAGGATAGAGAGGGTCACATCATTAACCTAAGGAAGTTCTTTGAAAGGATCAAGGAGTATAGATTGAGGTTGAACCCCCAAAAGTATACATTTGGAGTAATTGCGGGAAAGTTGCTAGGCTTTTTGGTAAACGATAGAGAAATAGAAGTTGACCCATCAAAGATCAAAGCTATATTGGATATGCCTCTGCCTAAGAGTGAGAAAGAAATTAGGGGATTCTTAGGTCGATTGCAGTACATCAGCCGATTCATTGCCAAACTTACTTCCACTTGCAAGCCCATCTTCAAGCTTTTGAGAAAGAATGAACCCCATGCATGGAATGAAGAGTGTCAAAAGGCCTTCGAACTCATCAAGGAATATTTCCTCCATCCACCCATCCTAGTACCTCTGAAGTATGGAAAGTCATTACTACTATACCTTTCTATTATAGGAGATGCGGTTGGAAGTATACTTGCACAAGAGGACGATGATAAGAATGAGAGAGTCGTGTACTATTTGAGCAAAAGGTTCCATAATTATGAGACTAGATACATGACCATAGAAAAGTCATGCTTTGCTCTCGTGTGGCTATACAAAAGCTGAGACACATCATCCTACCATTTCAGATATGGATAGTAGCTAGAATGGACCCATTGAAGTATCTATTTGAGAAACCCGCTTTGAGTGGAAGATTATTAAGATGGTGATACTATTAGCAAAATTTGATTTGAAGTATGTGGCTTGAAAAACAATCAAAGGAAGTTCTGTAGTGGATTTTTGTGCCGAGAACCCTGTAGAAGGAGAGGATGGTAGAGAGGATTTCCTAGATGAGGATATTTTGGACATTGAACTAGGGGCATGGAAGATGTATTTCAATGGAGCCGTGAACCAGTATGGGAATGGAATAAGAGTACTCTTAATCACTCCCGAAGGATCTCACATACCTTTGGCAGTTAAGTTAAACTTCGAGGCAACTAATAACAGGGCAAAATATGAGACTTGTATTACTGGAATGGGAGCTCTTCAAGAGTTAGGGGTAAAAAAGGCAGAGGTCTTTGGAGATTCGAATTTAATCATAGTTCGAGCACATAAATTATGGAAGGTGAAGGAAGAAAACTTGAAGCCTTATCAACAATATCTAGAGGATTTGACCAAAACCTTTGATAAGAGTAAATACACTATCATCCCTAGAGCTTCGAATCAGTTTGCAGATGCCTTGGCTACTTTAGCCTCTATGGTTGAAATACTCAAGGGAGTATGGACACGACCCTTAGAGATCGAACAGAGTTATGAGCTGGTGCACAAGGGGAAAGCTAAGTCTTCAGTCTTAGCCATAAAAGAAGAAGGGGTTCCTTGGTATTATGATATCATAAAGTTCTTGGAATTAGGGGTATATACTAACAATGCCAATAAGAGAGAACGTTGTTTGATTAGGATGATGGCAATGCAATACATCCTATGTGGGGGACAACTCTGTAGGAGATCCTATGGTGGTATACACCTCCGTTGCTTAAAAAAGGAAGAAGCCGTAAGAGTCATGGAAGAAGTTCATCAAGGGATTTGTGGTCCTCACATGAATGGGAGAATGTTAGCCAAAAAGATCTTAAGGATAGGGTACTATTGAAGTACAATGGAGACCGATTGTGTAGACTTTGTGAAGAGTTTCTATGATTGCCAAACACATGCGAATTTGAACCACGTACCACCGAGCGAGCTATACAGTATGACCTCTCCATGGCTTTTCTCAGTTTGGGGCATAGATGCAATTGGAAGAATAGCCCCTAAGGCATCAAATGGACGCGAGTACATCCTTGTGGCGATTGACTACTTCACCAAGTGGGTAGAGGCTGTCTCCTACTCCGTACTAAAAGCCAAGCATGTGGCTCAATTCATAAAGAATAACATCATTTGTTGATTCGGGGTACCACAAGAGATCATTTTGGACAATGGCTCCCACTTTGAAGGGGAAGTTCGAAGGATCATGGACTTGTACAATATTGAAAATCACAAGTCTTCACCATATTGACCACAGACCAATGGGGCCGTAGAAGCAGCCAATAAGAACATCAAGAATATCTTAGCCAAGATGGTAGTGACATACAAGGATTGGGCCGAAAAGCTTCCATTCGCCTTATGGGGTTACAGAACTTCTATTTGAGCATCAATTGGGGCAACCCCTTGCTCTTTGGTCTACCGTAGTGAAGCGGTGCTTCCTATTGAGGTGGAGATACAATCACTAAGGGTAGTGATAGAAACCAAAGTCTTAGAGAAAGATTGGATGGAAGAAAGGTATGAGTAATTGGCCTTGATAGATTAAAAGAGAGCTAGAACACGATACCATGCACAAGGTTATCAAAAGAGGATTGCTAGGGCATTTAACAAGAATGTGAAGCCTAGAAACCTTAAGGAGGGAGATTTAGTCCTAAAGGTGCTTAAAGATGAAATATTTGACCAAGAGGAAAGATGAAGCCAAGATGGTCTTGGCCTTTTATTATCAAGAAGATCATGTTAGGAGGTGCTACAAGAATTATAGATTTGGATGGGGAGGAGATGCTTCACCTAGTCAACATGGGTAGACTCTGAAGATACAACATTTGAGAAAAGAAAAGAACAAAGCCTGCTAGGTTGAAAAGCCAAAAGGGCGGCCTAGGCAAAAATTAAGGCAAAAGAACCCCGCTAGATTGAAAACCCGAAAAGGCGGTCTATGTTAAAGATAGGGGAAAAGACCATGGGCATTGCGAAAATTCCTATAAGGACGTCATGGACAAAAATTACATGGCATAGAAGAAAAAAAAGAAAAGAAAAAGAAAAAAAAAGGAAAAAATAAAGACAATAAGTGAAGATAATGAAATAATTGATTCTCTTATTGCTCAAATTAAAAGATGATAATTTGTTTCCATAGGGGATTTGGAACATTCCAATCTTTTATTAAATAAAAAAAGAAAAGATATGAGAATCATAAAGTACAGAAAAGTAAAATTTAGGGCATATTAAGGTAGTCAGTCGGCCCTTTTCCTTTCATTGGACTTCTGGTAATCTTCTCTTCCCTATGAACTGATCTCATGTCAGCAGTCAACCAAGCTTTGTAGCCTGAAGTAGGATGAAGAAACCGAGGGAAACGAATGTCTCTAGCCACCATCCTCTTCAATCAAGTTTCACAGATCCTGCCCAAAACCTTTCAGTGAAGATCAAGATATGAAAGACACCATCATCACTAGGAACCCCTTGATGGTCTTGCAATGTAGTCTAGGGAATAGTAAGAACAACGGCGAAGCCCAACCAAAAGAACACAGTTGTCTTTGAAGATGTGGTTGACCATGGCTGTAATACGCCACCATTATACTACCTATTGGACATCAATGGTGGTGAGACGCTTCAGGAATTCAGTGAACTTAGCGGGTCCATCTCATTGTTTCTAAGCCTATGGTCATGATAATGCTTGAGGAGATATTGACTAGGAGGGATAGTGGGAGGATGGAGCAATCAGAACTTTCATATAGCCATATCTAAAAAAAAAAAAAAAAGAGAGAGAGAAGAAAAGAAAAACAGAGAGCATGAGTGGAAAAGGAGAGAAAAGAAAAACAGAGAGCATGAGTGGAAAAGGAGAGACAAAAAAAAAAATGATGATGATAGTTTAAAGACGATATAAGGAGCCTCAATGGGTGATAATAGCTTAAAAGTAAAATATTATCTTAGTTTTGGTAGGCATTATCACATCTATTTTGTGTTTATTCCCACACTTACACGTAAATATGAGAATTTGCAAGTTTTCTCTAAAATATACTTATTACATGTATTTTTCTCTTGTAGAAAACTAATGAGCTAAGCATGCAGACATGAAGCCAAGAGAATCCAAGGGTGAAGATCAATTGAGAAGTGGCTTTTGAAGAATTTAGTGAGTCAAAGATGTGTAGAAACATAAAAGGAAAGAGAGAAATTTGTTTAGGCCAAAGATGGAAAAAATCCTGGCATGGAAATATTTTGACCAGTTTTGGTATTTTGGCCATATCTTTTTACTACAATATTGGATTGACTTGACTCTTGTAGCCACGGAAAGAGGATTTAAAGATATAAAACTTTGTAGTTTACCAAAACTTCAGAATCTGCCCTATTCAAGGCCAAAACTAACCTGGAAGTTGACCCACTGTTGAAAAATGGGAATTGACATTTTGTATTTTCCTTTTTGGGAAGCATGTGTTTTGAGGTTTTGAATGTTATAAATATTAAAGTGATACAAGGGTAGCCGCGTTTTTTTCTGCTAGGAAACCTTATTTTTCATCAATTTTTAAGAGTTTTTATTTTCTATGGAAGCTTAAGAACCTAAGCTAGGGTTAGGGGTGAATCCCCAATGTAGTAAGTTGTCCACTATTCAATCCAAGCATGTTTTTCACGTTTTGATTATTGAAATTAATTGTTATCTTTTTATAATTGTTTTATTAGATTGATATTTGATTTCTAACTCTTTCATAAGTTTATTCTTTAATTTTCTTATTGTTAGAATATGGTTTTATAATCTCTTTAGTAAAACGTGGTAATCTTGTTAGATATTACTTTTGCCATAGTATTGCCTCTAGGGTATGCGATTTTCTTGAGTTTTTCTAGCAAAGTTATTATTTTCTAGACTAAATTGTTGGAACAATTGCTGAATATAATCAACTAAAGAGAGTTTTATTAATAAAGCTTATTTCTAAATCTTCCATCGGATAGTTTGTGTGTTTACTTACCCGATTGTGTACTAAATTGGATTGGTAGTAGATGCTTAACAATATTGGTGGACAAACCCTAACACCCTAGTGATTTTAATTATTGAATTTTACCAAACTTTTTTTCTCCTAAGTTTGTGACAGATAGTGATTAAATGGTCATTCGTTCCAACGAACGACCGTAAGCACATTAAAGTCAAGACAACTTCCACTAACGAGTAATGACTAAATGGTCATCCATTTCAATGGTTGACCTTATACGCATTAAAGCCAGAAATAACTCCATCGGTCCAACTAGCAATGAATAAATGGCACAAGGGCTGTTACAGAAACCTTAATAAGCCGCCGCACAGTTATTATGAATTGAAAAGAGACTTCATTGTCATTAATGCCACAATTCATTCAGGTGCAAACATCCAAAGGAAAATCAATGGTCAAATGCATTAACTAGAGCACTGGTTATATAAGGCCAGCTAACACAAGTAAGTACTCTAATTCATATACTATTCTATAGCAATTGCTATAAATACAAAGGGAGTTTATCTAACTTAGGCATCAGAGGGTCCTTGGCTGGCACTACCCCAGTGTCTTTCATCTTTTGCTCTCTTTGTTCTTAACAAGTAATTTACTCCGTCCATTGGCATTGACGAGGAGCATACTGACGAGGAGAATTTGTGCTTCATCAGTTTGGTGCTGTCTGTGGGGACGATGAATTGTAATGCAATACAGCAAGTCATCGTATCTCTATCGACAAAGTTCCTTAAGACCGATGGATTCAACTGCGATAGCACCCTTGGATCCGGTGGTA
This sequence comes from Notholithocarpus densiflorus, assembly GCA_030021035.2. Classification (NCBI taxonomy): domain Eukaryota; kingdom Viridiplantae; phylum Streptophyta; class Magnoliopsida; order Fagales; family Fagaceae; genus Notholithocarpus; species Notholithocarpus densiflorus. Next base: position 545,542 of record JARYZH020000090.1, on the reverse strand, counting down.
ATGGCCCAGCAAATTCAAGTGTTGACCGCTAATGTGCAAGAGCTAATGAAACAGAATGAAGACTTGAAGTGTCGTGCACGTCCTGAAGGTAGCAACACTTCCCTTTCGCAATGTAACTGCAGCCGACACGACGACGAAGCTAATAGCCCTGAGAATAGCAGAGGAAGGGACATTTCTGAGCACACCAAGCAGTTGACGCACGATAATGATCAGATGATGAAAAGTTTGAGGAGGGAACTGGATAAAGTGAAGAACGTTATGAAGGGAAAGACAGCTATGAACCTTGATGGCATGCTCAAGAGGACAAACTCACCTTTCACCGCCAGTGTTCTGGAATGCTCCCTGCCTCCTAGGTTCTGCCTCTCGCAGCTAGAATTCTATAACGGTACTAAAGACCCCCTCGACCATATAGGGGCTTTTAAGACAATCCTGAATCTCCAGCAAACTCCGAATGAGGTGATATGCAGATCTTTTCCTGCCACCCTTAGAGGAAAATAGCAGGAAGGAGTTGCAAGGGTGTGGTTTAGCAAGCTGCCAGCATTGTCAATCGCAAACTTCGAGCATCTAAGTGACTCATTTGTCCAACACTTCATTGGAGGTCAGCACCATAAAGGCCTACTTCTTACTTGTTGACTATAAAATAGCAGGAAGGGGAAAGCTTGAGGGAGTATGTGAAGCGTTTCAATAAAGCTGTTCTCGAGATTGATGAGGCTGACGACCAAGTCATCATGACGACTTTCCAAGCTGGGCTAAACAATCCTGATCTTGTCTTTTCATTGGGGAAGACACCACCAACTTCCATGACAGATTTGTTGTTCAAGGCTTAGAAGTACATGAATGGGGAGGATGCTCTAACTGCAAAGGGTCTAACTGGCAAATGGAAAAAGGAAGAAGCTAGCGACTCCCAAAATAAGAAGAAAGATCGAAAAGATCACTCTTTGGAGACTAAGTCCAGTAAGAGTAGCCCGGAGACTCCGAAGAAGAAGTTGAACTTCATTCCACTAGTGATGCCTACTGATAAGATCTTAATGCAAATTAAGGACGAACCTGGCCTGAAGTGGACAAAGCCATTGAGCTCGTCTTCTAAAAAGCGAGACCTGAAGAAATATTGTCGCTTCCATAAAGATCACGGTCATTACACTGATGAATGTCGTGATTTGAAGGAGTAGATCGAAGAATTAATCCAGAGAGGGAAACTCCAGAAGTTCGTCAAAAGAGACCATCAGTCTCGATCAAGGGCGGAAGACAAATCTCATGACAACCATAAAGATGATGAACGAGATCATCCGAAGTAGGTAGTAGGGGAAATAATGATGATAACTGGGGGGCCAGTGTTTGGAGGATCGTACAAGTCCTTAAGAAGGGCACACTAGAGACAGGTCAATAGCGTCCACATTAGGCATCCTTCTACGAAGTGCCATCATTCAAGCAATGACGACATCACCTTTTATGAATTAGATACCAATAGGATCAGACAGCCGCATGATGATTTGCTTGTTATCATGTTGGTGATAGAAGGGTTCAACACGAGAAGGGTGTCAGTTGATAATGGAAGTTCGACGAACATCTTGTACATGATGGTATATCAACAGTTGAGGTTGGACCTTAAGCGGCTTCGACCCTTTAAGTCACCCTTGGTCAGTTTCAGCGGAGACCGTATTTACCCAAAGGGCATCATTTCACTTTCAGTCACAGCGGAGACATATCCTGCTTAGATAACGAAAAAGGTAGACTTTTTGGTCGTCAATTGCCCTTCGTCATATAATGTGATCCTTGGATGACCCATGCTAAACCGACTCAAGGCTGCAACCTCAATTTACTGTCTCAAAGTAAAATTCCCAACCTGACATGGGATTGGAGAAATACGTGAAGACCAACTGTTAGCTTGAGAATGTTACCAAGCAGTGCTAGCTTCCAAAGAAAATCACGCCTGGATGGTAGATGAGGAACCTAAAAAGCCAGTTAGAGATCTAGAGGATGTAGAATTGGTGGAGGGAGATCCTTCGAAAGTCACCAAGGTAGGTGGAGAACTCGTTCTGCCAGTAAAAGAGAAGATAGTAAAGTTCCTGAAGAAGAACCTAGACTTCTTCACCTAGACCCATGAGGATATGCCAGGTATAGGAGACAAGGCGATAGAGCATTGGTTAAATGTCAACCCAACAAAGAAGCCCGTCCAGCAAAAATGCCGGGTCTTTGCTCCAGAGATGAACAAAGCTGTCATGGAAGAAGTAGAAAAGCTCTTAACTACCAGTTTCATCTGAGCAGTCTTTTATCCCGAGTGGCTCACCAATGTTGTCATGGTTAAGAAGTCCAATGGGAAATGGAGGATGTGTGTGGATTTCACGGACCTTAACAACGCCTGCCCAAAAGACAGTTTTCCTTTCCCTAGGATTGATCAACTAGTAGATTCCATAGCTGGTCATGAGTTGCTGACTTTCATGGATGCATTTTCAGGTTATAACCAGATTCGCTTGAACAAGGAAGACCAGGAGAAGACAGCATTCGCCACTAGCCAGGGGTTATACTGCTACAAGGTCATGCCGTTTGGACTAAAAAATGCAGGGGCTACCTACCAAAGACTGGTAAATAAGATGTTTTGCAAATAGATAGGACGGAATATGGAAGTTTATGTGGACGACATTCTCGTCAAGAGCAAGAAGGCGGATTCACATCTGGACAACCTCAAGAGACCTTTGATACTCTGAGGAAATATTAGATAAGGCTAAACTCGACAAAATGTGTATTTGGGGTTTCGTCGGGCAAGTTTCTTGGGTTTAGGTTTCCCAGTGAGGAATTGCCAACCTAGAGAAAGTTAAAGCCATACTCGACATGACCCCAACAAGAAATGTGAAGGAGGTGCAAAGACTGACTGGACGGGTAGCAGCCTTGAACAAATTTGTTTCCAAGGCCACATATAAGTGCCTCCCATTTTTTAAAACACTAAAGCAGGCTTTCTAGTGGATAGAATAATGTGAAGTAGCATTCCAAAGCCTCAAGGAGTACTTGTCCAAACCACCACTCCTAAGCCCGTTTATAGAAGGGGAAGACCTGTTCCTTTACTTAGCTATGTCACAAACAGCTGTTAGCTCGACATTGATCTGTGAAGAGTTCAAAGTTTAGAGGCCGGTTTATTATACAAGTCAGGCCTTCCAAGGTGCCGAGGCAAAGTACCTGAGGATAGAGAAGATGGCTTTCTCCCTAATTGTCACGGTAAGAAAGCTTTGTCTATACTTCCAGGTTCATACAATCTTCGTCATGACGGTCCAACCCATCCGGAAAGCCATGTCCAGGTCCGATGCAGCAGGGAGAATGGTTCAATGGGCAATTGAGCTAAGCCAGTTCGATATAGTGTACAAGCCACGAACTGCTATCAAAGCTCAAGCATTAGCAGACTTCATCGCTGAGTTCACCATGACGGACATTGATCCGAAGGTGGAATATTGGATGGTATATGCAGATGGGTTGTTAGCTATAGGTGTTGGAGGTGTAGGTGTGGTTGTCTTCTCTCTTGAGAAAGACGTTCTCAAATATGGGGTCAAGCTTCAGTTCCTAGCTACAAACAATGAAACAGAATATGAAGCAATCCTCACCAGCCTGAGAATAGCGAGAGCTCTAGGAGCAAGAAACTTGAAACTGAATACAGACTCAAAGTTGGTTGTAGGGCACATAACCAACGAGTATGAAGCGAAGGAAGAAAGGATGAAAAGGTACCTAAAATTGACTAATCAGTTAATTTCTCACTTTGATGATGTCAGGATTGACCAAATACCAAGGGAAGAGAATTCAGAAGCTGACGGATTGGCTAAGTTAGCCTCGTCTAACGGTAACACGGAGAGTCCTAGGTTATACATGGAAGAGCAGATGGTCCCGAGTATAGAGGGGTTGCATGTCTCCAATATTCGAGTTGCGAATAGCTGGATGGACCCAATCTTGACTTATATTTGAGACGAAACCCTCCCATTGGACCCGTCAAAAGCCAAGAAGGTCAAAGTTAGGTCGTCCAGGTTCACTGTCTTGAATGATGATCTATACAAGAAGGGATTCTCACTACCTTACCTGAAGTGCCTACATTCAGAAGACGCAACATATGTGTTGCGAAAAATACATGAAGGCGTGTGTGGAAACCACTCAGGTCCATGATCATTGGTGGGAAAGGTTGTATGGGCAGGATATTTTTGGCCAACCATGCATAAAGATGCAGTTGAGATTGTCCAGAAGTGCGACAAGTGCCAACGATTTGGGAATGTTCAACATATTCCAGCAAAGCACCTGACAAGTATCTCATCCCCTTGGCCATTCTCGATGTGGGGGATCGACATTGTTGGCCCACTGCCTCAAGGTAAGAATCAAGTCAAATTTTTACTTGTAGCTATTGACTATTTCACGAAATGGGTTGAAGCAGAACCTTTGGCAGTAATCACAGAGGCCAAGATACAGAACTTCGTCTGGAAGAACGTCATGTTCAGGTTCAAAATCCCTAGGGTGATCATCTCTAATAATGGACGACAATTTGACAGCCATAAATTCAGGGAATTTTGCAGGGAACTAGGAATAAAGAATCATTACTCTTCACCTGGACATTTGCAAGCCAATGGTTAGATAGAAGTTACAAATCGAACTTTGCTCAAGATGAATAAAGCTTGACTTGAGGGGGCAAAGGGAGCATGGCCTAAGGAGCTGCCAGGTGTTCTATGGGCATACCGAACAACTGCAAGGACACTAACGGGAGAAACTCTGTTTAGACTTGCATTTGGTACTGAAGCAGTAATTCCTGTTGAGGTAGGGATGTCAAGCCTTAGACGAACATGTTATGATGAAAACAGCAACAACGAGGAGTTGAAACTAGCTTTGGATTGCTTAGATGAAGTCAGAGACGATGCAACTCAAACGATGGCCCTGTATCAGCAAAAAATGTTGAAGCACCATGATCAAAGGGTGAAGCTGAAAAGATTTAACCCTAGAGATATGGTCCTGCGAAAGGTTTCCTAAGCCACCGAAGACCCAACCCAAGGAAAGTTAGGCCCTAATTGGGAAAGTCCATACAAGGTCATCCATTACTCGAGAAGAGGAAGTTACTACTTGGAAGACCTTGATGGGAATCCTTTACCTCGTCCTTGGAATGCAGAACACCTCAAGAAGTACTATCAGTAAAGGTACCAACACCAATAAGTTCCAACACTTGGAATACCTCGTCTTTCTCACCAATAGATAAGTGAGACTTTATTTTTTATGCATGAGTTTCTATTTTTGGCATTTTCCATTTTGTTAAGTTGAACCCTTGTAATACCTTCGCAAGCAAGGGTGAATAAAGCAAATAAGGCGTCTCTAAGCCATTTCTTTCCAAAGACCAGATCTTTAATATGCGTACCAAATAAACTAAGCGCAAGCTATACGTAGTAAGCATATTGGCAGAGTCTCTGAAAGATTTCATCCATGGAAAAAAACTCTGTCTGCCATTGACGAGTTTAAATCATAAAATTCATGGTAAAAAACTCTGTCTACCAATGACGAGTTTATATCATAAAATTCATGGTAAAAAACTCTATCTACCAATAACGAGTTAAAATCATAAAATTCATGGTAAAAACTCTATCTACCCATGACAAGTTTAAATCATAAAGTTCATGGTGAAAATCTTGTCTTCAAATGACGAGGTTAAATCATATGATTCAGTGGTAAAACTCTGTTTAAAAAAAAAAAAAAAACAAGTTTAAAATCATGATCATCAAAAAACTCTGCACGAGCCAATTCAGGGCGCCAAATTCTAAGGTAACTCATGAATAAAGCTTTATCAATAAAGCTTAAGTCATTCTTGAGGACAAACTCTATAGACCATGAGTAGGTCATGAAGATCAAAGGTGTAAATTCTTCTGCAAGCAGGTTTTTATCATATGAGAAATTCTAAGGAAAAGTTGTTGATAAACAAAAAGCTCAGCCAGAATAAATACTCAAAAAGAAATTGTCAAACGAGGTATGCAGTCAAAAACAGTTAAGTAAAAACCTCAAAATAGAGAGGCAACCAGTGTTCTTAAATAAAAAACGAAAGCCTCAAAACAAAGAGGCAACCATTGTTCAGGAAATAAGATAAATAAATTATACTAAGTAGGAGGAGCAACAGTATCGTTCCCTTGACCAAGATCAGCTCACCCAGCGTCAGCAACATCCTCCCCTCCAGTAGCAGCAATAGCTGTTTCTTCTTGCTCCTTAGCTTCGTCAGCAAGAACTTCAGTATCAATAGCTTCGAAGTTGAGATTGGAGAAGTCCACGGCTAGGCTGTGATGCTTCATCGTCCACCTATGCAGAAAAATGGTCAGACTTCATGAATTATTGAGCGACCTTCTCTCGTTCTACATTGGTCTTCAAAAGAGCAGCCTGGATCTCCTCGTCTTTCTAAGTGACGAGCATCTTCTCCACTCTCAAAGCCTAACTGAGCTCCTTGATCTTCTCCTTCGCCTTGTTTGTCTCGTCCATGGCTTCAATCAGGTCCTTCCTCAGCTTTGAACTTTCTGCTTCAATAGACTCAAGCTTGGAGTTAGCCACCACAACTTTCTCTTCATTACTGAGGTAATCCGTTATCAAGCGTAAGGATTCCCCAAGAACCTGAAGGAAAAATTCAAAAAGTAAAAAAGAAGGCTACAATAAGATTGATGTTGGAGAATAGGGTCAAAAATTATACCTGCACCAACTTGTGGATATGACGGCTAACTAGCTCGTGGGAAGGAATGGACGTTAGGCTCGTCATCAGTAATCACGTTGTGAGCTCGTCCAAGGGCTGTTGCTAGATCGTCCCAAATGCTTTTCTCGACTTTGCTCTTTCCCTTCGAGTGAGTAATAGGAGGAGTAGAAGCCATGACTTCAAGAGACGGAGTTGGGGATGACAGGATAATCTGGATAGACGAGGAAACCACCATGTCACCTTTCTCGTCATGAAACTTTTGCCTCTTTGGATCGGCGGCAAGTTGGGACGATGGCTCATTTTTTATCCCTCTAAAGTGGGCATACTTCTCCTTACTGTACCTAGTGGCCATTTTTGCTAATAAAAGGAGGAAGGTGAGTAACCATACAAAATGATGAGAAGACTTACAGAGACTAACTTACTTTTTTCTTCTCGAAGAATCTTCTTTAACACGTACTCGGAAGGTTCGGGTCCAAGGCAGCAGTCAAAAAAATGACGAGGGTCGACCAAGTCGTCAAAATCCTCAATCTCTCGAACAAAAGCAAAGGGTAGCCCAAACTCGTTCACGGAATTGACTCTCCAACTTAGGACGATCAGAAGTTGCAAAACCAGGAAAGAAGAAATGTTATCCATGCAAATATTAGATGAGGAAATCAAGAAAAATGATAAAAAGTACGCACCAAGTGGTGGTCAGACATGGTTTCCCAGCCAGTTCTAGAGATGAAAAAATATCGTGATTTCCAGTCACGAAAGGAGGAAGGGAACCCAAATATGACCCTAGATTTTATATCCTAGGGTAAAAACTCGAAATACCCATAATGGGTGGAAGGTATCAAACGGTATAAATACAAAAATTCATTCAATCTTATCATGTCCCCTTCACAGGCAGACATCCTGATCAACATACAACTTATGATTGTCTTCCAGGGATTAGGGGCGAGTTGACTCGGGGCAATTTGGAAATTAGAAAGAAGTTGCATAATAAATGGATGGACGGGAAAACGAAGACCACACAGAAAAGCAGCTTCATAGAAGCACACTTCACCATGGGCAAAACTACAAGCCTTTTCATTAGAATGGGGCAAACGAATGGTGGTACCTTTGGGGAATTTAAATATTTTTCTAAAACCTTTCAAGTGCTTTCCTTTTGAAGAACAAGACTCGGAAAGAGCATGGAAAGGAGTTGAAGAAGAAGACGAGGGTAGTTTTGACATAGCCGTGTCAACCTCCTTACCCAGGGATTCAGCATTTGATGATAGCCTTGTCTTTAACTCACTCGACCTAACATCATCTCCCCTATACTCTATGATGGTCATCTCTAGATGGTGTTTAATCAAAGAATGGCGAATCAAAGGATAAAGGGTGAGTAAAACAGGTTTGAAAGCGGAAAAACAAGATACGAATAGACTTGCTTGGTGACGCCGACCAGAAGAGTACTCAAGGTAGATTCCTAATCTAGCAAAGAAAAAAGAAATAGAGGGGCACTCCTATCTAACGAAATCAAAATAAACCACCAAGAAAGCATGAGGAAGAGGGACCTTACCAGGAAGAGAAAGAGTTTGAAATTTGAAATCCTTCAAAGCTTCAGGCGCAGAGAAAATAAGGCGAAATAAGAGGAACGGTTTTTCTAAAAAAAGGAAAGCCGAAATTAAGGCGCGCCAAAATCTAGGTGATTTCGTACACACCGCGAGTAGGAAGGAGACACGTGTCTCTCGTTTGATGAAGAAGTTGTTTTGCATTTATGATGAAAAGAGGGGTATTGGAAAACGGGAAAATAAGAAATGTCACAACTGATCATATTCCTGTGCTCGTCCGAGATCTCGACGACAAAGGAACAGAGGGGGCAACTGACGGATAGTGATTAAATGGTCGTTCGTTCCAACGGATGACCGTAAGCACATTAAAGTCAAGACAACTCCCACTAACGAGTAATGACTAAATGGTCGTCCATTTCAATGGACGACCTTATACGCATTAAAGCCAGAAATAACTCCACCGGTCCAGTTAGCAATGAATAAATGGCACAAGGGCTGTTACAAAAACCTTAATAAGCCGTTGCACAGGCGTTATGAACTAAAAGGAGACTTCATTGTCATTAATGCCACAATTCATTCAGGTGCAAACGTCCAAAGGAAAATCAATGGGCAAATGCATTAACTAGAGCACTGGTTATATAAGGCCAGCTAACTCAAGTAAGTAATCTAATTCAGATACTATTCTACAGCAATTGCTATAAACACAAAGGGAGTTTATCTAACTTAGGCATTGGAGGGTCCTTGGCTGGCACCACCCTGGTGTCTTTCATCTTTTGCTCTCTTTTTTCTTAATAGGTAATTTACTTCGTCCATTGGCATTGACGAGGAGCATATTGACGAGGAGAATTTGTGCTTCATCAGTTTCAATCATATTTTTCTACATATTATTGGTGCTTTTGGCGTGTTCTTGTTTTCCTTTTCTCAATGGAATAACAACCTTAGCTACACTACAATTTTCGTTACAAAATTGGACAACATCAATGGGTTGAAAACCAAAAGGCAATCCATGCAAAAATTAGAGGAATCCCGCTAGGTTGAGAACCTAGGCAAAAATTAGGGATCGTAGCTGAAGGAGGAGAAGACTCCCTGCAAAGAAGGTTGCTTCCTCCCTATGAACAACGTCTAAGCCATTGTGAGTTTTAGCCAAGATCATGCCTACAGGGCTTCCTTTATCCAGATTTTTGACCACCAAACACATCCTTTGATGTACTCGATATGTTCCATGCACCAATAAATACCTTGCGGGGAGGCATAAACAGAAAACATTGAGATAATGAGAGCGTCCCCTACCAGCCACAAGAATGGCCAACCAAGAGAAGTATGCAAAAACCATGCAGATGTTCAACTTGTTAGGCATACACCATTGCTATGCTGCAACTAGAGAAATCCCCAAAAGGTCATGAGCCAAGTCAGCAAAATCCTTGCCAATGGTAGGAAGGATGAGAGTGCCAACATCGAGTTCACCCATGATTGTGCTAAACTCTTCAATAGTGGGGCATTTCTCCACACCATTAAATTGGAAAACATGCTGAGTAGGAATCCAAAAGTTGGCAGCAGCACGAAGAAGAGGTTCATCCATTTTGATTCAGTGATAGGGAAAGATGCAAGAGAGGTCAAGAGGGATGAGAGCATCTTTGAAACTAGGGTCAAGCCTCTTGATCCATGCTAAAGCTTCTAAAAGGGAGAATTCTTCCATTGGAAGGCCTTGGCAGGTGCTTTCTAAGCTTAGAATATGTTTTATGCAGGTTTGGAGGTCCCCAACGGCTATTTTATACCTAAATGAGGCGGCTAAGGTTTTCTAGCCCGTGTCATGCATACGCAGGGTCAAGGTTGCATATGCATGGTCAATACCCGTGTATGCAGGCCCGTGTATGCAGGCCCATGTATGCGCATGCATGGAGTAGGGCAGAGCCGAATCCTTTTCCTGTTTGGAGTGTGACTCCTTCCTTAAGACTTCTCATGCAATTCCTATAGCCCAAGGGACTATTCAAGGCATAATCAAGCTCAGATTTTCAAGCATCAAAGATTGAGAAAAATAAAATTGCATGAAAATAAAATTAATCATCCCCATGAGTTGTAAATTAAGTACATGTCTTAAAGAAAGAAAAAAGCAAGCAGAAATGTAAAAGATGTTCTTAAAATAAAACTCAATGTCTCAAATCAAATCCAAAGTGCAGAAATACATGCTAAAAAAGAAAAAAAATAAAAGAAAAAACAGTAAAAAGAAAATGTTGTGTCTGTTTGCAGGATCAATGGAAACGCCTCTTCCTTGGCTGGTAGCTGGGAGTGGTCTCAGAATTGTTGCCATGATCATCGTCATCACCATTACCACCACCACCACCATCATCATCATTATCATCATCATCACTACCGTCACCCGGGTAAGCCAACTCTCTAGGACCATACATCTGCCTAAAGTACTCGGTCACCTCCAACTTGAGGTTCCCGGCAAGCCAGACAAGCTTCTTATGCTTTTGTATAGTGGGCTGAATTGAGAAAGAAGACAGTGTTAGGACAAGTGATTGAGAGTTATAAGGAAAGGAAAGGAAGAACAAGGCAGGGAATGGAAGAGAACTCACCACTCGTGTACCCTTAGGGAAAGGGTAACCCATGACATTTGTGTTTCGGCCCACCACACGCTCACGAGCAAAACCATTAGGATCATAGGCTTAGATCGACCAAGGTAGATGAGGAGGGTTAATAGGAGCCCCAGCAAAAGGGTTAGTCTAACATAAGAATTTCATTTGAATATCATCATGTGAAGCAATGCCAAAAAAATGGAAATAAATGAGAAGAGGAAGAGCACATACCGCAACAGTAAGAGAAGGCATGAGGAAAGTATAGTTGAACTCCTCATAATCCTGCTCATCCATAACCCATGCAGCATAGGGAATGTTGTTCCTCCATAATTGGTACTCAGCATCCGTCATGGAAAGCGGGGCAAGCATAAACACCAGAGGGTCCATCGGAATTTGTGGGGCATCCTCACCCACCAACTGGTAGCGTACCCTCTCCACCAGGTAGAGCACCTTCAAGGTAGCACCCTCAAAAGGTTGGGTGGTCCCAGAAGTGACAAGAGCAGCCACCTCTAAGTTTGGGTCCGCAACGAGGGGAAGGCTAGCCCATGGGCTCTATATGACTTGTGACAACACATAAGGTTAGATGAAAAGCCCTAAGAAACATGCAAAGGAAATAATAAGAGTCATTAAATTTCTAACTCACCTCATCGGAAGATAGCCCAGCAAAATGAGCCCTAACCGAAAGGAAGCTCGTCAGATCCACCTTCGCTCCTTGAGCAATGAGACCGTATTGCATGACAAATGCTAGAAAAGGAAGCACAGTTTACAAGATGACAGTTTGCAAGTAAAGCAATTACAGTTTGCAAGATGACAGTTTGCAAGAGAGGCAGTTATAGTTAGTAAGATGATAGTTTGCAAGAAAAACAGTTACAGTTTGCAAGATGACAATTTGCAAGAAAAGCAGTTACAGTTTGCTAGATGAGGACATGGATACAGTTTGCAAGAGCATGATGTACTATTTTCTTTAAGCCTAAATGACATGTGAATGAAGATAATTGCAAGAATGGGAAATTCATGAGCTAAAAAAGAAAATAAAAGGGAACTAACCTCAAGGAGCTTCCAAGGCCCCACGAGTTGGCACAGAGTCCCCTGGCTAAGCGTGTCCAAGGAAGAGTATAAGTAGGCAAGACACGCCTGCCCCTAATTGGCCTCTCGAGCTTCCCTAAAGTTATGGAAGAGGGCTAGCCACCTTAAAGATATCATTTTTCCTCCGTTGGCAAAGAGATATGCCCTTAAAAGGTACAGCAAAAAGGCCCCAGCCATCCGGGCGCAGTCGTTGGCCATCACCAGCGGGAGAGGTTTGTAATCTGTTTCAATGTCAAAATAGTGGATCATCTCGGTGGTGTACCTCCTCCCAAGCAAGTCTATGCCCAACTGAGTGCCCGACTCACCCTCAAAGTTTATGAGAGCCCCATCGCACCTAAGGCCAGTCATGCGGTGGAAATCATCGGGAGTCACAGTCATCTCTCTATCAGCAATGTGAAAGGTGTAGGTAGTGTCCCACCACCTCTCAGGCAAAGATTGCACTAGAATGGCACTGGCGGACCTTTCCGGTAGTAAGTGGATGATTGGCTATAAGCCCGCTGCATGAATGTGGGCCCTCATCTCTGCAGTAAGGGCACTATACCATGCCGCCACACTGTTAGTGCTTCCCCTACCTAAGAATGGGGGTGAAATCTGCATAATGATGAAAAAAAGGATGTTATATTTACATTTGGATGAGAAATAGATGAAAAAGGAGTTCAAAATTGTCAAAATAAGGTTTTTGGTTGCCAGAATGCATACATAAGCTCGTGTCTGTATGCAGGCACTATGCACGCATACGCAAGTTGGAACCTGCATCCATATGAACTGAAGAACATGGACGCATACGCATGAACATGTCCACGTACGCATAAAGCCTAGCTGCGTACGCATGAATACAAGCTGCGTACGTAAGCTGATAGCCACGTATGCAAGCCGATAGCCACGTATGCACAAACCTAGATAAAGAGTTATTCTTTGAAATTTTTAAGCACATTTTGATCAAAACTCATCCTAAACATGTTCCTACCCCTTCTAAGGTGGCAAGTTTTCATTTAAACCCATCTCACAACAAAACCCAAGCATTTACATGTCCAAAAATAGATTAAAATGAAAGATCAAAGTAAAACTTGAAAATGAGAAAAGTTTGAAAAACTCACCAATCCGGCCCTTGCATTTGCCGAGAGATGATCTTGTGGCCTGTAGGTTAACGCAAGAGGCTCATTCAGCCTCACGGCCCCGTTCCAACGCGTAAGATTGAAGGCATCACTAGAAAGCACGTAGGAGGTTTTCTTGGTCTTAGACTTGGGTGCCATAGAGAAGAGAGGGAGATGAGGTTTTTGTAGAGAATGATGGAAGTTAGAGAGTTAGAAAGAATGTAAAGAGATGAGGGAGATGTAGAGAATGAGAAGGAAAAAAGAAATGGTTGGTAACCATTGGAAAAATTTTAAGAGGCAGGAAGGTGTCTGATGGCTAAACTACATGTAGTTTAGGCCTACCCACTAAGCTATGTGTAGTTTAGTTAAAAAAAAAAAAATTCCAAATATCCCCAGTGGGTTCGTGGAAGGTAGCAAGTGCAAAAGAAAATTCCAGATGCACCCAAAATGAAAGAAATACCCTCAGTTGGGTAAGAGATACAAAGACCCTCAAAACATCTCCCAGTGGATTGAAAGCATCAAGAACATCACTCAGCGGATCAGAAACCCCTAAAGAAACTCTCCTGTGAGTTAAAGACCATCAACCAAATCCCAGTAAAGTACAATATCATGGAAGGACTCCCCCAAGGGTTTAAGGCATAAGGACAAGCCCCTCAAGAGTTGTGAAGAAAATTTCCCCATGGAGTTGATAAAACCCCCTTGTAAGTAGAATTAACATCAGTTACCCAGTGAGTCATGAAGGAGAAGAAGAAAATTTTCCCAGTGGACTACGCACCATCAAAGGCTTCCTCGTAGGTCAAAACCATAAAAAAGGCTCCCCCGTGGGTCACTCACACTCCTCAGTGAGTTATGTTTTCCTAAGTGAACTACACACCATCAGAGGCTTCCTCGTAAGTTTAAATCACCACGACGGCTCCCCCGTAGGCCACCGACACATCCATCAGCAAAGTTATTTTCCCCAGTAAATCACACATTAAGGGCTTCCTTATGAGTTAGAAATATAGAACTTATGCATATATGCTCCGGGAATTGAATATGCTGGCATAGATCCCATACAAGTCAAAAGAGAAGAATACAAAACTTGTGCACATATTCTCCAGGAATTGATTATGTAAGCATAGACCTTATGAAAGCCAAAATTTGTGCACATATCCTGAGGGAATTGAATATGCAGGCACAACAGGAAAGGTAGAGATAGAGATTGAGACCAAGGTCACCCCGAGGCAAGAGCTTCGCCAAAACAGGTAGAGATAGAGATGAAAGACAAGAGGCACCAGCTACCTGGAGAAGTTTGAGGCAAGAAGCCCCAGATGGACACCATAGATATGCATCCTTTTAAGCCTGTAAGAGCACCTTGTTTGTTTGGTTGATGGTTGCAGCCATTAGCTATGTTTGTTTTTCTTTTTAGTGACTCTAGGATAGTGAGTCACTCACCTTTTGCTTGCAATTGGCAAAATAGGTTCTAGGATAGTGAACTTGTTGTTGCTCATTTCCCAAGCAACAAAGGTGGGAATTTGGACATACGAATCCCACGTAGCTTTGCGGAGTTGCACCTTGCCCTATGTATGTGTGTTGTGTGCCGTGTGTGTAGGTTGAGCTTGAGCTGTACATCGAAACAAAATGTTTTGTTTATTATTCTTTTGATTCTATTAGTAGAGCTCACGAATCAAAAGAGGGGCATCTATAGACACTGCTTTTTGTACCCTTTACGATTCGGGCCTCCATTCCCCATTGATGGTAAAATTCTAAAAATCAAGTTGGTTTAGGGCCTAATTGAATTAAGATTGACTTGAAGGATGTGTTTTCTGAAAAAATATAACTAATTTGGAATTAAAATGAATTATTTTGAAAATAAAGCCACGAGAACGCTAAGGTGTTCGCACGCATACACAAGTATGCGTGCGCATCCTTGAAGTTGCGAACGCAGGCTTGTTTCATGCGCACGCATGTAAGGTTCCAAAAAGTTATGCAAGGTAAGTTTTTCAGCATTAAGTGTGAGGTTTGGAACGAATCTCACATCGTTTGGGAGCCGTTCCAAGCCCCCATTTCTCAACTATAAAATGCCATAAATGTTACCTTTTCAAAACATAGAAATTCTAAGGAAAAACCTAAGAATTACTAGAAATAGTGAATCAAAGAGGGAGTTTTTCTCAAAACATCCTTAAGTCAATTTTCTTTTGATTGGGACCTTTTCTGGTCTTGATCTTCGAGTTTGAAGTTTACTAATCAATTTTGTTTGGTTGTGAATAGATTTGAATGAGGGGAATGGTCAAAATCAAGCCAAAGAGCTTTTGTCTTTGAGTTATAAGTTCTAAACCTTCTTTCTTTATTTTCCTGCTGTTTCTTGTTTTAATCTTCTGTTTCCTTTGTTTTCCTTTAGGTTTTCTTTGTATTCTGTTTTAAAGCATGATAGGTTGTTAGATTTGTAGTTTTAAGTTTTGCTCCGTTTTTTCTGTGTTTTTGTGCTTCTAGGTTAGGGTTCCAGGGCATGCATGCATATGTAGACTTGAAGTATGCGTACGCATATAACTGGCCTGCGTGCACGCATACTCGTGCCCTAAAACCCTAATCCAAGTTTTCTGCTTCTGTTTCTTTAATTCTTTCATATAAAATGCTTCTGACTTGATCCTCTTTTATGTTTTTAAGTCCTTGCTTCTCTGTTTGTTTGCTTGATTATCTTTGACATGCTAGATCAGGGTTTCTTTCCATGTCTTAGCTTTGATATGCTATGAATGCGTATTCAAATGTCCATGCATTGATGCATAGGTGTTGAGATGCAATAAGGTAAGTGAGGTAAGACATGCATTCACTTGTACATGCATTTGATTTGGATATGATCTTGTTCAGATTTGATGAATGTGATATGTAAAACTTGGAATATGTTTGTGTTCATGATGCTTTCCAATAGTTCTTTGATTCTACCATGATATGAGAAGCATGATAGATGTATGTTGGGGTTTAGGATTTAATGCCATGTTGTATGCTTAGATGTATGCGTGTGTGTGTGTGAGTATATAATGCAATGTTGAATATGTCTTTAATGAGATTAAGACGTAAAACGCAATGAGTGGAAGCCGACCTACGAGTTGGGCGGTTTTGGGTGCCTAACACCTTCCCAAAATCGTATCTAAACTCCGAACCCATACTCTGATAGTAAGATTAGTCCTTTCACGTAAGGGTGCTATGTAAATGGTTCCTAAACCTAATCTAGGTGGCGACTCCAACTTTTCTCCGCCTCGGTGCAGTTGGCCGAGGCGTACTCCCCCTTAAGAGGAAATCGCTTGAGCCCACAACCAGTTCCCAAGGCTTTTTGGGAAGATATCAATTTAGAATTTGTTTTGGTTTTGCCTCGAACTCAAAGAAACAAGGATTCTATTATGGTGGTAGTTGATTGATTTTCAAAGATGGCTCATTTTGTTCCTTGTAACAAGACTGCAGATTCATGGACTGAAGAACTCACAGGAACCTAAGAGAGAGAAGACTTTACCTTGGTCTTCACTCAGGCCCTTGTGGCTAAAGATTGTACCACTTCCTTTCCCACTGTAGGGGAGCCTATTCTTTCGGTTTCCTCAAAAATCACCAATTGCTTCTGAGATTTCCCAGTCTTCCTCCTTTTTGTCTTAGGGTTAGTTTCGGCACCCTCTGTACTTTCTTCAAGTTCAGCTTCTTTCAACTTTTCCTGCTTTATCTTTTTTTTCTTTACCTTTACCTACGGGAGTCGCAGCACCAATTGCCTCTACTGCCCCTCTCTTAATGGGCACCCCAGAAGAAGTACCAATAATGAGGTCACATCCTGACCAAGTTTCTGGAAAATCCTGTGCATAAGTCACCCAACCTCCCCTGGAAGCATGCCATTCCACAAACCCTGTCTTGCTACTCACAGCAGCATATACAATACCAGCAGTAGGGAGGGATAGGCGCTTGTTGGATGTGGGAGTAGAGAGAATGATAGGATTGGGGACTCTCCCAATTGTGCTGGAACCAACATAATCAGTGAAAGACTTCTGTACTCTTCTCCAATAGCCAGCATAACCACTGGAGGCAAAAACTCCTTTCTGGGAATGAGGCACTACAAATTGAGGGCTTTTCCGCGACCAACAGGAGAAAGCCTGGAGTCTCAGAAACGGGTTTAAAGAAGGGAGAGAAGGTACTACGTCCTTAAATGCTGGGGGAATATCTTGATCGAAGCCAAACTGCGGGAGCACCTGGTGTGCTGAGTAATAAGTATACTTGGGGCCACTCGAAGAGGGTACTGGAAGCCAGGAGGGACTAACACAAGCTAGGTAGGCTAAACTACCTCCATCACCACGACGCAAATCAAAAGTATTCCCTAGAGAAGTAAGAAAAGAAGATAACACAGAATCACAAGCAAAATCGGGGCCGAACTCCCGGGGAGAACGCCAATGCAAACGCCCTGCTTGATCAAACAACTCAACCAAATTAAGACCGCCACCTTTCAGACTGGTCCAACAGAAAATAATAGGATGGCTATCAGTCGAACTTACACACAGACCTTTAATTACATCAGGGGATCCCTGGAATTTATCTTTCACAAACTTCAAATTTCTACACTTTGCTAAAGTAACTGAAGAACGGTCCCATATGAATACCTGGAGGATGGCACAGTGGAGAGATGAAGTGATTGCGTAGCAAGAGTCGCCTTCAACTTCGTCTCCGTGAAGTTGGTCCAGTTGAGAATAGACATGGCCCAAGAACATGGGGGCTAGAGGATACTGAGCACCCCGGGCCAATTTGATTACCAAAGGAAAGAAAACAGACTTGACCCCGTACCCGGGGAACTCACTAAACAGAAATTTGCTAAGCTAGAACGCTAGGAACCCAGCTCGCCTGACTTCCTTGTTTTTCTCGCGCGAAAGATTCATAACCCATCTACCCATCCTGGCCGGTTTCCCACTTGGGGAAGCAGTACACCCACCAAAGTGACCAAACAACTTGTCTTCTACCTTGAGGTCCTCTTTAGAAAGATCAATATCAAAAGGGTTCTCATCCCGAACACCGGAAGGAGGAAGTTGTTGACCACATCCTCCAGGGTGATCGTCAGCTTACCAACAGAGAAGAAAAAAGTATGAAGAGAAGGGCATCAACGGCATATCAGATGCCTAAGACCCTTAGCGTCTCTAAAACCCTTAAGATTCCTGGAAATCGCCACTGCCTTCAGAATCCCGGTGCGCTCTAGGCAACCCACAAACTCCGCATCAGAGAGTTCCTTATCCACCCAGAAGGGCCAACCTTGGATCTTCCCAGTAACGAAATCAAAAAAGATAAGGACCGCCTCTCGAGATCCCCGCCTGATTTGGAGATCCAAAATCTCTCTAGGGTCTGGGACCTGAGCGGAACTGGCAAAGCTTGCCTGAGCGGAGAATACCTATGCGTGAAGGGATGGACGGGCCTCACCATGAGACACCTGAGGGAAGAATAGACTGAGGGTGTACTAGGGGTCCCGTAAGGGAAAGGCTGGGCACTCAGTGATCTTATGAGATTCGCCCTGCGTAGAACCAGAAAAGCTCTCACCCTTAGAGGGGCTGGGAATACGCTCTCTCCTTTTTCGAGAAGAAGAGGAAACCATCAGAGTAGTGAGTATGTCGGGAAGTAAGGAGAATTGAGGAATGAAAAGCACAAAAAGGGGAGTAGCGGAATGATTGAAAGGAAGAAGCTGGATTTGGGAACAGAAGATTTAGGGAAGAGAAGAGAGAGTATGAAGCGCCTACAATAAAGACACAAAGAGCAGTTGGAGAAGACAATGTATGGAAAGGCGCGTCAGTTGCCAAAAATTTAATTTTGAAGGTGAGAGTTATTAGCAGTTATTAATGGAAGTTACGGGAAACATAAAAGGTAGGTGGAGGAAGTTTCCACTCCATAACTCAACTGCCACGTCCCGTGCAAAGGGGGGAAGTTACAAGAGAAAGAAATGTGACATGCAAAGGAGGCCAAGATACCAAAAGGCAGTAGGAAAGTCAGGATCCTGAAGGAAGGAAAAGAGGGAACCCAAGGATATTTAAAATAATGAAGAAGGAAATCCTACGGAAACCAAAACCCTAAATTACTCACGCGTGGCTTGCGGACAACCCACGAACTCAGGGGGCTAAATGTTGAGATCCAAAAAATCACAACACCAAGGCCCAAAGAAATAACACAATAGGCCATAAAAAAAAGTGAATTTGAAAAAGATTGAGCTGACCACAAGGGAAAAGGATGATAAGCCCAAAACCCACATTGGACAGGCCTTAGAACTCATAAAATAAAGGGAAGAAAGAGAGAAGGCCTAGCCTGCCTAGACTAGAGAATTGGAGAGAGTCCAATGGGAAGAACTAAGGCGGGATCCTGAAGGTTGTCAAAGGTTCGGGATCCCCGGGACGTGTAAGGCGGGATTAAGACAGCTCAAGGGGAATACCAAAAAGGCACAAGAAACGAAGGGCAGATATGTCCTTCTCAAGCGACCAGTGATGTAGCAAGAAAGCTGAAAGCTTAGGATAGCCATTCATGAGCAAAGGGATGGTACCTCGAGGAACCTAGAATGAGGATCTATAAGGGGAAGTAGCAGGAAAAACCTTCAACCCAGCAGGAATGGATTTTGCCCACTTGGGAAAAATGACAAAGAGAGAGAACGACCAAAAGTTAAGTCTGAAAGGGTTAGAAGCTTGGAAAAAAAGGAGAAATCAAGAACTGCTCCCTAAAGCACACCCTGGAATGGAAAGTCAGCCATGGGATTTCAAAGAAACAACACCAAAAGGAGGAAATTATGAGGAATAGGGAAAGACTCAGTCTTCTAGGTGATAGGCACATAACGGGCTCTGGTACCCAGGGGAGCAAGGGAGGGGAATCAATAGAGCCCTTGGAATGACACTATAAAAAGGGAAGGCAGCCAACATCGAAAAAGGGGGGATCATAATGGAATCATAGAAGAAAACTCGGTGAGAACTCAGAAAAGTAGAAAAGGAGAGAGAGACATTTCCCGGTATCCCAAACAGCCACTATAGAACATACTTGGATTCAAAGGGATTCAAACTTTACAAGTCTTAGAGGCTTGAATAGTCATCTAAGTCTGTAATTTTTGAGCTTATTTGGACCTTGTAACATGTCTTAGTGAGCATTTTGTAATCTATAATTGAGAAAAGGCAACGAAATATTTAATATTGACTTGAGGATCTTTAACATTTATTCGTGTCCTCTGTTATCCCATTTGCTGCCTTTTTTTTTTTTTTTTTTTTGCTTGCTGTTCCAATATATTCTTGCTTGCTAGCATGTATTTCTTGTAGGATCCTTGCTTTGTGCATCACTTGGTTTGTAAACAACCATTTAGCTGCGGTGAACCAAGCACAGTCCCTTCAAACCACAACAACCGGGCCCAAGGTCCTTGCTTCAATTTGGGCTTGGACTTTGTCGAAAAAAGGACCCTCATAGAGAGCACAAACTAATTCTAAATGGGCTATTCGCACTAAAATATTATATGTGAGACAGAATTTTGCACCAAAAGGACGAGCTTTGTCACTGCCTAAACCAATAGGACTTTCAAAAGTACAAATCAACCAAGAAAAGAGGAACATAAAAAAAAAAGTAACTATATTATTGATATCGCAAAATGTCGCATTAAGTTACAATACTCCTAGTTAAGTTACAAGACTACTTCTAGATAATTAATATGAAGTGGAACAAACTACAAACATGAAGTTATCCTTTCGATGATTGGGTATGAAATATGGCTTGTCAAATTATGTGGGTGTTTGTAAAAGAGTAACTGATTCCTATTTATACCCACACCATTGGTAGTTATTACATCATCTCATAACTCGAAATAAGTAACTTCTACAATGAAAATAACTACTTGCATATCCATGTGCTCTTTACATGATCTGATAACGGCTTGCATGAATAACTGCTTGCACATGCTTATGAACACTTGAATAACTGCTCGCAGGCTTGTTCCTCCTCAAATGGCTTTGTGTTCTCTCAAACTTCATAAATAGCAGAGGATTAATTCTTAGTATCATGATGCCACTTCTATTCTCCTATGGGGTTCACTTTAATAGTATTTATCCAGCAATTATACTCTTATCATATAACAGTATCATACTATATATATAGGCTTTTGGCTCCCATGTGTGCTATTATTTTCTTTATTGGCCTGACACAATTTAAACACCAATTCATTTAAAACAGAGAAAGAGCAAAAATTAATGTCTTACCGGATATAGAATTAATTCCCCGGAGCTTCATATATATATATATATATATATAAAAGAAGAGCTTCATATGTTTTTTTCTTCTTTTTTTTAGGAAAGTTTCATTTTTTTTTTTTTTTTAATGTGTGTTAATGGGGCCAAATTTCTATAGTATGATGTACGCATGGTAGCAAACATTTATCCAAACATTTTATGTATAGAGCAGGATAACTTTAAAGTGAAATTCACATCTATGAAGACAATATCCTTCGCAAAATTCTAAAGCCCTAGGGTAAAGGCGATGATACTTAAGGGTTGGAAAGACATAACCAGGAAGTTTGGAATAGTTATTAGGCGGAGGCTTTGGGTGCTTATCTTGTAATGCAGTAAGTACAAGCATAATCCATGTCATTGTAATCAAAGCAAGATATTGCATAGTTCTCTTGACCATCTTGATTTTTTTTTTTTTTTTTTTGTTAATGTGATTCACTTAAAATAGTAGCTAGAGAACAAAATTATGACAACTTTATTTTGAGACTATGAACATAATTATAGGGACATTATATTTTGCATCCATAACCATATAGTATGGAACCCGAAAAAACATACTATACTAGGTGCAATGACAACCTAATCCCGCAATTAATATTCTTCAGCATAGAGTGAATATCAACCACTATGATCAGGCGAGAATTATTCTCATTATTAATGCTATCATGGTAACTCTTACCAAACAAAAATAATTTGTCGCTCTTCCTTTGGCCTCTAAGTAATAATAGCAAGAACTCAGCACAGAGGATACTATTAAACTTAGTCTAGTGTACACCATTGTCTAGAATCATGTGTAGCCACATTTCATCCCTATAACAGGTTTATTTTGTAGTACCATGATAAAAACACCCTCCGCATGGAATGCAAAGCTCGAAGCTAAGACAAGGTGTTTGATCAAACTACTATAAACCAGGAAATTCAATCTTGTAGTACCATGAAATAAACATCCTCCGCATGGAACGCAAGGCTCGAGGCCAAGACGAGATGTTTACACCACACCACTATGAATCGACAATGGAGGCTGTGAGATCCAACCCTTGTATCTCTCTCCCACTAGAAATTTTTAAAACAAGTGGTTTGTCTTGAAATCATTGTGATCTAATCACAATTTTAACCCTACACATCAAATGTGTTTAATTGTTTAAATTCAATGTGATGTAACTAAGTCACGTCACTATAGCGTAATGAACATTTGCGCAATCACAAAGAAGTTTAACCTTGTAATCCATGAAATAAATACCATCCGCATGGAATGCAAGACTCAAAGTCAAGACAAGGTATCTATTCACATTACAATAAACTTAACAAAAGGGCTATTTCAGCACTCCCACTCATTATTTGGGTTTTTCTTTAAATAATTGTGATCCCATCACAACTAACAACCTTGCACTTGTTGAAGACTCTAATCTTATTAGAATCACTAACTAAAATGGAAGTCCTAAACTATTTAGGATTCCTTAAACACTAATGAATCAAAAATTAGTTATATAGAACTCTATCCTTAACTTATTTGATAAAGTATTCTAATCTCATTAGAAACTATATAACTTTAATTAGAATTTTAATCTCATTAAAAACCTCTAATTAAAATAAATTAAGGACTTTTAATCATAAAACAATTTAGGACTAAGAGTTCTATTTAACTACCATCTTTGATCTCATTAGGTCTTTTAGTTAGAATCATGTGTAATCACATCACACATTGCCTTACACCTTATACATTTGAAAACATTTAAAAAATATTCAAAATTCCCTTCAAATGCATTTTCGTGAGAATCTCGCGACTAAGCTCTTCCCGTGAAAAAGGCGTAAGGAAAAATAGTGAAAACACAAAATTCAGACAGAAACTTTTGCTACTGTCTCGCAAGTATCTCGCTACTAAGCGCTTCCCGCAAAAACAAGTTAAGCAAAAAAATTGAAAACACAAAAAATCAGACAGAAACTTTCTTTATGTGAAAACACTTAGAAAAATTCTGATTTTCCTTATTTCGATTGATCGAATGTGTTCCTCGATTGATCGAAAAAATTAAGAAATTCGAAGTCTTATCACTGTTTCATTCGATCGATCGAATGTGATTTTCGATCGATCGAAAATCTTGAAACTTGAATTTCCAGATATTTTCCAAGGCAGTTTTCAACGGTTTTTGATGAACAAACAACTAACATACGAACATGATAGTCAAAGAATGATATCAAAACTGAAATTCATTGATGCTATAGCCTTAAAGATCAATTTAACATACTTAAATTCAAATTTAAACAACATCATAACATCAATATCAATTTTTATCAAATCATAGTTTCAATAACCATGCAGAAAATTAAATGCATAATCTTCAAACAATATGAAACTATAATCTCTAATTCCAAAACTCATAAAACATGTTATACAATTCGAAATTGAAGACCGCTCTGATACCATTTGTTGGAAATATGCAAGTGCGCAGCGGAAAAATTAATGGATCTACTTCATTCGCAATCAATAACATGTACTATGTAAGTTTCAGAATTTGAGAACAAGAATGCGTACCTTGGTGTGATGAAATTCAAAACCAAAGATCAGAAGTTCTTGGGAAGACTTTTAATCTTCACTCCAATTCCACTTGATGCCCAAGATGTGTGGTCTCTCAATCAGTTTCCAAGGAGAGAATAATGAGTGTCCAACACTCACACACAAAACTATTTCATTCCTTATGAGAACTCTCTTATGAAAGACCTTCATCTTAACCTTATGAAAAAGCACTTATGAAATTCTGTATGTTTCTCTCCTTATATACAACTGATTATCTAATTGGTCTAGCCTTTTGGGCCATTCCAATTAGGCTCTAGTATGTGGCTTGGAGTGGGACCAAAAGGGACTAATAAGACACTAGCTCCAATGGGCCTTGGGCTTTTCTGTCAACTCTTGACAAGTCCAAAGTTACCATTAACTATATTTTAATACCACTATATAAATATAGTTGCACTCTAGGCCTTATCTATAAATTATATCCCAAGACTTTGTTATACATGCAACCCCTTCATTAAAATATTTGTAGTAATACAAAGTCATGAATGTAGATTGCCACTTTGAAGATTACTACATCTTAATCCTTGAGTACCCGGTTTAATCCTTTACGTTATTCATCATATATTTATGAAATCCAATTTCACAAATATATACTTTAGTAACAACTTACTAAAGTGGTTGGGCCCAACTCTCTTGAATAACCAAACCCATTAAACTTATCTTAAGGGAATATTTTATGTCTCCGTTAAGAGTTTATGAATTCCATCTTGAGAATATATGTTCCATCAACACAAAATGCGGCTGCCCAACATACTGAGGTTTTGACCGTGACTTATAGATCTCACTCCTGATATATCAAAGCAACCTACATCTCATGATCAAGTCCATTATTCTCTCAGAATTTAGAGTTCATGTAAATAGAAGTCGTGAGATTTCTTATTCATTTGACAGTCGTTAGGAGAATAATAAATCTCACAGCAGTCCAGTTCAATATGTCTTAACTCTTAAAACATATCAACATACCAACTAGAAGTCTTCACTTCCATGATCAAGACAAATCATCGTAGTTGATATGTTATAGTCTTCGCAGATGAAATGCCTAATTTCATCACAGACTACGAACTAAAATTCTGAGTTTACAAAGAACTTGTGATTTATATCTTTCTGTGACTTTTCACATAAATCACATACTATACATTTCATGAACTAAGATAATGTGCTATTAGTTCATTTATAGATAGTCTCATATAATTAAACTATTTAATCATTTATGACATGCTAATAAATTGGATTTTAGGGCATAAACCCCAACAAACCCCTATTTATTTTCCTGCATCTATATTTTGGGCCATGCTCTAAGGATGTAGGCATTTACTTTCTTGCTCTGTGTGCTTGCATTGTGTCTGATGTATGTATTTGTATACCCGTTCGCCCCTTCCGGTGTGATTGTCACAGTCCATGCTACCTAAGGCAAAGCGATGCCTAATTTCCGCCGCGAAAGTAAGGTGACATGTCGCCAGATGTTCACCGTGGAAATCTAGTACTCTGCCCAAATGCCTTAGGAAAGCATAGATTGGGACCACACCCATTTAAAAGCCAAACCTCAAAGCCCCCATGCATGCAAAGCCCTGAAAGCCAATGCCAAAATCATGTTTTTTACTGCCAATCTCCAAAAATTAAGGTTTTATTAAAACAAAGAACTGCCCTTGGACAGGCGTTGTGGGGTGCCTAACACCTTCCCCACAAGTAACCAAACTTTCTGACTCAAGAATCAAGATTTTTTTTACCATCCACATTAGATTAGGAAAAAATACCTTTTTTCTTAGCCTAGGATCAGTAATAAAATTAACTAAAAATAGGTGACCAATCATACCTTAGAAAAATCCAATGATTGGTGGTGACTTCACTTACCTTTGGTAATCCCTTAATTTTTGGCTAAAATTCCTACCACACTGCCAAAGGAAGACCTACCTTCCTCCACCGAGAGAGAGAGAGAGAGCACCCGAAGCACCACGTGAACCACACCACATGCGTTAATCACTCAAGAGGAGCCTCGCGCGCGCGGGAGAGTTGCCACGGTGGGTGGTCGAACGAGGGCCCGACAACGGCGATTTTTCACTCCGATCGAGGCCGGGCATCGACAGGGAGTCCCACTGAACTCCTCATAATCTGACTCACCTATGACCCGATTAGTAAAAGGAATGCCTAGCCCCCACTGGCTGTACTCCGCATCAATCATAGAACAAAGAGCAAGCATGAACACTAGAGGGTCCACAAGAACCCGAAGCGCATCCTCCCTCACTACCTGGCAGCACACCCACTCCGCCAAGTAGATCACCCTCAATCCACCACCCTCAAGGGTCTGGGAAAGACTAGAAGCAACTATGGCAGTTGCCTTCAAGCTCGGGTCTGCTACAAGGGCAGCTTCGGCTTGAGGACTCCATATGATCTATGACAACACGTGAAGTTAGAAAGAGAACCCTAAAGAAGCATGCAAATAATGGAAAGTGAAACATGTTTCTAACTTATATCCTCGGGAGAGAGCTTATCCAGGTGAGCCCAAAGCAAAATGATCCTCCTCAAGTCCAACTCAACTCCTCTAACAATGGGACCGTACTCCACAGCCCAACACTGAAAAATGGTAGTATACAACGTTCAGAAAAGAACAGTTTGCAAGAGGACAATTTGCAAGATGATAGTTTGCAAGATGACAGTGTGTAGGATGATAGTATGCAAGATTCAAAAATGGCAGTTTGCAAGAGGTTATGGTATAGTTTGCAAGAAGATAGTTTGCATGGTCCAGATATGGAACAGTTTGCAAGAGATAGATTGGTAGTTTGCAAGATAATAGTTTGTGAGATATACGTATGAATGCAGTTAGCAGGAATATAGTACACGGTCCTAACCTATATGGCATGTGTTGGTATGACTATAGGAATGAGAATGGATGAACTATAAGAGAAAATAGAGAGAAACTAACCTCAATGAGCTTTCAAGGCCCCACCAGCTGGTGCACTGTCCCTCGATTGAGAGTGTCCAAAGAGGAGTACAAGTAAGCCAAGCATATTGACCCCCAATTGGTAGCCTGAGCCCTCTCAAAGTCTTAAAAAAGGGCCAACCACCTTAAAGACACCATCTGCCCACCGGTGACGAATAGGTACCCCCCCCCCCCCACCAGGAACAACAAAAAGGCCCTTGCCATCCGAAGGCATTCCTCAGTCATCCCCTGTGGACAATGCATAAAGTCTGCCTTAAGATCAGTGTGGTGAATCGTCTCAGTAGTATACTGTTAGGATTAGTGCCCTTAAATCCTATTGTATGATGCTATGTATGAAATTATGTATGACATTATGTATAACATGATGTATGACTTAATATTGTAATTAATAAAGTTGTTTTATTATAATCTGAAATAATGGTAACATGAATATTTGGACATTATCATATAGTCCATGAGATGCATAATATGTGATTTATGTGAAAAGTCACAGAAGATATAAATCACAAGTTCTTTGTAAACTCAGAATTTAGTTCGTAGTCGGTGATGAAATTGGGCGTTTCATCTGCGAAGACTATAACATATCAACTAAGATGATTTGTCTTGATCATGGAAGTGGTGGCTTCTAGTTGATATGTTGATATGTTTTAAGAGTTAAGACATATTGAACTGGACCGCAGTGAGATTTATTATTCTCCTAACGACTGTCAATTGAATAATAAATCTCACGACTTATATTCACATGAACTCTTAATCCTGAGAGAATAATATACCTGATCATGAAGTGTAGGTTGCTTTGATATATCAGGAGTGAGATCTAAAGTAACAGTCAAAACCTCAGTATGTTGGGCAGCCACATTTATTGTTGATGGAACATATATTCTCAAGATGGAATTCATAGTCTCTTAACGGAGATATAAAATATTCCCTTGAGATAAATTTAATGGGTTTGTTATTCAGAATGTTAGGCCTAACTACTTTAGTAAATAGTTACTAAAGTATATATTTATGAAATTGAATTTCATAAATATATGATGAATAACTTAAAGGATTAAACTGGGTACTCAAGGATTAAGATGTAGTAATTCACAAAGTGGCAGTCTTCATTCATGACTTTGTGTTACTATGAATATTTTATGAAGGGGTTGCATGTACAATAAAGTCTTGAGATTTAATTTATTAATAAGGCCTAGAGTGCAATTATATTTATATAGTAGTATTAAATATAATTAATGGTAACTTTGGACTTGTCAAGAGTTGACTAAAAAGCCCAAGGCCCATTGGAGCTAGTGTCTTATTTGTTCCCTTTTGATCCCACTCCAAGCCACATACTAATGCCCAATTGGAAAGGCCCAAAAGGCTAGACCAATTAGATAATCAGTTATAAGGAGAGAAACATACAGATTTTGGTAAGAACATGAAATGGTATGTATGTGAGTGTTGGACACTCTTTCATTATCTTCTTAAACATACATATATAACTGATTGAGAGACCACACATCTTGGGCATCAAGTGGAATTGGAGTGAAGATTAAAAGTGTTCTCAAGAACTTCTGATCTTCAGTTTTGAATTTCACCGCATCAAGGTACACTCTCCTGTTCTTAAATTCTGAAACTTACATAGCACATGTTATCTATTGCGAATGAAGTAGATCCGTTAATTTTCTGCTGCGTATGTTTTATGCAATACAAACATGGATTTTTCCATCATATACCTCCTCCCCAGTAAGTCTGCACCCAACCGAACACCTGACTTGTCCTCTAGATTGATCGGGACTCCATCAAACCGTAAGCCAATCATGCGGTGGAAGTCATAAGGAGTGATGGGTAGTGTCCCATCACCTCTCAGCCAAGGTCTGCACCAAGATAGCACTAGCAAACCTCTCGAGCATCAAACGGATGACGAGATCGAAACCCACAGCACAGACATAGCCCTGAGTCTCCTCATTCAGAACGGACACCAAGACCTGGTTGGTACTTCCCCTACTAGAATATGGGGCTGGGACCTATAAAAGAGAATGGGATTAGATTCATGGTTAGGTGAAATAAATGGTGAGAAAATGACATTGGGTGCATAATAGGATGAAATGTGACATGAAATGCCAAACAGATGAGAAAACGGGTGAAAAGGAAGCTAAAATACTAAAATAGGGTTTTTGCCTGGCGCCCTTGCGTACGCAAAATACTACATGCATACACACCGAGAATTATGCGCATGCATGAACTGAAGAACAAATGCATGCATGAACAAGCCTACATACGCATGAATTCAAGTTGTGTACGCAAGAACAAGAATGCGTACGTAGGCCCGATTTCGTGCACGCAAGATCGAACAAAGAAGGTTGTTCTTCGATATTTTCAAGTTTTCTCAACTAGAACTCAACCTAAACATGTTCCTACCCCTCCTACAATGTCAGGTTTTCATCTAAACCCATCCCAAAGCAAAACCTAAGAATTTATAGGCATAAAAACTAATCAAAATAGAAGATTAAAGGAAAACTTAAAAAGTGAGGAAAGTTTGAGAAACTTACTGATCCAGTCCTTGCACCCTCCAAATGTGTTGTTGTGATTTGTAGGTCAAAGGAGGGGCTGCCGTTAGCCTTACTACTCCATTCCAACGGATGAGATGGAGAATGTCAGTGGAGAGGACGTAGGAACTTTTTCTAGACTTGGGTGCCATTGAAGGAGATGAGAGAGTTTGAGAGAGAAGTTAAGAATTAAGGAAAAGATGGAAGTCAGATTGTGAGGGAATAAGAGAGAGGGCAGAAGCTTTTGTAGGGAGAAAGAAAGAAAAGAAATTGAAAAGTTAGAGAATGTGAAGAGATGAGGGTGATGAAGAGAATGAAATGAAAAAAAAAAAAAAATACGGTTGGTAACCGTTAGAGAAAAATGAAGAGGCGGGAAAATACCAGATTGCGAACTTGCTAGGGACTAGCAATGAGCTGGTTGAGGATGAATGATAATAGATTAATTTTGCATATTTATATCATTATTAGAAAGCATTATCATACTTATTTTGAGTTAATTCATGCATTTTATGTTGGGGTTTATGCCCTAAAATCCAATTTATTGGCATGTTATAAATAATTAAACAGCTTAATTATATGAGACTATCTATAAATGAACCAATGGGACATTATCTTAGTTCATGAGATGCATAGTATGTGATTTATGTGAAAAGTCACAGAAAATATAAATCGCAAGTTCTTTGTAAACTCAGAATTTTAGTTCATAGTTGGTGATGAAATTGGGCATTTCATCTGCGAAAACTATAACATATCAACTACGATGATTTGTCTTGATCATGGAAGTGGAGACTTCTAGTTGGTATGTTGATATGTTTTAAGAGTTAAAGACATATTGAACTAGACCGCTGTGAGATTTATTATTCTCCTAACGACTGTAAAATGAATAATAAATATCACGACTTCTATTTACATCAACTCTAAATCCTGAGAGAATAATGGACTTGATCATGAGATGTAGGTTGCTTTGATATATCAGGAGTGAGATCTATAAGTCACGGTCAAAACCTTAGTATGTTGGGCAGCCGCATTTAGTGTTGATGGAACATATATTCTCAAGATAGAATTCATAATCTCTTAACGGAGACATAAAATATTCCCTTGAGATAAGTTTAATGGGTTTGCTTATTCAAGAGAGTTGGGCCCAACCACTTTAGTAAGAAGTTACTAAAGTATATATTTATGAAATTGGATTTCATAAATATATGATGAATAACATTAAGGATTAAACCGGGTACTCAAGGATTAAGATGTAGTAATCTTCAAAGTGGCAATCTACATTCATGACTTTGTATTACTACGAATATTTTAATGAAGGGGTTGCATGTATAATAAAGTCTTGGGATATAATTTATAGATAAGGCCTAGAGTACAACTATATTTATATAGTGGTATTAAATATAGTTAATGGTAACTTTGGACTTGTCAAGAGTTGACAGAAAAGCCCAAAGCCCATTGGAGCTAGTGTCTTATTAGTCCCTTTTGGTCCCACTCCAAGCCACTCACTAGAGCCCAATTGGAATGGCCCAAAAGGCTAGCCCAATTAGATAATCAGTTGTATATAAGGAGAGAAACATACCGAATTTTATTAAGGTTTTTTCATAAGAATCTTTCATGAGAGTTCTCATAAGGAATGAAATGGTTTGTATGTGAGTGTTGGACACTCTTTATTCTTTCCTTGGAAATTGATTGAGAGACCACAAATCTTGGGCATTAAGTGGAATTGGAGTGAAGATTAAAAGTCTTCCCAAGAACTTTTGATCTTTGGTTTTGAATTTCATCACACCAAGGTACGCATTCTTGTTCTCAAATTCTGAAACTTACATAGTACATGTTATCAATTGCGAATGAAGTAGATCCGTTAATTTTTCCGCTGCGTATGTTTTGTATGCGATACAAACATGCATATTTCCAACAAATGGTATCAGAGCAGTCTTCATTTCGAATCTGTATAACATGTTTTGTGAGTTTTGGAATTAAAGATAATAGTTTCATGATGTTAGAAGATTATATAGGTATTTAATTTTCTGCATGGTTATTGAAACTATGTTTTGATGAAAATTGATTTTGATGTTATGATGTTGTTTAAATCTGAATTCAAGTATGTTGAATTGAAGTTTAAGGCTATAACATCAATGGAATTCAGTTTTGACATCGAATTCTGTCTATTATGTTCATATGGTAGTTGTTTGTTCATAAAAAAATCGTTGAAAACTTTTTGTAACTGCTCTGGAAAAACTGAAAACACAGGTTTTTCGCGGGTTAGCTTCCTGCGAAGTTACTCGCGAAAAATGATTCTGAAGACAAAAACTTTTCGCGGGTAAGCTTTACTCGCGAAACAGTTGCGAGACAGTAGCGAAAGTCTCTGTCTGATTTTTTGTGTTTTCAATTTTTTTGCTTAACTTGTTTTCGCGGGAAGTGCTTAGTAGCGAGATACCTGCGAAACAGTAGCAAAAGTTTTTGCGGGAGGAGCTTAGTCGCGAGATTCTTGCGAAAATGCATTTGAAGGGAATTTTGAATATTTTCTAAATGTTTTCAAATGTATAAGGTGTAAGGCATTGTGTGATGTGATTACACATGGTTCTAACTAAAAGACCTAATGAGATCAAAGATGGTAGTTAAATAGAACTCTTAGTCCTAAATTGTTTTATGATTAAAAGTCCTTAATTTATTTTAATTAGAGGTTTTTAATGAGATTAAAATTCTAATTAAAGTTATATAGTTTCTAATGAGATTAGAATACTTTATCTAGTAAATTAAGGATAGAGTTCTCTATAACTAATTTTTGATTCATTAGTGTTTAAGGAATCCTAAATAGTTTAGGACTTCCATTTTAGTTAGTGATTCTAATAAGATTAGAGTCTTCAATAAGAGCAAGGTTATTAGTTGTGATGGGATCACAATTATTTAAAGAAAAACCCAAATAATGAGTGGGAGTGCTGAAATAACCCTTTGGTTAAGTTTATTGTAATGTGAATAGATACCTTGTCTTGACTTTGAGTCTTGCATTCCATGCGGAGGGTATTTACTTCAAGGATTACAAGGTTAAACTTCTTTGTGATAGCGCGAATGTTCGTTACGCTATAGTGACGTGACTTAGTTACATCACATTGAATTTAAACAATTAAACACATTTGATGTGTAGGGTTAAAATTGTGATTAGATCACAATGATTTCATGACAATCCACTTGTTTTAAAATTTATAGTGGGAGAGAGATACAAGGGTTGGATCTCATGGCCTCCATTGCCAATCTATAGTAGTGTGATTAGGCACCTCGCCTTGGCGTATATGCCTTGCTCCCTTCGGAGGGTGTTTAATTCATGGTACTACAGATTAAACTTCTTAATAATAGATGAAGTTTGTTTTTACATTGAGAATGACCACGCTTTCGTGGAGTTACTTGGTGACTCACATTGATTCTAGGCAATGGTGTACACTAGACTAAGTGTAATGTTAACCTCCCTTCGGAGCTATGTCATTATTACTTAGAGGTTAAAAGAAAAGCGGCAAATTATTTTTATTTGGTAAGAGTTTCCATGATAGCATTAATAATGAGAATAATTCTCGCCTAATCATAGTGATTGGTATGACCTCGCTTCCGAGTAATATTAATTGTGGGATTAGGTTATCGTTGCACCTAGTATAATATGTTTTTCAGGTTCCATACTATATGGTTATGGATGCAAAATATAATCTCCCTATAATTATGTTCATAGTCTCAAAATAAAGTTGTCATAATTTTGTTCTCTAGCTACTATTTTAATTGAATCACATTAACTAAGAATTAATTTTGGACATGGTGCTTAAAGGAGCTGAAGTACATAAATATGTATCGATTCAGCATTGTCATAATTTCCTATGCATGATGCATTGATGGAAGATAGCTTATGATATGATCATAGTTTCCATTGAAATACTAAAATGTTTCTTTGCCTTCTATCTCAATTGTGCTACAGTATGAGATGCAAGAGTTAGTACAAGACTTAGACTTTATATTAAGTCTAAATGAGATGTTTGGTATGAAATATCGTGCTACTAGACGATATTCGATATAAATCATATTGAGAGCCAAGAAAAGCTTAAGGAGTTCCAATTCTATATCATTTTATGAAAATATTTTATTTTTAAAATGAATTGGAATTCTTGGATGTAGAAATTAAATGTTAATCTCATTTGGATATGATCCACAAGTCCTTGTTAGAATCATTTGATCAATTCAGATTGTTTTGAAAATAATTTTTTTTTTTATATTATTTGAATTGATGAGTAAGTTCTACGCAACGGAAGACATCCTAAAAGTTAAGGCTAGGATCAATATGATTAAATTCAAATTCTTAGCCTAAACCGAAAGGTAAGGGTGATAAGAAGAAGAATTAAAATACCAAACAGTTGGGCAAGCAAGTTACCCTAGTAGTTGCCAAAAGGAATTAGATTCAAAAGTATGACCAAAGGAAAGTGTTTCTGGTTTGGTTAAACTAAGCTTTGTCCATGATTGTTTTCTAGATGGAGATTTACATGTTTTACTTTTTAAAGAGAAAGTTTTCATCATTTGGTATTGTATGTTTTGGCACTTATGTCTAGATCTTATTAATCTAAATGGTATTCAAGATTGGTGAAAGATGGGCTTTTAGAACCATTATTTTGTTATATTCCCAATCTATGAATTCTATTTAGAGGATAATATGATCTAAGACTTTTTATTGTAAAGGAATATAGTATTAATGACTTCTTTAAGTCAGTGCATACATGAAGGAGGAATAAGACTCTTTTAGAAATAGTAAAGTACATGATAAGTATTTCCATTTGCTTATTTCTTTTGGAGATATACTCTTATAATTACTATACATTTTCTAAAATTGATTTGAAAAGTTTGTTCCTATGACATTTATCAAATTGTGGATTGGGTGAAAACCTAGCATATGATACTTCCACTTTTGGAGATGTCCAGCACTTGTGCTAGAAAGGAAGTTTGACAAATTGAAATCAAAAGGTAGAAAAATGTATATTTATGATAGGTATCCAAAAGGTAGTCATAAAGAAGACAAGATGTTTGTAAAGTACAAATACAAAGTTCTTACAAGATGTTTGTAAAGTACATATACAAAGTTCTTGACCATGACTATATGAATAATCTTAAAGCTAAACATACAATTGTTCTAGAAGAAGAATGTCAAAATTTGTTATAGGACAACTATAAAATACATTTAGAAATGAGATGGTTGTATTAGATACACCACAAGACATTATTCTAAATATATAGCTAGTACACCGGTACAATATCATAGTGGGAGGATTATCAATTACCAAATAAATTCATACTTTTGGGATAAACTTTTGTAGTTATTCCACAAGGATATGAATTAGATCCTCGGTCCTACGTTGAGGCAATAGATGATATGAATATGGATTATTGGATCAAGGTTATGTGAATAGAATTAGATTCTATTTAAAGTCTAGAACTTGTAGAGGCGCCTATTGGCATTGAGCCTATTGTTCTCAAATAGGTCTACAAGAAAATGAGATTGATAGATTTGAAGGTGCAAACCTTCAAAGTCAAGACTAGTGGCGAAAAGATTTATTTAGAAAGAAATGGTTTGTCTATGAAAAGATTTTTTTACCAATAGTCAAGTTTGACTCTATCTAGATTTTCTTATCCATTATATTTCATTTGGATGAAATATGGCAATGGATATCAAGAAAGCTTCTTTTAGTAGCAATCTTGAGGAAGACATCTATATGATGTAACTAGACTTGTACATAGCAAGATCCAGTAGTGTTTAGTATGCAAGTTGCTTAAAGTCCATTTATGGACTAAAGCAAACATATGTATTATAAAATATCATTTTTGATCAAAAAATCAAATTGTTTGATTTTGATCAAGTATTAAAAGGCCTTAGGTGTATGTAAAGCCATATAGAATAATAAATCTCTTAATGTATGTTGATGACATTCTAATCATTTAGAATGATGTAGAGTTATTGTCATCAATAGAGTTTTGGTTGTCTAGTCCAGTTTGATATAAAGTACTTGGAAAAGACTAGTCACATCCTAAGAATTAAACTTTGTTAAAATTCAGAAATTAGGATGTTGGGTCTATCTCAAACTGCTTAAATAGATTAGATTCTAGCCAAGTATAGCATGTAATGCTTCAAGAAAGGATTCTTTCCTTTTAAGTGTGAAGTTCCTTTATATAGGACTATAATCCTAAGACATATAAAAGGAATAGCATATTAAGACGGTTCCTTATATCAAATCGATAGGAAGTCTTTATGCTATGCTAAATACTAGGCTAAATATCTATTTTGCGGTGGGTATAGTAAGCAAATATCAATTGAATCAAAGATCACTTAATTTAGTGGGAGTAAAGCATATACTCAAATATCTTAGGAGAATGAGGGATTATATGCTTGTCCACGAAAGTGAGGTTTTGATAGTTACTGGATATACAAATACTGACCTATAGTTTGATTGTGATTCATGAAGTTGGACTTCAAGATATGTGTTCATCCTAGGTGGTGAAGATACACGTGTGATTCATGAAGTTGGACTTCAAGATATGTGTTCATCTTAATTGATGAAGATACACATTAAGCGTAAGTATTATCTCATTAGAGAGATACGAGTACGTGAGAAGTAGTAGTAGAAAAGATAATTTATGCAATAAATCTGGCTGAAACTTGTTTCCAAGCCCTGCCTTAGAGTGATTATGAATTACTCTAAAGGGAGATAAGTGTCAGATATAAGGTAAATTGTCTTTGAAGGCAAGTGAGAGATTGTTGGGGTTTATGCCCTAAAATCCAATTTATTGGCATGTTATAAATAATTAAATAGCTTAATTATATAAGACTATCTATAAATGAACTAATGGGCCATTATCTTAGTCCATGAGATGCATAGTATGTGATTTATGTGAAAAGTCACAGAAGATATAAATCGCAAGTTCTTTGTAAACTCAGAATTTTAGTTCGTAGTGGGTGATGAAATTAGGCATTTCATCTGTGAAGACTATAACATATCAACTACGATGATTTGTCTTGATAATGGAAGTGGAGACTTCTAGTTGGTATGTTGATATGTTTTAAGAGTTTAGACATATTGAATTGGACCGCTGTGAGATTTATTATTCTACTAACGACTGTCAAATGAATAATAAATCTCACGACTTCTATTTACATCAACTCTAAATCCTGAGAGAATAATGAACCTGATCATGAGATGTAGGTTGCTTTGATATATCAGGAGTGAGATCTATAAGTCACGGTCAAAACCTCAGTATGTTGGGCAGCCACATTTAGTGTTGATGGAATATATATTCTCAAAATAGAATTCATAATCTCTTAACGGAGACATAAAATATTCCCTTGAGATAAGTTTAATGGGTTTGGTTATTCAAGAGAGTTGGGTCCAACCACTTTAGTAAGAAGTTACTAAAGTATATATTTATGAAATTTGATTTCATAAATATATGATGAATAACATTAAGGATTAAACCAGGTACTCAAGGATTAAGATGTATTAATCTTCAAAGTGGCAGTTTACATTCATGACTTTGTATTACTACGAATATTTTAATGAAGGGGTTGCATGAATAATAAAGTCTTGGGATATAATTTATAGATAAGGCCTAGAGTGCAACTATATTTATATAGTGGTATTAAATATAGTTAATGGTAACTTTGGACTTGTCAAGAGTTGACAGAAAAGCCCAAAGCCCATTGGAGCTAGTGTCTTATTGGTCCCTTTTGGTCCCACTCCAAGCCACACACTAGAGCCCAATTGGAATGGCCCAAAAGGCTAGCCCAATTAGATAATCAGTTGTATATAAGGAGAGAAACATACAGAATTTTATTAAGGGTTTTTCATAAGAATCTTTCATGAGAATTCTCATAAGGAATGAAATGGTTTGTATGTGAGTGTTGGACACTCTTTATTCTTTCCTTGGAAACTGATTGAGAGACCACACATCTTGGGCATTAAGTGGAATTGGAGTGAAGATTAAAAGTCTTCCCAAGAACTTCTAATCTTCGGTTTTGAATTTCATCACACCAAGGTACGCATTCTTGTTCTCAAATTCTGAAACTTACATGTTATCAATTGCGAATGAAGTAGATCTGTTAATTTTTCCGCTGCGTATGTTTTGTATGCGATACAAACATGCATATTTCCAACATTTTATAGGTGGTTTCGGAATAATGCTGAATAATCAATTTTGTGCTTGATTAAATTTTAATACGTAAATTTTTCTTTTGTAGGATAATGAAATTAAAGAAGTGGATTTGTGCAAAGAAGAAAGCTAATGGACTTTACTTTTACAAGGGCCATGATGAAGTCAAAGAAGGCCAACCCAATTAAATTCAAGTGCAATTGGAGCAAGGAATCAAAGGAAATTTGCACCAAATCCAAGTCCAATTCATATTAGGATTCCAACCTGTGCATCAATTAGTATTTGGACAATAACATTCGGCTCAGATGTCCAATAGAGATGATTCAAGTTGGGCTGGAAAGCTAACTTAAAGGGATGCTACTTTGTAGTTTACCAAAAGTCCGAATTATGAAGCAAAATGGGCCAAAAATGTTGGTTAAGTGAAGCCTAAAAACCTGAGAATTTCTCCAAACGGAAATTCAACTTGTAATAGGATTCCTTGTCCTATTTAAAGGCTCTTTAGGGAAAAATTCAAAGGGGAGCTACCGTAGAACATAATTTAGGTTTTCTTAAAGTTTTTTTTACAGTTTTTAGAGTTTTATTTGTGTTATGACTTGCTACAAGCCTTGCTAAGGCAAGGGGTGAAACCCAACCGTTTATTGGTATGTTCTTAACAATTATTTATTGGTTTTAATGCTTATGTTTTTTTTTTTATTTATGTTTTTGATTGTTTTACTCATCTAGAAAAATGTTTAGTTCTGTATAATTCTTTGATTTATCGTAGACTCCGGGCACATTAAATGCTTAGTATTCCCTGCGAACTAATTCATTAGTTTTGTTTTGCCTAAAATCAATCAATTTCATGAAACTACCTTAGACGATTAACTTTTGAGTTCTTATTGTTAAATCATCCAACTAAGATCATCCTTCGTATGAATTTTAGTTGAGTTATAAAATAAATATTGTTAAGACTACCAATAGATGTGTTGTGTGTGGATCCCTAAAACTTAGTGCCTTAATATATTGTTATTTTCTCTCAATTTAAATTACCTTTACTAAACCATAAAAAATCTCTTCAATTAAACTTTATTATTTAGTTTTATTCTCTTGTGGTTTGCTAATTAATTCCCCTTTCCTTGTGGATTTGACCTCAGACTTACCAAGTTATTACTTCATGACAATCCTGCACTTGGGGAGCATTATTTAAGTCGCAGCAATGAATGTTAGGATGATGTGATGAGATGTAAGGGTAAGCTATGATGTAATATAATGAAGCACGTTTAGATGTAAGACACTAGGGTTTATGTTAATGCTTTGATGCCATGATTAGATGGATGCTAGGGTCTATGATGATATGTTGTGCCATGATTAGATGTATGGTAGGCTTTTTTTGTGAGCATGATAGATGTATGGTTAGGGATGTTTGATGCCATGTTGATTGCTAGATGTATGTTAGTGTGTGTGTGAGTTAGATACAAGTATTGAGTGTGCCTTTAATAGGGTTAAGACATAAGATGCAATGATGGGAAGCCAACCTTAGGGGTTGGCGGTTTTGGGTGCCTAACACTTTCCCAAGACCATACCTTAACTCCGAACCCATATCTTTGGTAGTAAGATCAAAAGATCTTTCCTCGAAAGGACGTTATATATATGGTTCCTAGACCATTGCAAAAACTAGGTAGCGACTCCATTTCAACCCCCCCTTGCGTCCACAAGGATCTTGTGTACAAAAGATGGGTGCAAACCCGCACGAGATTATAGGTAGGAACTAAGCTTGATGACACAAACAAGCACACAAGAACCCATGCATGAACATGCAAACAAAAGTGCAAAGATGCAAAGAAACAAAGAAAGCCAAACAAGATGGCACAAAGCAAGCATAGCAAGCACAAAGGAAGCAAAGCATATCATCACACAAAGAGGAAGGGTAAACAAGTTATAAGGCACATAAAAAGGCTAACAACTTGGAAGTTAAATACAAAGAGATCGAGTCCTTATATAATGAGTGTTCAGATAATTTTAAATCAAATATTGTTTGAATGTCAATTCATCTTGCAATTAGATTTTATTTAATCAACAATTTTGATTTAGAAAAAGAGCCATTTGAAAGTGGTAGACTTTTGGGAAACCTTGAAGCCAAACAAAATTTGGTTAAGTAACTGTATGTAATTTTTTATTTTGTTATTTAGTAGCTTTTGACTCCAAATGGAAAAAAGCGGGCCAAGATAGGGGAAGATAATTTTAAATAAAAAATATAATTTGAATATCAATTTATCTTACAAATATATTTTTATACAATATACGTGAACTTTTGATTGAGAAAGGGAGCCATTTTAAAATGTTAACTTTTGGAAAACCTTGAAACCAAATGAAAATGAAATTTGGTTAAATCATGTTTGATTTTTTTTTTTGAAGAATGTTTGAAATTGATTATGGGTCTTGAATTTTATTTTGTATTTATTTACAATCTTGTGGCTCCAAGGTCAAAGGAAGGAGTTGAGAGGGGGCAAATAATTCAAAGTGTATTTTTTTTTTGAATGTCAATTCATCTTCCCTTGTTAAGGGCAATCATGGTGAATACTAGGAAAGTATTTTGTTAAGTTGTGATTTTTTTCTTGTTAGTTTTGTTAGCTTTATTCTGTGACAATTCACTTGTAATTCTTTCAATCATTTACTTGTATTTTGTGAGATTTATTGTACATGAGTTTAGTCTCAAATTGGTGAAGAATTGCTCAAAACTATGAAGCTCGCGACTGGCTCTTGACTAAAGTACCTACAAAAGGCCTCGTGAGGAGTACGTGCAGAAGATTGAAATTTAGTTATGCCGGGGTGGCTCACAACTTGGTTGCAAGTAGGCTAACCCATGAGTGAGTCGCAAAACCTTTCGCCAGCTGTTAAAAGTACAATATGTTAATACAGTCAAAATTAAAAAATTAATTCCAATTTTCCAACCTATTCTTTACCATCTAAAACCATGACGGTATACACATCAGTCATAATGTCCGGTACTTTAGTTCTATTCTTTGTAAATTCTTGTCTTTCCAAATTGAAAATCCACGTTTATTGTATTGCAATTAACCGACAATGCTTTAGAAATAGTCTTGTCATCGATGCAACTCTCTTCTTGCCTACTACTTTAGACATTTCTTATAATCAGCTATATAGTGTAGTGGATTAAGAGTTAATGAATGCGAGTGTCATATACTTAAGGGGCTACTTTTACAACAACTTATTGGTGCTTTATCATTCACACTTCATACTTATGTATCATGGGTCCCTAGCAAAATTTTATCTACAAAAGTGTCCATAATTTCTCTGTATCCATACTTACTGGTGCTTTATCATTCATACTTCATACTTCATACTTCTTGCCTATTTGTATTTGGTCTCACTCTCACATGAGTGTTGACTTTCAGTTAGTGATTTGAAAATGGAATTTTTAACTAGCTTCATTTTCATCAATCATGGGTCTAAATCATCTTTTGCAATGTGAAATATATATGTGGATGATTGTAACTATTTCTGGTTTTTCTGACTACTATCAATCAGAGTTCTTAAATGACTACATAATTGCTTACACAACAGAAAAATTGGTTAGGAACTTGGCTTTTCTCTCCCACCAAAAAGTGGCAAAAGTTGGGTGGAAAAAGCACAACATCCAATTTGGGTCCCCATCAAATATCATGCTTGCTCCGTCACTACTCACTAGCTTGGGTTTCGGCTTGGCTAGATTTATGTATAGAAAAGCTATTGTCGTATTTTTTTATTTTTTAATTTTTTTTTGAAGTGATATAAGCGTTTATTAGATTTTGAACAAAGGAATGGAGGTCACATTTAAAAAGTAAACCTTTAAAATTGATATCTTCATGTATAAAAGCCAGAATTGAGAGAAAGTACTATTTTAAAACACTAAAATGCCTTTAGGTTATCTATACTCTATGTAATATATAAAAGTCAAAGATAAGATAGACTTCAAATTTGAAACTTTAAAATGCTTTCATCATAGTATAATTTAAGATGGGTTTGGCTTACTACTAGTACCTTTTTAATTGAACATTTCCTATTATTTTAAATATACAATGACAAATGGTAGTGGGTTTTAATCTCCACTTTTAATTTAGTTAGTGGGTAATGTGTCAATTTCTTATTAAAATAAAAGAAGATTCTTGTTAAAAATGTACTGGAGGTAAGCCAAACCTATCTAATATTTTGCCAAGTGATCATTCCTTAAGAAGAAATAAAAATTCTCTTCATTTAGCCCTCCACCTCATCAAAATCAAAAGATTGCATTTATGTTAATGTATAGATTAATTACAATTTATAAAGTAGTCAAATGCATTTGTTTTCATGTATTAAATTTCTATAGATGTTGCAGTGATTATTTTATTATATTTATTTTTTTGAGAATTCGGACAAACATTTTATTAAGGTAATGCGCTAAAATCAGCATGTAGAACATGAGTGACATCTGGAGGTACATCTTCCATCCAGATTGACAAGGGAGGGGGGAAATGAGTGCTCTTCTCGCTAGAGAATGAGCCACCTTGTTACAATGCCTACGTACATAAGATAAATTGAAAACAGAAAACTGCAAGGCAAGGTAATGAATATCTGTTACAATGTGACCATATTGAGCTAGAGACTTGTGACCATCCTTGAGAGAACTAATTAAGCCAGCCGAGTCTCCCTCTATCTCGATATTATAGAAACCCAATTCAAGGGCAAGTTCCACTCCACGTCGTGCAGCCAACACTTCTATCTTGATGACAGAGTGAGGCAATGGTACCAGCTGAGAGAGCGATGCCATAACTTGTCCATCACCATTTCAGATTATTACGTCCAAACCAGCACTGCCTTCTCAAACGTAGCACCATCGAAATTTATTTTGAAGCAAGAGGCCGATGGAGGAATCCAGGCCGCTTGGGATTGTTGAGGGCGACTTCTCAGTGGACTCACAGAGAGAGAGTCACGTTCCTGTAGGCGTTCCTTGGCTAACTGCAACAGCTGGTTCAATGGTACCATAGATTTACCCAATCTCAGATTGTTGCGACGATTCTAAACCGCCTAAATCATCGAGATAAACAGCTCCGGGTTCATATCTTCTGTAAAAACAAAGCCAAGCATGTCAATGAAACTTGCACTCTGTTTTAGCGTGCTGTGATTCCAAGTTGGTGTCGAATTCCAGAGGCTGTCCAGCTTTGAACAATGGTACATGGCATGGGCAGTATCTTCTTGTTGTAGCTTACAAATGTCACAAAGACCATTAGGTACCACCTTCCTCTTCATCAGATTGGTTTTCGTAGGTAGGGAGTTTTGACAAGCATGCCACACAAAATTTTTTACCTTTGCTAAACGTTCAATCTCTAGATTTTATTACATAATGGTTTCATGTTTTCCACCATAGAGTTGCTGGGTTGTTGGGCTTGAGAGGCACGCTGCAAGAACTGATACCCAGATTTCACCGAATACTCACCATCAGGATTCCATGGCCAGATCAGAACGTCTTCTTGGATTGATTGACAGAGAGGGATTCACTTGATGGTTTCTTCCTCAAACTAAAAAAAAAATAGTTATCAAGGATGTGCTCTTTCCAAACTCGTTGCACCGGGTCAATTAAGAAGCTAACCTTGTGTGATGGCAAACCTAGCATGACTGGAGAAATAATCCTTGGATTATTTCGTGTTGGAAGCCAATTGCTACCCCAAATATCAATTGCAGCACCTGTTCCAATTCTCCAAGAGGCTCCACTTTTAATGACTCCCCTTCCCTTGATGATGCTTTTCCAAGCGTAAGAAGAATTGTTGGGATTTGTTGCCTCCATCACCGAACAATTGGGGAAGAACTTAGCTTTGAAGACTCAGTAAAATAAAGATTGAGTATCATGAAGGAGGCGCCATGTTTGCTTTGCCAAGAGAGCATCATTATACATAGTCAAATCTTTAAAACCCAATGCTCCTTGTGACTTGGGCTTGCACATTGTCTCCCATTTCAACCGATGAATTTTTTGATTTTCTCCTCGCTGCCTTCAAAAGAATTTTCGAATAAGTGCTTCAATTTCATTGCATAAAGTGACTGGTAGCTTGAAACAAGACATTGTATATGTGGGGAGGGCTTAAGCAACATATTTAATCAGGATTTCTCTTCCTACCGAGGTCAAGAGTTTAGCTTCCCATCCTTGTAAGGTCTTCCAAATTTGCTGTTTGATATTTGCAAAGTTGTCCTTTTTCTTCCTGCCAATGAAAGAGGGAAGTCCTAGGTACTTCTCATAATGTTGTACCACAGGAACCCTAATAGCATCCTTGATCAAAAGTTGCATATCATGATAAATTGATTCACTAAAACATAGGGTAGTTTTGATCCTATTAATCATTTAACCTGAGGCCCTTTCATATTTGGCCAGCACCTCCAACAAAGCTTGACATTCATTCTTCAAAGCCCTACAAAAAATCAAACTATTATCTGCAAAAAGCAAATGGGTTAGTCAAGGCCCTGTTTTGCATATGGCTGCCCCATAATATCTCCACACGTGGTTGCCTTCTTAATTAGCCCATTCAGCCCCTCAGTGCACATCAAGAACAAGTATGGTGAAAGAAGGTCCCCTTGACGGAGTCCCTTTGTGGGAGTAATGTCCCCATGAGGTTCACCATTTATTAGCACCGAATAGGATGCAT
This sequence comes from Notholithocarpus densiflorus, assembly GCA_030021035.2. Lineage (NCBI taxonomy): Eukaryota > Viridiplantae > Streptophyta > Magnoliopsida > Fagales > Fagaceae > Notholithocarpus > Notholithocarpus densiflorus. Next base: position 501,493 of record JARYZH020000090.1, on the reverse strand, counting down.
TGGTGATGCATTCCATCATCAAATGTCTCCACCTTTCATAAAAACCCAACTTTTTCCAAAACTTTCTCCATATATTTCCACTCCACACGATCATAAGCCTTGCTCATGTCTAATTTTAGAGCCATGTAACTAGATTTGCCCGTCCCATGGTTTCTCATATAGTGTAAGGTCTTAAAGGCTACCAAGATATTATCTGAGATCAAACGATCCGACATGAATGCACTTTGTTGTTTAGAAATAAGACGAGGCATAATAAATTTTAGTTGATTGGCTAATACCTTTGCAAAAACTCTATACAACACATTACTTTAGCTTATTGGTCTAAACTCCGAAATAAATTCAAGATTTTTTACCTTGGGAATCAATGTGATGAAGGAGTGACCCAAAGCCTTTGGCATGGAGCTCGAATTCAAAAACAGTAGAATAGATTGTGTCACATCACTGCCCAATAGAGACCAATAGCTTTGATAAAAAAGTGAGGGCATACCATTGGGCCTAAGAGCTTTCAAAGGAGCCATTTGTCGCAAAGCACTCTCCACCTCCTCCAAATTGAATTCGGCCAGAAACATGTCATTCATCTCATGTGTAACAAGTTGTGGAATGGTGTTAGTAACCTCCTCAAAATCGGATGGATTTGATGTAGGGAAGAGGTCTTGATAAAAATTGACAATTGCGTCAACCACCTGATCTTGTTGTGTACACCATTTACCCGAAGCATCTCTAAGCTTTTTGATGTAATTTCATCTACATCGTTGGGTTGCCTTACCATGAAAATACTTAGTATTTCGATCCCCATCTTTAAGCCACGTGATTCTAGACCTTTGGCTCCACATCTTTGATTCTTTGTCCAACAACAAATTAATTTCCTATTCAAGTTGCCTCATTCGGCCAGTGTCTCCTCCCTGGCTTGCAATTTTTTCTGCCCGTTGCAATTGCTTTTTCTTTTCTTCTAGGTCTCAACAAGAACTCCCAAACTTTTTTTACTCCATCGGGTGAGTTCTTCCCCACATCTGTCCACCTTTCGGGGTACTTGTGTAGCACTTGTCACTGCATCCCTTGTCTGACATCCACATTTGCTCGAAGTGGAAGGGTTTCCAAAAACGACAATCCTTACTATCTGGAACAATCCATTGTGGTTTGTGGTTGGAGCAAGTTACGTCAATATTATGGACTTTTGTTCTTGGAAAATTTGATAGCCACTCATTTGTCGCTACTGCTCTATCTAATCTCTCCCAAACCATGTAGTCGGCATAATGCTTGTGCCATGTGAATTGAATCCCAGGATTCCCAAATCCATTAAGCCACATTGGTCAAGAACATCCCTGGATGATTACATTTGGTTATGGGGCCGAATTCTTCCTCCTTTTTTTTTTTTTTCTGATTGTCGTGTGATCTCATTAAAGTCGCTTGCACCCAACCACGGCGCATTGCTTCAATTTTTCAGACTACGTAGTCTTGCCCACCCTTCATGTTGCTTCTGTTGATCAGGTTCACCACAAAAGCCCATGAACTGCCACTCATCCTCTTTATTTTTATTAATCGTAGTGTGAATATGGTTTTTGGAGAAAGTTTCAATTGATAAATCAAAGTCTTCCTTCCAAAAAATCACCAAGCCACCCTCATTATCTTTCCTTGGAACTTCAAATTTATGTTTAAACTTTGAATGATTTTGAACTAGTTCTAGCCTTGCTTTGTTTGCCCATATTTCAGCTATAAATACTGCAGAGGGATCTTTTGCCCACACCAAATCAGTAAGCTGATTTTCTGTACGTTGGTTCCCAAGCTCCCAACAAATCCATACTAAGAGACTTATTGCTCCTGGTAGAGCTGTGAACCAACCTCCGCCAATATATTTTGATCATTTACACGGTGAGAAAGCATAGGTTTTTTGTTTGGTAACTCAAGGTGAGCCATGGCTTGGGGTGCACGTTTCTACCCTACTGATGTTTTTCCATTTGTGGATGAAACCGTGTTAGACCTGAGGAGCCGTTTCCAAGATGGTTTAGGGTTTTCAGAGATTGGAATATTAAAGAGGTGTAAAGTCTCGGGTTGGTTGGCTGTTTTAGGTAAGCGTGGTAATTGTGGGGATTTGGTAGAATTCTGTGGGGTCAAGGAGTCATCAAACGTATCCAAGGCTAGCTGTGAAGAGTTTTCCTTATTAGAGAGACTTGATTGGAACGGCTCAGCACTAAAATTCTTACCCGTTGGTGGAGCAACAGGCAAATTAAACTTCCTTAACTCACTGTCTAATTCCTCTAGCTGCTTCTCAAACGGCTCTTCCCTACTATGACTTTGCAGAAAACTAGCCGCATCAGGAGTAACGACTCTTCCCTATTATGACTTTGCAGAAACCGTTGGTGGAGTAATGGTTTCTTCAATATTTTTTCCTGGTGTAAACTAGCCGCATCAGGAGTTGCCCTTGATGGTGGTGGAGCCGCCGTGCCCCTAGTCGGAGTTGGCCTCGAGTTCACAGGCTATCTTGGCCGAGAAGAGCTTTCTTTGTTTTTCTTTTAAAAGCCCGACTCTGTAATCACACGTTTCTGTGAGCGACTCTATGGTGCAGTACGTAGCCAAGGGCCAAATTGTTGGTCTACAGCAGTGAGAGTGCCTTCACTATTAAGTTAGCTTTCATAATCCCTATCATCATGTGTGAGACAACCGCACTAGTAACAAAGATTCGGGAGCCCGCTCGTACTTAAAGGACACCCATTGTTCTTTGTTCTGTCCCATAGATACCATTCGTCCTCGACTTAGTGGTCAAGTAACATCCAATTTGATACGTACCCTCAAAAAGCTCCCACTCTCCTCCTCTACCTCAGATGGTTGTATCACCTGCCCAATAGTACCACATGTTCCTTCCACCACCCTTTGGTTCATGAATCTCACTGGTATTCCGTGAACTTGCACCCAAAAAGATGCTAGATTGAAAGGCAAATCATCCAGTGACATGTCCGTATCATATCGCTGCAACACCATCAGGTATTTATCAAAACTCCAGGGTTCATTTGAAAGGATGTAATCCACTTTGAGTTTGTTATCAAATGTAAAAAGAACGATATGGCTGCCCATGTTTTTGACTTTAAAACCATTTTTCGATCTCCATAATGGTGTAAAAGTCGCCGCAATAGCGTTAATGTTCAAAGTCAGCCTTGTGAAAAACTTAGCAGCAATGATGAACTCCAGCGTGGCCATCTCTTCCTCTAGATCGAAAGTTGGGCCTTCCCTCTCGGTAATTGACAATCCATTGTAGTGGTTTGTCAGATCCTCCATAGCTAAAAGTGATAAGTGTTTCCCTGGCCCCTGAGAAAATAACCCACAAAACCTTAAAGATAAACTTGTTATCTTAAGGGACTAAGACACCTACAAGGAGGGACAAAAGTTCTACAACCTAGGAGAAGTCTGAATATTCCAAGCATTTGCTAGCGACAGAAAATCTGCAGTGATTATTTATATGGTTATTTTTATAAAAATTTAATAAAAAAGAAAAAAAAAAAAAGAAAAGGAATATGACATTCTTTCTCATATTTAATTGCTTTGGCAACAATTGAAACAAAAACCATCAAAAGAAAAAAAGCAAATTTAATAATAAATGCAATAAAAAATAATTTTATGCTTAAAGTAATTGAAATAATCAAATATTTGTGAATTCACTAAAGTAATATGTTCATATTTTTAATTATATCAATCTTAAAATTTAAATTCCTAATTAATTTTAATGACATATTATATATAGCCTAATTATTTAAGCAAAGTATTAATAGGTACATGCATTTATTTTCATGTATTTATTATTTATAAATCATGCATATTAATTATTTTATGTAAAATGAATTTTTATGATAATTTTTAAAATATTGATATAACAAATAATTAATTAGAAAATAACATTCTTCCTCATGTTTAACTACTTTGGCAACAATCGAAATCAAGTAAAAAAAGGGTAGAAACAATTTTAATTACATGCAATTAAGAATAAATACAATGTTTTTTATTAAGAATATAAAAGATAATTGTACATTTAAAGTAGTACTAGAAACAATTAAATATTTGCCAATTAACTTAAGCAATTGGTTCATATTATTGACTACCCTCATTTTCTAATGGCATGTAATATAATTGGAATTTTTTTTATAAGTATTATAGCATGTAACAAGTATTAAAGCTTTCACATCAGACAAGTTAAACTAGTCTGATGATAAAAATAACCACACTTTGTGTTTATTTTAGAGATATGTTTGTGTTATGTGGACAATTTGCCGCAAGAGGAATAACCACACTTTTAACAATACATAAAAGCATCTTTTCATAGCTATTTGCTTTAGGAAATTGCGTTGTGATTAATTAGTTCTTGGTTTTCATCGCTCACTCTTGTGAAGTTTGAAGTCTAACTGGATGAGAGGATGTATGATAATCATCCTATGTGTTTGTCCTTCTTTGAATAAAATCTCATAATTATTGGAGAAAAGTTTAAAATATTAATAGTGAAGAAAAACTGATACCGGAGTGTCCCAAGTTCTATTAAGCCCAATCTGATGCTCAATCCGGTCCAGATGTTCTCCTTGAAGACCAGAAATGCAGTCCATCATTCTGAACATTTTTTTTTTTTATCATTAATAAAAAGAAGTCAAATAGTCTTTAATTAGTGTCTACTAGGGTGTATCAAACTTTATGTTTTATTTTACCTAGGCATACAAGTATTTTATTGTGCTTCTAGTTCCTAAGAGTCATGTTTGACTTTGGTCATGACTAAGTTTAAGTTGTAATTACTATTTTTGTTTACCTATGCTTAGAGGGTTGTTCTAAACTCTATATAAGCCTTTTGGCTGAGTTAAATAACATTATAGTGTATTTTTAGATTAAAAAGTTTTGTGCTTCAAAAGATGAATTTCTTCTTTTAAACTCTTATCCTATTGGTAGACTCCTTAGGTGGTGAGTTTTGATTCTGTATCCTTTTGGGTGGTGTTTTCTGTATCCAATAGAGTGGTGAACCATTTATCCCTTTTATTTACTAAGCGTTTGGTTCAACCCATGGTACCCTATTACATTTCAGCCATCCTTCACCATTTTATCGGACCAGTTTGGTTTTTCCCTTACAAATCCGGTATTAGTTGATATCAGAGCTTTGGTTCAATGACTAGACATCATCGACATGGGAATAATGTTGAGAAACCTGAGAGAGATCATCAAGATTTTGAAATGGATGATTTAAGGAGACAATTTTAGCAACTTTAGAGGAGCATTTTGAGTTTTACAAGAATCAAGGACAAGGTCCTAGATATCATAATTCAAAATCTAAAGCTGTTAGCGATGATGAAAAGGAGAATCCACTTCATCGTGCTCATAGTCATTCCTTCGGCGGGAGCACTCCACCCCATCCTCGTCATATCAGAAACTTACAACAAGGTTATGATATGAAGGTGGACATTTCAAAATTTGAAGGGAATATGCCACCTGATAATTTCATTGATCGGATAACTACTATTGAGCGAATCTTTGATTTCAAAGATATTCCAAAAAATTGCAAAGTAAAGATTGTTACTATCAAGCTAAGGAAACATGCTCCAATTTGGTGGGAGCATCTTAAGAGGCAGTGACAACGTGAAGTGAGAGATTGTATTGTGACATGGGAAAAGATGAAAAGAGAGCTCAGGAGAAAATACTTTCCTGACCACTAAAAGCAAGATGCTTTTATGAAGTTTCATAATTTCAAGCAAAAAGAGCTTTCTACGGAGGAGTATACATCGGAGTTTGATCATCTTATGATTCGGTGATGTAAAGTTGTAATTTACAAATATGTGTTTTGTTGGCTTTAATTCCGTGCCAAATTTGATTGTAATTTTATTCAATCTTTTGTACCCTGTATTTATTGTGGGATTTGATTGTAAGGGTTGTTTGGTAGAGAGAGAGAGTGTGAAGACTCAAGCAATTGAAGACTGGAGAGTTTTCGCGGGTATCTCGCGACTAAGCATTCCGCAAAGTGACTCATGTGACTTGCACATGCTGGAATGCGAAGAGTCAAGACAGGATGGAGACAGTTGTGTCTCGCGAGTATCTCGCGGGTAAGGCCTTCCAGCGAGACACCCGCGAGACATTCTGTTCTGCCAGACTGTACTATCTGATACACACTTTCTGTACTCACACTATATATACCCACATTACCCACAAATGTTGAGGAGTGCTTCTGAGAGAAAACCCTAGCCAAACACCTTGAGAGTTAGAGATTGTTATACCCACAATCCTCTACACAATTGCTTGTGGATTTTCCTAAACTCCTACTTCTCCATTTCATATCATTGAGAGGTTGATAGCCCAAACACTTACCACACCATTTCAGAGTGTCAAGTGATAGTTTGGTGTTACTAGGAAGCATTGGAAGAAGCCAAAGATGGCAGATGCAACATGGAGCTTGTTGCGGGATCCGGAGAGCTAGACAAGACACGGTTCCGAGAAGCCTTGTTGGAGTAGGAGCTTGGAGGGCTTAGGTACATTGGGTAGATTAGGTTTGGAGTGTCTCTTGCTAACCCATGTATTCCAACTGATTGTTTAGTGGATCGATTACCGCTTGGAGGGCGGCGGAGAGGTTTTTCGCCAAGTTCTTCGGTTTCCTCTTCGATAACACATTGGCGTGTTATCTTGTGTTTGCATCTTTCTTCCCTACTCTTTTACATTCCATTTTACCGTTGTGTTGTCTTTATTATGGATTAGAGTAGCTTGTTTGTTTATCCGCTCGGATTTACATTATTCCGCACTTAGTATTTAGTGTAAAATCTATCGAGCCGTAACTTTAATTTGGTGGTCTAAATAGCTCTTGTGTTTTCAACACATTTTTGAGCTTTCAGATGAGATATTGTAGAACTAAAGGAGCAAATGATAGCCCGCTATCTTGGTGGGTTACGTGCTGAACTCAGTGATATGGTCTAGTTACAACCCTGTTGGACTTACAATGATGTTTGCAAGCTTGCTGTGAAAGTGGAGAAGCAATTGAAGGAAAGGCAGAGTAGTAGCTTTCGATATTATAATCAAGAGGGGGTTTCTAACCGAGGGAGTGGTTCCACTTCTAAGTCCATTACACTATCCAAGACAGCCATTATCAAGCAACCACTAAGGAATGAATCTACATTAGGTCCTAATCGTCCTAACACCTCTGGTACATGTTGTAGATGTTTTAAATGTCAAGGCCTTGGACGTATTGCTTATAATTGTCTAAATCGCAAGATAGTTTTGATGAGAAGGTGATCTATGTTGATCAAAGAGAGTCACTTGTTGTTTAAACAAATCTCAAGGTAGCCTATGCAGAAGATGAATGGCTACGGAACAATATATTCCATACCAGATGCACTTCTCATGGAAAATTTTGTGACGTTATCATTGATGGGGGAAGTTGTGAGAATGTTGTTGCAGCAACCATGGTGGAGAAATTGAAATTAGAACCTGAAAATCATCCTCAGCCATACAAACTCCAGTGGCTTTTCAGAGGCAATGAGGTGAAGGTAAATAAGAGATGCTTAATTCAATTTTCTATTGGCAAGAATTATAATGTTTCAGTAATTTGTGATGTTGTGCCCATGGATGCATGTCATTTATTACTTGGTAGGCCATGGAAGTATGATAGGAAGACTAGTCTTGATGGTTTTGAAAATACTTACTCTTTTGAAAAAGATGGGGTTAAAATAACTTTGGCTCCTTTAAGCTTGCCAAGTGGTGCTCTAATTTTGCGTTTAGGCTTTTTTTACCTCTTTCATTAAGTTTTTTTTACTGTTACCTAAAAGTTCACATTAATTTATTTTACTGTTATCTCATTAGTCTCTCATTAATTGTCTAAGCTTATACCACACATTTCTCTCTTCTACATGTCTTTTAGCATACCCACCATTTTAATATTTAAAAAAACAAAAAATAATAATTTAGGACTAATAGTAATAACTAACCAGATAAGGCCCTAGAGAAAGATAGCGAGACACAAAAATGTTGTAGATTGCTAAATAAAACGCATTGTTTCACTATATATTACCAAAATAAAAGACCTGAGACTGACAAAACATTTGAAAGTGAGAGAAAGAGAAATTTGAAGGGCCACTGCCTCCATCATATTGACCTCCCACCACCATCAAGACGCCGAAACATCTACAAGTAATTTTTTTTCTTCTTAAATTAGGGGCTTAAATATGATTTTGGTTTGGGAAATTTGGTTGGATAGTTTTTGTTTTGGGTATGTAAGTAGAGAAAATATTTGGTATGCAATATAAAACCATAATCTACCATGGTTTTAAATCATCTATAAGACACATGCATACACACTTGCCCACACCATGTCTTAATGTTACACTATCGATGAGTGGAAGACGGTGAGAAAGTTGGACATACTTTCATTTCATAGTATGAAATATGTGAACACAACACAAATTAGTTGATTTTTATGGTCCTGTTACTCTTTTTCATTTATTTTTGGTTTCATGATTTTTTTTTTTTTTTTTAATCTTACCTTGAGAAGGCTATAGATATGTAGTGAAACTACTAAACTAATTTTTAATATCTCAAAATGTATATGTTTCTTTACTCTAATTTAGTTTACTTTTTTTTTATAATATATATACATCACTATCCAAAACTGGAAGCAGAGATCAACGACAAGTAGCTTAAGCATAAAAACAACATGTAGTATAGTATTGGTTAGTGAACATGTGAGCTACACGTGAATGACTTAAGTGTACACCTCTGGTAGTTAGTTAGGAAGTTTGTTAGATCAGTTAACTTAGTTTTTGGCTTGGATTAGTTGCTTAGTGTTGTATATAAACACTTGTAATTATTTGTTTTTACTCAGATCAATGAAATAATTTTCTCAGTAAATTTCATACTTTTCAAAATAGAATTTGTTTCTAGCAGTCCATAGCGCCCATGATATCGTTGCCTATCTGTCCAACTCCAACTGTGATAGCCGATCTGCAAGCATCCAAAAAAGTGCAAAGAACTCCCATGCAGCATTCGAGCATTTCTAGATTTTTCCTCGGCGAAGTGCCCATATATTCCTCGCTAGTTGCTAATGGGCATTCCCATAGAAGATGACTAGTAGACTTAGTTTGCTAGCAATATATTTCACACCTTGGATCAACCTTAATTTTTCACCGGTGCAAATTTTCCCTTGTAGGTAGAATATTGGAGCAAGCTCACCACACAAACATCCAAACCTTAGATGGAACATTTAGATCCTAGATTTTTTTTTTTTTTCCAGATGGCCCGGTCAGTTCCTAGTCTTGAATGCTTGACATGAGTTCTTTCCTTTAACCTTAGAGCAACCTGGTATGCAGTCTTCACTCTAAGCAACTTTGTCGAATTTTCCTTCCATATCAAAGTGTCCTAAGAAGTAGTCCTGGACAGAGGAATGGCTAGTATTTCCATTCTAGTTTGATGAGCAACAAGGTCAAATATCTTTTCCCTATCCCATTGCATTGTAGTACTATCAATCAAGTCAGTCACATGTAATTTAGGCCAGTCTTGTCCAAGGAACACAGATTTATGTGGCAGCCACTTGTGGGTTGAAACTACAATATTCCGACCATCCCCCACCCTCCAAGAAGAGCCTTCAGTGATGATATCCCTCACTGCCAACAAAATCTGCCAAACATACGATTAATTATTACCAAGTACTACATTCATAAAAGAACAATTGGGAAAATACCTTGATTTATAGGCCCTATAGAACAACGAGTGTGTATTGTGTATCGATTTTCAAGCTTTTTTAGCTAGTAAGGCTAAATTAAAAGCTTGAATATCCCGAGAGTCCATGCCACCACTCTTCTTTAACTTACATAGTTTCTTCCAATTAATCCAATGGATTTATTCTCATCCTTTGTATGCCCCCACCCATATTTAGCCAAAGTAGAGTTGATAGTATCACAAAAAGCCTTTGGGATTTGAAAGATACCTATAGAGTAAGTAGGAATTGCTTAAGCAACCGTTTTAATCAGAATTTTCCTACCTGCTTTAGAGATGAATTTCTCTTTTTGTCCCATCACTCAGTAATTTTCTCTTGCAAGTCATTTAAAGTATTCACCTTTGATTTACGCCCCACCATAGGAAGGCCAAGGTATTTTTCACAATTCTCCATAACTCTCTCCCCATTAATGCCTGGAAGTTTGCTTTAACTTCTTGTCTTGTGTTTCTACTAAAAAGATGGATGTTTTCTGTCTATTGATTGCTTGGCCCGAAGCCTCCTCACAACACCCAAGCATATGAATGAGGTGTTAACATTCCTCCACAATAGCTTGACAGAAAATAAAGCTATCATCAGCAAAGAGAAGATGAGAGATACATACCCCATTAGGACATGACAAAATACTATGCAAGTTCTGTGATTCCTTTGCTTTTCTAAGCAAAGTTGAAAGGCCCTCCGCACAAAGCACGAAAAGATATGGAGATAATGGATCTCCTTGATTTATACCCTATGATGGATTGATAAACCCTCTAGGTTCCCCATTAATAAGCACATCTCACACTATTGTTGCACTATTATATACCTACAAAATAGAAATCCTATAAAAATAGATTACTACTGTATACCTATATTCTATAGAATAGATCAAGCGTGTTATTCTATCACATCAATCCCTATTATCAAAAAAAAAAAAAAAATCACATCAATCCCTAGGATGGATTTTGTAAAGCTATTTGTCCTTGTAACATTAGTATATTCAAAGTTAATGCAAGTTATTTATACAAATTATAAAATATTGTTTTAGATGTGTACCTTTGACCGATGGATCACCAAAAGCTATGAAAGATTGTGTGAATTTTGCTAATAGAAGAATTAAATTAAGAAGAGAAAGCTGTGAAAGATTGTGTGAATTTGCTAATAGAGAAATAGAAATATGAAATTAGGAAGAGAGAGAGAATGGGTTTAAATGTACCTGGTACCCTATATCTGGTTTCCTTCTCTTTAGCCTCTTTGAGATAAACCAGAGGCGCAACAAAGAATAAGAAATATATAGCTAGATTTGTGCAGAAATTTTAGCAAAAAGTAGTAGCAAAGAGAAAGAAAAAAAAAATGATCCAAAGTAGCAACAAAGAGAAAAAAAAATTATAAGTAAAAATTAGAGTATGTTCAATTGCACAGTTCGAACTGGAGAGCTGGTTCATTAAAGTTGTAAAATGACAATTTTTTTCCCATGTTTTCACAAGCCTAAAGAAACACAAAACTGAAAAGAGCCCAATGGCTGTTTTCATTTTTCTTTATAAACTAGAAACAAAAATTGTTTTCTCTTTTCTATTGTTTTGAGCTTAGCAAACAAGTCTTTGGTGCTTGGAAATAGAAAATGGTCCTTGGAAACAGAAAACTGATAAAAAAAACAGTGACCCAACATAGCCTAAACTTCTTCTAGACCAGTCCCCAAACAATCCAATTCCCGTCACCTCTTCTGCCGGCGTCCTTACTAAATCCGCAAAACCAAATACCACACTGCCACAAATACGACAGTGAAATCCAAATCTTCCTGAATCGGTTGATTTGTCAAAAGTTATTGAGTTGGACTTTTGGCTGGGATTTTAGTTTTCTTGGTGGCTATCTAATTAAGGCCACGTGCCTTTGTTGATGGAATATAAAAAATAAAATAAAATTGTTCGGTGTTGGCAATTAATTTGTCAACTGCAATGTTTCCAAAAGATTTGGACTTTCTTAGATTGGCTTTCGCTTTTCCTTAGGATAAAGGGATTTGGATTATCTGAAGATTAGAATAAGTTTATTTTGACAATAAGTGTTTGATAAATTAGATTGTTTTGGATTTTTAATAATAAAAAGTTGCAACATCAATTAAAAAGTTGGCACGTCATTGATTTGTTAGACACATAAAATAAAGGACATTTTAGAAACCAGCCCTGTATTTTGGCCTCAATTTTTTCCTGGGTTCCTCTAAAAGAAAATAAAAAATTATGGTCTAAAATAAAACCCGTACTAAAATTTATGAAACAAAAACAAACATATATTTTTACCTTTTAAATATAACTTTCTTCTATTTTATATATACAACAATATATTGCTGAATGTCACCAAAACTTGGAATTCAGATACAAATTATAAAATATTGAACAGTTTGTGCTCAAACAGCTTTTCTTATTATCCATGGATAGAAAAGTATCTTAACAGACTTAACTACAGACATATTTCTTTGCTTTTTTTTAAAATACAGACTTAACTAGACTTCTTTTGCTTCAAAAGGTAAAGATCTAAATTCGACTTATACATTGCAAATTTTTCTCAAAAAAGAGATATACATTACAGATGAGGTTTTGTGGATTAGGCATTATACTATCCTTGCTCAAAACAAATAACAGAATTCGAAAATGAATTTAGATAATAAAAACTGAATATATATAATGGAGTCATGATTTATTTGATTTAAAGACAAAAGGTCTAAATTGGGAGGAAAAACACATGATAACAATCACAAACCGAAAGTTCATCAGTTATCTTTCTAAGAAAAAAAGAGAGTAATTTTTGGCCCTAAGCCAATTATTAAAGAAACAGTTATACATGGTACGCACAACGAAATAGCTTACATCCAAGGCTTCACATTCCTGTCGAAGATTCTTGGTCTATAAGTTGAAGCGACCATGGCAAGAAGAAGGTGAACTTGTTTCCATGCGAATAGGATGACAGGACCAGTAACAAGACAAATGATAGGAATGACCACCCATAAATTTCCGTCTAGAATAATGTAAAGTGAGGTACAAAAGTTGACCATCATGGGCGCTATGGAAAAGATAAGGGATGAAAGGCCTATTATCATTTTGTGGGGTAAGGATATAAGGAAATCTTCCTCTAAATTACGTGATGTGATGGTATGAAACACCAATAATGATGTTGTGGCAGAAACTAGGAACAGTGCATTGGATAGCATAAAGAGCATAAACACCTTATCCTTTAAGAACATTGGCAAGCTTGTATTTTGATTGTTACCACCTCGAACTGTAATTGCTGCTGCAAACATAATAATAACAATTAAAATAGCTGGCACTGTACAAGAAGAGGTTGTCTCCTTGATCCAATTTTTTGCCTGATCAACCAAGCCCTTATGGTTCTCTACAAACAAATCTTGAGGTGTAAAACCATCGTCGTTTTCAGCTTCTATTAAGGAAGGACTGACAATGCTCTTCACTTCCTGTGTTTATTAAAAAAAAAAAAAACTCACATCACAAAATAGTTTAATATATAAATAAAATATTGAACACCTTGTAATTTTGCGTGTTTCATATCCCTAATTTAAAGAATCAGTATCTATGGCTCAATATAACTTGAATGAAAGATTTATAGGAGTAAAATTTTTATCATTACTTGATGGTCATAATTGACGCGGGTGAAAGATGGAACAAGGGAGAATTAGGGCCACCTAAAGATAAGGAGATAGATGAAATGGGGGCTAAGCTCAACTAAAAGATAAAATTCAATACAAAAGACTTGATACTGGACTTCCATATCTTCACATAGGTTCAAGACACCTCCACACCCTTAGTTACTATATAATGAGTATGAAAAAATCAATAAGGTCATTTATGCTATGTTTGGATGTTGAGGAAAGGAGGGGGAGTAGAGTAGAGGGAGGGAGTAATTTAATTACTTTGTTTGGATGTTTTTTAAGTAAGGAGGGAGGGGGATTTGGAGGGGTTTGGAGGGGTTTGAACTCCTTCCAAATCCTCATTTTTAATTCTCCCAAATTGGAGAGATTTGGAGGGAGAGTGAAGCATTAAAATGTTTAACCAAGTGAATTATCAAATTTACCCTTATCATATTAACAAAATTATAAATGAAAAGACTAATTATTCCCCTCCCCCTTACTTAATTTTAAAAAAATCCAAACAAGGTGGAGGATAACTATTCCCCTCTACTCTCCTCTTCACTACTCTCCTTCCCTCTACTCCCCTCTACTCTCCTCTCTCAAAACTTCCAAACATAGCATTAATGGATATCCTTAAAGCACTGACAAGCCATCAAAGAAAAAGATGTAACTACTCAAGCATATTCAACACATTAAATGACAACCATTACTCAAAGATCTTACACTTCTATAAAGACAGTGACCAATAATAACCACCCACAAGTTTTCTTCAAGTTTAAGCCAATAATCTTTCCTTTAGATCTTTTGGAAGCCCTATCAATAATTTCCATCTAATCAGTTTCAAAAACACAAGACAAATGAACACGTTTCTTATTCATCTTGCCTCACTCGTGAAAAGCATGGCTAGATGAGTACGGATGTATAATCTTCTTTGCATTGACTAAGATTGAAACGGCTTGCACCCAGTCACATCTTTGATTGTTGATATGAAATCTTCCACACAAGCTTTAATTAATTTGATCTTTGCATGTAGTTTATCTGCTTTCATATATTGTTTCACCTTTCACGAAGGCTTTCCAGATGGAATCTAACATCTCTACACTATTATGACATTCAAAAGGAATGAATCAATGAACTCCAACAGTAGATCTAAAGTAAGATTATATTAACCTCAAGTCAAAGTGTGGCTTATGGGTTCAGCTCCGTACACGATCTTTGCGACGCCAACACTATCAATTCTTCACCACATATATGAAGATGATTCATTTGCATGACTATGATAACTATTAGTTTTTGATCTTTTGGAAACTTTGCAAGTACGAAGGATGTAAGAAGAAAATGTAATCAATGTTAAATTACCAACTGTTCCAAAAACTTAAACTATTGAGATATGGTAATTTATTTATTTAACTATATACTTTTAACATTCCTCTTCATGTGTAGGCTCAAACTCCATTTTAATAAATAAGACCCAACACATGAGATTTTAAATAGGAGGTAATGTGGAGGAGATAATGATCGAATTTAGGACTTGCTGCTCTAATATCATGTTAAATTACCGATTGGAACAATCGGTAAATTAACAATCTAACGATAGGCTTATTAAAATTCACATCTAATAAAATGATATTGAGGGGAGTTGTAGCCTTAGTATGCAATCTAGTTTGTAGCCAAACTTTGTCCCAAAAGTAAGAAGTGTAAAGATTCAAAAATATCAAAAAATTCTAACTTTGAAAAGATACCTACAGCTAAGAGTTTGAGAACATGGAAAAGACTTATTGGAGAGGCTAAAGATATATCTTGTTAGATTGATGAGGGAGTAGATGTACCTATTTCAAAAAATTGTTCATCATCTATCAAAGTGACAGCAATGATTAGGTGAATTTGGTGAAGAAGAAAGCAGTGGGGTCGGAAAAAAATTATGTTCTAATTTCCTCTGCGAAGCTATCTTTCAGCCTCATTACCCAACATGAAAATTCTTAGTTTAAACTTTTATGGGCTTGGAAACTCACAAGCAGTTAGAGACATTCACTGTTTTGTGAAGGAGTTAGATCCCCAAATTATGTTTCTTACGGAAATTACAGAACTTGTTTACTCGAAGAGCTGAATTTATGAAGTTGAAGCTGGGAATGAAGTATACTTTGGGTGTTTCTTTAATGATTTGGGGTAGGCAAAGAATCTGATGCTTTGATTACATGAATACTTGATGATATTAATCAAATTTGTAAAAATTTTCATTTAGTTTCTTTTGTTAGCTAGTGTCTCACTGAATTGTAATAGAGCTGTTCAACCATTTGTTAGTGTTGCTAAAAAAAAAGAAAAAAAAGAATACTATTTATTAGTTTGAAGAAGATCCATATTTTCTGTTCCCAAATGTATAACTTGATTATTTATCAAGTCTGCTATCGATTTCCCTCAAAAAGAAGAAAAAAAAAAAGTAAGATAATTAATCATAATGTCGAGGAGAACTGAAAACAACTCTGCACTGAAATTTTACCAAAAAAAAAAAACTCTGCACTGAAAGTATATACATAAATAATATAAGGGTTTTAATAATGTAAAGCGAGAGATGTTACCTTAAACCATTGTAGGTCTCTTTGCATATGAAAAGCTGAGCCTGGAATAGTATTACGTCTGGCGGAAGGTTCTGTCATCGCCGCCATGTGTAATATGTTATTTCCTTCGTCATCTGTTGCCGCTAAAATTGAGTCCTTCAAACTAAAACAGTACAGAAGACGAAATATTTCATACTGACGGTATAGAACGGCGCACATAAATGGGTTTCTCCCTGTGAACTCTTCCTCGGCCGACACAAGTTCAGGACATGCGCTCCAAATAGCAGTAACAAACTCAACCATCCCCTTCTCGGTTGCTTTGAAGATGGCCTCGTAAACAAGACCCTTTTCTAGTTGTTTATCACTTGAACACTCTAACTCTTGGCACATGCGAAGTAGAAGTTTTTTGTATTGGTGCTTCGATTCATAATCATATGTTTGTCTGATTCCTGAGTCAATAATAAAAACAATGATCAGTCAACTAGATGAGGAAGAAAAATGAAGTAAAAATAAACTTTTTAACACAATCAATCACCAATAATCAAATATAAGGAATTAATTGATTAAATATATTGTAACCAAAAGTTGAAGGAGATTCGAAATAAATAATAAGTTCTTCAAAGTAAAAAAAACAAATAATAATAATTTAATTAATAAAATTTGCTTACCTTAAAAAAAGAAAGAAAAAAAAAGAAAAAAAGAAAGAAAGATGTAACCGTTTAAACACATTCAATCTATTAAATAATTGTCGGTTCAAACTCTCTCTAAAAAAAACTATTAAATATTTATGTTACTCAAAGACCTTATAATATTACGACTATCTGTAACAGAGAAGTGTGAAATGATAGAATAAATAATTTCATCTTATTAGATTCAGCACTCTGTTTATTTACAGCTGTACACTTTAAGCCACGTGACCAGCACACTTCACAAAATAAATTAAATTACTTGTAGCTTAATCGAAATGACTACTTAAACTACTGTCGTTTCTTCTTACTTGTCTTTCCTCTCTTCTAGCTTCTTCTTTGTGATTAATTTCTAACAACCTAGGCCACCTATAAAAGGAATAGCCTATCTCAATTTGCTAAAGTATGAGTAAAAAAACCACAAAATACTATCTACATACAAAATAAATTAATTAACACTAACTTAAACATCAGAAGTGGGCATACTTTAATTAGTAGTCCCTTTGATCAACTTTCTTTTTCTTGCAAATCCTAAAAAACCGTCAAAAACTCTAAATTTGGGTGAGTAACCCAACTGAAGATTTTTGGCATTATCATCTATATTAGAGACAAACAATAAAGTATTTAAGATCAAACGTGAGAAACACCTTTCTTCCTCTATCTAAGATCAACCATGGGAAACACCTTTAACGAGATCATCTTTCCAAGATCAATCATGAAGCTTTCACACCATTTGATGATGGGAAGGCCAATCCTTAATGAGACCTTTAATATATATGTTCGAAACCATCTTTAACCACAAAATTTGGTAAACCATCCATTGATATTAAACTTTCACATTGCACTAGTTTTTGACGCGGGAGTTTACTATCAAATGTAATATCAGTTTTTTACATTTCCAAATTTCAAAGTAGTTAGAAAATTGTGAAAGTCCCGTCTTTTTTGTGTCAATAACTGTACAGTAATCGTCTTCGTGTAAGCTCTTAACTTAGGCTTTGTTTGGTTCCCGTAAAATATTTTCCGGAAAATAAATATTTTCTGAAAATGCTATTTTCCGGAAAGGAAAATATTTTCAAGTGTTTGGTTGCATTAAGAAAATTGTTGTAAAAAATATTTTCATGTGTTTGGTTCTATTTTGAAAATGCTATTTTCGTACAAATTTTTCACATTTTCTCAGCTATTTTCTCAGCATCTAAACAAATTTTATTACAAAAAATTTCAAAATCACAGCCAAATCCCAATCCACAGAACAAATCATAGCCAAATACCCATCACTTGCAACCACCAACAACAACCCACAACCACTGAAATTTATACCCACCACCGAAACAACACCACACACCACCGAAACTCCAATTCAACCCACGGCAGCAAACTCCGGCAATCAAAAGCCACAACCGACGGCAAGCAAGCAAAACCCACCACCACACAACAGTAAAACCACCAAAACACCACCACCCACACCACCACAACAACAAAAATCAAAATTACACAGAAATCAAAATCGCACAGAGAGAGAGATCGGTTCGAGGGTTTCCGGCGAAGTCGAAGGCTCTGGGTCGCTGGCGAAGTCGAAGGCTCGTGGGTCGAAGGCTCTGGGTCGAAGATTGGTGGGTCGAAGGCTCTAGCTCTGGGTCGAAGGCTCTGGGTTTGTGGCGTGATCTGGGCTCTGGGTTCGCCGGCGAAGTCGAAGATTGGTTCGTGGGCTCTGGGTTCGCCGGCGAAGTCGAAGATAGGTGGGTCGAAGGCTCTCTCTCTCTCTCTCTTTGCGCGCGAGCACGATCTCACTCACTCTCTCTCTCTCTCTCTCTCTCTCTCTCTCTGTTTTCCGGAAAATGAGATTTGAAGGTAAAATAAAAACGAAAATGATTTTACACCCAACACACGGTCAAACTGAAAAGCATTTCCGGAAAATGTATTTTCCATGCGCAACCAAACACCCTCATTTACAAAAAAGCATTTCCGGAAACCATTTTCACCCAAAATAAACGCACCCTTAGGTTAACTACCTAACTTACTAGTGCAAAGTACGACAGGGTTTAGTCCAAGTGGATCTCGAATCTTGAGCTAATATTCTAACATAAAGATAATAAGAAATAAAACATAGGAGAAGAGAGATAAGTATATATGATGAATTTTCCGAAAGTCTTTAGCGTAGTTTGGCGACTATGAGACTTGTGGGCAGCGGAATAATGCATGCAGCTAATTGCGTTTTCAAAAATACTAGAAATGCAAACTATTGATGTGGTGAGTTGTTATCAGTAAATGGAAAAGTGATGTCGGTGGTAAGCACACGATGAACTAGTAAGAATTGGCTACATCAAAAGTTTCTAAAAATATTGTAAAACAGTTTGTAGTTGTAAAATTACTCACAGGGTTTTTGTTTCTATTTAAAGAGAAGAAAATTGAATTAATGTATATATGTAATAGTTAGCACCACCCAACAAATTCCTATGAATTACATATTCCATATGGCTTATCCAAAGAAAAAAAAAAAAAAAAAAAAAAACATATTCCATATGAATACAAATCCGCTGTACTATTTTTTGTGTTTTACTTTATGTTCCACCAATCATAACTTGCTACGTATTTGTTTAATTTTCCTTATAAAATAGCTAAAATTTAAAATGAAAAAAAAAAAAAAAAAAAAAAAAAAAAAAAAAAAAAAAAACTTATGACAAATTGTGATTGGTGGAACATAAAGTGAAACACAAAATGTAACACAAGGATTTGTATTCATTCCATACACCATAAGATGATATTTAAGAGTTTTCTATAAGCTCTAAATTAAATATTAAAAAAAAAAAAAAAAAAAAAAAAAAAAAAAAAAAAAAAAAAAAAAAAGAAAAGAAGAAGAAGAAGAAGAAGAAGAAGAAGAAGGGATTTTAAAAGTTTTCTAAAATAAATTCTACCTTCTAAAGCAGTCTACTTGTGAACCAAATGTTTTGTTGGCATTTTTTATGTTGTGAGTTAGCATAGTCATTGTTTACTTTTATGTATTTAATAAAATAAGGATTAGTTCGAGTGTATTTTAGTAAGCATTTATTAAAAGACCCAATAGTAAATAGTGATCACCACATATTGATAATATTGGGTCATTTAATGCATTTATTATCATCTATTTTGTTTAATTATATTCAGCTTTTAATGGAATGTGCTTGCAATTTTAGTTCCCACGGTGGAAAGGTCCATATTCTCTACTTGTTGAAGTATTAGTTTAGCCCATTAAAACCAATATACTCGGTACTCTCTTGACGCATATATATACACCATTGTCTTGTGTTCGGCGTGACTCAAATGTGTGTGGTTTTGGGCCTTTTGGCCTAATATGGAAGAAGACAGAGAAGAGCAAGGGAAGAGGTGTAGCTCTCCTTCCTCTCACACACAAACACTCCATTTTTTGCATGGCTTCTTCCTTTTATTTTGATTCCTCATAACTCATAAGGTATGTTCTACTCGGCTACTCCTATATTTTCTTACAAATTGTTAAAAATGCTATGTTAGGGTCATAGTTTTATGTAGTTGGCATATTATATGACAAATCACACTTTTTTTTTGTAATTGAGTGGACCTAAGTGGGTTTAAGATCATCATGAAGTACTTGAAGAAGTATAGCAAGTGGTATTGCTGAAAACATGAAGAATACTCATGAAATTGCTCAAGAAAAGTTGAATCTGCAGGTCCCGATGCCTAGCTCAATACCTTCAATCTATCGAGATTTAACTTTGACACTTGTCTTGATCTATCAAGCTAATGAAATTTCAAAATATAGCTTAGAACATTTTATTCTAAGAGGCTATTTGTTTATGGGTTTGTGTTAACCTAATAGGAATATGAAAGCCCATTTAAAAGACTCATTAAGCTCCTATTTCAATAAGGTGGTAGAAAAAGAAAACCAAAACCCTAATGCTTCATAAAGTTTTCTTATTTAAAACCCTAGCCTCCACCTTTTGAACTTATGAGTTTAGGAAAAAAAAGAATAAAGAGATCTTGCTGCGACGCTTATGCGCCTTTGGGTTCTATACAAAGCAAAGTATCTTACATCAACAATTGAAAATCTTATTGGTGTTTTTTTGTGAAGCCGTTGCAAATCAACTGCAACAATCAAAAGGTTTGGCGTGGGGTTAGTCACGTAGTAGGATTCATGTAAAACAGTTAGTCACAGATTGAAGATCTGTTTAAAGGGAAGAAGTCTTCTACAAGATCAAATCTAGTTGGGGATTGGAGCAAAAGTTTAACTGGAGGTTGGTGTTTTCATATAGGCTAGAGTAGTAGTAAGATTTCTTATATTTTTAACCACTTGTTTTTTATTGGTGGATTTTTGGGAGTGGTGACCTGAAATTCATTTGGTAGGGTTTTTTCCTTGTGAAGGTTTTCTCCATTAGTCAACAAATCACTATGTCAAATTTAGTTTTTGCTACACTCTAGATTAGATTTGTGATTTGTTTGTACCTTTACGTTATTTGCATAAAATCTAAATAATTAATCATCTTGGATAATTGAATTAACTAACCAGGTTCAATTTACAACCCAACATGCTAAAATAGATGCGAAAGAAAAAGTATGAAATAAACACAAGAACACAAGGTTACTTGGTTCAGTTTAATAGTCTACATTCATGAAGGAAACCTTTAAGGGCTACATATTTATTATAAGAGTAAAGTACAAATTTGATATTATAATGAACTTAACAAGGATATTTATAGTAGACTAAATTCTAAACTAATAAAACACTAACTATGGTTAATAGACCTGTAGTACAAATAGGAGACTTTACTTGCACACAAATAGGATTGGGGTTGGACCTATATGATTAATATATCTTTAAGACTCTTAACCCAAAATATATGCTGGTGATGATAAAGAGTTAAAGAGTATTTTATCCCTTTTGGTTTTATGGGTCTTTGTTGAATTTTTTCTATCCTGTTCTTTATGTTAAAAGAAAAAAACTATCTTCTTTTAAGTAGTGTTAGTTTTAGACCGCTGGAAAAACACACTTTTTAACCTAATTTATTTTGAATCAAGTTTTCACTTAGATTAATTATCCAGATCTAGGTTAAACGTTCATCACAATCAAAATACACAACGAAAATATAAATAACACAAGATGTGATGACCTAGGAAAACCAATGAAACAAACTAGTTTCAAGATAAAAACCTAGGGGGAACTATCCCAAGAGAACAACCCGCTATATCAAATTGAGATTTATAGTTCAAGAATACCAATTCATAGTAATAGCTAACACAGTTACCAAATTGAGCTATGAACCTCTCAAACTTCTTTGATGTGAACTTGCTCCAACATGAACCTCCAGTTCACGTCTTGATCTTCAATATGCTTAATAGCTGAAACTTGATTACAACTTTACTCCACTAGTACTAGCAATATGCGTGTGATTTTCGGTAGGTGCTTGAAAGAGTTAGAAGGTACAATAACCTCACAAATCTCACAAGAGTAACTCTCAAGTCTTGAAAAACATGTATTAGGATCTTCCTTATATACCTAGTAAAATTGGATTCAAACCTTAATCGTTTTGTGAGCTGTTGGGCCTTATTTAAAATTCTGTAGAGTTGCATCTCAATCAGTCGAGCATTTCCTTTGATTGATCAAGCTCTTCAGTTTTTCAATTCAACTTTCTGCAGCTTGTACGTTCTTGATTCTTGACTTGTATCACATTGAGTAATGTCTAAAACACTTCATAGACCCTAAGATCTAATCCTAAACAAGTTTTTGTTCTCAGTTTTCCAACATAAAAAGTATTTAAAACCTAAACATTGGCCAAAATGGGGATATACCCCTTTCGCGCAAAAGTTCCAGCAAAATGCCCCCTATCTAAAACTATTTAGGGATATACCCCTGTTTTAAATTCGATTTTCTAAAAGTCGAGTTTCAATGAAAAACTCTATTTTTAGAAAATCGAGTTATAAGCAATCAAACTTAAAAAAAAAAAAAACGAGTTTCAAAACAGGGGCATATCACTAAATAGTTTCAGACATGGGCATTTTGCTGGAACTTTTCGGCGAAAGGGGTATATTCCCATTTTGTCCCCTAAACATTTATATCTAAATATTTAAAACCTAACCAAGTAGTTTGTCTTTTGTTTTTGTTTCTAGACAGACAAATAACTAAACTCACAGTTTGAACCAATATGAAATCCGTCCAGAAAGTCCAACTCCACCAACTCATCAGTAAGTCAAGTTTTCTCATCAACTTGCATATTTATATGTCCTTTTGCTAGTTTGTGGCTTTCTACTACTTTCTTCTCAACATTGTACAGGATTTTATCTTTCCCGTTTTTGCTTTATACTCCGTTTTTCTAATTCCTAGTTTCATTATTTAGTAAGTAAAAGTCCTTATTAAAAGAAAATTTTAAAATAAATAAGAATATCACATAAATTCTTAATTTCTTTTCTTTCCCTTCTTTTAAAATCTTAGCTTATGCCTTTTCTGTTTGATTTTTTACTTCTTCTTTCTCTTTTCTCTTATTTTCAAACAATGTCCTACAGATTAATCAAGTATATATAAAAAAACCAAATTAGTTTCTCCATTTTGTTTGCCAGCAACTAGTGCTATAAATGAACCAAGCCGATCATGAAAAACTTGGGCTCGGCTCAATAAAAAGCTTGTTCATGTTTGTTTGTTTATAAATAAGCCAAGCTTGAGCCTTAGTTTTAAGCTCGTTTAATATACAAGCCGAGCCCAAGCAAAAAAATTTGTTCACGAACAAGCTCGTGAGCTATTAGGCTTAATACACAACAATTCAAGCATAGACTCATTTATATGTTTATATGTGTTAGCTAAATATACTCATTGCACATATCTTAATAATAACATTGCCAACATGAGACCACTACCTATATTACCTTAATTTTTCCCTTTCTTTAAACTGATCAAGAACCACTTTAGACTATAGTTACATTTAAAAATAAATAAATAATTAAGTAGGTCACATATGATCATTCCCTATCAATCATCTAAAGTAAAGTTATGAAACATGTTAGTATTTTCTCATTCATAATAGTTACAAACATGTCAAACAAGTATTTTTCTAGTCCTTCACCAGCTAATGTGAATGTAAAAATTATATTTTGAATAATTGCTGAAGCTGTAGACAAGGAATGATGAATGAATGAATTTAATTATGTAAATTATTAATTTGAATAATGGCTAATCATAAGTAGGACTAGATGCATGATAAAATGAGTATACTATTTTCTTTTTCTTAATTTTAAAGATTTAAGCATTTAATAATGTAATATTTTTAGATCTCAAACTCAAAAACTTGACCTGAGCTCGAGTTTAAGCTTGAGTTTGGCTTGACTAATTAATGAAGCCAAGCCAAGCCAAGCTCAATTTTTTTAGCATTTCCACAAGCTCGAGCTCAAACACTATTTTTAGGCTTGTCACAAGCTCAAACCAAGCTCAAGCTTTTGATTTTTCCTGACGAGCCAAGTTTGAACATGCACTACTCGGCAAAACTCGGCTTGTTTACCGCCCTACCAGCAACCAAAAAATATTTTAAATATCATTTTACCATTACCGTGTGAGAAAAAAAAAAATTTATTTTACGGCCATTATAATATCTCACAATATTCTTACAATAAATGATATGTCAAATCATCATAAGTCCAAATTAATAAAATGAAATAAGAATATTATGAAAATGTATTGAAATTTTGTTGTCTCTAAATTTTCTTGAAAAGAAAAACAAAGTTGCACAAAAATATGACTTTCATTGTGACAAAATAAAATTCCTAAGAAAGGAGAGTGTAGACGGGAACATACCTAATCCGATATTTCTTACTTGAGTACTTTTTCCCTTTTCTGGTTTTTGGATGCTTAAAGGAATTCGATTGATGTCATCAACCCCGGGAATGTGTATACCTTTCAGCAAAATTGACCAATGAATCTTGAGTAAAAAGTATATATATATAATAATAGTAAAAGTAAAAAATTTTAATTTTTAATTTTATGACTATTTCAATGTTTTTTGCTAAACATGACTATTTCAATGTTATTACGTAACCTTGTCGACATTATAATATTTACTTTTTTATTTTTAAAAAAACTTAAAGAGATATATTAAGAAGCGATCAACTAGACTAAAGCAACTTAACATTAAACAAATTTTGAATAATTTGGGTTTTGTATTTGCCAAATATATTCTATGATAAAATACTATTTTGGTCCCTAAACTTTATCAAAAGTTTGTTTTTTATCCCTAAAATTTAAGAAGTTCTTTTTTTTGTCCCTAAACTATTGAGGAGTTCATCTTTCGTCCTTAAATTATTGAAAATGTTTTATTCATGTCCTTAAACTTTACAAAAAGTTTGTTTTTCATCCTAAACTATTAAAAAAGTTCTTTTTTCATCCCTATTTTTGTCTGTAAACTATTGAAAAAAAAAACTCTTTACAACATTTAGGAATGAAAAAAGAACTTTTTAAAGTTTAAGGAACAAAAAAATACTTTTTGTAAAATTTAAAGACCAAAATAGTATTTACCCTATATTCTAAATTAGGATTAATTGTACTGATTCATCCTAAAATTATGGGGGTCATTGCACTAATTTGCACTCCAATCTACTAAAACTTGCAAAGCAATCACCACTCCATATTTTAAAAATTGCATGTCCAAGTCACATGATCCTAATTAAATAAATTGTCCATTTTACCCTTCCACATGGTGAAATTGCAATACTGTCCTTACTAATATTTCCCAACAAACTATCCATCTTTGTTACCCATTAAATGAAAACTTTCACCCAATATCGGTGTTGAGCAGAAACACATTTCGAAATAACAATTGGACAAAGTTTAAGTACAAAATGGGTTTGTAGCCTAAAACTACAAATTTACTCATTGGAGCTGAATTTTGAAAAATCTACTATTAGATTACATCTTCTTCTTATATCCTCCATACTTACAAAATTTTAAGATCAATAGCTATGTCATCAATAAATTGTTTAAATTGCAAGTTTTTGTAATTTAAAATTATGCATAATATATAAGTTTATAGATAATATGGTAAATAATATCTGATTAACACAAAATTTGGCATGTGTATTAAGAGCATGTAGAGCATGCAATTCAACGATTAGATCTTCAAAATATGTAGTAACATTTATTTTATTGAGTAAAGTTTTAACCTTAGGCTACAACAAGTTTTGTAGCTAAACTTTGTTAATAACAATTCACGTAATAATTTTAATATATCTACTATGTGGCAAGAGTTCTTCTATTTGTGAGGATAAAAACTTTTACATCTATAAAATAAAGGGTAAAAGGATCAACCGTCAAAGGGCAAGGCCATTTATTTGGTGTGATTGCAAATTACAAAACATAATTTTTATTGTATAAACTATCATTTCGCGTTGTGGTTTCAGTATTGATAACAACAAAAGATTTGAGGTTCGAATCCTAAGTATACTAAACACTAATTTCGCGTTGTGGTTTCAGTATTGATAACAACAAAAGATTTGAGATTCGAATCCTAAGTATACTAAACACTAATTAGTATCATTATGAGGTGAACATCATATGTTAAATTTTTATCAAATCTACGAAAAAAACTATCATTATTTGCCCACGTGTGAGGTATGGGTTTATTAAAAATTCATATGCAAATTAAAGAAAATATTTCACAAATATTCTAAAAAATGAACAATAAAATAGTCAATGAAAACAATTGAAAACATACCTTTTTTTTTTTTTTTTTGGTAAATGAAAACATACTTTAAATTATATGATGGAAGCATATTGTATAAAATTGAATATTTCGTCAAACATGAAAATAAAAAAGATAAATAATTAAAATAAGTTACACTTAACAAAATTATAATATTAATAGAAATTTAGACTTCTTGGAACTTTGATATGCAACAGAGTAAGTAGAATTAACTTCATATTTTTATATACATATAATCGAATATGTATAGAATATGATTTTAATACTTATGAATGAAATATGTATTGCTAAACTTTCCTATGCATTGTACATGTTAGAAACTAGTTGTAAAACATAATGTTGAGCAATTGAGGGTTGAGGATCAGTGGTTTCAAATTTTTGTTTAGGCTTGGCTATTATATTCTAAATTTTTATTTGTCAACACTAATTATTTTTTGGTTAGTTAGGTAAATATTGGAAATATAATGAGATAATGTATATCATTTATTTAATTAGTAGATTATGGAAAAGTAAACTATGTAGCATATGACCTTTCGGTCATAAATATTATTAAAACAAAAATTATAAGGAAAATGAAAGATAATCTTCTAATAAGATTCATTAATATTATATTATATATTTTCTAATAAGACTTATTAATATTATATTATATAGATAAAGTAAAATTGCTGCAAAATTTAATGTGAAATAAATTATAGATCATTTACAGAATTTAAAAAATGTCAAATTCAATATTTTAAAAAGAATAAATAGAAATGTATTAGGAACATTTATTTTTTGTATTTTTATATTATTTATACTTTTTTAATATATAGTGAATATATGTTAGTTTGAATTTGAATTTGTTAATTTAGTTTTAAATGATATATTTTA
This sequence comes from Notholithocarpus densiflorus, assembly GCA_030021035.2. NCBI lineage: Eukaryota > Viridiplantae > Streptophyta > Magnoliopsida > Fagales > Fagaceae > Notholithocarpus > Notholithocarpus densiflorus. The sequence continues at coordinate 474,368 of JARYZH020000090.1, read as the reverse complement.
TTCTTTTTATTTTATTTTATGCATGACATAAAATCCTAATTTGTTCTCTTCGCAATATTGTTTAGTGCTGCAGTTAATATTATAAATTAAATCCATCCTTTTCAAAAAAATAAAAATAAAAAAAATAAATCCATCCAAGGTGTGCAAAATAGCAAAATAATTTAATAGGCAGTAGATAATAGAGAGTGAGACTCACAGTTATAGATCCATCGTTTCCAAGATATGAGCTGATTTTCACTCGTATATGGAAAAGACATGCTAGCTAATGCCAGCACAGGGGACTCCTTCTCGATATCTAAAGCAGTCACCAAAGTAGGGAATTTTTCCAGCACATCCAAAGCCATATCTATTAAGTTGCAAACAGAAGAAACTAATTGAAAGGGAATCATAGCTAATATTTGAAAGCATAGAAATAATGAGTTATTGTCAAATAATAGTAATAATAATAACGAGTGTATAGTCAAATCTAATTAAACTTCTTACCAAAATTTTTTAAATAAATGCATCGAGTAACAAACGTAGCACCATTTACACTGCCCTTTCCAGGACTTAGACTTCCTGGAGGAGTTACAGAATAGAGATATCGAGCCGTAGCTATTGAATTGGAGTTACAAGTAAGAGCCATCACGACTGGAATGAGTTTGTCAAATTTGTTTCCGTTTCCAATGCTAAGTAACATTGGACACTTTTCAACTATGCATTTTGCCATCTCGGTGTTTCCAACAAGAGCACAACAACCAAGAACCGTATTACCATCTTTATCCGTCATTCTTAATTTGTCTGTGGGTAACATGTTTACCAACTCCTTCACAGTATGCAGATGTCCAGCAATGATAGCAATGTGTAAAGCCGTACTTCTTGTATTTGAAATTATTGCACTCTCTGCCCCCGGATTGGAAGTAATGAATTGATTAGCTGCGGCCCAATTACCGTCACGAAGATACTGCTTAAATAATACATACTTACGGAGTTCACTGTTCTCTCTCCCTGCAAAGTTTTTAACAAAAGATTTAGAGTATCTAATAGCAATTACAAGATTTTTTATCTAGATTTCAACTTATATCTCTTGATGTTTTCAATAGAAATAGTTATGGATCAAACCTCCCGACTATCGAATTATAAAAAACAAGAAAAAAAATAGCACTAAAAGAATGAATAATCTTATTTGCACGAGGGTTATACCCTAAACTGCAACCAAAATACATATAGTGCAAATTAAGTGAAGATATAACTTTTTTTAAAAGAAATTCCATAGTTGGGGCTTGGAAAGAGGGGATATCAGGAGATTTCAATCGAGTTACAAGACTCTTGACGTAAAGATATAATTTTTATTGACAACAATCAAGGTCACATCAAGGATCACCTCCAAGTGGGTACTTAATTGATGAGTTTATTGGTCTAGGGAAAAATGCAAATTTAGAGATCACGGATTTAATCCACCACACTTAATTCATAGAATTTTTGAGGTGTCTCGTGGGTAGAGAATTAAATAGTCTATTTAAAGACTGAGACTTCACTTTCTTATTTCTTATTGACAACAAAGAAAGTGACATAGCTATCATTTTGTGAGGATTATAATAAGATTGCAGTTATATTACTATATTTAAATAGAAAATTATTTTTTTCTTTTTAGGATGTCCTATTATGAACACTTTGATGCTTGCTCAAAATTCAAAATAAAAATAATTATTAAAAAGAGAGTGAAATAGACTTGGTGATATTGTCTCTAGAGTTCCCCAAATATTATGGCACGGATTATTCTTGGTATTATGTTTTCTCTCAAACTATAATAAAAGACATAGATTGAAATTATGCATACACCAAAAACAATTAATGTCTAGACCTGATGATAAAGTGTGATCATCAAGAATAGATGTCATAAATTCAAATTCTGTCGTATTTATTAAATAAATAAATAAATAAAACTCCACCTAGAATAACTCATAACTATAACTATTATCTTTCCATTTATGTACACATCATTTCCATTCAAAATATTCACTTTTCCTCTTCTCAAAAAAAAGATTCATTTATCCCTTACCCAAAAAAAAAAAAAAAAAATCCATTTAAAAGAGTCACTTACCCCTTTAAAAAAAGAAAAGAAAAAGAAAAAGAAAAAAAAGATCACTTATTATCTTTCCCTTTTGGGCGGACTTTTATTGTTGACAAAATCAAATAAACATGATTTTATTAATAAATTAAAATTTTTAATATTGTGAATTGTATATTTGTCTTTCATGGATTTGCATTGTATATATAAGTTTGTCATTGTCTTGCGGATTAAGCCTATTTTAGAATGTTTGAGCATGTTCATGTTCATGTTCAAGAGATAGAAGAGAGATTCTTCTCAAAAAAAAAAAAAAAAAAAAAAAAAAAAAAAGAGAGATAGAAGAGAGATAGCTATTATTCTGTACAAGAACAAATTAAAAGAGAGGGAGCTACCTTCTGAATTGTAAAATTTTGCCAAGATATCCCAAGCATTTTGGGCAGTTCTGGCAGGAAACAGAGAGCTATAAAATGCAGAGGACGATTCCCTGATCAAATATAAAGCTATGGCATCCTTCTTGCTCCAAGCATTAAAGGCAATTTCATCATCTTCGGGTTTCAGAGGTTGGGTGGCTGCTTCAACGATGTCCCAAAGATCGCAAGCCTTCAAATAGGCTTTCATTCGGATGCTCCAAGCCACATAATCATATTCCTCAGGAACTAAAAGTAGAAGAACAGCAATTAAATATATTATGTTACATACGAAACTGGTTCTGTGAAGATGTTATAAATTGCATTTCATAATTCATAGAATTTAGATGATATGATATTTCGCTAAAGTTGTCTTTTCCATAAATTAGAGAATAAATTGATAGATTACCTTGTTGGTGCTTTAATATATCTCCTAATATTATAAATAAATTAGTAACATTAATTTCACGAGTTTAAGGTGACGGAGTTAAGGAGCGTATCAAGTAGTTCTCTTGAGACAACAACCGCCCAAGAAAAAATATACAAACGTTCATATGTGCACGTGTATATGTTAGAAAAAAATATATCTTAATTTTTTAATATTAGAATAGGTCATAACTTTTTTAATATGTACTTACATTGGTAGTTTGGGATAGAGGGAATTGAACTGCAAAACTCTTGGCATTACATAACTTATACATATATTGCAAACAACTTTATTCGATACATAATTACATAACTCATAAATAGTATTGATATTTATGTACAACAATTTCAATACTATTTTATTGTAACATTAAATCTTTCCTATTTAGTTAATATTCCTTTGATCATTAGCTATAGTTAATTTAATATTTTGATTCTCAATCAAATATGGACAAACAATTGAAATCTTAAATGAAGAAAAAATTGTCGTACAATTATATATGTCCATAAATTAAACTTATAACTTATAAGTTAAGTAAATAAAAAGAAAAAATACCAATAGAATTAATTAAGTCATTAAAACCAGTACGTACTACTGATTTCAAAGTTTAAGTAGGTAAGAAGAAAAAAAAAGTTGTTCTTGTAATTGGTTGGTGTGTATATATATTTGAGGTTTTATTGTTTGATTAGTTGGTAATAACTAAATAACTAATAACAACAGTTGTTTTGGTTGGTTTAGACCTCTCCTTGGCGCCAAGGGTAACAGCAGACTCAGCAGTGATGCGTGTTTGAGTTGTTTTTCTTTTTTTATGAAAACGTTAAAATGCTAACCATTAGAATAAAGTTAATCACTTTATAATGAGAGATCTAGAGATACCTATGAAACTACTTTTGGGGAGTGTGCATATTGCTGCCAAAGTATCCCAAGCAATTTTGGCAGAAGTAATCTTCCAAATCGCCCACTGTAAGGGGCCTTCGCCAGAATATCGGATCACTCCTAAAGCCATGGCATTCTTTTCGGACCAAGCCTTAAAAGCTTCTTCATCATTTTCTGCTTTGGGAGCTTCATCGTTTCCTTTCACAATGTCCCAGAGCTGTTGATCTGCCAATTTGGTTTTCACTTGAAGACTCCAATCCAAATAATTGTCCGCATCCTCAAGATTTTTAAAAACATCTGCATAGGTTATAATATTAGAATTAGAGTAGATTATAACCTGTAAACATATTGCATAACTTATATTGATAGTTGGAAGTGAGGGGAATTGAATCTTGAATGTCTCCTTTAGAAATAGTAAAGTGTTCTAGTTGAGCGGCAAAATTCTTGGCATTGCATAACCTATAAATACATTGCAAACAAAATTATTTGATACATAATTTTTGAAGATAACTTATTATCTTATTTATTAAATCCTAATGAGCATATAAATGTACAAAATAAATATCAATACTATTTTATTTTAAATTTTTAACATTAAATCTGACATATATTGGTCAAAATACTAAAGAAAAGTAAAATTAACTCTACAATTAATTTATAAGTATGGGAAGGCAATTCACAATGAAAGAACCAAGCAAGAGATTAAATCAAGACTAATAAGATTGTATTGATAGCAAAGATCCTTAGAGCATTTATATCAGTGGATGTATAATAGAAAAATGTGTCAAATTGATAAATTTTTCTTCAAGAACTCTCCATATCAGTCTATATAAAACACTATAGATTTCCATTTTTGCTACACTAATTACACGGTTACTCTAGCTTTGTATTTTACTTTTTAAATAATTTTTTCTCTCAATTCTAACAACAAATTCTTTTTGTTCTCCCTTGAATCTCTTCCTCTACTCTCTTCCTTCTCCACCCCCTCTTAAATCTCAACAAAATGCTCTACAAATCATCAAGTTCATCAAACACATCCTAAATCTAGATCTCAAACACATCAAACTCATATACAAAATCATATGAGTCGTCAAACCATTATACAAACCCAGGTGAATCATCAAAGTAGAAAAAGAAAAAGAAAAAGAAGCAGCCAAGAAGAAGAAAAGGCAGTGACAACAGCAGAAGAAGGAAACAAAGGTCTAGCCATGAAGGTTTTCCTTTGTGGTGGTCATGTGAGCTTCGGTAAAATAATGATAAAAAATGAATAAAAAATAATTATTTAAATAAAATGAAGTGTATGATAGATAATCTGGTATGAGTGTTTTGTAAAAGTAGTTGTGTAAAATAGAAAAAGTAGGTTCTTATACTAAAATAGATAGAAAAATTTAGACAAATTAATGTAAATGTTCTTATATTGCCTTCGGACCTAGCGGATGAAAATTATTACAAGTTAGTATTTACACTTCACACTTTTTCTCTCTATAATATTTTTATCCCCTCCTATGATGGTAGAAGGGCTCTATTTATACATGTTGGGACCTTCTCTCTCCTATCATTTGTATGGTGGAGGAATGGGGAGGATAATACGTGTCCCATTAGAGGTATCCTCCCTTCTATTGAAAAGGTAATTGGGTGGATGGGTGGAGGGCATTGTTTTGACAAGTCATTCAGTATCAAATGCCTCCTAACTGGTAGGTGTAGTCATTTAATGTAGAGGTGAAGGTTACTAGGTTAGGTGCTACCTTCCCTGATTCATCGACTGTATTTCTTTGAAGGTTTTCAAGTACTTCTTGGTTATCCCTTGATTAGATCATATTCTTGGTCACGGGCTGAGGATAAGATTCACCTCAGCCATGTGCCTAAAGAGAGAGGAGTTCTTCAGTAAACCGGACCTTATTACCCACTAAGGTCCCTTCGGTGCTTGGGTCTTTCCTTCTGTGACTACCTTGGGCTGGACCTATTGCTTCCCCTTTTTTATCTTATTCTTATGGCCTTTGAGCCCATGGGCCTCTTGTACTTAATCCATTCCCCATGTGACCTATTTAGTTACTCCTTCAATCATTAACTAAATATATAGCCAAAACTGAGAAAAAATTCAATTAGATTCTAAAATTAAAGTCTAATTTTGTGCCAAGTGTCAAATAATTTTTTTAATTTTGATACAAGTATTTATCACGAACTGCAACAATTGAGAGTTTTGTTAGTTTTATATTAAATGTAACATCACTTTCAATAAGAACTATTTCCTTTTTAAATATAATAATTCTATAGCATATTGAACTTTTAGTTTTAAAAGTTTAATTTATTTTATGACAACTAGACAACAAATTCTTTTTAAAAGACCCTTATTATTTGAAAGCGAGAATATTTTTTTGTATATGAATTAAGTAAGATAAAGTAGGTGTTGTTCCACATTGCTTGAGTGTCTCTTTCCCATTGCTTAAAGCTCTACTCTACTACTACAAAAGTTAGGCTATTTTGTAGCGATACTTTGGATTAAGTAATGTGTTTGACCTTAGTGAGAGAGTGTAATAAAGTGTGTGTGTGTGTGTTTAATAGTTAGTTTGTTTCTAAAAAAAAAAAAAGTATGATAACTCAAGAATAAAATCTTTCTAAAAATATAATTAAATAACTTAAACTGTAATTTATTGCATTGTAATAGAAAAAATTATGTTAAGAAGTAAGATAATAATTTTTTCCTTGAATAAAATTCACAAGCATTAACAATTTGCATTTTCGACTAAATAATATTTTTACAACACTTTTTAAGAATTAAAAAATATATATTATAATGAACATAATAAAGCTTATGTGTATAACTTATAAAATGCATCTAATTACATATTTAAAAATGTACTCATGCATGTGCATGGAACTACTTGCTAGTTAAATGCATTAAAAAAAATGCCAATAGAATCAATTAATTCTTTAAAACCAGTACTACTGATTCAGAGTTAAGTAGGTATCCTAGAAAATATAGTTGGTGTAATCGGTTGGTATGTATATATATAATTGAGGTTTTATTGTTTGGTTGGTAATAACTACAGTTGTTTTGCTTGGTTTAGACCGCTGGTTGGCCTAGGTCTTTCATGCTTGATATATATATATATATATATCTTAAGTTAAAAATGTTCGACCATGTGCATTTTAGAAAGAGATCTAGAGATACCTTTGTAACTACTTATGGGGAGTTTGCAAATTGCAGCCAAAGTATGCCAAGCAATTTTGGCCGAAGTAATCATCTCAATCGCCCAACATAAACGCCCTCCGCATGAATACCGGATAACTCCTAAAGCCATGGCATTCTTCTCGGACCAAGCCTGAGAAGCAGCTTCATCTGTTTCTGCTTTGAGAAGTTCATCAGTTCCTTCCACAATGTCCCAGAGCTGTCGATCTGTCAATTTGGTTTTCACTTGAATACTCCAATCCATATAATTGTCTATTTCCTCAAGACGTTTAAAACCAGCTGCAGTCGGGGTAGACATTGATACCATGTTTAAAGCTGTGAATACATCCGCTTGCTGTTAGGAGCATATATACAGCATTGATAAAAGGAAAATTCGTTATGTATCAATTTATCAATGACAGTTGCTTGATTGAGTTCCCTAAGCTACTTGCAGACTACTAACTAATGTAATGTGCTACTTTTAAAATTTTCCTAGATCAATAAAATATTTTCTCATGAAAAAAGAAAAAGAGAGAATATACTAGGATTAGGATCCTAATATACCAAGTACATACATTTGTCTTAATTTTTTAATATCAAAATTAGAATAGGATATAACTTGTAAACATATTTACATAACTTAAATCGATAGTTGGTAGGAAGAGAAGTGAATGTCTTTATTGGAATTACCAAGAACTGCTAGTTGAGCTGCGAGACTCTTGACATTATTGTATAACTTATAATTATATTGTAAAAATAATATTCAATACAAAATTTTTGAAAAAAGCGTATTATCTTATTAAATCCTAATGAGCATATACATGTACTAAAATATCAATACTATTTTGTTGTAACATTAAATTTGACTTATTTAGTGAGTTTCAATTAACTCAACTAGTAAGATTTCTGATAGTTGAATAAGAGATCTAGGGTTCAATCTCTGTCTATACTAAAAATCGATTAGTGTGGCAAATGCCATAAGTTGAAACTTTATAAAAACAAAATTGTCTTATTTAGTTATTCCTTTGATTATTAATTATAATTGATTTAGTATTTTGATTCACAATCAAATATGGACAAACAATTGAAAACTTAAATAAAGAAAAAATATGTGTACAATTCTATATGTCCACACATCAAACTTATAACTATAAGTTAAGTGAATTAAAAAAATGCCAATAGAATTAATTAAGTCATTAAAACCAGTTCTTTTGATTCAAAGTTAAGTAGGTAACATAGAAAGTAATTTTTATTACAAAGCAGGGTCAACTTAAGTCGTTGTGGGGCTTAAGGCTACTATTTTAAGTGGGGTCTATTCTTATATTTTAAACATTAATAAAATATTTATTCAACTTTTGGACTTTTTTCATTTAAAGTCTAAATTTTAGACATAAAATTACGAATTAAAAAGAATCAATAGTATTATTCAATGACTATATACAACTAAAATAAGCATTACCTAATGAGTGAAGCAACCAAATAGTAAAAAATTATGATTGAAAAATTTTAACAAAATTATATATTTAATTTCTCAAAATAAAATTTTAGAATAAATTTATTTACTAGTGGGAGAATAATAAGTTCTACACTAAAAAACTAAGAAAAAAAAAACAGTCATTGTAACATGTAATGAAAAAAATTTCTTTTTTTAGTTTATCTTTGATAAAAAAAATTACTTTTTATTTATTGGTAAATATTTTGAACTTAATTAATTCTCTTATTGGTATATTGATAGATCTATTAATAAAAATTTAAGGGTCTTTTTTCGTTGAGAGCCTTATACTATAATATACTTTTTATACGGTTTATATTATAACTGTCTTACGTTACAAATGTTTGAGCATGTGCACTTTAGAGAGAGATCTAGAGATACCTATGAAACTAGTTTTGTAGAGTGCGCATATTGCTGCCAAAGTATCCCAAGCAATTTTGGCCGAGGTAATCTTCCCAATAGCCGAATTAAAAGGCCATCCGCATGAATTCCGGATCACTCGTAAAGCCATGGCATTCTTTTCGGACCAAGCCTTAAAAGCAGCTTCATCATTTTCTGCTTTGAGTGGTTCATTAGTTCCTTCCACAATGTCCCAGAGCTGTTGATCCGTCAATCTGTTTTTCACTTGAAGACTCCAATCCAAATAATTGTTTGGGTCCCAAAGAATTGTATTGACAGGTGCAGTCGGGGCAGACTTTGGTGCCATGTTTAAATCTGTGAATACATCCGCTTGCTATTAGGAAGATATATACAGCATTGATAAAAGGAAGATTTGTTTTGCTTCAATGATAGTTGCTTGATTGACAACCCTAAGCTACTTTTAGGGAGTACAGGCTGCTAACTAATGTAATGCTTAATCATTTGCTACTTTTTAATTTTTCCTGATTAATATAGGATTAGGTTCCTAATATGCTAAGTACACACATGCCCTAATGGCTAAAAGAAGGAAAATAGAATGGCATTTTAATTGAATTATGATAAGTAAAGTCGCTTAAAAATTCCTAACGCAATTTATTGAAATAAGAGCTTTTTTTTTCTTCAAGTAATACTATAAATACAAACTTTTTTACAAATTATTGATAAGGAAAATTCTTATTGATTCTCCTTTGAACCCACTACTGACATCACTTTTTACTTCCTAATAAACACTCACCTTATTAGCAATTTATCAAAATTTTTGTAAACTAGTTTGCAACTTTATTATTTTCCTTTTTTTTTTTTTTGTGTGTGTAAAACAAAAGCCTAACACAAAGTTCAATTTGTTTAATAGAATCTCTAGCAACCTATAAAGTAGTGTTGTACTTATCCACTTGGCATTAAAGCAAGAGGATTTAGGGTGTCAGAGCACTCACATTAGAGGGTGTATAATGGAAAATGTGTCAAATTTACACATTTTTGTACAAGAACTATCCACATCAAGCCAAAATTGTGTAAATATGCATTATTACTATGCTAACCATATAAATTTACACTAACACTATTCATTTTGCATATAGTTTTTTTTTTTTTTTTTTTCTCTTTACATATCTTGAATATGAAGGAAAATAGTGTATAATTATTGTTGTGTGTGAAGAAAGATAAACAAATAAAAAATCAAGAAAATTTAATATTTTAATGAAATATAGCGTAAAGTAGATAATCTAATATATATTGTTTTAAAAAATAAGTTCTTATTCTAAAATAAACATGAATTTTTGCACGAATCAATGCAAATGCTCTTAGAACCATATTTTTAAGTTTTTAATCATGAACAATTGTAATGTTTAGAAATTAGTTTGTCTAGATAAATTGGCATTAGATTATATTTGATCAACACAAATTAGGTTCAAAATAGTGGAAGACTAAAAACTGCAAAAATAATTTGCTAGAGACCACGAAAGAAGTTTGGCTCTAATACCAAGTTGAATATTAACTCGGATACTTTGTTGAATATACTAAAATAGATATAGAAGCAGAGGCATAGAATAGAGAATACAAAAACACGAGAGTTGTGCAGCTACATCTTAATTATATGAGAGTCTAGTATAAATCATGTGTTATAATGAACCTAACATGAGTATATATAATAGGCTAAACCTTAAACTAACCATACACTAAATATGGTGAATAGACTTTTAGTACAAGTAAAAAAGTTGGATTGTGCACAAAGTAGGATTGGCCTTAGTCATATGTTTATATCTCTAACCGTCATAACTACTTTAATAGAGTTAGAAATTGGGCTGGTTTGACACAATGGATTGTCCACATGGGTTATCTGATAAGTAAATTTAAATTTAAACTAACTGATATTGATTAAAAGTTATAGTGAGTAAACATACATATAGTTTTTGAGTGCTCTCTCAAAATAAGCCATCTCTCTGGAACACCATTTACTATTCCCTAGAATTTGGAATGTGGAAATTAGGAGAGACTCTAGTAGCCTCTCCAGCCACTTGGAAGTGTTCCACAAAAAAGAAGAGATCGTGAGGAGTTAGTAAAGCAAACAAAGACAAGATCCGGCAATTTGGATCCATTCCACCAAAGGTATGTGTCTATATGACCCATAGTATTTTTTATTTAACATTGGTATCAAAGCCGTTTTATGCTTGTTTTTACTCTTAAATGATGCCATGATCTCGAAAATATATAATTCTATATGTATGCTAAAAAAGATTAGAAGTTTAAGTAATTTTTAATTTTCAGATATGTATTTTTTGAGGTATGTTATGGCATGTAAAGAGAGAAATAAAAAAAATAAAAATAAAAACTGTAATTTTAAATATTTACATAAAATCTGAAAAAATTGATGTCTAAGGTTGAAGCTGATGAACCATAAAAAGAAATATATTTTTTTCACGCTGGTATGAATTGTTTGTACTATACGTGTTTTTAACCGAAAACTTATGTATCCCACTACGTGAGAGATTATCTATAAAATTTATATTTAAAAAAATAAAAAAATAAAAAGAAGAAGAAGAAGAAGAAGAAGAAAGGAGTCCCACGGATCTTAGTGTATTAGTTACACTTAAACACAACTAGCTAGTTATCCTTGTTTCCTTTTAACAAGGATATTGTCACGTTGGTGTATTAGTTACACACTTACACGTTATACTAGTTTCCTTCAACAAGGAAATTGTACAAACATAAGCCACACGGCTCTGGTTGTGGATTTCGTAATTATTGCTTATGTTGCAATGAGATAGAACACATATTGAAAGGTTACGTGAAAAATATAATGTTATAACATGCATAGTGGGCTCTTATTTTAATTTATAGTAATGTTATAAATATTCTTAATCTTGTTTAGACCTCATTTTTTCTAGTGTGACATATTTTTAATCTATGTAATTGTGGTGGCATTTTTTTTTTAAATGTGATGTTAAAATAAAATTGTGAAATTAGTTTTCTAATTTTCTTTATAATTATGCATGGAATTTATTTAACCTTTGAAATAATTTATGATGTCTTTATAACATATTGTGATATGATTGAATTGATATATATATTATATATATATATATGAATGCATTAACGTAATGTATTATGTGATGAATATGTGTCCTAAGGCTTGTGAGACCCTTTGGCTCATTTCTATGATTTAAGATTGTGGCATATCTCTATCCAACAGCCGCCATATATTCTATTTGATGTATGTATGTTTTCTAGAAAATTTGGATGGAGATTGTATTGGTAATATGTTATACAACATGTATATTTTTATTTATTGTTATTATGGATGGATAAGACAATTCTTGAAATTATTTAGTAACGTGACATCCCCAATTTTTCAATTACAAATAGAATCTTTGTAGTAGGGTTCTGGGATATTTAATTTTTGGGCCAGTGTTTTTTGGCAATTTATCTTTGGGTCATTGTTTTTGGCAATGTAATTTTAAGGCTATGTAATTTAATTTTGGAAGCCATGTAAGGGGATGTATTTCACGGTTACCAATAATTTTCAAATTTTGTCTTAGCATGTTGTATGGAATTACCAATAGGGCTTAAAGTGGAGCCTATGCACAATGTGTTTGTGCACAAAGATTTTTGGATACATGTTATATGCATGATTTGATATGTGGATGATGAGATGTTTTATTCCTCACAAAATTTTATTTAAAATCAATTAGATGTGTTATTCCAATTTACATAGTGAGAGATGATTATGAGCTTAGCAAAATTTTCGATCTCACTATGTAGAAAGGAATATCATGGTCTAGTTGGATTTTTGGAAATAAAATTAAATATCTGCTTGATGAACAAGAGGTCCTTGAAACCCTAACCAATGTGATGATGCAACCTGAAAATGGGAATACTGCCCAACATCGCCGTGACTTAGGGGCCTATGAGCCTTGGGTTAAGAAAGATTGTTGTGCACACTTCACTACGCTAAGTAGCATGCACAATGATCTAATTGGAGAGTTTGAGGACTACCTAAATGCCCAAGAGATGTGGAACTATCTTAAGATTGCATATGGAGCGACTTCAGCCACTAGGTTGTGAGCTCTTACTTTGAAGTTTGAGCAATATGTTATGGATTCAAAACATAGCATGGCTGAACATCTAAGGACGATGTCTTCCTTGATCCGTGACCTAAAGGTTGCTGGCAATAATCTCTCTAATGAATAGCAGGTTACATTGGTGATACATTCACTACCTGATCCTACTTGGGGGCAAAGGAAGCTTGTTTTGACACATAGTGAGAATATCAAGAATTTTGCTAATATTTCTTGTCATCTTGAGCTTGAGGCAGAACACATGGGGGCGCACCAAAACACCCTCTTTGTCGCCTAATCTAGGCAGCGGAAGGCATTCAAGCCTAAACGCAACAGACTAGGGAGGAATGCCAAAGGAGCTGGTAACCTTGGGCCTAGATAAGGCAAGATAGCAAAGCGCCAAAAGGGCAAGCGTGCTAAAAAGGACAAGGCAAAGTTCAAGTGTTATAACTGTGGTAAGAATGGTCACTTTGCTCGTGAGTGCACTAAGCCGAAGAAGGTATCCATTCTTAACAACTCTGCTATTACTTATGTTTGCACACATGTCTTTGTTGCTCATACTATTCCTGGGTGGATTGTAGATTCAGGAGCAACCAAACATATAGCTAGAGATAGAGTTAGGTATGTGGATTACAAAAAAATACCAACAGGCAGACAGTATGTTATTTTGGGTAACGGAACTCAAGAAGAAGTCATAAGAGTTAGAACCTACTAGATCAAATTGCATCTGGGACGTACATTACTTCTTCATGATGTGCTTCATGCACCTAGTGTCCAATGTAATCTATTTTCAATACTTACTATGCTTAGACTTAAATTTAGTTTCCAATTCGATGGTCTTCAGTTGGATTTTTATTTAAATAAAACCTTGTATGGACATGGTTATTTATCTAATGATTTCTTTATGTTGGATTTAGATCATTCCTCCTTTTCTTTTATTGCTCATAACGATGATGTTTCTAATTCTGTTATATGGCATGCTAGACTTGGACATAGGAAAAGATAGATTGGCTAGACTAGCTAGAGAAGGCCTATTGGGGTCTATTGCTAATGTAAGCCTACCTATGTGTGAACCTTGTCTAGTTGGAAAGGCCTATAGGAAGCCTTTTGGTAAGGCTCCAAGGGTAACTCATCCTTTGGAATTAGTCCATTCGGACATTTGTGGACCTATGAATGTTAAGGCATGCCATGACGCCTCTTATTTTCTCACATTTATAGATGACTATTCACGTTTCAGTTATGTCTATCTGATCTTCCATCGTTTTGAAGCATTAGATTGCTTTAAGCGCTTTATGGCAGAGGTTGAGAATCAGAAAGAAAGGAGCCTAAAGGTCTTTCGAACTAATAGGGGTTGCGAATATTTGTCTAAATAGTTTCAGGGACTGTGTGAGGAAAAAGGGATACGCAAGCAATTGACGATTCCTAGTACTCCACAACAAAATGGTGTTGCAGAGAGAAGGAATCGTACTCTATTAAAGATGGTTAGATCGAGGATGGCACAAGCTAGCCTTCCAATTTCGTTTTGGGGGGATGCATTGTTGACTACTGCCAACATCCTTAACTGTGTGCCTTCTAAGTTAGTTCCCACGACACCATATGAGTTATGGAATGGTGCAAAACCCAATTTGGAGAACTTGCGACCTTGGGGTTGTGTAGGTTTTGTTAACAGTAGTTCCCATAAGTATGGGAAATTAGGCCCTAGAGCAAGTAATAAAATCTTTATAAGATATTCAAAAAGCTCAAATGGGTATGTAGTGTATGGTGAACATTTTGATGGTGGAATGACTAAGATAGAGTCTCGTGATGTCAACTACATTGAAGATGATTTTCCAAGCATCAATGAAGCAAAATAAAATTTTCAGCTTTATGAGCTACAAGAACTTGAAAGTGTCATACCATCTTTGGATGAGGGTGGAGAATCACAACTTCATCCTGAAATCACCAAAGATAGTAGGAGTGATTTGGCTCCCAGTGGGAACAAACCACTAGATAGTGACACACAAGGATCCAAGGTATGTAGAAGTGAATGGTGAACTATTCCCCGTCGTCATTTTGAGATTGAGGGAGAATCTTTCTTATGTGCTTCACTGGACCTTGATGAGCCTGCTTTCTATGAGGAAGCATTAGCTTCACTTGCTTCACATGAATGGCTAGTTGCTATGAGGGATCAGATGGATTCTATGGCAAAGAATCAAGTTTGGGAGTTGGTTGACCTTTCGCTTGGGCACAAGACCATTGGAAACAAATGGGTTTTAAAAATAAATCACAAGGCAGATGGATCAATTGACAAATATATGGCCTGTCTCGTGGCGAATGGCTATTCCCAAAGAGAAGGGATAGACTAAGAAGAGACTTTCTCCCCAGTAGTGAGATTTTTCTCTATTCGCCTTATTCTAGCGATTGTTGCACATTCGGATTTGGAACTCTTCCAAATGGATGTAAAGATTGCATTTCTCAATGGAGAACTAGATGAGGAGATCTATATGGATCAACCTATTGGCTTTGAGGTCAAGGAACACGTGCTTAAAGTGTGCCGCCTTAAGCGTTCCATTTATGGCCTAAAGCAAGCGTCTAGACAATGGTATTTCAAATTTTATAAGGCTATTATTTCGATTGGTTTCAAAATGATTGAAGAGGACTATTGTGTATGTTAAACGATTAGGAAAGAGTTTTCTTATCCTGTCTGTGTATGTGGATGACATTTTGTTGTCTGGAAATGATATGGAGATGATTGTCACCACCAAAGGATGGTTGTCCTCTATTTTTGAAATGAAGGACATGGGAGAAGCTAATTATGTGCTTGGAGTTAAGATCTTGAGGGATCGCTCAAAGAAGCTTCTTGGTTTGTCCCAAGAAACTTACATAAAGATGATCTTAGAGTGATTTTGTATGCATAATTCCAAACCCATAGACACTCCAATTGAGAAGGGACATACATTAAGCCTTGAAGATTGCCCTATATTAGAAAAGGAAAAGAGAGGAATGGCAAGAGTTCCCAATGCAAGTGTAGTTGGAAGTCTGATGTATGCTATATTGTGTACTCGACCAGACATCTGTTTTGCAGTTTGTATGGTTAGTCATTATCAAAGTAATCCAGGACCTATTCATTGGCAAGCAGTAAAGGATTTTTTGATACCTTCGTGGGACATCGAATGTCATTCTTTGCTATCAGGATGGAGATTTGAGATTGAGAGGTTATTTTGATGTTGACTAGGCTAGTCATAGAGATGAGCGCAAGTCCACTACAGGTTATGCACTCCTACTTAGTGGTGCAGTAAGAAACAGTCTTGCATAGCTTTTTCCACAATGGAGTCTGAGTGTGTTGCATGTTCAGCTACAGCACAAGAAGCTATTTGGTTGAAGAGATTCTTCCGAAGCCTAAGGGTAACATCTCTTGCAAATGAAGCTGTAAAGATATACTGTGATAGTATGGCAACCTTGGCCTATGCCAATGATCCTAAGTACCATGGAAAAAAGCAAACATATAATACAAACTCATTATAACTTCATTCGTCTTGCTATTACACAAGGAGAGGTAATCCTTCAACATATCTCCACTGGTAGGATGGTGGCTAATCCACTTGCTAAAACCATTGCTAGAGATGCCTTTCAGGCTCATGTTAGGAGTTTGAGACTTTGTAGGATTTGATATGTTTTTGAATACCTTATAAATATTTATGTTTATTCGTACTTTATGCAATAATGGTGTTATTTATTTTGATTCATCTTGTGATGTGATTGATATTGAATACTGAGCACACATTATTTGAGAATATGTCATCAAGCTTAGATTGGTCTACTCACATGGACGATCACCCTAGCGCTTGAGTAGCGAGCAGGATGAGACGTAATGATCACCTTAATGCTTACGGAGGCGTGCAAGATAATATAATGAATGTCGCCTTAGCTGGGCTAAGATGAGACTTATGGGAGTCACACTTGAAGTGTATCCACAACTTTATGAAGCTTGAATAAAGCCGAATGTGAGATCTTGGATAGGAACTTGATATGTAACTGTGTTGAGATACTCAGGTTGGTTGCTTTTATGGCAATGGGACTAAGATTTGTACGGTGTTTAAGTGTGACAAGCCCAATTGAGTGGGAACTCCATCGTAGCATACAAATTATACTGTATGTGCTATAGTAGACCAATTAAGGGAGTGATTGGAAAGGTCCCTAGCCCATCACTATTTGAGCCCTAGTTGACCATTACATGGTCCATTCTGTGCCATTTTTTGACCTAGAACTATGTCATGAATTGAATGTTTGATATCGCTACTTTAGCATGTAATCTTAGGGCCATGACATAATACGGTCTCGCAAAGTATGTCTAGGAAAGTGGTCAAGTATGAATGAATTGACATAAGTGTTTAGGGAAGATTATTTAAAACACACCATTTATTTTATGGCTCATAGCCCAAGCGATTAGGAAGAACTTGTTTTTCAACATAATCATAAGCATATTATATGGTATGGGATCAGGTGTTGCTTTTGAGTTTTGAACTCATGAGGGATTAAAGAAACTTGATTGGGTGTGATCAAATAATCTGGGGCATAGACTAGACATTATAAGATGTACTATGTTAGTTTAGATGGTGACTCCTACCCTACACCTTCTCGACTAGTCGCATACTCCATTTTTTTGTACAAAGAAAGGACTGGACAAGAGATTGAGATGAGCCAGTTCTGACTATAGTACCCAGTGTAGATGAGTGGTAGAAGTTAAAAATTGGGCTGGTTTGACCCAACCCATAAACCATGGCCCATGGATTGTCCACGTGGGTTATCTGATAAGTAAGTTTAAATTTAAACTAACTGATATTAATATGAGATGTCAAGATCAGTAGTGGAGTAATTTAAACTTAGCAGTTGAGTACTTTTAGGGATCACATATTTGATAGTGAGTGAATCTCTACTAGTATTTAAAGTACTCCTACATAAGTCAAATTAAGAGTTATAGTGAGTGAACATACGTATAGTTTTTGAGTGCTCTCTCAAAATAAGTCATCTCTCTAGGACATCATCTACTGCTCCCTAGAAATTGGAGCGTGGAAATTAGGAGAGACTCTAGTAACCTCTCCAGTGACTTGAAGGTGTTCCACGAAGGAGAAGAGATCGTGAGGAATTAGTAAAGCAAGCGAATAGTAAGATCCGGCAATTTGGATCCGTTCCACCAAAGATATGTATCTATATGTCCCATAGTATATTTTATTCAACAAATAGGAACCATAAAAATAAAGGATTTGAGTTCGTTCCTTTTCTCTCTCCTAATGAACTAACATACTTTATGTTCATAGATTCAGAAAACCTCACCCCGACTAGCGTCTGATCTGGGTGTAGAAAACAGTAGAGAAAATTAACATTTTACTAACAACAAATATAAAATAAATAACTTTCCTCGCACAGCCACGCATGCAAACGAAGAATTTGATCCAAAAATTGAAGAAATTACTTACAGAAGTTGGGGGTTCTGTCTTCCAAAACTGCTGCCCGTCAGTGCCACTGAGTGGTAGGTGTCACTTGATGAAATGATTACACACACCCACACTGCTTATGTATAAGAACTACTCTCCTTTGAAATTACAGCAACTTGCTCTTTCTTCTTCTGTTTTTTTTTCCTCCTCCTACTCAGCTTCTTGCCTTTTATTTTATTTTTCAGCAACTTGCTTATTTAATAGAGCATTGAGAAACTTTATGTATGATAATAATCAATTACCAAAGTTTTAAGTTCACTAAGACTTGACTGAATAAAGAAAAGGTAAAGTTAATGGATGCTCCAAGTATTTGTTTAAAAAAAAATTTTATGAAAAAAGAAATAAATTAATTAATATTTCAATAACTTTTTATACCTTTTTTAAAAGTAATCTTAAAACTTTTTTAAAATTGTTTAATAACAATTGTTTTAAGAGCAACCGATTACAGGACCTCTAAAGGAATAGGCAATGAAAATTAAGAATCGAAATGCCAGCTTATACATTTTGTTGGCTAGTTAGACATCCAATAAATCATCCTTGGGCAATGTAGATTTAATAATTTGTTTAGCTATCATTCTTTCTCACATGCCGACAATTCAGTCAAGGAGAAAGTAAACAAATCAAGGAAGTCAATTCCGTACCGTACAAGCGAGTAAACCGGTACAGATACCTCTTGTTTCGTACCGAAAAAAATATAGTCCGTACCGACGAAATCCGACTATTTCGGCCGGTAAATGGATACCGGGCCGAAACCCAAAATGCTTTCTTTCTTTCTTTCTTTTTTCTTTCTTTTTTTTTTGGTAATTTTGGCAGTTTTTTAAGGGCATGATGGTGCAAATCTGAGTAAGCTAAGAAAACCCAGTAGAAAGAAAGAGAAAAATGAAAGAAAAATGCACAATAGCTTTGCAAAATGAAGTTAGAATCACCTCTTCTTCAAGACTTCGACTACATTATTCTTCACATTTTTCTTTTACCATCTTCTTCTTTAAGGACTCAACGATGACCGATTTGCTTCTTCTGTTTTGTAACTTCGTTCTCTACACTTACTCTTCCCTGGACTTCCCTTTTGCTTTTTCAATGTAAATGCTGAGTAAACTTGGTCAAAAGAGTACACTTGCTTTTGACTTTCTCAAAGCATCAGATGATATTTTGAATTGGTTGTCACCAATCTTTTGACACGTGGGACTAGCATTTATTGAGTTTGGTGGGTATTGAATTATTTTATAGTTTTCACTTTTATAAATTTAAGTTGATAACTCCATCAAAAAATATAAAATGTTGCCAAAATGATATATTGAGTTATTAGAAATATAATTTTGTATATTGTATAAAATAATAAAAAATAGTGGTAAATTCAAAATGGTACACCGATATTGACCGATATCCGAAATATATCGTACCGCTGGCCAAACCAGTACAACCTTCAATACGGTATTAACTCCCTCGAAACAAATTATGAAAATGAAAGTCTTTTTTTATAGAGGAGGGATTTTTAATTCTAGATGTCTTATTTGAATATGTCTATAAGTACTATCTAGTTGAGTTATAAAACTCTTAACTCATTAAAACTTATTAAACTGTGTGTGATATAACAAACTCTTGGTCATCAAGTTATGCAACAAGCTTGGTTCTCACTCAATATCTTTTTTATTGGATGCGAATTTTAAGAAGTATACTGTTGGATTACATTTTTTTCTTATATACTTTATGATTGCAAAATTTTCAAAAAATCAAAGATCAATTGCTATATCATTAATCAAATGTTTAAATTTGAAAATTTTGTAGTCTAAAATTATGCTTTTACCAAATAAAGCACCAAAACTTTTGTCACAATTATAATATGTGCATAATATTACTAGCAGTTTGTCACTTTCACATGAAATCGTTACCGCTCATAATCTTTCATGTGGACAGTTAATTATGACAAAATTATTGTATTTTATATGATACTAAAATTTTTGAATTTACAAGCATCTCACAAACTATATTTTTCACCTTTTTCCAGCTTTAAAGTTACAATTTTTTTTTTAAAGATATGGCAATCAAATTTTATGGAACGTTTATGGAAAATATTTTGGAAATTTATTTTTTTACATTTGTTATTCATATATACTTTATATTATAGATTGAACAAATGTATTCAATATTGTACACATTACATTAACAATGTACAATATTATATACTATTCATGCAAATCATTATAATTGTATAAGCTTTACATGAACAACAATGTAAACCTATAATCCTACACTTTATATAAGTAGCTTCTTCTTTTTTTAAATGAGACCGTTGTGAATATTGAATGCGTACCAAAGGTTGACCAAAGCTTTACATGCTCACTTTTTTTTTAAAATTAGTTAGGTACAATATATATATATATATATATATATATATTTTTTTTTTTTTTTTCTTTTTTTAGAGTGAAGTTAGGTACAAAAGTTAATACAAAATTTCACGTGACCACTAGTCTTTTGTCTTCTTTCCCCGCCCCCCCACCCCACCCCCTTTTTTTTTTTTTTTTTTTAGCGTGAAGTTAGGTACAAAAGTTAGCACAGACTTGAGGATCTAAATATTCTAAACGACAAACTTCAAGTTTGACGACAGTAAAGAAAGACATTCGCAACGTACTAGGTGTCTGTCCAAAGTTGTTCCTTGACTGAATGGTTGGCATGTGAGAAAGAATGTTAGAGATCTAGGAAAAAGTAAACAAATCATGAAAATGAAAGCCTTTTCTCATGGAATTAATATCGGATAATGTTTTGATGGATGTGTTGCTACGGATAAGGTCACATTCGGACAGGTTCTTCCATGAGCAATGTTACTTTTTCGGGATAATTATTTTTTCTTTTTTTATAATTTTTCTCTTTCCTTTTTTTTTTTTTTTTTTTTTTTTTTTGGGATGAACTCCATACCCCCTTTTCTTCATAAAATAAAAATATAGAAATAAATTTTGTAAAAAGAAGAATATATATATATATAGAGAGAGAGAGAGAGAGAGTTAAACTTGGTTCAACCCTAAACTATCTTATACAACTTAATTTTTTTTTTATTGGATACGAATTTTAACAAATCTACCATTAAGTTAGATTTTTTTCTTATACTTTATATATTTACAAAATTTTAAGATGATTTAAAATCAATAGCTATGCAGTTGTTTAAATATTTAAATTGCAAGTGTGTGCGTGTGTAAACACATTAAAATGGAGGGAATCTATTTCAAGGTTAAAATTTTATTTTTTGAATCTAACATATGATCAACCCTAACTAATTTATTGAATATCCATAGTCAGCCTCAAAAGATTTAGGACTAAGTGTACTATGTGCCACTTCATTAAAAATTTTAAACAATTTGACATTTGATTAGATTTGTAATATATAAACACAATTAATTATTCAATGCATCTATTTCAAATGGAAATGAAACATGGTATTTCTGTGAATTTGTATGGTTTATATAGAATTTTTTGTTAGGACGTATGTGAATCAATGTTAGGAACATATGTCAATATAAAATTGGTTAATCCTTTGACAAAACGTACTTTACTTGTAATTGGGTAGATCTATGATGTATTTAATGCTTCAAGGAACAAGGTTTCAAGTTCAAGTGTTAAAACCATGCAAGTCTGTCCAAGAAACAAGTGGAGAAGTGCTAGATTTTAAATCTCGACAGCTAGTATCTGTCGAGGTTTAAAAAGCTGTTTCAGCCCGATGCTTGACAGTTGCTCGACAGACAGGGTATTTATCGAGGTTTATGAAAATCAGTTTTTTAGAGTTGATTTCACTCCAATCCGTGAATAGATGTTTGGGCTTTCTTTTCTCACAACCCTAAACATATATAAAGATTGTTTTAAGGGTCGTCACAGCTGATGCAACTCAATGCAAAAAAATTTCACAAGCATATTGTGAACCGGAGATATATGCCCTAGTTCATCTTTCTCTTCAAGAAGCTGCTGTGTTTGTACTCCATAAGGTTTTGTAACCAAGAAGCTTTGTAATCTTTATCGTGTGATGAACTGAAAAACTTTGTAGCCAACATCCTTCTCAAGTTGGTGAGTAAGCCGCGTACTAGGATCCGCGCATCGAATTGGTTAGTCACGTACTGGGAGCCGTGCATTAAAAGAAGAGATTGCCACTACAGAACAAGTCCAATTGGGTATTGGGGTAAGGGTTCAACTGTAGGTTGGTATAAGGTACTGGGATTCCTTTACTTGTAACCACTTGTTGTGATAATAGTGAATTATCGGGAGTGGTGACCTTAAAATCACCCAGTAGGATTTTTGCCATGTAGGTTTTCTCCATTCGTAAACAAATCACTGTGTCAATTTATTTTTCGCTGCATTTTAACTTAGTTGGTGATTTGTTTGTGATAGGCCAAGAATGTATTGACCCTTTGTGATAAATTAACCAATTGATTTAGTCAAGTTAGTTAATTAATTCAATTAACATGCAAAACGCGTGGTAACACAAACAAATCACCAATTAACTAAATACAGCGGAAATTAAATTGACACGAAGATTTGTTTATGAATGGGGAAAACCTACACGGCAAAAACCTCACCGGGTGATTTTAAGGTCACCACTCCCGAGAATTCACTATTATCACAACAAGCAGTTACAAGTAAAGGAATCACAGTACTTTATACCAACCTACAGTTGAACCCTTACCCCAATACCCAATTGGACTTGTTCTGTAGTGACAATCTCTCATTTTCAATGCACGACTCCCAGTACGTGACTAACCAATAGATGCGCGGATCCCAGTACGCGGCTTAATCACCAACTTGAAAAAAATGCTGGCTGCAAAGTTCTTTAGTTCATCACACGATGAAGATCAAGAAGCTCCTTGTTCAAAAAAGCCTACGGTGTACAAATACAGCAGCTTCTTCAAGAGAAAGATGAACTAAAGCAAATTCTGTCTCCAGTCACAATTTGCATGAATACAACTTTGTTTCACACTTGTGCAACCTTTGATGGCCCTTAAAATAATTCTTATATATGTTTAGGGTTGTGAGAAAAGAAAGCTCAAACATATACCTACGGATTGGATGAAAATCAGCTTTGAAAAACTGAATTCCATAAACCTCGACAGATAGGACATCTATTGAGCTAGCTGTCGAGCTTCGGGCTTCAGCAGCTTTTCAAACCTCGATAGATGCTAGCTATCGAGCTTTAAAAACCAGCACTTTTTCACTTGTTTCTTGGACAGATTTGCATGGTTTTAACACTTAATCTTGAAACTTTGTTCCTTGAAGTATTAAACACATCCTAGATCTACCCAATTACAAGTAAAGTACGTTTTTTCAAAGGATTAGCCAATTACATAAAATATTGACATATGTTCCTAACATGATTCACATATGTCCTAACAGTTTGTGCTACCACACTTATTGCATGCAAATTGAATTAATTAATTAATTTGGCTAATTAATTGGTTAATTCATCATATGGGGTCAATACATTCTTGGCCTATCATTTTTTAAGATCATTAATTCTTTTTAAATATCACGTGTTTTACATTTTGATCGAAATCGGACGATATTAGATGATTTAAATAGGATCCTTTCCAGTCTAGTGGTTGTGTAAATGCAGGGGCAAAAATTAGTGTATTATAACCGGTCAAAATTCAAAAGACTTTGTTAATTATGTTTTATTTTGTTAAGGACATATTTTGTGTAATTGGCTAATCCTTTGACAAAACGCACTTTACTTGTATTTGGGTAGATCTAGGATGTGTTTAATACTTCAAGAAACATGTTGTTCAAGTCTAGTATTAAAGCCATGAAGATTGGACCAAGAAATAAGTGAAGAAAAGCTGTTCATTAAAGCTGGACAGATAGCTCGACACCTGCGGACAAATAGCTCGACAGCTGCTCGACACCTCTCGACAGCTAGGCTATCTATCGAGTTCTTCAGTTGATTGTTATCGCAATCTCAACACCTTTCGATAGCTGGTGGATCGATCGAGAAAGCTCATGTCTCCTCGACAGCTCCTCGATAGCTTCTCGATAGCTGTATATGTCGAAGTTTAAAGCTCGACATCTCCTCGACACCTCCCGATCGATCGAGGTTACGGGAATTCAAATTTCCAGATCTGATTTTCGGCCAAAGTTTTTGTATTTGTGTAGGGTTTCTTTTCTCACAACCCTAGACCTATATAAGGCTTATTTTAGAGGCCGTTACAAAAGAGAATACAAGGAGAACATATGCAAAATGTGACCAAGGCCTTATTCTCTTTGAAAGAAGCTACTGCGTCTTTGCGCCTTAGGGTTTTGTAACCAAGTGCTTCTTGATCTTCATTGTTGATGAAGTGAAGAACTTTGCAGCCAACAATCTTCTTCTAGTTGGTGATTGAAGTCGCGTACTGGGATTCGTGCAATTGGTTAGTCACGTACTGGGATTCGTGCATCATCAAAGGATGGCGTTCATATATTGAAGAGTTCAGAGGTTCTGAAGCGGTAGAAGGTTTTTGCTATGAGTTCATCTACAGGAATTGTAGAGTCTAGGGACAAAGGTTTTGTACTAAATCTGAAATTTCTTTTTACTATAGTGGATTGCTTTTCAGGAAGGTTTCCCCCCAGGCTTTTTATTAGTGAAATTAGTTTGTTTCATTGGTTTTCCTAGGTCATCATATCTTGTCTTATTTACTTTTCCGCTGCATTCATTATTGACATGATATTGATGTTTGTTTGTTTTAACAAGTTTTATTCATAATAAATCTAATTAACAACTTGGGTTTAAAACTTATTAATTCTATCAACCGGGGTCTAAATTTCCCAACATACTTTAAAGGTTGTCTTGATTTCAAATCCATTGATTCTAAGAGTTATTTGAAATCTAAGTATTTTCAAGGTTTAAAATCTATAGTGGATTTATCAAAATCCAAATCCTTGATCTTTTTTAAATTGTCCAAACACGATATTTGGATTTTAATCATCCAAATCAAAATCCAAATCCAAATGCCCAAATCATATTATCCAAATACACTATAAACATTGTTGTACTTCTTTACTTTATGAGATATTATAAGGTTCTTATGGTGGACCACATCATTTTTGCGTAGTGGTTAACCATTCCACTAAAAGACTCTCACTTATTTAAAAATTTGCTGACTCATTTTATGATAAAAATTAAAGTAAATGATAAAGACATTTAAACGTTATCTGTTTACACAAATAATTTTAAAAAAAATTAAAAGAAAGTGTGAGGGTGAAACAAAATTTCTAAATAGATATGTCGTTTAATTTCAGAAGAGAGCAAATTGAAATATCTTCTCCCTCTTGACAGCATCAGTTCTGCAACATCATCTTCCCCCAGTGTTTCTATATGAAATTTCTAAAGAGAGACGCTGTTTAATTTCAAAAGAGAGCAAACTAAAATCTCTTCTCCCTCTTGACGATATAAAATCTCTTCTCCCTCTTGACAATATTAGTTCTGCAGCATCATCTTCTCCCTTAATCGATAAGGTCTGGTTTAATTTCCTATATGAACTTTCGGCCTGCCCTATTTTTTTTTTTTTTATCTAACAGATTTTGCATACTCATTTGGATTTTAATCATCCAAATCAAAATCCAAATGCCCAAATCATATTATCTAAATACACTATAAACATTGCTGCACTTCTCTACTTTATGAGGAATTATAAGGTACTCATGGTTGACCACGTCATTTTTGTCTAGTGGTCCACAATTCCACTAAAAGACTCCTACTTATTCAAAAATTTGTTGAATCATTTTATGATAAAAATTAAAGAAAAGATAAATACATTTAAACGTTATCTGTTTACACAACTAGTTTTAAAATAAAAAATAAAAGAGAGTGTGAGGGTGAAACAAAATTTCTAAAGAGGGATGCCGTTTAATTTCAGAAGAGAGCAAATTGAAATCTCTTCTCCCTCTTGACAGCCTCAGTTCTACAAAATCATCTTCCCCTAGTGTTCCTCTACGAAATTCCTAAAGAGACGCTGTTTAATTTTAGAAGAGAGCAAACTAAAATCTCTTCTCCCTCTTGACAATATCAGTTCTATTGCATCATCTTCTCCCTCAATCGGAAATGTCTAGTTTAATTTCCTATATGAACTTTCGGCCTGCTCTTATTTTTATTTATTTATTTTTTTTAATCTAACAGATTTTGCATATTCATTTGGTTTTGATTTTGGATTTTTTTTTTTTTTTTTTGGTTGAATCTTAGGGTTTTAGAAAGTGGTTGGAAGAATAGTTTGGTTTTCTTTCCTTCAGTTTTAAATGGATATATTTTTTTTAAGTTCTTATGGATGTAATAAATTTTTGGCGAAACTACACTATTGGTCCTTGAAGTTTACCCTGTGATTACAATTAGCCCCTCAAGTTACGAGTGAGTGCTATTAGTCCTTTAAGTTTTAAAAATAAGTAGTATTAGTTCCTTATTAACTGAAGTTAGTGGTATTACTTATGTAGCTAACGGAATAATGACCTGTCATATTCTATTTACTGATGTGTAATTTTTGAATGAATAAATTTCAAAAACCAATATCAAAATACCTGATCTGAGTCATCTGACCTTTCTCTGTCAGTTTCTGAAACGCACAAGAGAGAAAAGTAGCCTGCGAGACTATTGTTGGTTTCCATGGCTGTCTCAAGAGTCGCACGAGTCCACCGAAATGGCACCATCTGCAACCCATCGATCTAGAATTGTATTCCCACCATAACCTTCTTTTATTTGAAACTGTGCAAGACCCTTTACTAATGACCCATAATTTAATCAATCATTTAGTTTTAAACTTAAAACGGTTGACAAATAATAATGCAAAGGTTCACAAATGAGATATACTCAATCATTAAACCACTACAATACATAAGGATCAATGATTTCTATGCTTCACATTTGTTTTATTTTAGATCCAAAAAAACCCACACATCCCCCAACTCTGATGCGTATCTATATATCCCAAAAACAAATGCAAGCAATGCAAACCACCATTGCAATCCACTCTTCGCTCCACAATTGAATCTCAATATCCATATGGTTTTGTCCACAATTTTAAACCCATGGATTGATTGCAACGTCATTGCGGATGGTGCCATATGGTGAATTGGTGCGACACTCGAGACAGCCATGGAAAAACAATGATCTCCCCTCCAGGCAACCTTGCTTTCTCATGCGTTTTAGACTTTCAGTATCAAATGGGAGAATGGCCAGGTCAAGTTTTTTGGGATTAAGGGTTTTGACGTGTAAAATAGTTTTTGAAAATTTTCATTAAAATATGCCACAACATTTAAAAAATTGCCAAATCATTATTCCGTTAGCCACGTAAACAATACTACTAATGGTATTTAATAAAGGGTTGGGTTCAAGTTACACCTGGTGTAACTCTAAGTAATGTTATACTACTCAATATTTTTTAATTGGATGCAAATTTTGACAAATCTACCGTTAGATTACATTATTTTCATATATTCTCCATGCTTGCAAAATTTCAAGGTGATCAAAGAATAATAGTCATGTCATTGATCAATTTTTTAAATTTAAGTTTTTGTAGTTTAAAATAATGCATAAAAGATGAGTTTATAGATCAATGGTAAATAACATCTAATTGACATGAAAATTGGCATGATTGTTAAGAACATATAGAACATGTAATTTAACGGTGGGATTTTCAAAATATGAATTTTATAACAAGTTATTGGGTGGTGTAACATTGCTTAGAGTTACACCGGATGTAAACTTTTATATATATATATATATATATATACATATATATGAGATGAGTTCAAGTTACACCTAGTGTAACTCTTGTAAAGTTACACTTTTTTTATAGTCGAATACCCCTACCTTGACACAACACGAACCCGACACGCTAACCCAAATTGACACCCCTACATATAGATATACATATATAAAAGATATATTCATTATAAATTTGAAATATATTCAAATTAGGACTAATTTAATAATCACTTATGTAATAATATTTGACAAATCTAAATAAATCAAATTACCACATGTTTATAACATACACATTCAAATCTTTGGTTTGATCATGGATATTGATATGGGTTTTTCATGGGGTTTTTGACGTAAGTTTCTTATATTGTGATGGTTAAGTTATTTGGATCTATAGTTAGATCATATGGATGATATTGATAATGGTTTAATCGTGGTTGACATTGGTATATGCGGTGGGGGTTGGCCAATTTTCTTTAATCTTTGGTGGCTGATTTTCTTCCATCCTTGGTATATTGTTTATGCAGTGATTTTCTTTAATCTTTGGTAGGTTTTTTTTTTTTTTTGAGAGAGAGAGAGAGATTTCTTTGGTAGTTGATGTTGTATTAGAAGAAGAAGAAGGAGATGGGAGTGTGTTAGAAAGAGAGATTTTGATTGGGGGTTTTGTTTTGGGGAGACTTGGGCTGAGTTTGTGTTTGAAAGAGTTTTTTGTGTTAAACTGGTCGGATTTTGTTTTTGGGGAGAAGGAGAGTTTTTTTTTTTTAAAATTTCTAATCAGAATTATTATTTTATTTAAATAATGCTGACGTGTAAAAATGTGGGAACTCTAAAAAAAGTCAAAGGCACATTAGCCGCATATTCAACAAGACATAAATTCAGGTAATACATTTTTTTTTTCTCTTTTTATTTATATTTAATACCTGCAGACTAGGCTACAATAAAGTTCCTCATGTTATAAATATAAATATGATGATTTAGGTAGTCAGATCATGGTTTGATCAAGTAAAGAAGTTTTATTTTTATTTTTATTTTTTTATTATAAGTTTTTTTCAATACGAAATTTACAAAAGTTTTTTTGGTTGTATAAGAATAAGAAATAGTGAAAAAAAGAGTTTGAAGAACTTTTGGATCAATCTAAACAAGAAAGTTTAAAAAAATATATATTCTATCATTCGTAATCCTTATAGTTATTGTGATTTTTTATTTAACTTTTTTTTAACTACATAACGCACTTTTGTTTTTCAAGCCATTCATACTAGCCCCACTTCTCCTTCTCGAGTTACGGTTTCAGCCATTCATACTTTCTCCTTCTTTAGCACTCCTTCTCTGGTTGCTACATTTGAGAAATCAAATCAAGGTTAGGCCTTTTCTATTTGCTAAAATTTTTCTATTTGGATATGATATATTCAATCAAAACTTTGTCTCCTAATTGTATCCTTTTATGAGGATATAACCAAGTGTGTTGTTCATAAATTACTGTTGTTCTTTTTCTTTCTTTTTTATTTATTTTTAATGTTAAGATAGTCTTAAATTTGTGGTTGAAATTAGTTTTTCTTTCTTCTTCTTCTAATCTGTGTGGGAGTATCTTTAGAGGGTGGATTTCCTTAAAAGCTAGCTCTTAAAAACCAATTGATTATTCTAAATTACCAAAAAACAACGTTCTGATTCTATGGGCAATTATAATTTTTTCCTATTTGTAGAAATACTAAAAACCCCTAAAATTAATTTGGGGTTTAGGCTCTTATTGAAAATTTGAAAATTGATTTCCTTTAAGCTCATATTCCATGTTAATTAGAATTTAGAGGTGCATAATGTTTAGAAGGTAGTCACACATTTTTTTTATTTCTATTACTAAAAATATATGTAATTTTAAATTTAACTATCCTGTGTATCACACGGGTTAGCGACTAGTACAACTCATTTTAAAAACTTAAAGGTTCAATATCGCTCATTTGAAACTTAAGGGACCAATTGCACTCACATGGTAAACTTTAGGGACTAATAGTGTAGTTTCGCCTAAATTTTTATTATTTTAAAGAAAATTAGACTAGCAATTTAATTTGGAAAGAAGCTGTTGTAGATATACAGGATGTTTTTCCTTAAATTTTATATATACCCTTTTGATTGAGTTTATGAACCACTCTTGTTCCTATTCAAATCCACTGGTGATTATTGTTTCTTTAAAGTTTGGTTATATTCATGAGGCTTTGAGTGTTTCTGCTGCAATTCAAATGAATTCTTTGTTGTTGGCCATTAAAATTTCTAGAGGCCAAAAAGGTTGCAAAATTTTCTATTAAAATCAATAGAAAAATCAGATCAAATCAGATTTCAAAATTTTCATAATCAATAGAAAGAGATCAAAGAAAGATGGTCAAGAAAAAGCCATATTTTTAATTTATTTTAATTTATTGTCTTTCTTCTATGCACAATTACTGCTTATTTCTTTCAATTTCTTTTATAGATGTTGGTCCATATCATCATCATCATCACTCGGGTGGGCAAACCCTCCAGGACCATAGATCTGCCTAGAGTACTTGGTCACCTCCAGCTTGAGATTCTCGACTAGCCAAACGAGCTCCTCATGCTCCTCCACAGTGGGCTGAATTTGAGAAGAAGACAATGTTGGAACAAGTATTGAGAGATGCGAGAAAAGAAAAGACAAGATAAGGATGAAAGAGAACTCACCGCTCGTGTTCCCTTAGGAAAAGGGTAACCTATGACATTTGTATTACGCCCCACAGGGCGCTCCTGAGCAAAGCCGTCAGGGCTATAAGCATAGACCGACCAGGGTAGATGAGGAGGGACAGAACCATCAGCAGTAGGGCCAGCCTGACATAAACATTATACCTGAGTGTCACCATGTGCAGAAATGCAAGAAAAGAGGAAGGGAAGTAAAAAGGGAAAGAATACTATAGATACCTCATTTTGTACCCCTTACGACTTGGGCCTCTACTCCCCAATGATGTTGAAATTCTAAAGTCTAAGGTTGGTTTAGGGCTTGATCAAATTGAAATTAACTTGAGGAAAGTGTTTTCGAAAAAATATAACTTTTTCATGAACTAAATAAACCTATTTTTAGAAAATTAAGGTCAAGAAACCCTAGGGCATGCATACACATACACATGTATGCGCACGCATGTTCCAAAGCTGCTGCGCATGTTTCATGCATGCGTACATATACATAGGCATGTGTACGCATGCTAGGGTTCCAAAAACTATGAAAAACAAGTTTTTCTACATTAAAGCTGAGATTTGGAATGACTCTCACATCCGCTGGGAGCTGTTCTAACCCCCTATTTTCTCACTATATAAAGCCATACATGATACATTTTCAAAACACACAAAAAATTCTTAGGGAAAACACAAGATTCACTAGAAATAGTGAATCAAAGTGGATTGTTTTACAAAACATCTTCAAGTCAATATTTTCCTGATTGAGGCTTTTTCTGGCCTTGACCTTAGAGTTTATCAAATTTTGAAAAGCACTTTCAAAAACACCTTTTTTAGAAAAAAAAAAAAAAAGTTTTTGAAAACACTTTGAAGAACATTTTATAAAAAAACTTTGAAAACATTTTTTCTTTGGAAGTTTCGGATTTCTTCACAAAAAAAGATTTGGGTTTAAAAGAAAAGATTTTCGGTTTTAAAAAAAGGTTTTGAAAACATTTTTTTTTTTTTTTTATAAAAAAGATTTGAAAAACTTTTTTTTATTTAAACGGTTTTGAAAACAGTTTTTTATTAAGAAAACAGGTTTTTTATGAAAAAAAAGTTTTAAAAAAATTTTGAAAAACAAATCTATATTTCTAAAAAAACAGTTTTATAAAAAGGAAAACGTAGTTGCTACAACCTATCATACACCAATATAAAAGACGGAGTCGCGGAACTTTTTCTAATGTTTTCTGCTTTCCATAGGAGAGTTTTGGGAAAAACAGATTTTTGAAATCAGATTTTTATTTTAGAAAACAGTTTTCGAAAACAGCTTTGGAAAACAGTTTCTGAAGTCAGATTAAAAAAAATAAAAACCAGTTTATGCTTCTTTGAAAAGAAAAACAGTTTTATGAAAAACAATTTTGGAAAACAGATTTCAGAAAACAGATTTTTATTTTGAAAAAAGACAGTTTTGAAAACAGTTTTATAAAACAGATTTTTTTTTTTTTAAACAGTTTTTCCTGAAAACAGTTTTTTTTTTTTTTTTTTTTTTTTTTTTAATTTGAAAGCAGTTTTGAAGGACAATTTTATAAAAAAACATTTATACATATTTTTTAAAAGTTTTGTAAAGCATATTTTTCCCCCTTTAAAAATACAAAAAAATTTCATTTGAATTTTTTTTTTTAAAGAGAGGAAAAAAACATAAAGGAAGGGTTTTTGTTCTGAAAACTTTTAAGAAGAACAAAAGACATTTTAAAAAGATCCTCTTTTGAAAAAGACTTTATTTAAGAAAAATATGGGGAAAGACTTAAAAAGAAAAGCATTTTCTTAGAATAGGGTGTAAGGGAAATGCTTTACCCAAGCATGTTTATTTTATGGCGCATTATTATCAAGAAATGTAAAGGGATAACAAAAATAAAGTGCAGAAAAAAAAATATATAGCTTGAAAAATAAAGAGCTTGAAATTTAAATGACATAAAAGTAAAGAGCTTGGAGTTTAAATGACATAAAAGTAAAGAACTTGGAATATTGTAAAGATTGATTAAAATGGTTTTTTTTTTTTTTTTTTTTGTTTCTCTCTTAAATAGATTTTAATCTCTTTCAAGTCTTATGTATCTTTCAACATAAAGAAATGGAAGTTTTAAGCCATAACCATTCTTATGAGATATACCCATATTGTGCTCTAATGGAGGTTTAAAAACCATTTAAGAGAGGTAGTAGCAAATCCATTTTTTTTAGGTGTCTACACACACACACACACACACATATATAAGTGCAATAAAATAAAAGGGGGAGAGGGGATGTGCAAGAAATTAAATGGGATGACATAATTTAAAGAGGATGGGGATTGCTTGAAAATAACTGGGATGACATAAATTAAAAGTATTAAAAGTAAAATCCTAGATGCTTAGGTGGGATGGGATTTCTTCCCTCTAAGGGTACATCCAGTACATAGCCTAGGAGATGGTCCAATACCCATCTAGGGATCCCAACACAATAATATAAAGCAACAACAATAATATGAACATTGAAATAAAGAGATAGATATATACACAATATGTACAAGCACATAAAAAAAGCAACTATAAACACAAGGAAAGTAAAGAAGAGATTTTTATATATATGGAAATGATTATTATAATAGTAAAAGGGGTGGGATGGGTTTAGCTATTAAGAAACTAACCCAACCCTATAGCCTTACCCACAAAGATTACAACAAAGAAAAAGGATGAGGCTTTTTTGTGTAGGGTTTCCTAGAGAGAGAGAGAGAGAAAGAGAGAGTGGAGAGAAAATTTTTTTATTTTTTATTTTCTAAAGCTATTTTTTCAGAATTTTCTCATATTTTTCTGATTTTCCTCACTATTTCTCTATTTTTTCCACACTTGTTCTCTTGTTTTTCTTCTTATTTTTCACAAAAATGGGGGGGGGGGGGGGGGGGGGGAGTATTTACAAGGAGAAGTGGAAAATGGGGGGCTAGCATTGGTGTATCCTGATACACCAACGCTAGCCTTCTCTTGCCACGTCATCAGTCCTTTTTGTCTTTTTCTAATTTTTGGCCTAATCTTTGCATGACTGTTTGGAGGCCTTTCCGAGCTCCATTTTCTTCGAATTTTATATGCACATAATTCTCTGGATGTCTAGTTTTCAACAGTCCCAGCCTTGTTTGATTTGAAGTTACAGTCATTGAGATAATGCACTTGGAAGGAAGGTGATGCAAAATTAAAAAATTCTGGACGTTTTTTCTTGAAAAATTCATATCTTCCAATCCGAAGCAGATATCGTCAAGCCCTTTTGATGAAAATTAGCTAAGACCTTGTTCTTCAAGATGGTCAAGCCCGCTCATTCCTGTTCTTACCCAATTGGTACAATTTATTGCGCGAAGTCAGGTAAAAAACTACCAATTTTCCTGAAAATACAGTGAAGATTTTATTAGGGTTTCGGTATTTTTGTGATATCTCACCTGTTTTAACTCCAATTTTGGCCCGTAAACTACTATTTCGAAGAGAAAGATATGCCCTATGAGACAGTCCAAAATTTAACATGATTCAATGGTCGGATAAAAAAGTCAACTTTTTTACCACACCTAGTTAGGGTTTTGGTCATATGGATTTTTCAAATATTGTGACTTTTTGATTCACCTTTCAAACATGTTGTATTTATTTTTACCCTTTTTGGCTTTGAATTTTATGATTTTACACTCTTTTAAAATTTTTGATTTTTTGGTCTTTGTTTTGATGCGTGAATTCGGGTCAGACAAAATACGATATCGACAGGTCCAATGGCACTGCCTTAAGTACCTAGAGGATGTGAAAGGTCTCAGAATAGGGACCTAGGGGAGGCCTAGTAACTAGTAAGTATATATATAATTTCTAAACCAAGATTCAGGATTTTTTTTTTTTTTGGCTTGTAAAAAGATATATGGGATTAACGATAATAAGATGCCGCTGAAGAGAGTTTACCCATTTTGATTTATATTAGTTGGTTTTTATTCCATTTTATAGGATTTAATTAATAGGTTGCGTCTTTTAAGTTTTATGAGATAATTAATAGATTGAAGCATATAAATTAAACTTTTTTTTTCTAACAAAAAAAAAATAAAAAAATGGACACAATGTTTTCACGGTATAAAAATATATTTCTCCATTCAAATGTAAGAATGAATCATTTGGCTATATGATTTCAAAGAAAATGTCTAAGGTGTAGAATTTCAAAGTTTATAAATTAATTCAAACAGCTCATGAATATTAGGTTTCTATAAAATTAAAAAAAAAAGAAAAAAAAAAGAAAAGAAACAAGCTAATTAAGTCTATGCTTGTTTATAGACTTTATAAGAGCTTGACAAATAAACCCATGCTAAGATTTCAGGTAATCAGGAGTTGGGAGTTGGGACCACTCTTACAAAGTGAATAGGCATGATAATAAACTTAATATGGACTTGATAATATACTTGTGTTGGATCTCAAGGTCAAAAACTTGATATTGAGCACAAATTCGAGTTTGGTAAAGAGTTCTATCTTAGCTTGACTATTATATCAAGACATGGCAAGCCAAGCCAAGGCAAGCATA
The DNA here is from genome assembly GCA_030021035.2 of Notholithocarpus densiflorus. Taxonomy (NCBI): domain Eukaryota; kingdom Viridiplantae; phylum Streptophyta; class Magnoliopsida; order Fagales; family Fagaceae; genus Notholithocarpus; species Notholithocarpus densiflorus. The sequence goes on along the minus strand of JARYZH020000090.1, from coordinate 439,089 downwards.
GCTTAACTTTTTAGAATTTTTTACAAGCTTGAGCTTGAATCTTATTTGCAAGTCTGTTCGAACTCAAGCTGATCGAGCTTAAACATTTTAATTTTGTTGTTAAGCTAAGCTCAAACATTACAATGCAATCATTTATGAAAGGGAACCCGAAGTTTTTTTTAAATATTTGAAATCATTTATGATTGAATTTATACTAAAAAATATTGATGCCTTGTTTAATAAATAACATCATAGCAGTCATAAAAATCCTCTTCTTCCACTTTGTTGCGAATATCAGTTTTGATAACATTATAGCATTCATAAAATGCAGTGCAAATTCAGATAGAAATCGATTTACCAATTGAAAAACCTTAGCCATAGTGGGCCTTCGTATCTCACTAGTACAGAAATGCGCAATTCCAAAATACTCTTTCACATGGGCTTCTATTAGGCCATCCTCCCTCGAAATACTAGCATCCACCATTTCCATATGCTGACATTGGGCCAGCATTTTTCTAGCCCATTGGACTAGCCCAACCTCTTTCCCATCCAAAAGGGTAGGCAAATTGGGTCGTTTCCCAGTAGCAATCTCGAGCATTAAAATCCCAAAACTGTAAACATCAGCCTCTAGAGTAGCTGCAGTGAGGCCTTGTACTCTGGGGCCATGTAGCTCACTGTGCCCGCAGATTGGTATTGGTTGGATGCATAAGAAGTGGAGCTATCGATCCTCCTTGCGAGACCGAAATCAGAAATATGGGACTAAAAATCGGAGTCCAAGAGCACATTGCTGGACTTAATATCCCGATGAACAACGTCCAAACCATGCAGAAAAGAGGCGCCATTAGCCACACCCCTCACAATCTGAATCCGGGTCCCCCAAGATAACGTGGGTGTGGCCACGTTCTGTTCCTGCTGCAACCACTGGTCCAAACAGCCATTCTGAATAAACTCGTATATGAGGAGCCTATCGGACCCGGCCATGCAATAGCCGAGAATCTTAACGATTTTCGGGTGGTGGAGAAAACTGAATACCTAGGGTCACCATCTCCGTGCAAAACTCTCGAGAGCCTTTGAAAGCGTCATGGGTCTAGTCTCTTGATGGCCACGGTGACGCCGTTAGAGAGCCGGGCCTTGTAGACAAGGCCGAACCTGCCATTGCTGATGATAAAGTCTGCGGAGAAGTCTTTGGTGGCCACCCTCAGCTCGATCATGGAGAATTGGAGGGTGGGGTCGAAGGAAACGCTATCATCGACGGTGATGGAGGATAGCTCGGTTGTGGACTCGGGTTTTAGGGCTTGTTGGGTTTTCTTCGACCCCACCCTCGATGCGATGCGATGAAGAGAGTAATGAATACAGTTACAATGAAGAGAAAGCATGCGATGACTGCAACGAGTGCTTGGAGAGCGTGATCCATAGGGAACAAAAAGAAAGGATTCAACAGACCAAGAGAAGAGTACAATGTTATGTTGTTATTATTGGTTGATACTTGGAAATTTATATATACTAGTTCAGAAACGTGTTCTGTTGGGTGACAAAAGAAGATTGAGGAACTCATAATTAAGAAGTCCACTGGGTTTTTGTGCAGGAATTGGGGGGAAAGGCGTGTGCGGGTTTTCAAGGAAGCTAGCAGGTCATTCTGTGCAGCATATGATCGACAAGTCTTCAGATATACTTTCGTGGAACTCAGGTTAGTCATGAACCGTGAATAGTCTTGCATTAGTCTTATAGAATAGCTATTCTTATTAGGAAAATGCTCCAAATACTATAAATTTTACAGCATATATATGGTGTACTATACTACCGGGTCATTCTGTGCTGCATATGGTCAATAAGTCTTCAGATATACTTTCATGGAACTCAGGTTTTTTTTTTTTTTTTTCTGAAATCATGGAACTCAGGTTAGTCATGAACCATGAATATTCTTGCATTAATCATATTTGCATATCTATTCTTAAAAGGAAAGTGCCACAAATATTAAAAGTTATACAATATAAAACTTACAAATTATTTTAATAATGTATTATAAACCTGATTTAAAACATTAGTATTACTAGTATTACACTTTCTCACAAGGTGTGTCTGTCTCTTAAGTTTCTTTTTTGTTTTGGTACACTCTTGTGAAAGTAGAAATTAATTAGTCAATCAAGAAGTAAAGTGACAAGACTTCAAAGCAAAATGTATGGAGGTGAAAAAACGAATGAAAATAAAAAATAAATAAAAACTCATAATGAAAGGCTAATGGGTTGGTTGACTGAGTGAGTGTTAGGAACTCTATGCATTTTAACCAAAAAAAAAAAATTTATTTATACACGTAAATCATTTCAAAAAAAAAAAATAGTTCAAATTTTCTTTTTATTTTGCTGAAAAGTATTTAAATCTATCAGTTAGTATTTAAATATTTATGAGCTTTTAATATATCAATTATCGAGAGAGAGAGAGAGCTAAAAAAAAGTTATTGATAAAGTAGAAGAGATAAGAGTAAAAAATATTAATATTTTTTTAGTAATTTATTATAATATATATTTTAAAAGTTGCGTATTTTTTTTATTAGTGAAGTTAAGAATATTACAAATTTCAATATTAACTTACAAATTGACATGTTATTAATTACAAAAAAGTAATTTTAACATTCATTAATTAAATTGATGAAGTTCATCAACAAAAGTTAATGTCACATTATATTATTTAAATATTAAATTATTGTTTATCGATGGTCAATTGTAACGCCCCAGCATTAAGAAAAAAAAAAAAAAAAAGTTTGAGAGATATTTTTTAAATACCCCACATGAGCCCACCCCCCTAACCATCTACTAGTCACCACACAATCTCTTAAAATATCTCTCACTCTCTCTTGACCGGTCACCTAAGCCTTCTCACCCACTTTGCTTTCTTTTATTCGCACAAAAACACACGCACAAACCTCCATCTCTCTCTCCCTCACCGACCACCACTCCATCGGATCACCACCTTCATCTTTTTGCGACGAAATTCACCGGGGAACTTCGTAAAAATCTCTAGGCTCCTTCATCTCAAACTATTAAGGTAAAAACTCTAAATATTTTGGTGGATTTTCATATTGTTGATATAAGCTTTTGAAGTGATATTTACATGATTAAGCCTTAAGAGTTTTGATTTGGTGAACATATTCTGATGAAGGGCTTAGGGTTTTTATTTACCTATATAAATGGTGGCCATTTGAGGTTTACTATAGCTAAGATTTGGGGGTTTGATGCCTTATTGTCTTGGTACATGCTTGTGATGCTAGTTTTGTGATAGATCTTTCAAGTGAAGAAATTCTTAGTTTCTAAAGAAATTTTATGAGATTAAGGAGATTTTTGGGTAAAGTTGTGTTTGGCAAAAAAGGGTGACCTCAAAGTAGCAAACAAAATATGCCCAACATTCTAAGTTTAGGCTTGCCTAAGTGAACTGTTTCTATGGTAGATTAAAGTTATTTAACTAGAATTAGTTTAAGATTTTCAAACTTGTCATGATAAACTTGTATACCTTTTCTTTAGGTTCTAACTAATTCTTGTTGGAGCACTTGGAAGCTAGGCTTTTATGCGGTCTTGCAAGGTAAGTAGTTATTTAAAACATGTAGTGTGTGTATATATAGGTGCGGTTTGGATTGAGCTGAAAGTGGCGTCCACGTGTTGTGTTTTCAGTTTTTTTTTTTTTTTTTACCTGCGCGTGAACAGTAAAATGATTTTACGTATAGAGGAAAAAACACTGTTTATGCACTGTTCACGCACTGTTAACGGGTCTCACAACACTATTTACACATTTAAAAATTATTTTGCTACAGTGTTTTCAGTTTCAGCAACAATAAGTTCAATCCAAACGGACCCAATAGAAGCCGTTTGGATTCGACATTTAATGCGTTGCGTTTTCAGCTTTTTTTTTTTTTTTTTTTTTTTTTTTGCAAGCGTTTAAGTTGAGAGTGCGACAGTAGCCGCAAATGTGGACTATTCCAAGGTGAACAGTGCATCCGTGCACTGTTCACGGACTCACACATTCCACTTTTCAATAATTTTTTCAATAAAAATAGATCTCACGGCACTATTCACTCATTTAAAAATTATTTTGTTACAATATAATGGATATTAATTCTAGAAGATTGGCTTTGAAGTGATTCATTTATAATGAATATTACAAATAATTAGATAATTTAACGAATTGGAAGGCCTTATTTGACAAGCGGGTGTGAAATCCTACTGGATAGGAATTTCTTTGGAAATTATTCAAATTCGTCGAAAATGTGTTATGAAGCTTGATTATATAAAGTTGCCAGCTTTTTATGACACCTTACCTCATGTCATGGCAGTTGTGATTTCCTAGTGATTACCCAACCAAATACCTAGATCTTTGTGGTGTTGGTATGATGGTGCTTGAGTCTTTGTGACTTGGTGGATTTTATTATTTTATGGCACTTGAGTCTTTTTGACACGGTGGTTTATATGATGGAACCTAAGTCTGTGTGACATGGTACCCAATAACCGATAGCCTGTGATTTGTTCTTGTAGTCTTTGTGACATGGTAGCCTATAGCTTCATACTCGAGTTTGTATGACATTTGTAACTTGGCATATTAGCCTGTGTGGATAACTACTATATATATATATATATATATATATATATATATATATATATATCTTTGGAATTTGGGTTCTATTTTAGGGGATCTAGTGGATATCCTTCTGGCTTCCCATGTAAGTAATGTAATGTCACAATGTACTACTTTTGAGTACTTTTATGCTCCATTATTTAAAATGCGATTAGTGTATTATTGTATGAAAAGTGTTGTTGTTGAACTTAACTCGAAGTCCATAAGTTATGACATGCATGCCAAAGTAGTCATCATTATGAATTTGTCATCTCATTATACACATTAATATTGCTACTTACTGAGCTTTGTCTCACTATTGTTTAATTATGAATTTTTACAGAGCAGGCAGCAACCTTTTGAGTCAGATGTTATGGCTTGTAGTAGTTAGGCAACTACTTTCTGGAGGCTGGACTTTTGGTATTATAGACCTTAGGTGTATGAGACTCTAACCTAGTGTTGAAGCTGCACACATTAGGGAGATTTTGCACAATTGTTTTGTAACTGATTTTGGCGATGACTTTTATCATGTCTTAGAAATAAGATGTTTATATGTAGTTAATTCACACCTCCATTCTTTTGTGGCCAATGGTCATTGTAATTATTGCATAGAGCTTTGACTTATTTTTGGAGTATTTTTAATGAAATTATTATGAAAATTCTTGATGTTGGTACTTAGTATGTATTATTTGGATTGAATTGTCAAAAGGGAAAAATCTATAGGTACCTTTGGGTTGTGTTTCTCATGCTTTGGACTTTTTTGGGTTTGGGGTGTGACATCTATGGTACAAACCCTTAATTCCAAATCATCATTTGATCTAAGAAATTTGGTTAAAATCCATAATTCATAAACCATATCCCATAAATTCCTAGTTTAAAAAAATAATACCCACTTAAGCTGCATGTAAATTATATCTTTTGATAGCCTACAATAGTAGGCTAAAATTGCTATAGTAGAATAGCAATAACCACAAAGATTATTCCTTCTAATTGCCTACAATACCAGCTAAATTGCTATAGTAGATTTTAGTATATAGATGGTATCTCTTATTGGAACCAAACAGAGGATAAGGAATTCAATCTTTAATTAATCAAACACAAAAGAAATTCAACGTATTAAGAGAAATGAAGTACTTTCCTTCAACCGAAATTTAAAAATCATATTTTGTTTTTCTCGACAACCAAACAGAAAATTAGGGTTTTAACACCCAAAAAAAAAAAAGAAAAAAAAAAAAAAGAAAAGAAGCGAGTAGAGAGGACGAACCTGCCTTGTAGATAAGGGCTTGAGCGATGTTCTTGACGTGCCAGGTGGACCTACCGGTGGCGAGGACCATGAAGTCAGTCCAATCGGTGTGGACTTTGTAGAGGGAGAGAAATGAAAGAGGATAGAGAGGATTTTCTTTCTACCCGTAGTAACGAATCAAGAGAATAGAATTTTGTATTTAATGGTGGGTATTTGTGGTACCCGTTTGGATTCGGATGAAAGCTACGTTTTGCGTTTTGCGTTTTTTTTTTTTTTTTTTTTTGTTTACACGCGTTTCAGGGAATAATGCGGCTACTGTTCATGCATTGTTCATGAACAATAGCCGCAAATGTTGACTTTTCAACCATGAATAGTGCTCATGTGCATTGTTCACCGACCCACAAATATCACTTTTCATCAACTTTTTCATTAAAAATGGGTCTCACAATACTATTCACACATTTAAAAATTATTTTGCTACAGTGTTTTCAGTTTTAGTTTTCAGTTTCAGCAAAAATAAGCTCAATCCAAACGGACCCGTAGTAATAAATATGGAAAATTTTGTATTTGAGGGTAGCACTGAGAGCGTGGGAGTGAGTGCACTGGCAGAGTTTCTTAAAGGGGAATGCTTTGGCAGGTCATTAAAGGGCAATAATTTTTAAAATATTTTTTATTTTTTATTGATAAATATGAGTTGTTTGATTGGTGGGAAAGTGGAGGAATGTGACATAAAGGATCCGTTTGGATACAACTTATTTTTACTGAAACTGAAAACTGAAAATTGAAAATTGAAAATTGAAAACACTGTAGCAAAATACTCCCTTTGTCCCACTTTGTTTGTCCTATTTGAAAAGTCAATTTTTTTAAGGGAACATCATTTATTGTCTTGTCTATCTTTTAAAAATGTATAAGTTTCCAAAATTACCCTTAAATAAATTTATCAAAAAATTGAATTAGTAATGTATAATAGGAACATTAGAAAATTAATGACTTTTATTTTTAGAAACAGGACAATATTTTGGGACATTCCAAAATGGAATAGAGGACAAACAAAGTGGGACGGAAGGAGTAATTTTTAAATATGTGAATAGTACCGTAGGACCCATTTTTAATATTTTTTAACCCGTGAACAGTGTTAAACAGTGCATGAACAGTGCGTGAACAGTACTCTTGTCCCCTAAAGCAGAAACGCGTGCAAAAAAAAAAAAAAAAAAAGGTAAAACGCAAAACGCAAAACATGCATTTCATCCGGATCCAAACACTCATAAAATTTTTCTTAGTTATTTTGTTTTTGAAAATTCTATTTTAGTAAGGTGAAATTTTAGGGGATAAGATCCATTCTCATTAAATCCTTTAATTTCATATAATTTATATTTAAATGTAAAAAATACGGCACTTAAAAATCAAATAAATGCCATGTATGTCTCACATTGAGTGATTACCAAAAAAAATTGTCTCACATTGACTTAAATTAAAGAGAATTGAAGGATTCAATAGAAGAGCTTTCCTAAATTTTATTTATCTATTTTTCCTTCTTCTTTATTTAAAATATCTTTTTACAATTTAATTTTAGGTGATTTTATATTTAAAATTTAGAATTTATTATTATTATTTTTAAATTAAATGATAATATTAAAATTTTAAAAATCAAAGAGAATCGAAGGATTCAATAGAAGGGTTTTCCCAAATTTTATTTATCTATATTTCCTTCTTCTTTATTTAAAATTCTTTTTACAATTTTATTTTATTTTTAAAATTTAGAATTTATTATTATTTTTAAATTAAATGATAATATTAAAATTTGAAATTAATATATATATAAATATATATATATATTTACGCTTCATAGGAGTCAAATAAATTTTAACTATTGAAATCCAGCTATGCATAATATTGGGCCTATTAAGCTGAACCCATCTCTTCAAACATCAATCAATATCTATATAAAAGCAGAGTCCTTGTGTGGGAAAATATGAGATTCTACCAAGTGGGGCATTCTATGTAAAGATAATTGAAATATTCTTAATTATTACATCAAAGATAAGAACAAATTAAATATTAACTTTTTGTTTTATTTGGTTCCATAATTCAAGACTTTTCTAATTATAAAATAAATATTATTTGTATCTTTTTGTTCAATGTTTCAAGACTTTTCATCCTTCACACATACATACAAAACTCTATGCATTTTAATTCACTATTTTCATTTCTTGCACTTCTACCTCTTTATATATACCTACCTATATCCCTTCATGTCATCCCATGTCAAATATATACAGACAAAAAATGATGTCATTTACCTTCAATTTTTCGATGACACCTAATTTTAACATACTGTTGTCTCATCTAATCCTAACCCTATGAGTTGACTGCAACCAAGGAAGAGAGGCTTGCATTTTATATTGAGTAACAATTGCAATTATAATTTTGATTCTAAGGTTAGACGTTGTAAATTTGTGAATTTTGTAAATGATGTGACTGATTGTGGTGTTTGGGACGAGTATTTTGTTTAAAAATTAAGCCAAAAGAAAAAGACACATTCTATATCAACTTTTATTCTATAGTATTCCTCCTGAGGTTTTGGTGTGTGTGTGTGTGTGTGTGTTTTTTTTTTTTTCAATTGAATAATTATATTGGATATGTGTAATTTATAATTGTTATTTTTTATGATAAACTCATAACTAATAAAACTCTATAACAATTATGCTAAAATACATGTACAACATTCTCCAAAACCATTTTACATAAAACATTACAACAATATCCGTGTGTGCACGAGTAACTTACTAGTATTCTCCAAAAAGGGGAAAAATGACCCCCAAAAAAAAGAGGATAACCTGCATGGACTTGAAATGGTGAAATCTTGTGCAAATTAACTGGCTTACAACCCCCAATAATGTTGTATTGAATAGGAGGCATCTAGTGGTGAAAAGTCATCCCTGTCACATGCTTCACTCTAAGGTGTTCTTTGGTTGAGAAAAGCATATCACTAGACATTCCTCATGTATGTGTTTGAAGCTTCTCAATGACACAGTGAAACAGTAGTTCTAAATTATGAAGTCTGAAGTTTACTTAGCACATGCTATACACAGAAACCTCCCGCACGTGAACCTTGTTTGTTAAAACAAAAATTACATAATAATCACTTGGAACACCATACTCTAATAATCTTCACCATTGAAATTAAATTCATCAGGCTTCTGTGGCAGTAGTAGTAACCTTTTTGGTGCTTTGCGTTCATCATTGTGTTCAATCTTTGAGGTTGCTGCTTCGTCTGTCACAGCATCTTGCAATCCGTCTTCTGCTTCATGCAAAGACTTATAGAGCTTTCTCTCATAGTACCTGCGCCAAACTGCTTGGATGCGACGGGCTGCCCACGTCTTCCATTGTAAGGAGTAGAACCTGAAAGTCATCAATGCACAATTACACATGGGGATCATTCCACTTGGAAAAATGAAGGTAATCAGAGTTCTAATGTAATTTTTCTTCAAAGTCACTATGAATATTTAATTCTAACAATGAAAGAGAGTATCACAGACTAAGGAAAAGCTACCATTTTTTTTTTTATAATAATTTTGTTTAGAAATCCAATGCGACAGGGGCATTGTAGATTTTGATGGGATAACCGTGGTATTTCGATTTAAAATTAAATGAAGAATTGAGGACCACATCTTTTTGTACAATTTCTGAACAATTTTTTTGTTTGTATGGCCTCACTTTGTTTGGAGAATGCTGACAATAATCATCCAAAATGTTGATAAGCTTAGCTTAAAGACTTGCCTGAAAATATGCTGGAACTGCTTGCTGTGAAGACGCTGAAACTGAGAGGCCACAAACTTCAAATCAGCAGCCCTTAAAGCAAAGGCTTCAACCTCTGTTTGAGCTATTACTGTTCTTGTTGAAATGGGAAAACTGGTAGAGGAGCGGGGATTCAAAGCCCACGCAAAAAGCTCTTCTCCACAAAAGTCACCGGCCTTCAGATCACCAGCATTACCTGTTTTTCCAGTCATAGTGGTCAGGTTTCCTCGCATGATAAAGAGCATCTCATCCACTGGATCCCCCTCGAGGATAATGCAGCTCTTCTCTGTGTGAAGCACTGGTTTGAGACGATCACAAAGTGCATCAAACAGTTGACCATCCATTTTTTTAAACATCGGCACCTAAAAGATAAAATTTACTTGATGAACACAATAGCTAGAAGTTGGACAAAAAGATGTATGGGAAAAAAAGAAATCAAAGAAACATTCTCACACTCTTGAGAAGATTTAAGCAAAGATGGCGTGTTATGTCCCTTCTAAGGTCCTTAGGAAGGCTTTGAAGTAGATTCTCTTCTTCAACACCTCTGGTTAGTTGCCATTTATACTGCTGGTATCGTCTAACTCGTGCCCTTAATTCCTCAGGGAGCATGCGGTGGGACATCCACTGTTCCGCATCATTCCTTTTCACTCTCATTTCTTCTACTCTCATTGTTGTAGATTGCAGATATCTCTATAACATTCATGATATAGCACTTTTAGTTAATCAAATCTTAGGACTATTTGTGGAAAGGTTTCTACTCATAATTCATAAGACCAAATAGAAATAAGTGAGAACTGACCAACATCATGTTTCTATTGAAGCTAAAATAGAATAGCAGATCTTTAAGAATAAATACACCACAGAGAAATTAATACAATAATTATGCACGTTTATTGGATGAATAAATATGCATGTTTTCTTGATATCACAGGTATATGGCTTTCGCTAAAAGGAATGAGAAGGAGAAAGCAATGGTTAGGATGACTTTCACAGCTCTACAACAACAAAAATTATATGTTGTACCCGGCATATATGCCGGGTCTCTCACACAGAGGCGGGCCCCACAGTGTGTGGGACCCGCCAGTCTGTGAGTGACCCGGCATATATGCCGGGTACACCATATACCTTCTCCTACAACAACAAATTAGAGTATTAGCAATTAATACTGACTGTGTGTGTGGTGGGACCCTCAATTATGTGAGAGGTGAGAATATGCATTTATAGTACTCCAAGAGTACTCAATAATTACTACGCGTGCCCCATGGAGGGGGGGGAGATACATAAAAGCTAAAACACAGACATATCATATCAGGCAAAGAGTAGATATGAGAATCCAATTTTTGAATTTTCGAATAATGCCATGCCCAAATAGCAGCAGTCGGAGAAGTCCAATGCCAGGCAAAGGAGAGGGGGACTTCAAAGCATTAAACACTCATGCAAACTTATTTATTATTATTATTATTACCAGTCTTAGACTTACGTGATGCGTGAGAATAGATAATTATTTTGTAATTATAGTATAATATTAATTTTTTTTCCAAAAATTAAAAAAATTTCTAAGATTATTTTTCTTTTATCTATCTCAAAAAATATATCATCATCATTTTATTATTTGGACTTTTTTTTATTGATATTATTCATTTTTTAGGTGGTCCATATTTTTTAAGTCATATTATGGTGCATTATATTTTCCTATTTTTTTGTGTACAACTAAACTATTTGAAAGTTTAAGTTTCAAATGTATCTTGATAATAAAAACTTGTCAAAAAAAAAAAAAAAAAAAAGAGAAAAAACACTTGATATTACTCAAATAGTTGATAGGCACATTCAAATATATAGCAAATATTGTATTTTAATATAAATTCAAATTCTCACTTCCAAAGTAACTAAGTATTATGCTAAGCAACATAGTCAAAAAAAAAAAAAAAAGTATTATGCTAAGCAAAAACGAAACAAAGGCTATAAGAGGAAAAGAGAAGACTTGTGATGAAAAACTCAAAAAATACACCACCAAATCGTATTTACTCAAAATAGTGTTATATATATAAAAATACAATGATTAATCATTGAATATTCATCAACCTAAAGTAGATTGCAAGAAATAATAAGAGAGAGAGAGAGAGAGAGAGAGAGAGAGTCAAAATAAAATATATAGTCATGACTCAAACACCAAATTATCAAAGTCATACTATATAATAGAATAACATTATATTATTATACAATATCTTTATGTGGAATAGGATAACATTTAATAATCAAAGAAAAGAAAAAAAATATAATAACTTAAAAAAAAATCAAATTGCACTAACCCAACATAGATCAAGTTCTAAAAAATACATAAATTCATCAACCTAAAGTAGAGATACAAATTTATAGTAATGGGAGAGAGAATAACAAATTTTGAGTGGGAAAATAAATGTAGAATGGGAGAGAGAATAACAAATTTAGTGATAGGATGGAGATAAGAAGAGTTAAAATAAAAGAAAGATGTAAGGATAGAAGAAGAGTGATATTAAATTTGAGAGTAGTGGAGAAATGAAAAGGTAAAAGGAGGGAAAGTTGGAGAAAGTGTAACAACAAGGTACAAAATTAATAAGAAGAAGAAGAAGAGTGAAAATAAAAAGAGAAATGGTTGGAAATAGGTAGATGATGCGGCTGTTAATGTGGCTCAAAAGAAGCATAACAACAATAAATACTACGTTTCACCTTTATATATATATATATATATTATTCTTATTATTTTATGCTGGCATAAAACTAAAATTTCAACATCAAATAAGAAAAAACAATAAAAACAAAACAAAAAGTTAAACTGACTCAAACGTCCATTTACATAATATCCGAACTAATAAGAATCAGAGAGTTACCTGCATATTGCCAATAAGTAATGAGAATAAAACCAACCCAAAGGTGGATATTCCGACAGCAAATACTATCTCCCCAATAAAAGTGCTTGTTTGAAGGTTTTGGCCAGCAGAGCTAAGAACAAACAAAATGCAATGTGTTATATCATGTTATAAGTTGACAAGCCTTGATTAATATATAGGAACTTAGGTAACCAAATTTTAATAGGAAAATATTCACTCTTGTAAATTAAAACCTATGCAGATGACATTGGAAATAATATTTGAGGCAATGCAATTGAGTTAAGGGAGTAGACACCTTTTCATGAAAAAAAAAAGTTAAAAGAAACTAAATATTGCAAAAAACTTTGTAGTTCAATTGGTATTGTTGTGGTCTCTTTTATCAAAATGAACATATAAAAATAGGCTAGAAAGCGGCCTATTATTACAATTAAATCATATACGTGCGTGTGTGTTTTGGGGGGGGGGGGGGGGGGAATTCTATATATTTACTTACCTAAGATTACGAAAACCCCACCAAAAGCAGTAAGACAATTTCACTCTAAATTTTTTTGAATTTAGTACCATTCCGGACTTGAGAGCATCAGTAAACATTCCAAAATTGAAGTCCGTTGTATTTTCTATATCATCAGGTTTTATATAACGGCAGTTCTCATATAGACTTGTAAAGTTTTTTCGGTGGCCTTCAACACAGTAAAAATCTGCACGTTCACAATGATTAGAACTTTTACAGTGCTCTTGCCAGCATGTACCCTCTCGTTCAATGGCAAACAAGTACCAAAAAGCTCCAGCAACCTGCTTAATTTGTCAAATATATTTGTGATCACAAAATCTTGCAAGTAATTAATGTTAAGAAATTAAAATCCCCCACCAAAGTCAACTTACATGACTGGCTAGCATATAAAGAAAAAGATTATAAGCAGCTCCAGCCCATGCTGTCTGAGTCAGTATCCCTGAGGTTCTTTTTACTTCCATGTATAGTGGATAGAGCCGAGTAAGTCTAGGCACATATTGTAAGAATATTACGAACTTCAACCTTTGCTTCACGATTAATGGAGCTTGGCTTTTAATTTTGGGAATGATAACAAGAGATACCACCTGAAAAGCAGAACACATCCATAACTGTAAAACTGACATTCCCTTGCACACCCAATTCTTTTACATATAATTTGATAGATGCATTATGTGTCCATGTGTGTCAAAAGTATAATTTTGAACTAATAAATGTCAAATATTGCTAAGAGCTCAACAAACATTTCTTGGTATTTCCATTGAAGACGTCCACGGTTCAAATCCTCCCTTCCTTTGCTATCAAATTATCAGAAAATTAAAATTAAAAATAATAGTCAAATATATGTTGGGGCCTGTGAAATATAACCTTAAGATTTGTGGTACTCATGTAAATTTCCCTTGAGAGACTCGTTTCCATTATTTCCTTAACTGGTTTAACAGCAGCAAAAATGGAAGCCAAACGAACTAATACAACAATTGCTAAGTTACAATTAGGGAAGCAAGTCAATTACTATTAAACCTATGACTACAGAACTGAATGTTGTTATGAACACACAAAGACTTGTGTCTGTTTGGTGAGCTTTCTCCTGTCGCTTTATAGTTTATTTGCAAGCCTCACGTTTTTTTTTTTTTTTAAAAAAGGTTTGAGTATGTAACTATACTTTAACTATTTTTCAACCAATAAGCTTTCAGTAAAAAGCTACATCAAAATGCACTAAATAAGATTGTGATGCTTCAAATTGATTGAATGTCCTGCATACCTGTGGCAATGGAAGAATTGACAGAATGTCAATGAGGAAGTATGTGGATAAGTATCTTTTTGCTATAGCCACCGGATCAGTAATCGTCTCACCCCTTCCGAAGACTTGAGAAGAAGGGGCAATAAATCCAGTACGGAACTGAAAGATTATATGAATTACATAAAAGGCATCAAAGAGTGATCGAAGAACACAAGCAATTTTAGCTAGTCTTTTGTCTGCACCAAGGCATTTGTATTCGTCGTTCTTGCCCACGTTGTCCTCACGGATCATTGGGATGTAAAAGAACAAAGGGTCCAAGGCCACAGATATCACACAAGAGAGCACAAATACTTTGTTCCAAGTTTGAAGAAATTGACCCTGAGGATCAAGAATTGTCTTCTTAGGAGGAGAATCTGCCTCTTTTTTTGGCTGATCACCTGCATAAGGGATGCTTTTCAGTTTTTTGAAGCTTTTAATCCTCTCGAAACCCCTCTCAAATCCTTCCCGAAGTCTCTCCAAAACTCTGCCAACTGCTGTTCTAAAGTTTCTTGGATATAGTCCATGTTCAAAGTCATAATTCTGCCCAGAACTCTGATCCTTAAACCTGGATCAACACAATATATAGATTAAAGTAGCATAAAGAGAGTCTAAGTAGCACAATATCAAATAACCGATTGCAGTTTAGTCTACTAATAAGTTTCTTCCATAAATTGACACATCTGAATGGGCCCTAACTATGGAATTCTGCATTAAAACTGAATATCAGAGAACGACTGACTATTATTCAGTAATTCAGCTTTTTGCAACACTACCAATTCACCAATTCTGCTTTTTATTTTTTTTTCCTAAACTAGAATGTCATACAATGATGGTATAAAATTAGATTCCTCCATTAGGATATTTTATGATAGTTTCACACCATCTGACTTTTCAAAAAAAAAAAAAAAAAAAAATATTGCATGATAGTATTTGTGACCATGGTTTTGAAGCCCAAACTCTTTAATGAACCATAAAAGAGGTTCAAGGTTTTTAAGGCTGGACCAAGGTCGAACCGAAATCAAACCAAAATGACGTTATAATTAATTTTATAATTATTTAAAATATAAATATATATATATTAAATTAGTAAAAATTGAAAAAATGGCTAAATTAGTCCAAATAAATATAGAATTCTATCTTTCAAATGTATTTTTTATATCATAACTTTTATAAGATAAATAAAAATTTGAAATGCTATGCAAACATAATAAACAAAATATATAACAATATCATAGTTAATTTACTAATTATCAAAAAGAAAATTATTAGTTTACATTGTAATATTCATGTAAAATTTACATTATAAACTAAATAAACATATATAATATTATATATTTTTATACAAATATGTAAAATATTGTACATCTTATACAAATATGCATCACATGACTGCTATAATATAAACCAGTAATTATTCCCTCAAAGAAACATAGTTGATTTATCAAAACTACTATTGAAGTAAACAAATAATAAATCACCGGTATCAAATTTAAATCTAACATAAAATATTACTAAAATATTAAAAAAGGAAAAGTTGATGAAGTCAAAAGCTACCGTGGTACACAAATATCAACAAAACTAAAAATTAAATATAACAAATATTAATTTTGGCTCTTTGTATCAATTGATCCTTCTTTTGCCTTTTGGGGTTTTCTTAACAATGGTGATAATAAGGTGCTGCTGTAATTAATTACCAAGGTTCCATTTTGCCTTTTAAAGCTCTGATTTGAACCGTGAGAACTGTCTACAGTTTTTAAAACTAGGCAGTTCGACCGCGGTTCACATGATTCATTGACTTATTTACATATACCTGTTTTGGAAGTTAAAAAAGCTGTTTGGTAAACGATTCACTGTTAACCGGATCAGACCGTACAATCCGGTCTGAATTTCAAAACCATGTTTGTGACACGCGCATATACTCAAAGAAAGAACAAAGACATGCTGACAAAATTGTGTGCAAGAAATAAAAGCAACAGAGGGAGGGACTGCTAAAATTCAGGCTGAAGCAAACTAACCTGAAAAATTTAAGTCGCTTGGAATCCATTTCCTTCACCCAATTAGATGTCCAACATGAAGAGACAGACCTGTGATTTGGACGCACTCTATTTACCGTTAAGAAGAACGAGTTCAAATCTGGAATTCTTTTCAATGAAATTGAAATCCCAGAATGTAAAAGCCGAGAGGTAAGTAAAGATAGTAAGAGTAACAGCTAACAAGTATGATATTAACTAACTATTATTATGAGACTGCCATGTATAAATCATTGAGCATCATCTAGTCAATCCATAGAGTCAGTCAACGAGTAAAAGCTTTAAACGTATAACATGCGTTAAACCACTTTCCACGTACTACAACCAACCCCATTTTTCCAGTCAATAGAAGACTATAAATTGAGTCAATTGACTATAATGCGTCATTGTTTATAATTTCTGGTGTTCCCACATTACTGGAGCAGTCTCACTTGAAAATGCTTAAATTTTAAGAAAAAGTAACGCCAATTAAATTATACAGCACTTTTTGTCATTGATAATTCGATTGTTGGGACACGAGATTTAAACATTGCAAACACTAATAGATATCAACTAGATGAATTATGAATTATAAGATTCTTGACAAAAATTTACCATATTGACGAGCAGGGACAGATCCAGTAGGGGGCCCAAGGGCCCAGGCTACCCAATGGAATTGGACCATCATGTTCATGTTGTTTGGGGCTGTCAATCTATCAAAGAAGACTAGGAAAAACTGAAATCAGTTCAAATCTAGTAATCACCAGCCTTGCAGGTTCTCCAATTCTTTGACTTACTACAGTAGGTCCTTGGGGAGTAATGCAAATACCACGACAAAAGAAGACTTTATGATGCTTTGATGGCATCTCAGAGATTCAAAATTCAACAAAGTAACCCCATACCAACCTACAAAGATGGCATCTCAGGTACTGAACAACAAAGTTTTCAAAAAAATCGCCAAGTCCAAATACAAATTTCTAAAGCTTCTGGAAGCCTTTCACAATGACATAAAGATTCAAACCAGCCACCCAAAATTAGTGTCGCCAGTCGGGGTCGACGCCTTGGAATAGCCGACTATGGTCGCCGCCTTAGAGTTTCCGATTGGGGTCACCAGTTGAGGCTACCGCTCTCAAGGGTTTGGGTGTTAGGTTGCGATAGTTAAATAAGGTTAAATTGGAATAATTTCATAAGATTTCTTTTACCACATGTTAATAACTTTGTGCCGCATGTCCAAAACTTTTTAAATAAAATATATTGTACAAGTCGAATGCCATGTCAATACTCTGTTATAATATAGAATATAGCAGAATTTTTTTTTTTTTTTTTAAGTATTTGGCGCGCGAAAGTTATTTTTATCCCATTTTATTAAATTCGGCTTTACAAAATGTCCGTGATGATCATTTTTAGTTTTGGTCTGATAAAATAATATCTTGTCGATAAAATAATATATCGCATTCTGATAAAATAATATATACTACATATATTAACAAACAATCGCGATTCTGTGACAGCTTTCGTTCTTCACCTTAAATCGACTCTTCCGCCGCACTCCACCGCCCCCTTGCCTTTCTTAGCGTGATAGCAGGAAATAATTGTAGTAAACAAGTAGTTTTTAACCTCAAATTATACTTATACATTTTTTTTACTAAAGCAATTTATAATGTCGTGATAGCAAGGAATAATCGTAATGTGACAATAATATTTTACATTTTAACGATTATATATATTCAAATTTATCTTTTGACTAAAAAATCTCTTAATCGTCATGATAACCTATTATCGTCTAGTATATGACTTATTATTTATTTATTTTTTAAGCAAATTATTGTGAAAATAATTTGTTGTGAAAATATTATTAGTAGCATTTAAATTAGGATTTTTTATTTTATATTATTTTCCTTTCTTTCATTTCATTTTCATCCATACGTTTCATTTCTTTTTTTCTTGTTTTCTCCTCCCACGAGACATGTCTATCTCTATCCCCCCTTTCTTTTATTTTCTTTTTTTCCTCATTCAGAATATTCCAGATAGCTCTCTATTCTCTTTCTTTCTCCAGCTCTTTCTTTTTCTTTTTTTCTTGTTTACTTGATTAGAACATTAGTAAGAGTCCGGTTGGATCACCAGTTTATTTGTTAAGCTATTTATTATAAATCTTTTGTAGATAAGAGTAAGAGATTAGGTAGAAATAGTATAGTAAGTATAAATAATAAAAAAGTGCGGTGGGAAATGTGAATAACAGCAAAAAATAAAATTTGAATAGTGAAATAATTTTCGTTTTTCGTTTGGTATCCGGAAACGGAAGGTAGCTCTCTGCGATAAAGAAAAGAAAAGAAAAGAGGCATAGAGAAAGAACAAGAAGAGATGGGTCACTGTGCTGTCGCTCATCTTTGTCTTACAACGTAGTCAGATGAGTCAGATGGCTTTTGTCTTTCTATCTTCTTCTTTTTTTCTTTTTCTTTTTTCTTTATTTTATTGTTATGATTTGATTAATTTTAAAATTGTGTTTTTGAGTTTGTATTTTGATAATCTAATTATTCTCTGAGAGCTTGAGAAGAGAAGAAAGAAAGAAATGAAAAGAGCTTGAGCTTTGTCTTTGTATGACCAAACGGAAGAAAGAAAAGAAAGAGAGAAAAGAATTAATAAGAAAGAGAGAAAAGAAATATATTATTTTAATGCTAGTGGGAATAAATTTTTTTAGCTTCAAGCTTCAGTACCTGCAACCAAAAGTAGTTGCATACTATAGCTCAGAAGGTAAATATTTAGCTATATCTTCACTATTGTAGAGCACTTTTTGTGTATTTTCGTGGCTTAAAATAACAATATAATTATTTAGTTTCATTATTTTTAGTGCTCTTACAAAGTTTAAAGACAACAGAAACTTTTAAAGGTTAGAGGCCAAAATGAGCTTTTATAAAGGCTTTAGAGATGAAAATGATATTTCTTTCTAATAAAATGAGATTTAAATAGTAAAGATTAGGCTTTTAAGCTTTGTATCAAATGCAACCTAAGAGTGAGCAAAGGCGCTTTGGGTTGTGGATGTGTTCCTGATTTTTCTACTGTACAAGCAGTGGAACCACGAAATATAAATTTATTTTCGGCATTTATTAACCGTGGATAACGTTTCTCAATTAAATTTTTTTCTACCTCTTTACGGTGAGAATAAAAGAAGTGAAATTTACGTGGGGAGAAGTCATCAGGTTAGAGTCATCTGATCAGTCACTTGAGGTAAAAGCTTTGCGGTGAAAATTTAGGTCACTTGGAATCCATTTCCTTCACCCAATTAGATGTCCGACATGAAGAACGGACACGTGATTTGGACGCACTCTATTTACCGTTAAAATGCGAGTTCCGTCACGGAAATTCTTTTTCAATGAGTGAAATCTGAGAATGTAAAACGAGAGGTAAGTAAAGGCGGTAAGAGCGTTAGCATCGAGGAATGCAAAAAATTGCATTCTTATCTTCAAACCAATTTTATAACATATAACATCAACTTTATAACATCGCTGTTTGTCAAAGCACATTTTTAGCATTGAACAAATATTCTTTTCTTTCTCATTTTTATTTTTCTTCTCTCTCCTTTGTCTCTTCTCTTTCTCAACAGTAGTACGATTAGAAAAAAAAAAAATAGTAGTAAAGTTTTACAATTGGTGAACGATGCGGTTTCAAATATGAAACCGCACTGTTCATCAATCTCCAGAATTAGCGTTAAAATTTTTGATGGAAGCCGAGTTTTGGTCGAAAATGCTAAAAAAAGCATCTTTTAGCATTTAAAATTCTCCAATGAGAATGCTCTAAGAGTAACAGCTAACAAGTATGATATTAACTATGTGCAGAGACTGCCATGTTAAATCATTGAGCATCATCTGGTCGATCAACGAGTAAAAGCTTTAAACGCGTAACATGCGTAAACCACTTTCCTCGTACTACAACCAACCCCATTTTCCAGTCAGTAGAGGACTATAAATTGAGTCAATTGACTATAATGCGTCATTGTTCATAATTTCTTGTGTTCCATTACTGGAGCTGTCTCACTTGAAAAGCTTAAATTTTAAGAAAAGTAGCATAATTAAACGGGAAAATTATGATGCTTTTTGTCATTGAAATATTGAATTCCGATTATTGGGACATGAGATTTAAACATTGCACACACCAATAGATATCAACTAGATGAATTATGAATTATAAGATTCTTGACAAAAATTTACCATATTGACGAGCAGGGACAGATCCAGTAGGGCCAGGCCTACCCAATGGAATTGGACCATCATGTTCATGTTGTTTGGGGCTGTCAATCTATCAAAGAAGACTAGGAAAAACTGAAATCAGTTCAAATCTAAGTAATTGCAGCCTTGCCCAGTTCTCAAATCTTGACTTACTAAAGTAGGTCTTGAAGTGTGCAAATCAAACAAAGAAGACTTGATGATGCTTTGATGGCATCTCAGAGATACCAACCTACAAAGATGGCATCTCAGTTACTGAGCAACAGAAGTTGTCAAAAAAAATCACGCCAAGTCAAATACAAACTTCTAAACTTCACTGGAAGCCTTTCACAATGACATAAGATTCAAGCAGCCACCCAAGAATTAGTGTCTCAGTTGGGTCGCCGCCAGAGTTTCAGATTGGGGTCACCAGTTGAGGCTGCCGCTGTGGGGTTTGGGTGTTGGCTTCACGTGGTTCTAGAATAAGGTTAGGTTCTGCTTTAAGTGGAATACTTCATCAGATTTCTTTCATGTGCCAATAACATTGCCACATGTCCAAAGCCTTTTTAAAATAAAATAGTTTGTCAAGTCAAATACCATGTCAATACCCTATTGAGTCCTATAGGATATAAACTAATAAATATAGACGGAAGGATGTAAAATAGAATGCTTTACAAAGTTTAAAGACAAAGAAACTTTTGAAAGTTTAGAGATGAAAACTAGCTTTTGTAAAAGTTTGAGATGAAAATGATATTTCTTTTTTTGAAAACAAAAATAAATTTAAATATTAAGAAACTTGAGCACTTTTTAAGCTTGTCACCAAATACAACACAAGCGTGAACAAGAAACCTTTGGGTTGTGGATGTGTTCTAATTTTCTCTGATTACAAATAGTGGAAAAAAAAATTTTTATTTTATCAGCATTTATCAAAACATTTATAATTAAATTTTTACTTACTCTTTTATGTTGAAATAAAAAGAAATTGAAATTTACATGGAGATCATCAAGGTTGAGAGTTCCTTTATTTTTTTAATACTTATCTCAATAGTTGTAAAAACTATTGAAATAAGTATGATAATTTCTTTTTTTTAAACTCCACATTTGTGTATAAATGTTGACAAATAATATTTTTATCAACATGTTGAAACATTCAAGTCTTTTGTTGTGTATACAGTGCAGCTAAGGCCAAAAATTTTACATCGCAGAAGGTATTAGGCATTTGTATCGAGGTGTGCCAGAATCTTTAAAGAAAGTTTTAGCACGTTAGACACACTAAGAGCATTATCAAGGGTTTTAAAATTTTGAGCATTTAGCACCTAAAAAACCAAATTTATGGCATTTAACATCAGCAACTTGATCTTTCACAATATTAAAAGCTTTTATTTTTCTGAACTTATTTTAAATGATAACTCTTTATTATTATTTTTTATTCTTCCTCTCTCTCCCTCTGTCTCTCTTTCTCAGCAACTATTCTAAGCTTCAACGGACACCACAATACTAACGACCACCAAACCCACCATCCATACCACAACCACCACAAACCTACCCATGCACAACCAACAAAAACCTATCATCGCATCCACCAACCACATCCACCCACCATAAACAATAAGCGAGGGAAAAAAAGCCTCCACCGTGCCTACCAGCATCACTCACCTCCCACGAACACGGAAGAAAAAAAATTAAATAAATCACCATAAGCCGCTGGCAGGATCACCTGACCACAAACAATAGCGGGAAAAACCATCGGCAACCATTGGACCCGCGACCCCATCGAAAGCACCCCGAATCAAACCATGAGACCCGACCCTTTGCCCAGCCGCGAAATTAGAACAACAAACCCTTGCGCGTGACCGGGGAACTAATCAAGCCACCAAATCCCACTCTAAAATAGGGTGGAGACCCATGGAAGGGAGAGAGATGGAATGGTCGGTCCCTGAGAGGGCGAGAGTAAGAAAGAGAGGACAAAAGAACAAGAGGAGAAGTTTGAAAGAGAAAGATGAAGAGAACAAGGTGAGTGCGATAAGTCAAGAAGAAATTAAAAACGTAAAAAATGATAGCATGTTGCTACGAGTGAGCTCTCATTTTTGCAGGCTCATATAGCAAGATGTCAAGTTTTTAACATGTAGCATTTTTGATGGAGTAGATTTTTGTGGTTTCAATTGCTAAAAGTAGCATTTTAGCATTTATACCACCCTTAATGTGAATGCTCTAAACACCAATAACCATACATCAAGAGATATGTCAAATACCAAATTGAATGCTCTAAACACCAATAACCATACATCAAGAGATGTGTCAAATACCAAATATATTTGGCATTTGCTATAGTACAATTCTAACAATAGCACTGTACGGTCAAATGTGCTATTATTATTTTAGCAAATTTTTAAACTCACGTTTCTATTTGTTTCGTGGGATTAGGAAATTTGTATTTCACAGGTTTATTATTCAGAGGAGGTTCAAATGAACTCCCTACTTCAAAAAAAAATAATTATATATATAATATTTTTTTGTTAGTTTAATATTTTTAATTTATTCTTAAAAATATTTTGCATATGACTTAATCTTTGCAGCACAAA
The DNA here is from genome assembly GCA_030021035.2 of Notholithocarpus densiflorus. Classification (NCBI taxonomy): domain Eukaryota; kingdom Viridiplantae; phylum Streptophyta; class Magnoliopsida; order Fagales; family Fagaceae; genus Notholithocarpus; species Notholithocarpus densiflorus. The sequence continues at coordinate 416,026 of JARYZH020000090.1, read as the reverse complement.
AGTATTTCGACTTTAGGTAAATAGTAAGTGTTTGTGAATTGTAAGTGTCACTCTTTATTATAAATTAGATTATATGCGTGTGAGGTGCATTACTTTTTGTTATAATGTTATTTGTGTGAATTATGATGTGTGCGTAGATGTTTGTGTTTATGATATAAATATAATATAACTTTATATAATTTAATAATTAAGAAATAGAGAGGGTTTGTTACATGTGTGTGTATTGTTATAATATTATAATAACTTTTTGTTATAAAGTTAGTAAAATTCAAGAAAAAAATTTTAAAGTTAGTAATTGTTCAAGCATTTGGGTTGAACAAAAATTTTAAACAAAATTCCTAGAGCTAGCACTGGTCAAGTGGCATTATTTCATTACTCTCTCTCTCTCTCTCTCTCTCTCTCTCTCTCAAATGCATTTGGGACATGGAACCAAATAAAAAGAACAAAAAATAAAAAAGAGAGAAGAAAGAAAGGATTAAAATGAATATTTTAATAAAGTGGTAAAAAAAAAAGATTTGATGTAAGGTGTATTATAAAATGATATGTTAAAATAGATAAGATAACTTTTTGATTATACAATGTCACTTTTTACTCACAATGTGTTTCAGTAATATAATATAATTTGTTGTACGAATGGGGAATAGAAATAAAATAAATATATTTTAAAATCTTCATGCAAAAAATATTAAAATAGTGAATGTTTGATTTGTTTAATCTAATTAATTAGCCAGTAATCATATCAAGTATTGGAGGAGTTTTCCCATTTCTTCTATGTCACCTTTTCACTAGTCTTTATCGATTACTTGTATCAACATTTTTTCATGCTCATTTCTCTTGAATCATATCACTAGACTTTCATTTTATAAAATCCTTTTCTTTTTAGGTTACATCTTCAAGTTTTCAATATGTTGAAATTTTCCCTCTTTCTTTTTTCTTTGTCCCTAGCTTTTGCCTAGGCGCGCTTTATGTTTCATTCTAGTGGACTTTCTTCCTCTTTCTTTTCCTTTCTTTTTTTTTGGCCCCCGGCTATAGCCTGGCGCTCGTTTTGGGGTTTCGGCCCACAGCAAGCTTTCCCTTTCTTTTTAGTTATATGCCTTTCACCTTTTGATTGAATTCACTTTCGCAGATATTTTGCCTTCAATATTTTTCTCAACTTGATTACCTTTTGTGAATTTGATGCGCTCTCTAGACTTCTTTCTTGTCTCTATGCACTTTGCTTTTTGTTAGATGAATCTCTTCTTTTTTTGCTTGATGAACTCCCCCCTTATGAAATCTTACTTTTCCTAGATTAAATTTTATTCCTCTTTGTGTGATGAACTCTAGGCTCTTCAAACTTGATGCACACATTTTTTTTCTCTCACATTGGTGGAATTTCATTTCTCTTTCCTTGATTGAGTGAAACCTCATTTTCTATGATGATCTCTTATGTTTAGCTTAATGAATTCTCCACTTGTCTTTCATGTCTTCTAGGAGGCCCTTATCAATTAGCTTCAAAGATTTACAAAGGTCGGCTCCTCCTCGACTGATTTAATAGTATATGATTTTTCCCACCTAGGTTTAGATTTTAGTGGGTTCATGTGAAAAGAGGCTAAGTGTTTGAAGAAGGCTCAAATGGGCTAGCAATGGATAATGATCATTCAAGGTAGTAAGAGTATAATCTTGTTTAACCAAGAAGCGGCATCCTATCTCTAGCAATGCTTGCTTGTAGGCACAGTGGCTTGAGCTCTTTTTATAGTCGTCTTGAAAAAAAAAAAAAGAAGTATAGATATACACAAAAGTTTTAAAAATTTGGGCCAAAATGCATGAGTTTTTAATTTTCTAATGGATAGATTTTCTTTGATTACCTTTTAGACCATTTCTTCTTTATTCAAAATGTTTAGCAAAAAGTGTTTACGGATCAAAATAAAATCGTCTTTTTCTCGGTACAGATTGATTGTTCAACATCGTGATTTAAAAGCAGTTTGTCAGAGATCCTCATGCACCATTTTGAAAAGAAGACTCTTTTTTAAAATAAATAAAAAATCTTGAAATCCTTGAAAGAAAAATTAGGCACTTTTGAAAAGTCACTAAGAATTCAATGCCCCTAGTTCAATGTGCGTATTTTATTTTTTTGAAAATGACTTAAGGGCTTAATGCCCTTATTCCAAAGAGTTTTTTCTTTTGTTTTTAATGAACAAAGTATATCAAACACTACATGAAATTTTATAATTCAAAGTATAGAAATATGGAATAAACAAACTTTAAGCTTAACAATGATCGCAGCAAACCTAGTAGCCAGGTGAGGCAAAGTTGAGTCACCTTGCTTCTTCTTGGTCCATTGGTGCCAAAGGCCAGGGTGAACCCGACCTTGTTTATGATGAAATGGCTTGGGCTTGCACTTGGAAGGCTTTCATCTTGTGAGCTTTTAGACTTTGATGGTAGTCATGCATAGGGTGTGTGATTCGGGTTCGCGTGTCGGGTCGTGTAGGTAATCGAGTAAAGGTATTCGACCACGTAGCTCAGCTCTAACCCGACCCATTTATGTCGTGTGGATCCTTATTTTTAACCCGACACATTAATAAGGCGAGTTGGCGGCCCGGCCCATTTGACCGCAATAAGCGAGGTCTTGTTGGTTTGACACAGATGTAACCTGACCTATTTAGACGCATAATATTAAATATAAGCATCATTAAAAATAATTTTTATATCCGAATAGTAGTGCATACACTTCAAGTCTTGACCATTCAAAATAATATAGTTCAGCAAAAAATATAACATTCATCTAGAAATAAGTTCTTTACACTCCAAAAAAAGTGCAACACTTCAACCCAAATTCAAAACCATAATTTAACAAAAATAAATAACATAGTTCGGCAAAAATATAATATCCTTGGAAGCTTGCGAATCTTGAAATATCGATATTGAAAAAATTTAACAAGCCGATAAACTAATCACGACATGACCACGATTTATCATATAGATTCTTTGTTGATGTCCAAAATTCATAACATCTTCCACAAGCTCATCCAATTTCATTTGATATGATTCTATGCCAAAAAAATAAAAATAAATAAGTATTAGTAGTTACAAAATATGATCATGCCTCAACAGTTTTAAGAACTAAATAATAATAATGTAAGAGTAATAATAACTAATGAAACAATAAAATTACCTTTCTCTCCATACATTTAATCTCTAGGTGCAAACCAATACTCAACGGTGTCGGCCTCAATAGACTCTAAATTGATCAATCACTCTCCACCAACACTAAGTAGACTCTAAGGCAACAGTAGAAATAGGAACACTCAAAACATCCCGAGCCATGGAAGCTAATTTAGGAGTCGAATTGATTTGCTTTTAAAATGAAGAAATATCTAAGTTTGCACTCCTATCAATCTTGGTTCATCAAATAGAAGTTCTAATTGAAAAGCTTTTTGTAGATGGAAGCGAACTCTTTATAATTTCAAATGAATCAAATTCCTAAATAAACAACAATGTCAGCCAATATCACTCCTACAAAATAACAAATAACTTATTAAATAAAAATAAAAATAGCAATATAAAATACTATATTAAATTAAATAATTTTTTACCCTGCTACTCTAGTCTCTTTGCTAAGGTGAATTGGACTCACATGAACAACCTTTCCACCACGTTTTCCAATGGACTGCTGATGTTGTAGGAGCATTACTTGCATATTCCAAGGAAAGAGAAAATAATTTCTCACGCACATTCCATCCATGCAGAACCACTACATCATAAAACTCTTTGTAAAAATCCACAAACTGAAGCTTATAACGAGGTCCAAAGAAACTGCTATAATAGTAGTACACATTGAAGTCCAACCAATACTTCTCAAAACTTAGAAAATTTGGACTGCCATTCTTCTCATGAACTCATCTTCATTCTCCATTTGTTGCCTCAATATTAAAATAAATCATGAACATGATGGAAGTACAAATTGGCTGTGGATATTTGGTTCAGAAAATGCACAAGTAGCATCATAAAAACATTAAGAATTTGTCAATCTTTTCTACCTTATACTCATCAACAGTGGGACAATTCTTATAATTAGAGTCAGTCAATTCTAAGTGACAAGCACGCCTGTAGTAAGAGCATTCTCAATGTAAGAAAAGGTAGGAATTCCCACCTAATTAGGAACACTTATCTTGTCTTAAGCCTCTTCCACCATCTAAAGACATTTGTTCTTTCGACTCTAAAAATTTTTGCTTCCTCACTTGTGAACCTTTCACATATTTAACACTTTCTCAATTTTTGGATAGCAATATCAATCTCCTTTAAGCATCTTGTACTATTAAATTAAGAATATAGAGCACAACTTAGCAAGATAGAAAAAATTCACCATTACAAACAAGTGCTTTCTAACACTCAACTGAGTTCTCAAGATTTCAACAGAAACATCATTAGAGGAGGCATTATCTAATGTCACAGAGAAATACCTTGTTCTCAATTTTCCCACTCACAAAAAGCAAATTATACATTTTTCTCAGACAAAGCTCCATTGTGTGGTGGAGGCATAAAGCAAAAAATTCAACACCACTTTTGTAGAACCAGTTCTATCAATGAAGGAAATGTGCAGTAATGCACATATAATATCAGTGATTGCAAAGTACAAATCAGATGTTAAACTAATTCTACTTGGAGCATCTTTTAACATGAATTTAATCTTTCTTTCTCCCTTCCATGCATCTTAATCAAATCAGCCCCTAGCAGTATTTCATCAATAATGGTAGCTTCAGGGCATAAATAAGCAAATATAGCTCTTATGGCAGTGTACTCAACAAAACGAAATGGTAAGTCATGCCTTGGCAGCAACTAACTAATTCCTAAATTTATCAGATTCAAATTTAGATACAGCCCCACCATTTTTATAAAAGCAATTATGACCCACATCTCGTGTATCTCTTCTCACACACAATTTTCCAAATGACCTTTGAAAGTTTCCAGTTCCGTAATTACCTGGAACCAAGTAAAGTCCACATCTCTTGTTGCATCTTGGCTCTTGTCTGGTCAGGAGAAACCATTTCAAGTGTGATAAACTAATTTGAAGTTTTCCTACGCCTTTTCTTTTTGACCCTCCAATTAGAACTTTGTATCTTTAGAAGTCATCAACTTCTTCTCAGTTATAATCTCCATCATTTGTGTTTTCCACGTTATTGCTATTGTATTGGTTTCCTCTATACCTACAGTTCACAAAATGAAAGCTCTGTATACATTACAATAATATAACCTGTTCTTGACGTTTTATTATTATTTTCCGTCTAAACACTTTTTAATTCTATAATCACGCAACATATGAAACACACTTCAAAAGTAATATAATGGATCAAAGGGGAATTAACACGTTTATAGATGGCCAACAAGCATAATGTTAAGTTGTCTTATTATCATTCAAAGAAACTCATATCATGCAATCCAAGAGAAAAACACAAGGCACATGGGTTCAAAGTTTATTGTACAAAAGCTGAAAAGCATTATGCAGAAAAAATAAACACATTAGAGAGAGAGAGAGAGAGATAGCAAAGCGAGGATTTACACTTGAGTTTGAGAATTGGCAGGAAGAATAGTATGGCTGAAATTAAAAAAAATTAGATATTTATAAGAAGGTTTAGAGGTTTAGGGTTTGTAGGGTTTAGAGATTTAGGGTTTATAAGTTTCAATTTTCAATTACATCCCTTGTAAATTTTATGATACTCACTTTTTTTTTAAATTTAAAATATATGTTGGATATAAAGGTATTTGACAAATCTAAATAAAATAAATATTTATTTGTTATACGAGTTAAACGGGTTGTGTTAAGTGGGTTATTTCGGGTTTGACACAAATAAGTGGCGTATCCAAGCGTGTCTATTGCGGGTGCGCGGGTTGACCCGTTATGACCGTTTCTTATCGTGTCGCTTTGAATTAGACCTGTTATGACAAACCCATTGGGCCAACCACTGGCCGGAAAAACCACGTGTTGGGTTAGGTGGCCGTCGGCGGGTTGGAGTCGAGCATTAACGCACTAATCATGCATACACCTTTGGTAGGCTTAAGTGTTGGGCTTCGACTCATTAAGAAACAAAATTGAGCTTCCATGCCAAGCGAGTTCAATCATAGGCTTTTTGGGCTTGAGTTCATTCACAACATACAGAGTTCAAACAATCATGATAAGCTTCGAGCATTGGAGAAGCCAAATCATATGGTTCAAACAATGGCGAACACATGCATAATGAAATGCAATTTACAGGAGTGTTGACCTAAAGGTAGGTTACATGAGTCATCCATGACATAGTTAAGAAGGTAGGTTAAGGAGTCCCAACAAGCTGGGATGTTGTGCCTCTAGCGTGATGCTGGGAGCAGCGTGTTGATGCAGGCCAAGGTATGAGTTGTCCACCATGAACCACCATGACATAGCAAGTGATGATCCTTGTCACGATGGGTGGTGAGTTTATCTTTGGGTATGTAGTCTCGGGAGAGACCGCAATCCATGGCTAATACTACGAGCTTCCCGGGCTTCTTTAAATAAAATAAATTTCTTTCAAGTAAATGATGCATGACATGCAATATAATGACATATTAGACATATTATATAGGAAAAAAAAAGGAATAAACAAACACTAACATGGTTGGCCACTATAACCAATTGAGCTTAGCCACCCAATATCCGATGGAAATCCCTGCCTTGAGAGACGCGCCCTGGCGTTTGGAATTAGGTTTTGGTTTTGGGCCAAACCCATGTGAATGGGTAGAGTTGTGTTATTGCGAATGAATGTACATTGATTATAGGAAATTACACGGCTTTCATCCTAGATATAATCTAAGATAAAGTACATGGCATTGTTTCCTAGTTACAATCTAGAAATTGAAAATTACATGGATAAGTATTTGATCTACTAACCCTTGTTACAAGATAGAAAGGTGTTCTAGACTATAGTGGACAACGTTCATGTCACCTCATTTAACATATTACCAATCAATTGCATGTTCATTGCTTTGCTTGAATTTAATGTGTGTGCCGTTTATTAGTCATTGTATTTGGATTGAAAAATAAATTCTAGTGAATGTCTGTAAATGGTGATATCCTAGATTCAAGGATTTGAGAGAATTATAAAACTAACATATTTTTCATATTTTGGATATGAATTTAAGATCAAAGCTAGTGTCATATATGAACATGTGATGAACAACCAAGAACATGTAAAGAACGCATATGAACATTTAAGAATATCAAGAACATTCAAACATAATCAAGGAATTTAAATAATCAACTAGTATGATTTAATCTTAAACGACATTATAGTAAAATGAAAAAACAGGTTAGGGAAAGGGATTATACCTGCATGTAAGATCTGCAGTGAAGGAGGAGGCTTTGTGTGGAGGGAGTCTAAGGGTGGAGTAAAGAAAAGAATTAGGAGAGAGAGAGTGAGTCTCACTTAATACCTTGAGTCTCAGAAAGATCAAGATATGACAAGACTAACCCTACTTCACTAGAACTCAAGAGAGGAGAAAATAGAATGTTTTTGTGTTGGAATGGAGGAGAGGGGAAGTTTATATAGTAGTGGTAGAGAAAAATATGAATGGAAAGACATTTAATAAGAGTTGACAAATGATCAAAGAAAATTATGAACCTACACCCTAGTTTAGCATTTAGAGAAAGCAAATGCATTAAATTTGGAGGTTGGTGGGAGTGATGAGCAAGCAAAATTACTAAAACCTCGGTTCTTCCCGAAGCTATTGTAATAGTTCTTAGAGCTAACTTAGAAAAATCATATCCTTCTCAATTTTGATCAAAATTGCCTTATTGTTGTGCTCAAATTGAAGCCCCAAATGTCTAGTTTCTGGCAAAATTAACCTTACTCACAAATTCAAAATATTCACAAAAGAGATATCAACATTCATGTTGTTTGGGGCTGTCAATCTATCAAAGAAGACTAGGAAAAACTGAAATCAGTTCAAATCAAAGTAATTGCAGCCTTGCAGGTTCTCCTATTCTTTTGACTTACTAAAGTAGGTCCTTGAAGTGTGCAAATACGACAAAGAAGACTTGATGATGCTTTGATGGCATCTCAGAGATTCAAGATTCAACAAAACAACCCCATACCAACCTACAAAGATGGCATCTCAGTTACTGAGCAACAAAGTTGTCAAAAAAAATCACGCCAAGTCCAAATACAAATTTCCTAAAGCTTCACACAAACCTTTCACAATGACATAAAGATTCAAACCAGCCACCCAAAATTAGTGTCGCCAGTCGGGGTCGCGGCCTTAGAGTTTCAGATTGGGGTCACCAGTTGAGGCTGCCGCTATGGGGGTTTGGGTGTTGGCTTGCGTGGTTCTAGAATAAGGTTAGGTTCTACTTTAAGTGGAGATAACATCATCGTATTTCTTTTTTCATGTGTGCCAATAACTTTGTGCCACATGTCCAAAACTTTTTAAATAAAATAGTTTGTCCAAGTCAAATGCCATGTCAATACCCTGTTAGGTCCTATAGGATAGAAACTAATAAAATATAGACGGAAGGATGTAAAGTAGAATGCTTTACAAAGTTTAAAGACAAAAGAAACTTTTGAAAGTTTAGAGACGAAAATGAACTTTTGTAAAAGTTTAGAGATGAAAATGATATTTTATCCTAACAAAAATGAGCTAAATAGTAAAAAACTGACTTTTTAAACTAATGCCAAATGCAACCTAAGAGCATGAACAAGAAACCTTTGGGTTGTGGATGTGTTCCTGATTTTCTACGATTACAAATAGTGGAAAAAAAAAAAAAATTTATTTTATCAGCATTTATCAAAACGTTTCTCAATTAAATTTTTTTCTACCCTCTTTTATGTTGAGGAATAAAAAGAAATTGAAATTTACATGGGAGAGTCATCCAAGGTTGAGAGTTCCTTTATTTTTAACACTTATCTCAACAGTTATCACAACTATTGAAATAAGTATGATAATTTCTTTTCTTTTTTTAACTCCACATTTGTGTACAAATGTTGACAAATAATATTTTTATCAACATGTTGAAACATTCAAGTCTTTTGTTGTGTATACGGTGCAGCTAAGGCCAAAGAATTTTACATCGCAAGAGGGTATTAGAGCATTTGTATTAGGTGTGCCAAATGCTAAAAGTTTTAGCATTAGACACACTAAGAGCATTCACATCAAGGGTTTTAAAATTTTGAGCATTTAGCATCTAAAAATCCAAATTTATAGCATTTAACACATCACTTAACAATACACCTAATATTAAAACTTTTATTTTTTTTTACCACTTCATTTAAATATTCTTTCTTTATTATTATTTTTTATTCTTCCTCTCTATCCCTCTGTCTCTCTCTCTTTCTCAACCCAATTGTTCTAAGCACCGCCAGACACCACAATACTAATAGCCACCACAAAACCCACCATCCATACCACAACCACCACAATATAGCCACCAAGAAATCATCTTCCAAATGTGCACGCACTGATTTTGATCATTTCAAGTCTGCTGAAGCTGATATGAAGTATAATGATTGCTATAAGGATAAAACGATCATCATGGAACAGGTCGTGCAACTGGAATCACTTGAGGGAACTTTAATACCTAAGGTGTTCAAGGAAAGAACTTGGACCAAGTTGTTGAACCCGGTTGGGGTTGTATACTTAGAGATCATAAAGGAGTTTTTCTCCAATGCTGTTGTGGACGGAGATCGTATAGAGTGCTGGGTAAGGCACAAAGAATTTGCGATTACAAAGGAGATCATACAAGACTTTTTGGAGATTCGTCCTCCATCTCAGCCAATCTCAGTCCAATATGAAGATAGATTGGGGTCCACTGAGGATATGGTGCAAATTCTTGGTGGTACACCAAAGAAGTCATCCATGAATACAATCCCATTTTCACTGGAGATGAGGGCTTTGGCATATGTGATGATCCATAACCTGTACCCGGTCACCAACCTCACTACACTGTCAGCTGGAAGGACAAAGTTTTTGTACGATCTCTTTACTCATAAGGAGATTGACATATGTGGACACATCTTCCATTTGTTGAAGAAAAGCATTGAGAAGCAACATTCCAGAACAGTTATGCCTTTTCCCTCACTGATTATGGGCCTAATTGTGAAGACAAGGCTCAAACTCCCGAGTGGCCCCACTGTGGTTCAAAGGGAGTATCCCATTGGTGCACACACAATCACCAGGAGCACAGCCCACATCAAAGGTTCCAAAACAGGTGTGCATACAATACTACAAGATCGTGTTGAGGACGAGGGTGGAGATACAGAGGAGGAGATTGATAGATTCACTTCTACTCCAGAGACTTCAGCACAGCCATCCTCTTTTGCACCAGCACAAGGATCAGACAGACTAGATCGCATCCTAGCTAGAGTGGACCAGTTATACACTATGCTGGATTCCCATGTGCAGCACACAGCGGATCAGTTTGCATACGTCCAGGGACAGATCACTACATTGTCTTCACAGATCGACGACTTGTCCATGGCGTGGGGATCAGATTCAGAGTCTGAGCAGTTTTAGCCTCCTTGGCCATTTCGGTCAAAAAGGGGGAGAAAATTTTGAGGGGGAGCTTGCACATTTGAGGGGGAGTAGAGCATTGACATAGCTTAGGCCTTGAAACTTTAGTTCATACAGGCGGTTTAGTTTTATTTATGTTATGGTTTAAACTGTTTCAGCATTTATAACTCTTGGATAGTTGTTTTTGTTTACTGTTTTTACTACTTTTGTTTAAAGCTTTAAGTACTCTGTTTTAATGTCAGTTTATTCAGTATGTGTTTACCTTATTGCTTTGTAGCATTTTTTTTTTTTTGGGTACTTTTAAGATATCGCCAATATGTCTTGAGTACTTCACTCTTGTGCCCTTAGTAGGATTTTGTATCCTAGATGCAAATACTTTGTGTATTCTACATTGGTTGAGTGTTGGACATGCAATTGATCCGTGGGATTGATCTTAACTGCATTGCGTATCCGGATGAGCATTTACTTGCTAAATGTTCATTGTAGTCATTCTTTAATGACTGATCCTGTTTGATCAAGATATACTTACATGTTCTATTGTGTTTACTAACTTGATCACTTTTTACTTGCTCATATACGTACCTTGTATTCAACTTGTCATAAGCTTAATGAAAGTTTTATTTGTGTGCAAGCATTTCAGATTACAGGTACATACGTGCAAGTGCTTCACAGCTTCTAGATTAGGTGTGAGTGAGTTTTGCCACTGTTCCCAAACTCACGTTTAAGTCTAGAGTCTGTTTTAGGGGTTTTGTAATGGAATAGCCAAAGGGAGAGATTGTAAAGTTGTGATTTACAACTATATGTTTTGTTGGCTTTAATTCCGTGCCAAATTTGATTGTAATTCTATTTCAATCTTTTGTACCCTGTATTTATTGTGGGATTTAATTGTAAGGGCTGTGTGATAGAGAAAGAGAATGTGAAGACTCAAGCAATTAAAGATTGAAGAAATCTCGTGGGTATCTCGCGACTAAGCATCCCGCGAAGTGACTCATGTAACTTGCACATGCTGGAATGCGAAGAGTCAGGACAGGATGGAGACAGCTGTGTCTCGCGAGTATCTCGCGGGTAAGGCCTTCCCGCGAGACACCCATGAGATATTTTGTTCTGCCAGACTGTACTATCTGATACACACTTTCTGTACCCACACTATATATACCCACATTATCCACAAATGTTAAGGAGTGCTTCTGAGAGAAAACCCTAGCCAAACACCTTAAGAGTTAGATATTGTTATACCCACAATCCTTTACACAATAGCTTGTGGATTTTCCTCAACTCCTACCTCTCCATTTCCATAACATTGAGAGGTTGATAGCCCAAACACTTACCACACCTTTTCAGAGTGTCAAGTGATAGTTTGGAGCTGTTGGGAAGCATTGGAAGAAGCCAAAGATGGAAGATGCAACATGGAGTTTGTTACGGGATCCGGAGAGCTAGACAAGGCACGGTTTCGAGAAGCCTTGTTAAAGTAAGAGCTTGGAGGGTCTCTTGCTAACCCATGTATCCCAACTGATTGTCTAGTGGATCGATTACCGCTTGGAGGGCGGCGGAGAGGTTTTACGCCGAGTATTTCGGTTTCCTCTTCGATAACACATCGGCGTGTTATCTTGTGTTTGCGTCTTTCTTCCCAACTCTTTTATATTTCCATTTTACTACTGTGTTGCTTTTAATATGGATTAGAGTAGCTTGTTTGTTTATCCGCTCGCATTTACACTATTCCGCACTTAGTATTAAGTTAGTGTAAAATCTATCGAGCCGTAACTTTAATTTGAGGGTCTAAACAGCTCTTGTGTTTTCAACACATTTTCGAGCTTTCAAAAAGTAAATAATCTTTGTATCTTTCAGTGCAATGTATCAAGACTTTTCCTCCCTCACACATACACAAAAAATTCTATGCATCTCAATTCACCATTTTCACCTCTTGCACTTCTACTCCTTTATATATACCTACTCCTAGCCCTTCATGGCATCCAATGTCAAATACAATATACCAAAAATGATTTCATTTATCTTCAATATTTTGACGACACCTATCTAGCTTTGACATTGTTGTCTCATCTAATTCTAACTCGTATGAGTTGGCTACAACCAATGAAGGGGGACATGCATTTTATATTGAGTGACAGCCTGTTAAGACACTACCTATGATAGCCATCGAGGGTAATTGGTGATGTGGTCTTAGTAGCTTAATCAGTCAGTTAGTTGCTGATATGTGGTTAGTTGGCTAAGACAGCTGGCTAGTAGTTATAAGTTATACTTGTATTCTTTTAAGAGATGTATTCAGTTAGTAAATTGAATTGTATAAATAGGGAGATACATGTACTTTGATGGTAAGCAATAAAAATACACATTCAGTTTTACAGTTTTACACATTCTTTCTCTTTTTGCAGGTTAGCTGTCCTCGAAATCAGCCACCATTCTCAGTCAGTCTTAGAGTTCTCTTCTTGTAGGTTAGCTGTCCTCAAACTCAGCCACCATTCTCAGTCAGTCTTAGAGTCTTAGGGAACTCTTTCATTTGGTAGCAGAGCCCAGTTCCTTACATCCACCGTGATTGAAACTCGATTTACCTCTCTTCTCAATGAAGCCATTGCTACTCTTTAGACTACTTCAGATCACCATTCCAAAGACATTTAAGAAATTCACCAAGTTATCCATATCCACACACGTACCCTAAATGAGATGAATCAGCAACTCACAGCAATTCTGTAGAAATTTAGTATAACAGAGGAAGATCAAAGCAAAAACCCACAAACTTCACAAACTCTCCAAACTAACCAACCTAGAAATATAGTTATTTCTTCACCTAGACCCTTAAAGTTAGAATTTCCAAGATTTTTTGGAGAAGATCCAGCTGCTTGGATCTATAAAGAAAATCAGTATTTTAGCTATTACAAGATCCTAACAAATGAGCAATTACTAATGGCTTCATTCCACATCGATGCTGAAGCTTTAGTTTGGTTCCAATAGGGTGAGGAAGCAAGTGTAATTGATAGTTGGGAGTCATTGGTTTGGGATATGTTGATTAGATTTGGTACAACAGCTTATGATGATCTTATGGAGGCTCTCATTAGGTCGAGACGATCATCAACTGTGTCAGCTTACAAGGGCAAATTTGAGTCTCAGTCTAATAGAATCAAAGGTTTATCTCCACAGCATAAGCTCAGTTGTTTTTTAAGTGAGCTTAAAGATGAGATCAGATTATCAGTCAGGATGCTAAATCCTCCATCCTTGAATGTAGCCTTTGGTCTTACCAAGATTCAAGAGGAATAATGGATAAGTTGCAAGAAAGGGGCAAAGCTTCTGCAAGAACAAGGTTAGTCTTCAATACTTGGCTTGCCTAAGTTCAATTGTCTTATAGAAGCTGAGACTAGAATACCTATTAAGAGAATTTCACTAGCACAAATGGAAGAGAGGAAGAAAAATGGACTTTGTTATAACTGTGATGATAAATGGGCACCAGGTCATAAGTGTAAGAGTGCTAAGCTGTTTTTGTTAAAAGGTGTAGAGATAGTTCCAACTTCAAGGGTGCAGATTACTGAAATGGAAGAAGATGGTATGGTGGGTGTCATTAAGTCTCAGGATGAGGGAATAGAAGAGGTTGAGATTACTCTTTTTATATATGCACTTGTTGGTAGTCCCACTCCAGGCACAATGTGGGTTAATGGCATGATTATGAGAGAAGGGTTGATCATTCTCTTAGATTCTGGTAGTAATCATAACTTCATTGATGCTGCTTTGTTGCTGAAATTATAGCTTTCAGTGGATGTTACTCAAATATTGGAGGTTAAGGTGGCTAATGGAGATGTTATCAAAACACAAGGGGTATGTAGAGATGTGGTGCAATTACATGCGTTACCCTTAGGATGTTGTGAAGTGGTTTTAGGAACTCATTGGCTCAGTACATTAGGAGTAATCAATTGGGATTTTAAGCTCTTGACCATGGAATTTCATCATTGTGGGCAACAGGTGGTGTTACAGGGAATTAAAGTTGTAGGCTCTAACTTCCAGAAGGGGCTCAGTTCTTTAAGAAACCTTCTAAAAAAGGGTTGATTCTCCACATAGAAGATCAAGGTTCTGTAGTGGTTTAGCATCCGTGTCCTATGAATGTTGAAGCTTTATTGCTGGAATTTAGTGCAATCTTTGCCACTCCAGTGGGGTTACCTCTTGTTCGAAGGTATGAACATCAAATCAACCTCAAAGAAGCAACACAACCAATCTGTCAACAACCCTACAGGTATCCCTATTACCAAAAAAATGAAATAGAGAAGATAGTGTAGGAGTTGTTGGCATTAGGTTCTGTTAGAAATAGTCTGAGTCCATTTGCTTCTTCTGTCCTATTGGTGAGGAAGGCAGATGGCTTTTGGAGAATGTGTATCAATTATAGAGCTTTAAACCAAACTACCTTTAAAGACAAGTATCCTATCCCTGTTATTGATGAATTGTTGGATGAACTTCATGGGGCTTGTCTCTTTTCTAAATTAAACTTGAGATCAAGATATCATCAAATTAGAATGAGGAAGCAAGACATCCCTAAAACTACTTTTCAAACTCATGAAGGCCACTATGAATTGTTAGTGATGCCATTTGGTTTAACAAATACCCCCTCAATATTTCAATCTTTAATGAATAAGGTGTTTAAGCCATTTCTTAGAAAGTTTGTTTTGGTTTTCTTTGATGATATTTTGGTTTACAGTAGATCTTTGCCTAACCATGTGGGGCATCTTAGAATTGTCTTGGGGTTATTAGCTAAACACCATTTATATGCCAAGAAATCCAAATGTATGTTTGCTTATGAGGAAGTGGAGTATTTGGGGCATCTCATCTCTGGGGAGGGTGTGAAAACTGACCTAAGGAAGACTGCAGCCATGCAACAGTTGCCGATCCCTTAGGATGTCAAGGCCTTGAGGGGATTTTCGGGTCTCATTGGTTACTATAGGAAATTTGTTAAAGGTTATGGTCAGATAGCTGCACCCTTGACTGCACTTTTGAAGAAGAACTCTTTTGTCTGGTCTGACCTTGCTGCTTAGGCTTTCCAACATTTTAAGCTTGCTATTTTTAATCCTCTAGTGTTAGCCCTTCCAGATTTTTCCAAGACTTTCACTGTGGAATGTGATGCTTCTGGGTTTAGTCTTGGTGCTATCCTAATGCAAGATCAAAAGCCTATTGCATTTCACAACCAAGTCTTAAAAGGTAGAAGTTTGGCTCTTTCTACTTATGAAAAGGAATTCCTTGCTATGGTTGTAGCTGTTCAAAAGTGGAGGCACTACTTGGTGGGTAAACCTTTTGTTATAAAAACTGATCAATATAGTCTTAAATACTTGCTAGATCAAAGAGTGGGTACACTAGCTCAACAAAGGTGGATTACTAAGCTCCTTGGTTACAAATTTTTTGGTTAAGTATAAGAAGGGTAAGGAAAATGTGGTAGCAAATGCTTTGTCAAGACAAAGGAAGAGTCCATGGATGTTTCTACTGTTGATTTGTTTTCTGTAGAGGTGCTGATTTTTTCCTACTAAGGGGACCTTGTTTATTATCTCTTTTCCTACTCCTACTTGGATCTAGGATCTTAAGCCTAGTTATGAGACTGATCAGTTTGTCCAGAACCTCCTTTCAGCTTTCCATTCAACATGAGAATTTCCAATTTTCTTATCAGAATGGGCTTGTATTGTATAAGGGTAAGATTTTCTTGGGGGCACAATGTGGGCTTAAACCCTCTGTTTTATGGCATGTACATGATGGTCCTTTAGGGGCGCATTCTGGATATCTTAAAACCTTGCACAGACTTAAACAAGACTTTTATTGGCTTGACTTGAAGAAGGATTTGAGACAGTATATCAGGGAATGTGACAATTGTTAGAGGATGAAACATAAGACTTGTAAACCTGTTGGTTTGTTGCAACCTTTGCCTATTCCTTCCAAACCTTGGTTAGCTATTAGCATGGATTTTGTTGAGGGATTGCCTAAGTTTCATTTGAAGGATGTGGTTTTGGTAGTGGTGGATAGGCTCACCAAGTATGTTCACTTCACTCCTTTAGCCCACCCTTACACAGCTTCTAAGGTAGCAAACCTATATGTTTAACATATTCTAAATATCCATGGAATGCCTTCTTTAATTGTGAGTGACAAAGATCCCATCTTTACTTCTCATTTTTAGGTTGAATTGATGAAATTGCAAGGAGTTGAATTAGCCATGTCATCAGCTTACCATCCACAGACAGATGGTCAAACGAAAGTGGTTAGTAAGAGCTTGGAACATAACTTGAGGGCCTTTGCAGCTGACAAACCTTCTAGTTTGGTGAAGTGGCTACCCTTGGCAAAATATTGGTTCAATACCAATTTTCACACCTCTACCAAATTAACCCCTTTTGAATCATTGTATGGTTACCCCCCTCCAGGCTACTAGATTATATACCTGGTACTACACAGGTTGAAGCTGTGGATAATCATTTGAAATCTAGGCAATAGATTCTCTCGTTGTTGAAGCATAATTTGGTACTTGCTCAAGAGAGAATGAAACTTCAAGCTGATAAGAATAGGTTTGAGAGATCATTTTCAGTAGGAGACTGGGTATTCTTAAGGTTGCAGCCTTATAGACAAAAGACCCTTAGTCACAAGACTCTTAGGAAACTAGCTCCTAAGTACTATGGTCCATTCCAAGTGATACAAAAGATAGGGGAGGTAGCTTACAAGTTCGATCTACCAGTAGAGACTACAGTGCACCCAGTTTTCCATGTCTCATTCTTGAAAGCTAAATTGGGACAGGTCATTCCTATTCCCACCCTACTTGCCATGACAGCAGAAGGAGTCATCAATGCTGAACCAATAGTAGTGCTGCAGCAGAGATCTCGCTTACTTCGAAATAGGGTTATCGCATAGGTTTTGGTTCAATGGCAAGGAGGCAGTACTAATGATGCCACTTGGGAAAGTTTGTACAGTCTCTAACGCCAATTTCCCCACCTTGTAGGCAAGGTGCTCTAAGAGAGGGGAAATTGTTAAGACACTAGCTGTGATAGCCATTGAGGGTAATTGGTGATGTGGTCTTAATAGCTTTATTAGTTAGTTAGTTGCTAATATGTGGTTAGTTGGCTAAGACAGCTAGCTAGTAGTTATATGAGCTATACTTGTATTCTATTAAGAGATGTATTCAGTTAGTATATTGAATTTTATAAATAGGGAGATACATGTACTTTGACGATAAGCAATAAGAATACACATTGAGTTTTACTTGTATTTCTCTCTCTCTCTCTCTCTTCTTGGAGGTTAATTGTCCTCGAACTTAGCCACCATTCTCAGTCAGTCTTAATGTTTTAGGGAACTCTTTCACAACAGTAATTTTTATTTTAAGGTCAAACGTTGTAGATTTGTAAATTTGTAAAGGATGTGACTAATACAACATTCTCTAATACCATCTTACATAAAATATTATAATGCTATCTGTGCATCGCACAGGCAACTTACTAGTTAGTAATAATAAGAAAAGAATAAATAATGTTTAATTTATGCCACATCAACTAAAGAATGCCACTTCAATTACCGATGCAACATTATTAGCCCCGCAAAAAATGTAAAAAAAAAAAAATTACGGATCAACTAAAATGTCCCTTTTTTAAAAATATTGGACAGACCAAAATAATAATAATAAATTTTAAATTTGGGAGGCCCAAATAAAATTCATCCTATATTTGTCAGATTCAAAGTATAGTTTACCTTATTAAAGTAAAGTTAGGGTAAATTTCGATAACATCCCTTAAGTTGAGAGAAATGTTAAAACCCTTTCTTCTTTTTATTAATGACATTCTACCATTTGAGATTTTGATTTATAACAAATAACTTATGAACATTTTCGTCCATTACAAATTAAGTCAATATATATATTCTTTTCAAATTAAATCATCATCTAGAATAATCTCAAGATAATGCTTACTAACCAAATTGGTTATATAATAAGATTTTTTTTTAAAAACAAATTAATATAAAAATAATAACCATATGGGGAAAGTATCATTGTAAAAATGCAGAAGGTCTTTGACATTTCTCCAAACTTCAAGAGAGCTTAGAGTAAGTTAACTAAGTTGTCATAAACAAATTTTCTTAACATATATGTCATATTTAAAAGACCTTAAATATATAATCTTTTGAAAGTTTTAGAGTAAGTATTCACCTTATATTCAACACTTTAGGGAGTTGGGGGGATGGGAGAATTCCTCTAGTATTAGGATTCTATACATTTGACATCAATTCATTTTATGATTAAAATTAAATATTATTCACATTGGTAGAGGAAGAGATGGAAGGGGACCATAGCCCCTCTTAATTTTAAAAAATTACCCTCCTTATTCTTATATATATAATTTAACTAATAGGCCTCTAAAAAACATTCCACTTTCACTATGTTAAGGACATATTTTATGTAATTGGCTAATCCTTTGACAAAACGCACTTTACTTGTATTTAGGTAGATCTAGGATGTGTTTAATACTTCAAGAAACATGTTGTTCAAGTCTAGTATTAAAGCCATAAAGATTGGACCAAGAAACAAGTGAAGAAAAGTTGTTCATTAAAGCTGGACAGATAGCTCAACACCTGCGGACAGATATCTCGACAACTTCTCGACACCTCTCGACAGCTAGGCTATCTATCGAGCTCTTTAGTTGATTGTTATCGCAATTTCGACACCTTTCGATAGCTGGTGAATCGATCGAGAAAGCTCCTGTCTCCTCGACAGCTCCTTGATAGCTTCTCGATAGCTGTATTTATTGAAGTTTAAATCTCGACACCTCCTCGACACCTCCCGATTGATTGAGGTTACGGGAATTCAGATTTTCAGATCTGATTTTCGGCTCATGCTGACATGTATGTGTAGGGTTTCTTTTCTCACAACCCTAGACCTATATAAGGCTTATTTTAGAGGCCATCACATAAGAGAATACAAGGAGAACATATGCAAAAGGTGACCGATGCCTTATTCTCTCTGAAAGAAGTTACTGCGTCTTTGCGCCTTAGGGTTTTGTAACCAAGTGCTTCTTGATCTTCATTGTTGATGAAGTGAAGAACTTTGCAGCCAACAATCTTCTTCTAGTTGGTGATGAAGTCGCGTACTAGGATCCGCGCAATTAGTTAGTCACGTACTGGGATTTGTGCATCAAAGGGTGGCGTTCATATATTGAAGAGTTCAGAGGTTCTGAAGCAGTAGAAGGTTTTTGCTGTGAGTTCATCTGCAGGGATTGTAAAGTCTAGGAACAAAGGTTTTGTACTAGATCTGAAACTTCTCTTTACTATAGTGGATTGCTTTTCGGGAAGGTTTCCCCCTAGGTTTTTTTACTGTGAAACTAGTTTGTTTCATTGGTTTTCCTGGGTCATCATATCTTGTCTTATTTATTTTTCCGCTACATGATTTTGACATGATATTGATGTTTGTTTGTTTTAACAAATTTTATTCATAATAAATCTAATTAACAACTTGGGTTTAAAACTTGTTAATTCTATCAACCAGGGTCTAAATTTCCCAACACACTACAAGAAATAAAATCTCATCTAGTGAAATATTAAGGATCTTGTTCAATTCCTCTTGCCATATGATAGAAGGTTGTGGCTTACTCAATTCTGAAACTCATTTGGATGGTGATCTAAAGGCTTCGATTGAGCGTAGGCTTCCCTTTGATGATTGGCACTTCACAAACACCATTGGGCTAGCGGGTGGTATCTGGCTCCTTTGGCAAACAGATGAGGTGAATGTGCAAATCCTGAATTCTACTAAGTAGGAAATCCACGCGTTGGTAAGTCCCCTCTATTTTGATTATGTCTGGTTATTTTCTTCAATTTATGCTAGTCCTAGAATTGCTGAGAGACGTTGTCTTTGGGATAACCTTGAGATTATTTTTGGTCTTCACAACCTTCCCTAGTTGATTATAAGGGACTTCAATGAGGTTTTCTTTGGTAGAGAGAAATTTGGTGGTAATTGAGTAAATGTTCATCGGGCCACTAATTTTTAGAATTTTATGGATAGTTGTAAAATGATTGACTTGGGCTTTGTAGGCCTTCGCTTCACTTGGACTAAAGAGGGCTTGATGGACTTATTTTGGAAAGGTTAGATAGGGCTTGTGCTAACCCAGCTTGGAAAACTCTTTTCCCTGAATCTATTTTTTCCCATGTCTCCAAAACCTACTCGGACCATTATCCCATCCACTTATCCCTCGACCACTGCATCGCTCATTCCAAGAACTACCCTTTTCGATTTGAGCGTATGTGAATGTCCCACCCTTCCTTTATGAATGTTGTTGACGATGTCTAGCGGGATGGTAATGGGGTTTACTCCCTCTCTGTCCCCATTTTTGTTGAAAAAATTAAGGTTTGGAATAAGAATGTGTTTGGAAACCTGTTCCATAGGAAGCGTGTTGTTTTAGCTAGACTTGAAGGTGCCTAGTGTGCCATAGCCACTAAGCCTAATAATTTCCTCCTGTCCTTGGAGAAGCAACTTATGGAGGAGTATAACTCTATTCTGGATCAGGAGCAAAAATTTTGGGCGCTGAAGTAAAAAATTTCTTGAATTCTTCAAGGGGATCGAAATACTTAGTTCTTCCCTATCTCTACTCTGGTTCGTAGAAGGAGGAATAAGATCTATAGGATTAAGGACAACTCAGATGTTTGGCTCTCAAATGAAGAGGACATTGGTTCCTTTATCCAAGATATCTTCCAATCCCTTTTCTTTTCTGATCACTTTTCTTCCCTTTAGGCTTTGGAGTTCTTGCCCTCCTTTGGAATTCACCTCCTGGATTCAGAAGCTGGCCTTCTAGCTAGTCCCTTCTCAGAGGAAGATGTCAAGTGGGCTCTCTTTGACTTAAAAGCCTTTCGAAGCCCCTAGGGCTGATGGTCTCTATGTGGGTTTTTACCAAAATTCCTGGTTTGTGGTTGGTGATTCCTTCACAAATAAGGTGCTTGACATCCTCCATATTGCCGTTATCTCTGGGGATCTAAATAAAACCCTAGTTGCCCTCATTCCTAATTGCAATGGCCCTGAAAGTATTAGTCAGTTTAGGCCGATCAGCCTCTATAACACTATTTATAAGACCGTGACACAGGTTATTGTGGACAGGCTTAGGCAAGTTCTGCCCTTAATTATTTCCCCATTATAGTCCACTTTTGTCCCTAGTAGAAGAGGGTCGGATAACATAGTCATTGTGCAAGAGCTCATTCATTCCTTGTCTATTAAGAATGGTAGGAAAGGTGGTATGATTATTAAAATTAACCTGGAGAAGGCTTTTGATCAGATGGAATGGAGCTTTATCAAGGTTGTCTTAGAGCATTTTCACTTTCCTCCCCCTTTGATCAAGATTATCATGGCTTGTATCTCCAGCTCCTCTATCTCCATCTTGTTGAATGGTGGTATGCTTAAGCCGTTTAGGCCTTCTAGAGGGTGGAGGTAAGGGGACCCTTTCTCACCCTACATTTTTATCTTATGCATGGAATTTCTTGGGCTCCTCATTAATGAGAGTTGCCAAGATAGGGATTGGAAGCTTCTAAAATCCTCCAGATCTAAGCCCAACTTCTCCCATTTATTCTTCGCTGATGACCTTGTTCTCTTTTCTAAGGCCACCACATCTACTGCTAGAGCCATTGAAGAAGTGTTGGAAAAGTTATGCTATTTCTCTAGCCAAAAAGTTAGCTTTGCTAAATCCAAGGTGGTTTTTTCCCATAATGTGGATCCCACTATTTGTGAGGATATCTGCCAATTGCTCAACATTAGGGAATCCTTGGAAATTGGAAAATACTTAGGTACTCCCATTAAATCCACCCTATCAAGGCTAGTGACTTTGTCTATTTGGCTGAAATTTTTTTTGGTAAGCTTGCTGGTTGGAAATCTAAACTCCTCCTTCTTGCAAGTCGAGCCACTCTTATCCGGTCGGTTTCAGAGGCAATACCTTCTTATGTCATGCAATGTGTTTCCATCCCTGCCTTTATTTGTGATCGAATTGGTGCGAAAAATAGAGATTTCCTTTGGGGTTCTACCCCTGAAAAAAGGAAAATTCATGCTGTTAGCTGGAGAAAGGTAACTAGACCAAAAGCAGTTGGTTGGTTCAGCCTCGACTCTATGAAAGCTAAAAACCAGGCTTCTCTGGCAAATTGTGCTTGGCGTATGCTGAAAGACAATCAGGGAGATGGACCATGGTGCCCAAATGCAAATACCTGGGAAGGCTTGTACCTGGCCATGTGTTTAAGCTCTGTGGCTCTCGTACGTGGGCCGGCTTAAAAAAAGAGTGGACGGTGATTAAGAAGGGCTCTGGTTGGGCCATTGGCAATGGAGAAAAGACTAAAATCTAGATTGATAACTGGATTGGTAACTGCTCCCTTAGATCCTTCCTTGTGGGGCCAATCCAGCCTGAGGATGAGAGGCTTTGTGTGAAGGATCTTTTGCTTGGAAATGGCTAGGTGAATATTGACCTTATCCCCTTCTTCCTCCCCCCTGATCATCTCTCAAGGCTAAAGGCCATTCCCACCCATAGATTTGGCTCTCGAGAAGACAAAAGAATTTGGCTTGACTCCTCGAATGGTGACTTCAACAACAAGTCTACCTACTCTTTAGCCTCTCAGGACCATCTCTCTATGACAGAGGACCCTCTCCCCTTTGACAAATGGATTTGGAAAGTAAACATGTGTCCTAAGATCTCTAACTACAGGATGTCCCACATCTTTCACGAAGAGAACAAATGTGCTAATGCAATGGCTAGATTGGGAGGCTCCTTGTCCCCTGATTTTGTTCTTTATTCTAGTCTCCCAAATTGTATGAAGGACATGCTTTCCTTTTATATATCTCCGGAGGCCTATCTCTGTGTTGCCCTAGCCCCTGGCTAGGGGTTCGGGTTTCTCTTGTTTTACCAAAAAAAAAAAAGCATCCTAGTCGTGATTTGGTTAATTTCAGTTCTCTAGTCGATTTATAATCCTTAACTTTTATCTTTTGCTCACTGGTGAGGCATCCAGAGGCTGTTTCCCATTCCAAATGTGACCATTAGGCAGTATACATGTTTTATAAATTTTCCGACTAAGGCATAACCTTAGCACGAAGATTATCCTTGCTTGGAATTGTAGAGATTTCAATCAAAGGATGATGACGAAGGCCGTGAAGACCCAGATTCGAACACATAATACTAATTTTGTGTTCCTTTCACAAACAAAAGCCATAGCTGAGAGGATGGAGAATGTGATGTTTGTATTTCTTCGATATATTTTGCATTCTTGCCAATAGTAAAGCCGACATACAGATCAGTTGTGTTTTGTATTGGTACAAATACTAATTTGGTAGAAAAAGAAAGGTCAATATTGCAATCCATTGGAAGATGGTATTAAATTTAATCCTTAAAAATTAAAATCAATTTGGTCTAAAAAAAAATTAAAATCTATTAATTTTATGTGCACAACTTAATGAAATGCAAGAGAAAGACCTAAAATAAATAATTAAAGTAAGAGAAAGAGAGTGGTGCTACTTACGTTCGTAGATCCATTCTTTCCAAAACACAAGCGGATCGGTACTCTTGAATGCACAACGCATAGAAGCCAATACGCTCAAAGGGGAGGACTCGTCTCTGTCTAGAGCAAAAGCCAAGCTTGGATCACGTCCGAGTAAATGCAAAGCAATATCTATTGTACGTGTTGCACAGGTGGACAGATATAAAATAAAAATAATTAGACAATAGGGAAATATTTTCTGCGAAGATTTGGAATAATAACGGCGAATGGATATAGAGAGATGATAAATGTTTTACCAAATTGTCTGGTATAAATAGCTTGGATAATAAGTATACCACCGTTGTAGCCATCTTTTTCCTACAGACTTGGCAGCGGAGTGTGCTGATAGAGATAGCGTGCGAATTCGATTTTCCTATGGAAAACAGCCAGAACAACTGGAAGAAGACCCCACTTAGTTGTAATGCTGATCAAGTCCATGTGCTTTCCAAGCATGCACTCTGCCATCTGCTTGTTTCCAATCAAAGTTGTCTCAGCCAGGGCTGTGTAACCCAATCTATCTGTTATTTTCAGATGTTCTACCGACATTTGGTCCACCAATTCCTTCACTATATGCCCATGTCCCAAGAAAACAGCCATATGAAGTAACGTCTTTCCCATATCTGTAATGTTACTACTAATTACTTCCGGGTGGCGCGCCAAAAAGTCATTTGTAGCGATCCAATTACCACTTCGCACATGATTATATATCCTCATGTGAACATTGACGTCCTTCCCTGCCAAGTTTTTTTTAACCGTTCCAATTACAAGATGCATGGCTCGAGTGATGAGGATTAGTGAACATTCCAGTATTACTGTATTAGGTTACAAATAGGGAATCAAATGTTTACATGGAGATGAATATCCACTAAACTTTACTTTTTCTATAATATGAATTGGGGTTTCGCTTCGCAAATTATGGGATTTTTGGTTTGGTTTCCTTTTAAGTTGTTAATTGATTTTCTGATGAAAAAAATAATTGTTATTTGATTTTCGGTTTAATAGGCACTATTCATCATTCCGTCTTAACTCTTAACCTTGCTTAATATATATATATATATATATAAATATATATTTATATATATATATTTATTGCATCACTTGGATTGTAACATACCACTATACTCCCTAGCTAACACTCACAACGGCTCACTCTATCGATACACTAACCTAATATTAGCTCTTCTTCTTTTTGGTGGCTCCACTCACCCAATACACTATCCTAATAGTAGCCATTTTTTTCTTTTTTGTGGCTTAACTCACCTATCAATTATTCAATGATATATCAAAACATATTAATCTAGCTTCTAGGTCACCCCTTTGAGATTCAACCACGAAACTGCAACTCATTTGATCTCATACACAACGAGCTACATCTGATTACTAGGCGTGATGATTGGCTTTGATACCAAATAATACAAACCCATGAGTTAGAACTTACCATTGGAAACTAGCTTACACGATATAGTGGTTGGCTCTGTTACCAAGTGATACAGACTCATGAGTAGAACTCGCTCTTGAAAACTAACTTGCAAGGGAATGGTGCCCAAAATTTTATATATACATGGTTAAACTTGCACTTAAACCATGTGGGGCACTTGGATCGTAATATTACTTTCTAGACATTCTTATTCAGTCTTATACATTAAATTCTCAAGAATTTTAATGCCCAACAAAAATTGGATTCTCCTAACTAAATTTCATGTGGAAGAGTTT
Source organism: Notholithocarpus densiflorus (assembly GCA_030021035.2). Classification (NCBI taxonomy): domain Eukaryota; kingdom Viridiplantae; phylum Streptophyta; class Magnoliopsida; order Fagales; family Fagaceae; genus Notholithocarpus; species Notholithocarpus densiflorus. The sequence continues at coordinate 390,322 of JARYZH020000090.1, read as the reverse complement.
TGCAAATACTCTTTTATTAATTAATCGATAGCTCTCTCTCTCTCTCTACTTTTTACTGGCCTTGATAGTTAAGTATATATCGAACCTTTGCCCAAGAGTCCATTAGGCCCCCTTTCTTAACAAGTAATTTTTGCAAAATGCACAAAAAACACGTTTTGAAAAACATATAAATAGGGTCAACCGGAATCCAACACTATGTTTGGATGCAAGGAAGGAGAGGAAATAGAAGAGGAAAGAGTAAGGAAATATAAAAGGAAAAAGATTGAGGATAGAAAATACTTAGCGTGTTTAGAATCTAGATGTAGAGACTAGAGAGGGACAATGTGGAGCACAGATTTTTTTATTCTGCCAAGAGTAATTGTCATCTTTAACAGTAATTGTGATGTTAATAAGCTAATCTATATCTCTTTAGTTTTAATATGATAATTATATTGGGGTGGGGAAATTTGAACTTTAGAGGTCTCGATAAGAAGTACTAGAAGATACCAGTTGAACTATAAATCTTGACAACTAATCTAAATTTATATATATAATGGAAGACTTAACCTAAATTCAGCTACCTCCTTTCATATAACATTGGAATTGGGCTTGCCCTTCTTCATAATTGGGATTTTATTCTCTCATGTGCACTTTTTTTACATCTAGACTTTTTTACATCTACTTTCATGTTTTAAATGTGGACATTACATTTTTTTTTTTTTCAAAATTTGTACATCAATGCAACAATATTTATAAATAGTGTGAAATAGTTGATAAAATATTGTGTAAAATAGTGAATGTAAAATGAGTGTAAGAGAATATTTTCTCTTCTTACTTAGCATATGAGTCGAACATTGCTCTGGTTTTTTTTTTTTTTTCCTTTCTTCTTATGCTTTGTAGCCGTTTTCCTCTAGCAAATTGCATAGTATCACGCCTCTTTAGTTGGAGTCCTTCGGCATTTATCCAGACTTTCATTTTTTTTTTTTTTTTTTTTTTTATTGGTACATTAATGGACTTGTACCCAAACCATTCATATGTCTGTTATCAAAACGTAAGAAACTTATCTTACTACCATTCCCATCCCACAAAACTCCAATTCCATACATCCATTCTCCTTCCTCACCCTCTTTGGTGGAAATTCTTCTATTATTTTTTTAATCTTTTTTCCTTCGATTTCAAACTCTTTACATTTCTTCATCACCACATTTCCCTTTTTGATCCTCTCTCTCTCTCTCTCTCTTTGATATATTTCAAAGTTTTTCGTTTCACATATTTCTTTCTTTGTAATTAGAATTAAGGTTGCCTAAGAACTTTGCAATTCAATTGATTGGTAACTTTTAGTATATACATGATATCTAGAATTCAAAAACCTCCTTCCCATTGTAACTATCGAATTATACATAAAAATAAAAAGAATTTGAGGTTTTTTTTTTTTTGAGAAACAAACACACACACAAGGGAGAGAGAAAGAGATTATAACACAAAGGTACACTACAACTCCACTCAAAAGCCATGGTAACTTTTAAGGGAGGGTGAGGTAAGTTATACTACACACAACACACTCTCTTAAGCAATGTGAGACAATTACCTATTCTTTTTTATTTTTTGAGAAACAAACACATACACACACAAGGGAGAGGGAAAAGGATTCTAACACAAAGGCACATCACAACTCCACTCAAAAGCCATGGTAATTTGAATAGTTTTTTTTATAGCCAAAGATTGATTTTTTTTTTCTTCTAACTTCTAGAGGAACTATCAAATTATAAAATAAAAATAAAAAATGTATATTTTATAAATTTGCAAAGGTTGGAAGCAAAAACAATGATTTTGCTTTCCTTGGTTATAGTTTTTTTTTTTTGTTTTTTTAATTACTTACAATTGTTACTTCTTATTAATATTTTTAAGTAACAATTAAGGGTTCCATTCATCACAATGATAATATCATGAATTTATTAAAAAAGAAACTTTAAAATAAAACCATTCAACATGCAGTGCATAGGCCTATAACTAGTGCTACTAATATATAATCATTCTTTTAAATATACACCACTGTAAATTTCTTTAAAAAACCTTCTCCCCCTCTCCTCGTGTGTGTGTGTTAAAAATATTTAGTATTCTCCAAAGAAAAAACAATGAGTTAATCTCACATTGAAAAATGAGTGTGAGTTAAAGAGATTTAAAGTATATGTTGTGTATCTAAGAGTTAGGCCCTTTTGGATATATACCACTGTAAGTTTCTTTAAAAAACTTTCTCCTCCTCTCCCCGTGTATGTGTGTTAAAAATACTTAGTATTCTCAAAAGAAAAAACAGTGGGTTAATCCCACATTGGAAAATGAGTGTGAGTTAAAAAAGTTTAAAATATGTGTTATATATCCAAGAGTTAGGCTTTTTTGGATAAACATCATTGTAAGTTTTTTTAAAAAACTTTCTCTCCCTTTCACCGTGTGTGTGTTAAAAATACTTAGTATTCTCAAAAAAAAAAAAAAAAAAATTCTTCATTTTAATTCGTAATATTCCTGTATATAAGGTTTTTTTTTTTTTTTTTTTTTTACTTCTTCTTTTTTTCATGTTATATTTTTACAAATTTTTCTAAAATCTTGAACCGAACCGTACATATTCCTTCATGTATATATTGTAACTATCCTAAAATAATTTGACGTACGTCCTTCAAATTTTATAACAAAATTTTTTCAAATTTCGATATGGTTACTTTAGTATGTCACCCTCATATATGGACATGTGAAGGGTGGCAGGGTGCCATATAATTTTTTTTAAATACCAAAAATACCATTACAGTATAAGCTATTATGTTATTACTATTTTCTCTTAGAGCAATAACAATGGTGGTGGTTAAATAACTTTTTAACTATTTTATTACCTCAAACACCAGAGAGAGTCATTTATCAATAGTGCCAAAGCTAAAAGCTTTTAGCAAATTGCTACAGTAACCTAGTACTAGTACTAGGTTAGTGTAGCAACTTGCTACTAAAGTTTTATTTATTTTTTTGTTTCTTTCATGCCTGGCACGCTCTTTCTAAGTCTCTTTTCTCTCCTCTCTCATTTACTAGGTTACTGTAGCAACTTGCTATTAAAGTTTTATTTATTTTTTTGTTTCTCTCATGCCTGGCACATTCATTTTCAGTCTGTTCTCTCTCCTGTCTCATTTCTCCTCTACTTTGTCTCTCCATCTTTCTCCTCCTCAAGCGTCTTTCTTCACCACCTTGTTGCTGCTACCAACCCCAAGGCTTCTCTCTCTCTCTCTCTCTCTCTCTCTCCTTTGCTCTATCTCTCTATCTCTCCGCCTCACCCCTCCTCTCTATTCCTTCTCTTCCACTCATCTCCACTCTGCCACCGCGGACAGCCAATGCCGTCATGGCACTTGAGTCCATCTCTCTTCTCTCTTAGCTATGATGATCATGATTGAGATCGAAATTTGGGTGTGTTGGTTGTGATTAGGTTTTTTTGTGTATGTGTTCATATGGGTGGTTGTGGTGGTGGTAATGATGGATGAATTTGGGTTTTGGCAGTGGGTTTTGTGGATTTTGGCTATGAATTTCATAGTTTGTGATTGTATTAGGCAGAGGCTTTTGGAGATTGTTGTTTTTATTTTTGGAATTCTTTATATTCATGTGTATGTATGTGTTGGGTTTAATTGAATTGGAATTATTTTTGAAACTTTGATTTTAATTGAATAATGAAAATGACAGAAAAAGTATGTTTCAATATTTAGAGTCTCCTGTATATATGTTGTTGTAGTTTAAATTTCATATTAGAATTGTTAAATTGTTAATTCACAGTTTTTTTATTCATCTATTAATCATGAATAATAATATTGCTATTTGCAACCATCATGATATGGTATTAATGATGTGATCATTCCGATTGTTTTCCTTTAGAGTTTAGATAGAGTCTATTTTATGATTAAAAAAATTTACAATTAAAAGACTTTTGAAATTACATTTTTTTTTTTAAATTATTGAATACATTGGATCATAAATGACTTCTATTAAACTCCATATTTTATGGCATTATTAAAAAGAAAACTCATATAGATAGGTATTAGGGTATTATTTGGAACTATCATAATGGACTAACATATTACACATGGTATGGATCTAACTGTAATATCCCATGCTATAAAATAAAAATTGGGCCTATGGTTATCTTCTCTTTGCAAAAAATGGTTAAATTCTCATTAATTGTGATAGTTCACTTTGAGGTAAAATAGAAACTCTATTAACTAAGTTTTAAGAAATTTAAAATTCTATTTCAAAAAATTTCCAGAACATTAGATTTTATTTTAATTATTTTATTAAAATAATTACTTCAGTTAAATGTATTACTTCAGTTACCTTCTAAATGATAGAGGATATGAGAATGCAATTTGTAGATCTACTATCAAGCTAACATAGATTAGATTGGTGGTGGATAGTAGATTTAATTGCAATTGAGTATTGTGTGAAGTTATCACCATAGAATAGCTCACACCGGGATGTGTTATATGAAACCAATGATATGAAAGAAAAATAATTTTTCTAAACTATTATATTGAACAAAAAATTACTTATTTTTATTCATTTTCAAGTTATACATTTTTTTAAGTTAAGTCATAGACCTTTAAGCAAAATAAATACTTTTAATTTTTTTTTTAACTATCTCATGCATTGCATGGGTTAGTGACTAGTTATAAATATATTGCAACATGTTTCTCCTTCTCTCTCTCTTTCACACACATAGACACACACAATTTGGATATTGTTGATACCCATTTTTTAACGGTATGGGCCAACAAAGACAAGCTCATAGACCCAGCAACAAAAACCCAAGAAGATGCAGGGAGAGGCCTGGCCAAGCCATCAGACAAGGCAATTTGCTGCAGAACGCCCAAGGTTGTGAAAGTCATTAAGGGGCCTGATCACCCACTAGTCATAGGGAAAGAAAAGAAGATGATCTTGGGCCCCAAACCCACGAAAGATGAAAAGAAATAGGGCCCAGAGAATGTCAAGAAAAATGGAAGAACCCCGCAGGATGGCCTACGAATTTTGTCCAAGTCCGAAGGATCCCAGACCAGATGTTGCGTATAAGAACAAAGTCACCTAGGTAAAAAGAGGAACTATACAAAACACGGAAGAGAGCAAAAGCATTAAATGCAATCCTTGAGTTTCAGGCATCAATTACTCCCTCTTTCTCAGAGTACACTGCTTCTTGAGCCTCTCTTTTACTACAGCCAAAGATTGACTCTAGTTCCAAACTTCATAGTTTTGTATTGATACCAAGCAGGAAGACTATGACTATGAGAGTTCGGGGCTGAACTCTTACTCTCTTTTGGCTAAAAGTTTCAACTCCTCAGAATAATTTTATGTTAATTGCATATTGATTTTATGTTGGGCTGTTTTGTGTTATCTCTTTGGAGTGTTTTGTTTTGCCATAGACTGGTTCACTTCAAGTCATTCTGCAAGGTGTCCTGGGTCTGAATCCAGCAAGGCCCATTCTGTAGAAAGGACAAGGCCCAATCCCTCGTCCCATCAGCCTTTGTCCAAGCATTATCCAGCAATGATTTGACACGTGCACTTTGACAAAAAAAGGCCCATCAGATATCAATTTTACCTCACTGAGAAGTGCCTACATTTTAATAGGTGAGACACTGGGGCCGCGTTATGCGTTGGTGAAGGCATGGTTTTAAAAACCGGACTGGACCGGCCAATTCAATCGGTTCAATCGGGAACCGGCCTTCAATCCGGTCCGATTATGGCTAAAAACCAGAAATAGCTTAAAACTGGCAAAATTTGAAAACCGACCGGTTCAATCGAAGAACCGAGAATCGGCATGCTCGAACCGATTATTGAACGGTTGGGATTTTTGTCCTTTTCCCAGCCTAAAACTACGTCTTTTTGGCTAAAAACTAATCCTAAAGACTCACGCCTCTCCTAAACACTCTCATCTCTCACGCCTAATGTCTTATCTCACGCCTCTCTCATGGTCTCAAGCTCTCTCAAGCCTTCTGCCTCACTCAACTCAAGCTCACTCTTTCTGAAATCATGAATATCCCTCACTCTCTCTACCTCACTCTCACAGTCTCACCTCACACACGCCTCTGAAAATTTTTTTCCCCTTCTCATCCTCTCGAAGTCTGAAGCTGTGAAGAAGTGTTCTGGTTTTTTTTTTTTCATTTTTCCTTCACCCTCACAGTCTCGCCCTTTCCCTCTTCGCTCTCTGCTTCTCGGTGTCGGGTTATGTTCTTTTCTTTTGTTATGATTACTTGATTTTGATTTTGATTTTCTCGGTTCTTTTTTTTTTTTTTTCTCTCTCTCTCTCTCTCGGCTTCAGCAGGTAATAATTAATATTCTTTTCTTTTGATTTTGATTTCTATTGTTCTTTGGTTTCGGAATTTGTATAGATATGGACAATGAAGTGATTGAGGATGATGATGACATCAATTTGGAATCATTTGGTGATGAACTTGATGCTCCTCCCGGATTTAGAGATAAAAATAATCCTATTCAAGTTGAAGATGAAGAAGATGAAAATGAGGATGATGATAATGATGCTAGTGGTGGAGCATTTGGTTCACATGATGATATTGATTTCAATTTTCTTCGTAACAAATGGGGCTTGGGTCTTAAAACTTAGTAGTTGTTTGTTTGAAACTTTAAAACTTATTTGCTATTTGGATGTAATGAACTTATTAATTATATATTCTCAAATGTAAGAAAGATGGCCAGCTCGTGTTGCCGGTTTTTTACGAAGTGGAACTGATGATGCTGGGAAAATCACCAGTGAGTTACACGATCTCCAAACGCTCGAATGAATATCTACACAATGAAAACCGAAGAGTCCTAACAGAGAGCACCGGTGTGGTACCGGCCGAATACCTGGGTTGTTGAGCACCTAGAAAAAAGAACTTGACCACCCTAAAAAAAATTTTGAACACCCTAATTAAAACTTTGAGCCCAATAAAATAAAATTTGACCTCTCTGTCGGACCATGAGCTATGTCATTCCACCTCAAAATCAATTGGCAATGAGAAAGACACACTCAAATCTTTTATGACTTTCGATATCACACCACGTGGGCCTGTTTTTAAACGTAGTTATAGGGAGTCAAATTGTGGTTCCCCTAACAATCCCTCCCTCACAATGATACTCCCGTGACTTAAACCCATGATCTTGGTTCTAATACTATTTGTCAGACTGTGAGCTATGTCATTTCACCTTAAAACCAATTGGTGATAAGGAAGACACACTCAAATCTTTTATGGCTTTTGACATCACACCACATGGGCCTATTTTTAGAGTGGTTGTAAGGAGTCAAATTGTGGTCCCCCCAACACTCTCCAAAACTTTAGTCTATTGAAGGTTAATTTTAGTAATTTGCATTGGAATAACAATTTTAAATCAATAGATCAATTGTCAAATCGCAATTTTTTCAAATGTTTAATTGTGATTTTTAAAATTGTGTTTGCAAAATGCATATTTTAAAATCGCTATTTTTTAAAAACACATTTTTTTCTTCAAACAGCTAGGATGTTAGTGCTTTCTTAGTCTTTAGCTGAATTTGTTAGATTTATGTGATACATTTTTTATATATGCATATGCACTAAAATAACGTCTTAATGCTTTATTGAACGTGATTAATGTGGTGGTTGAATGCCTAAGTTGAATATTTTGAATAAATTTATAATTTATATTTTATCATTTTGCTAGCACTTATGAAGAAATCATTTGTATTGCAAAATTCATCTTCTAAGGTATTTGTATTGACTTAAACAATCTTCTTCCAGAACTTAGAATAAGATAAAATGTCTCATATTTTCATCATAATGATCTAAATGAAATAAGAAGAGCATATTTACAAAGAGGTTCTTGTCAACTTCTTAACCATGATTTCCCTATAAAAAATAAAAAATTTGGTGAAGTGTTGCATCAATTTAATCCTAGTTGGTTTAAAGAAAACAAAAAATGGTTAGATCAAATTATAAAAAAGGATGATGTATTTTGTTTATATTGTTACTTATTTAGACAAGATTTTGGTAATTGAATGGAAGATCAATAAATAAATGATTTCTTGGCCGTACATTGAAAAATATATAGTTGATAGATAAAGCTATCTTATAATGATTTCATTCATCAAAAAAAAAAAAAAAAAAAAATCATCAAAAAAATCTTATAATGATTTCAAAATATAAAGACTCATAGAAGGAAATTTTTGAACTTTATGTATTTGTATGTGTGTTTTTATTTTTTGGTGATGTCAATATATTCAAGTTTTATTTTTTTAATTTTTTTTTAATATAAGCTTCTTAATGACCACCTGAAGAAAATTCATAGAGCCACCATTGAGGCCCAACACCTAAGGTTTTTAACATTTTAAATGGAAGATAGAGCAAAAACAAGGAGCAAACTTAGGGTTTTCTTCTCTAATACATTGTTATAAATTACTGATTATTCCAAAATCTTGATACCATGTTAAATTACTTATATTTTCAAAAGCTTAAATTATTGTGAAATGATAAATTTAATTATTTAACCACATAATTTTAATATAAACAATATGGACTTTAGTCTCCACAATCGCCAATTTTCTACGTATATATGTCAAATATTTCAAAATTATTTTATGCTTCTGCTTACATATAGCACAGAAACAATTCAAATTACATTGAAAATAACTACCATTACCGAGCAATACTTGGGAAAACTAGAGCTTATAAACATCACCCGGCCACCATTGACGGATTTGGTTTGGGAAAACTGGCCTTGGATGCCGAACCCATGACTGCCTGTTTCGGGTTGCAGCTGATCTGACTATGACCACCTTCAATCTCTTCTTCAATTGTTTCCAACTTCTTTCCAAAAGCTGGCCTCTTCTCTATCCGAATGAGTTGGGGTGGTGCTGCCTCAGTAACCTGCCTCAGTAACCTGTTTCGGGTTGCAGCTGATCTGACTATGACCACCTTCAATCTCTTCTTCAATTGTTTCCAACTTCTTTCCAAAAGCTGGCCTCTTCTCTATCCGAATGAGTTGGGGTGGTGCTGCCTCAGTAGCCTGCCTAGTTGTGCTCACTGTCCTTGACATATGTCCAAGTCTTTAGAGCTTTCTCCTAATGCTTTTTCAATTTATGTATAATAAGGTGACATCCTTTGTGTATACATTTATAGGGAATAACTAAGCCGACCCTATTGGATGTTCTTTAGAGCCAATTATCGCCTGCTTTTGTATATGTTCTCTAATTAATGGAGAATCCACGCTAGTTTATTCCTCCGTTATTTCCTTATTTGTGGAGATGAATGGTCCAAGATTTTCATGAACAAATTGTTACTACTTTATAAAGAACCCAATATTATTCTGCATGTGGATTCAACTTATAAATTATTACGTGCAAAATTGAAATTGAAACACCATCTTTGGTTTGAAAGTTGAAACCCTCTCCACCAAGAAGAAAAAAAGAGAGATAGATTCAGTGTTCTATAGGATCTATATATGCCATTTCTCTTGTAAGACAAGTTGTCCTATACTGAAAATTCCATTATTCAGCAATTTCAGCTATATGTTTTGCTATAAAAAAAAAAAAATTCGTATCTGGCAAAATAACGAAACTGCCTTGAGAAAAATCCCACAATTCTTGTATTAATTTTTTTCAGGAAATTTATTAAACAAATCAAACCAAACATTTAGAACCATTCTGATCAAGAAAATTTAGGAAGAGGAAAAGACTTACAAAGAGTGTTGTAGGTTCAACTTGTTCATGCCGAAAGTTGTGTTTCTTTGGATGCCTTTTAATTCTTACATCATATGTTGGTCAGCAGGAATACATAAGGTTGGCCATACAATTACTTGTTGGAGATGAAGCATATATTCTCCAGCAAGGAGAAATTAAGAACCTGACATATTTCAATACATCATATATACATCCACTAAAAGAGAACAAATAATATTCTCACCCTCAATATGCGATCTTTGCCTTCTTTAGCATAGCAGGATAACAAGGAATCTATTCTCGTTTTTTTTATTTTTTTTATCATGGGACTTTAGCATCAAAGAAGAGGAAGCTCAACATTATTATCCACTAGCCTGAAGTAATTTAGTGTAATCTTAACTTAAGGAGATTTACATGACAAATATTCTTAGTGGTGGTGACAACAACGGTAGGTATCTGTATATATATAGTAGAACATGATTTTATTTTGTTATCAGCACACAGGTATATATATAGAACAGTAATTATAAATTACTTCAGATGTATAATAACGTTATATTCTCTCCTTTCAAATAATAATGAGTTTCATTAATTAAATTCATGTTAGAAGTTATTATTCAAGTGAGATGAAAGAATATGACATTGTTATACTCTCAACGTATTATATATATAAATTTTCCCATATATGGAAGCATATCAACAACAATTGGTGAATGTGCATTCCTTCAATTTTTTTTTTTTTTTTTTTTTTGTGTAAAAGTTAATAATTTGTATCTATTATAATTTAGAGATATTTTTTTTTTATTTTTTCAAAAAAATAAAAAAGACTAGCCTCATCACACGTGTGATGAGGCTCTTTTTTCGGCGGTGGGACTACAAGAAAAACGACCTATTGCGGCAGGCCTATTGCGGCGGGTACGAAAACTGCCGCTATATGTCGCCTTTTGCGGCGGTTTTTCGGCCGGCCGCTATAAATGAGATCTATTGCGGCGTTTTTTGTGACCGCCGCTATAGGTAAGGTTTTTTGCGGCGACCTACAGCGGCGGGACATAAAACCGCCGCAATAGACCTGTTTTAGCGGCGGTAACTAAGTTATAGCGGCGCTCCAAAAGCCCGCCGCAATAGGGATCCTTTTTGCGGCGCTTTTTCTTAATTATAGCGGCGGGTTAGACCGCCGCAATAGACCTTTAAATTTCCCTTTGTTTTTTTCACCCTCCCACTTAAAGATCAAATGGTTAATTGCACCCGATTGGCATGAAAATTGGCATACATGTTAAAAACATATAAAACATGTAATCCAACAGTTGGATTTTCAAAATATGAATTTAATAATAAGTTATTGGTTAGTGTAACATTTTTTAGAGTTACATCAGGTGTAACTTGAACCCAACCCTATATTTCTTAATTCAATGTAAATTTTGACAAATCTACCGTTAGATTACATTATCTTCATATATTTTTCATTCTTACAAAATTTCAAGGTGATCAAAGATTAATAGCCATGTCATCAATCAATTATTTAAATTCAAGTTTTTGTAGTTTAAAATAACGCATAAAAGATGAGTTTAAAGATCAAATGGTAAATTACATCCGATTGGCATGAAAATTGGCATGCATGTTAAGAACATATAGAAAATGTAATCCAACGGTTGGATTTTCAAAATATGAATTCAATAATAAGTTATTAGGTGGTGTAATATTTTTTAGAGTTACATCAAGTGTAACATGAACCTAGCCCTATATTTCTTAATTCAATGTGAATTTTAATAAATCTACTGTTAGATTATAGTATCTTCATATATTTTTCATGCTTACAAAATTTCAAGGTGATCAAAGATTCATAGGCATATCATCAATCAATTGTCTAAATTTAAGTTTTTGTAGTTTAAAATAATGCATAAAAGATGAGTTTAAAGATCAAATGGTAAATTACACCCGATTGGCATGAAAATTGTCATGCATGTTAAGAACATATAGAAAATGTAATCCAACGGTTGGATTTTGAAAATATTAATTCAACAATAAGTTATTGGTTGGTGTAACATTTTTTAAAATTACATCTAGTGTAACTTGAACCCAACCCTATATTTATTAATTCAATGTGAATTTTGACAAATCTACCGTTAGATTACATTATCTTCATATATTTTTCATCTTACAAAATTTCAAGGTGATCAAAGATTAATAGTCATGTCATCAATCAATTGTTTGAATTCAAGTTTTGTAGTTTAAAATAACGCACAAAAGTTGAGTTTAAAAATCAAATGGTAAATTACACTCGATTGGCATGCATGTTAAGAACATATAGAAAATGTAATCCAATGGTTGGATTTTCAAAATATGAATTCAACAATAAATTATTGGTTGGTGTAACATTTTTTAGAGTTACATCAAGTGTAACTTGTACTCAGCCCTATATTTCTTAATTCGATGTGAATTTTTACAAATCTACCGTTAGATTACATTATCTTTATATATTTTTCGTGTTTTAAAAATTTCAAGGTGATCAAAGATTAATAACCATGTCATCAATCAATTGTTTGAATTCAAGTTTTGTAGTTTAAAATAACGCACAAAAGTTGAGTTTAAAGATCAAATGGTAAATTACACCCGATTGGCATGAAAATTGGCATGCATGTTAAGAACATATAGAAAATGTAATCCAACGGTTGGATTTTGAAAATATTAATTCAACAATAAGTTATTGGTTGGTGTAACATTTTTTAAAATTACATCTAGTGTAACTTGAACCCAACCCTATATTTCTTAATTCGATGTGAATTTTGACAAATCTACCGTTAGATTTCATTATCTACATATATTTTTCATGCTTACAAAATTTCAAGGTGATCAAAGATTAATAGACATGTCATCAATCAATTGTTTAAATTCAAGTTTTTGTAGTTTAAAATAACGCATAAAAGATGAGTTTAAAGATCAAATGGTAAATTACATTCGATTGGCATGAAAATTGGCATGCATGTTAAGAACATATAGAATATGTGATCCAACGGTTGGATTTTCAAAATATGAATTCAACATTACGTTATTTTTGTTTTATTTATATTTTTAAGTGAGTCTTTTTTTTTTTTTTTTAAATAACCTAAAGTGAGTCCTTTAACATGTTGTATTTTTAAAAACTAAATAGTGTGAGAGTCCTAACATGAGTCTTTTTTTTTTTTTTCTTTATCCTAAAGTTTTTTTTTTTTTGCGTGAGTCTTTCTTTTTTCTTTTTCTTTATATTGAAACCTAAAGTGAGTCCTTTTTTTATATATAAAAAATATCTATTGTGAGGTCTAATTAAAAAAAAATTATAATTATTTTTTTAATCCTTATTTTAAAGTAAGTCAAAAATTTCAGTTTTATATTATATATAGATAATAATAATGAACAACTAAAACGTATGGTGCCTTATTGGTTAATACGCGTGGCATGTATATTTTTCAAGGTCCCGTCCGTGGTTCTAACCTCCATGACAACCTTTTTTTTTTTTTTTTCCTTTTCAATTTTAATGTTATTATTATCAAAACTACGTCGTTTTGGTTCTATTTAAAACTAAACATAAAAAACCCTACACATCTCTTTCTCATTCAGCCGCCCTCCTCATTCCCCATCCCCTCTCTCCCTCTTCACTCATCTCTTTCATACCAAAATTCATACCAAAATTTGGGTCTCCCAGGAGTTCATACCAAAATTCCACAGAGTCTTCCATATTTTGATTCTCATGTACACAGAATCTTAATTCTTCTCAATCCTCTTTTTTAATTCAATAATAATTGTTTTTTCTTTTTGTTTCTCGGTGGCCATGGCGCTGAGATCCGACGATAGAAAATTGTCTTTCGAGATTCTGAGCAAAAGCATGTCTTTCGAAGAAGACGAATCCTTATACTTCTACCGCTCAAACTCAGATCCAATCCAAAACGGCGTCGTCGTCCAATCCAAGCCCAATCCCAATCGCAAGAAACGGAAACACAAGCGAAAGAAACCGATCCACTCCGAGTCCTCCATTCGCGAAGATCCGATCGCTGAAGCAACACTCGATCTCGATAAGGAGACAATCTTGTTGAAGAGGCTCCTGCTGATATACCATCTCTATTGGAGTTGAAGCGGATTTACTATGAACTAATGATAAGGTAGAGTGGTTCTTGCATTTTCTTTCTTCACTGCAATTTTTAATTATTCTTTCCATAAATTTCTTTCTGCCTCTTTTCAGATGTTGATTCCTTCACAAAGTTTTTATTGAAAGTTTATACAATGTCAATTAAAATCTTGAATCCTTGCATGCAATAATCTTTTGTGGCTCTAGTAAATGTTAAAGCTTTGTTTGTTGTGGTGAAAGTATTTTGCACTGTACAAGGTTTCAAGCTTTTTATTTTTTTATGGGAGATATTTTTTGGTTCCTGATAAGAGAAAGAGTTGTTTTTTAGTGGCCAATTGTATTATTGTAAGTAAAAGTTATATCTTTTGTGTGGTCTCCCAGACCCAAAGTGAATAGAGGAAGCTTCGTCATAGTTGTTTGTCTTTGTATAGAACAAGTTTAGACCACGAGGATCAAAAACCTTAAAGCTTTGTCGGCCTTTTTTGACCTTTTCTTGTTGAATGTATCTATGTGTGTGGACGGTGGGCTTAGCGAGGAGTGGGAAAAAAGCAGTACCAAGGCACATTGCTTTTATCCTTTTTTAATTGAACCAAAAAAAAAAAAAAAAAAAAACTCCCCTTTGCTCCTTGCGCCAACCTTGCTTTTAAGCTGTATCTATATTTATGTTAATTATTTTACTTCCACTTTCGTCTTCTTCTTATGGAGCTTTATCTCTCTCTGCCGTTTGGTATTAATCAATATTCAATCAGGGCTGTAACTGTTGAAAAGTTTGGAAAAATGGGTACCCACAATCTCAAGGAAAGTAAAAGAATAGTATGAGAAGATTATTGGGTGACTCACTCAATCTTTCAATTTTTATTATGTCTATATATTAAGAAGCTTTATAAAGCTAATACTGACTTTATTATTTTATTTGGTTAATTTATTAATTTATTTTCTATGTTTGTTGATGTTTCAGTTTGCATTATGCTAATGTTTCTTTGGGGAATCCGAGTTTATCATTCTTGGTGGCGTTAGACACAGGCAGTGATTTGTTCTGGATACCATGTGATTGTCAGAAAAATGGTTGCGTAAAGGCCTTACAGTCATCATCTGGAGCGGTATGTTTACTTTTTTACTTTGAATTTTCGGTTTCTTTGTTATCGGTTTTATTACTTCCAATTGATACGGCTATATGGGTTCCTTTTTCTTCCTTTGCTATTGCAGTCATATATGCTTAAAAACTTGTTAGAAAATTGGCTTGAATAGAGTGCATTAATTGCACATAGATTTGGCATCATATAGGAATATAACCCAACTTATTAAAAGATGAATCTGTCTTATATGGCTAGGAAAGTCTCAGTCAACTTGGATTGTAGACTTTTTTTTCCATTTTCTTTTTTAACTATGGGATTCTACCATGGAATTTTACTATGGAATTCTACTTGAAAAGGTACTATAGGCAAATAGAATAGTACTCATATGAATGAGTAAAGCATGGCAGGGACTGATATACTATTGAATTTTTGGTAGGTATATAATCAATTGGTGAAAGCTGTCTTGCATATTATTATAAGATTATGATTCCTTCTCTTTGATTCCAATTTAGTTAAGTTTGAAATCTTGTGGAGTTGTTTCATATCATTTTTGTATTTGTTAATTGAGTTGTGATTGTTTTATAACTACTAACAAGATGTGGCAGCTGCAAACATCCTGTTGATGATTGTCTGGTTGGTTGCTGAGTAATGAGTAGTAGAGGAAAAGAAAAACTAAATGTTATAAATTCTTAAACTTGATGTTGTTTTCTCAATGCTGATTTTGACTAGATCTACATTGGAATTACTTTCAGGGGTATGTTGAGTTAAACACAGATTCTTCATAGCAGGGATGGGTTCTGGACATTGGTTTAAGACGATAATCGGCTCAAAGAAAGGGAAGCGCGGCAGTTCAAAACAAGTAAAGGTATGGAGCCATTAAATTGCAATAATACTGCTAAATGGGACTATTTGCCCAACAGGCCTCCAATGGACCAAAAACTAAATTGTTATCTTCTTACTAATTTGCAATCCCTTTAGCTGTCACATTGAATTCCTACTAATTATAGGCCTAGAATTGAAATTAATGAGCTATTGTTGCTACATTATATATTGTTACTTGAAGACTGAAGAGGGGATTGAGTTTAGGAATAGGAAACCTAAATAGAGTTAGTCAAGGTTTTGGCTTAGAATTGAAATTAATGAGCTATTGTTGCTAAATTATATATCGTTACTTGAAGACTGAAGAGGTGATTGAGTTTAGGAATAGGAAACCTAAATAGAGTTTGTCAAGGTTTGGGATTTATAATTTATGAGCTCAGGGATGGTGTACCTCCTTTGGGAAGTCCTAATGGTTAGTAATTGTTTTTGAATGCCTGAAGGGCTTTTTATTATATATCTTTCTTGAAGTTAAGATGTACAAATCTTGTGCTTGACATGAAAGTAGCTTTTCGTGATAACTTTTCTTTTTCGTTTGAAAGGCATGATTATGTTTTTATAATGATGCAGTGGGCTTAGATATATTGTGTTGGTAGTATCAAATTAAAATATGGTGCTAGAATGGTGCATCCATTGAAAAGCATTATGTTTATATTTCTATCCTTTCTTAAATTTCCTTCACCATTTGTAATTAATGGGTCTCAAGGAAAAGTCAAAGTCCTCTAAAGTTAAAATCTTTGCTATATACCGCTCTATCTCAACTTTTCTGATGGTTTTTAAATGATGAATCTATAGGTCTACTTGCTTCTTTTGTAACTTGGATCAGCCAAATGCCACAGTTCGTTCTAGAGTCAAAAATCCCAAAGGTATTGACACAAAACCCAATCTTTATATTCTTTTTACAAGGATGCTTGATTTTTTTTTTTTTTTTTTTTTATAAAAATTTTATTTACCACTTTATTGGCTTACACTTTCAAAACTCAAAAAATTGTGTAAAGAAAAACTATACTGGTTTTATAGTGAGAAAAAGTGATAAGAATAATTGCATGCACTTTTTTTTTTAGTGTGTTTGAATCTCGTTGGTTTGTGAGTAGTGGAAAAAAAAGGTAGATCAATTTGGAAGTTGCAACAATCTGTAAATAATTGCCAGAAAGAATAAGATAAAAATTATGATCATAGAATAACTTAGAAATAATGTGCAAAACTCTCAAAATTTTCGTGAGTTCCACTTATTAAAATAAGAAATAAAAACATTTTGAATAGATAATGTGAAATGTAATTTGCATATTATTGCAAACAAATCATTATAGATAACCAATTAACCATACATGTAGGACCATATGTATCAAATTTATTTATTTTTTGCTGTATTATGTTGCATTTTGTTCATTGTTGTGCTCCTAATGTCTTAGTGGAGCTAAAATTATTTGTAATAGAAATGTGGTTTTAGAAGCTAGGAGGAAAAAAAGAAAAATTAACCTATAGCGGCGGGTAAAAATCGCAGCTGAAGGACTAAAATTATGAAATAATTGAAGACCTATAGTGGCGTTTATCGCCCGCCGCTAAAGCTTCAAACATATAGCGGCGGGTATAACCGCCGCTAAAAGGTACAAAGGGAATGTTGTACATGAAGCCCTATAGCGGCGCTTATTCACCGCCGCTATAGGTGACAACCTATAGCGGCGGGCCTATCCCGCCTCTAAAAGGCCATTTGACCCGAATGGCAACCTCATATGGCGGCGGTTTTTAGCCTGCCGCAATAGACCAAAAGCGCCGCTAAATGGCTGATCTATTGCGGCGCTTTTTGCGACCGCCGCAATAGACCTATAGCGGCACTGCAGCACTGACGGGACGGCCCGCCACAATAGCACCCGCCGCTATAGGTCAAATGTACCTTTAGCGGCGCTTTTTTGGGCTTTAGCGGCGCTTCGGGCCCGCCGCAATAGCCCGTTTTTCTTGTAGTGATCATAATTTAGTGTCATAATTTTTCATTCATCCCAATTTAAAGTTTACACATTTGTCCACTAATATTTATGCATTTAGAATTACTAATATGACCAAGAGTGCCATGAGGCTTGCTCCAAAAAATGAACAAGCATTGAAATCATATGTTCTTACATAGATTTATGGAACAAATTCTTACTAAGAAAAACTAAAATTTATGGAACAACTGCTTCACTCTTCTGCTGAAAAAATATGTACAACATGACTCATAACTCTTTAGTCATAACTTCTTTGCCCTTGAGATTTCCGTTCCAAAAGACAAACATAGAACCATTGAAAGACTTAACGCCTGCCAATACAAACAATCGGTTAGCAGAAACAAACATATGACATAATCATGAATATGTAGGTTACTTTAATTCCAATGACACTCTTTTATTAAAAAAAAATCATTTGAACATAACTTTTTATTCACCTTTACATGAGACTGTAACTTTATGTGCCATTTTTTAATGGCATGTACTGATGTACCCAAGGCTAGAAACTAAATTTGTTAGAGGAATATCTTAGCACAAATGAATTTCTCTTTTGTTGAAATAGTATCATAACTTTTGGCATTTTTCATTAAGAGCAGGTCATTTCTATTCAATTTGAAAAAGCTACATGGAAAAGAACCAATAACACATCAGCATAAAAACAAATACATAATAGTTAAATCAAGTTCTGCATCATACTAACCTTGTATGCATTTCTCCATTGATTCCAATTGCATGTTTTCAGAGTTTTAGTTTTCATCTAGAAATTTAGTTGAATTGATGAAAGTAACTTGGGAAAAATCCAAACAATGAGAAATGTGGAATTTAGGGGATCTTAGGAATTACTCACTTTCATCGTGGGCTTGGGTTGAAAAGGCAAGAGATGGAATAGAAAATTCTTTAAAATTGTTTGATCGAGAGATAGACTTGTGAGTCACCGGCCCTACAATTCATTCTAATTTTTCTCTAGAGCAATGGAGTAACGTGTGCATAGTGAAAACTGAATCTAAAATAGGAGTAGAATGAATTTATTTGAAATTGAAAAATGAGTAGAAGAGCAAGTAAAAGTGGGGGAGATAGAGATGTAAAAGTAGTAACTAAACTTAGGAGATTTTGATTTAGTGGGAAGTTAGTGCATAGTGGGATGGTTGTGTATATATAGTGTTTGAAGAGTGGGAGTCAGTTATATTCAAGGGTAAATTTTGTATATAACCTTGTCTCAATTTTGAAAAGTGAAATACCCAACAGAATATTGTGGGGGGTATTTTTGTTATTTGATTATCAATTATTGTCATAATTACTTTTATACTCTGATTTGTTTATATGAAAGAATAACATATTAGGAGTACTTTAGGAAGTAAAAAAAGACGATAACTAACTTTTCAAATTCACTTAATATATAAAGATCAAGCAAAATGTCAAGTTATATATATGACCAAATAATCTCATTCTCTCACACCGATTAGATATATATAGTGAGTATTTGGATCTGGCGTTTGCGTTTTTGCGTTTGCGTTTTTCTTCTTCTTTTTTTTTCACGCGTTTTTTGCTTTTTGAGACAAATAACACTGTTCACGCATTGTTCACGGGACCCACAACCATTTTATTTAGAAAAAAAATATTAAAATGGGTCTCATGGTACTATTCACACATTTAAAAATTATTTTGCGACAGTGTTTTTAGTTTCAGCAAAAATAAGTTGTATCCAAACGGACCCATAGTTGCCTTTGGCATTTCCATGGCTTCCTAATTGTGATCGTTGCCTCGTAATGCTCTTATGCTTTAGGTCCTTCGGCTCATTTAAAGATGTTGCAAAGCCAGGCACTGCAATCGTTGGCAACCCGCCTACGATAATTTCAAACACACTATATATAACGAAAACAAAACACACACTTGCGTTTCATAAAAAAAAAAAAAAAAAAACACATGGATATTTGCGTTGCAATATTGCATAGAACCTAAAATGTGCACTGCACTTCTTCTTCTTCTTCTTCTTCTTCTTCAATACTTCTTATACGTACATATCTAAGCTTAAACTCCATCCTCACCATTATATAAATATAAATATATATATATATATATATATTTATATATATCAATGAGAAAGTGCAACGACGACCACAATTCTTGTCATGACCATCTCAGCCACATTTTCCAAGGCCTTGGAACTCAAGCAAGCCCTCTTTCAAAGCTTCAACTCCATCAAACACCTAAAGCACATTCACGCCCACATTCTCCGCTACAATCTCCACCAAGACACCTATCTCCTCAACTTTCTCATACGTCAAGCCTTACATTTCGGTGACACACATTACACCCGCCTTGTCTTCCACCAAACCACACAACCCAACATTTTTCTCTACAACACTTTGATCCGAGGCTTGGTTTCCAACGATTGTTATCACGAAACAATTCAGTACTATGGTTTAATGCGTAGCGAGGGGCTCTTGCCCAATAGTTTTACTTTCCCTTTTGTTCTAAAGGCTTGCGCGAGGCTTTTGGATGTTCAGCTTGGGGTGAAGATTCATACCCTTGTGGTGAAATCCGGTTTTGACTACGATGTTTATGTTAAAACCAGTTTGCTTTGCGTGTATGCAAGTTGCGGATATTTGGGTCATGCCCATAAGGTGTTTGATGATATTCCTGAGAAGAATGTTGTTTCTTGGACTGCAATCATTAGTGGGTATATTGGTGTTGGTCAATATAGAGAAGCGATTGATATGTTTGGGATGTTGGTGGAGATGGGTTTGAGACCTGATAGTTTTACTATTGTTCGGGTGTTGTTTGCGTGTACTCAGCTCGGGGACTTGAGAAGTGGGGAGTGGATAGATGATTACATGACAGAGATTGGGATGGGGAGGAATGTGTTTGTGGCTACTTCATTGGTGGACATGTATGCTAAGTGTGGAAACATAGAGAAAGCACGATGTATCTTTGATGGGATTAGTGAGAAGGATATTGTTACTTGGAGTACCATGATTCAAACTTATGCTTTGAATGGGTTCCCTAAAGAAGCTCTGGACCTTTTCTTTCAGATGCAAAGGGAAAATTTGAAACCTGATTGTTATGCAATGGTTGGAGTTCTTTCTGCTTGCGCTAGGTTAGGAGCATTAGACATAGGGGATTGGGCTAGTGGATTGATGGATAGAAGTGAGTTTTTGTCAAACCCTGTTCTTGGTACAGCATTGATTGATATGTATGCAAAATGTGGGAGCATGGCTCAAGCCTGGGAAGTCTTCAGAGGGATGAAGGAAAAAGACCAAGTTGTATGGAATGCCATCATATCTGGGCTAGCAATGAATGGACATGTCAAATCTGCGTTTGGGCTTTTTGGCCAAATCGAAAAAACTGGCATTCAACCTGATGGGAACACTTTCATGGGCCTTCTTTGTGGGTGTACCCATGCTGGTCTAGTTGATGATGGTCGTCAATATTTCAATAGCATGAACCGCATCTTTTCCTTGACTCCTACAATTGAACATTATGGATGTATGGTGGATCTTCTTGGTCGTGCAGGTTTATTAGATGAAGCTCATCAGTTGATAAAAAGTATGCCAGTGGAGGCCAATTCTATTGTTTGGGGAGCTTTGTTAAATGGATGTAGGCTACATCGAGACACTGGATTGGCAGAATACGTATTGAAGAAGCTCATTGAGTTAGAACCATGGAACTCAGGAAATTATGTTCTCTTATCAAATATTTATTCAACAAGCCATAGATGGGATGAAGCGGCAAAGCTTAGGTCAATTTTGAATGAGAAACGAATGAAAAAGATACCAGGGTGTAGTTGGATTGAAGTAGATGGGGTTGTTCATGAATTTCTTGTGGGAGATAAGTCTCACCCCTTATCAGAAAAGATATATGCAAAACTTGATGAATTTGCTAATGAATTGAAAGCAGCAGGCTACGTTCCAAGTACAGATTTCGTTCTGTTTGACATCGAAGAGGAGGAAAAGGAACATTTCCTTGGTTGTCATAGTGAGAAGCTGGCTATTGCATTTGGCCTAATCAGTACTTCTCCGAAAGATGTGATTCGAGTTGTTAAAAACCTTCGTGTCTGTGGTGATTGTCATGAGGCCATAAAGCTGATTTCAAAGATTACAGGAAGAGAGATAATTGTTCGGGATAATAATCTATTTCATAGTTTCATTGATGGTTCATGTTCATGTAGAGATTATTGGTGAGACCAGATATAAAACCAAGGCTAGGATGAGTACTAAGTAACCTGACCTCTTTGAATTTTCTCAAAGATTTGTATTTTTTTTTGTTACATTCACTAACGAGAGGGGAAACTTCTCATTATTTTGATTTGTCAAAAGAAAGTCACATAGATTATACAATTTTGAATGTTATACCCTGGCGGCAGTCTGTTACTCTAATTCTTGTATAGGATGTTTTCAACTTCTCAATGACACATTGGAATGCCATCATCTAAGCACATTGGCAGATGTAAACCAGGATAGAAAAAGTATAATGGTAGGAGGTGTCAGTAGGCAAAATAATAACAAGACAACAGCCAATTGTTTGACCATGAACATAAGAGAGGTTTTACGGACTGCAGCAGAGAAGGAGCGCACCAAAGATTGTAAGTTTTGCACAGACCCAGTAGTCAGAAAATGACGCCAGAAGGAAAATCTCTCGGATTAAAAGTTGATAAATGTTTTGCAGGTTGCGTGGACAATTTCTAACAGATTGCATGGGGTGTGTGATTTAACTTTGTGGATAAATGAATTATCAGTCAAGTGGAAAAGCTAGCTGCCACTGCCCAGAAGATGATTCTACATCTTTGCTGGGATTGTGACACTTTAAAAAAGACTTTTCTGTGCTATGTGTGTTTGTTTATATGCTTGGTGTATATTTTTTAGTTCTCTTTTGTATTCTATTATGTTAATGGTCCTAATCCTGTACAAATTTTGTTCTGGTTCTTGATCTACTAAAAAAAACAAAAAGGAAAAGGAAAAAAAATAGGCGACAAATACAAGAAGTAGGCCACAAACATCATCTTGGAACCTCCCTGCATAGCATAGCTCAAAGTTAGGCTGTTTTCCAGAATATGAAAAAATAAAAAAGGGGAGTCTCCTTTTAATTATTTAAATTTCTTAGGAATTGGTTAGTAATCTTTTGTGCTTTTAGATTCCCCCCAAAATTATCCTGGGTCCATTTGGCTGAAGTGAAATAGGGAGGATAGAAAATAAAGGAAAGAAAACTGATTTTATAAGTGTTTAGTTGGAGAGTATGGGGAGATGGAAAATTGGTAGTACAGGTGTTTTCTCCCCTATCCCACCAAAATTCTATTCCTCCAATATGGGGAGAAAATATTAGGGGAAGAATAGTTGCCGTCAATGACTGAACTACCTCCTCCTCATACATTGTGGCATAACATGCCAGGCAAACCATGATTCCTGGTAATTAGTGGCAAGGAAATTCAAGGAAGAAAGCTTTTGCAGAGACCAAGAGTGCCTGATATACATACTGACACCGTAACAATGACTCTAGATTCGAAGTTGAGCTCACCATCTAAGCTTGGCCTAGCTGGAATCTAGCCAGAAATAATGACATAACAAAACAAACCCAAATTTTAAAGCACACAACAAATCCTAAATTCTGCTAAAATTTTACCTCAATTTACCAACGGCCAGTGTCAGTTCTCCAACTTCTAATATAGAGCAATAATATCACAACTGCCCTTGGACTTTCAATAAGCCATGTACTTGCTAACGGATCAGTACATTATTATTCTTTATGCTATGATTGACATTTGTGATTAGACCGTAAATGAACCAAGCTATTTATAAACAGTGGGCAATTTAAACTTGGTTGAAAAAAAAGCTTTTTTATGTTAATTTATTTAACAAATGAGCCAAGCTTAAACATAAGTTTATACTTAACTATTAAATAAGCGGAAGTGAAACATAATAATGTGTTTGTAAACAAACTTATAAGTATGAATCTCAATTAATGTATATATTATTATATGTTTATATGTATAAATGTTTAAAATATGCTTTCAAAGACTTAAGATTGGATTATATATAATTTTGTAAATAAGTTCATAAGATATCAAATTATAACTTGTAATTTATCAATGATATATATAGTCTATTTGTAGTAAAATCATATACAATTTTTAACAATATAGGGTTTGTGATTTGAATCTAATAAATTAAATAATATAATTTTAATTATAGTTTAGTTATTAATTTTAATTAATAGCATAAATTAATCAAGTAGTTTGTGAACAAACTCAATTTTGTAAAAAATAATAAAATAATAAAATTTTTTTTTAAAAAAAAAACCTATATTTGAACATGTAAAAATAAGTGAAATATCATGAACTTTTAATACTCAATTTGTTTTGGACTTATTTACTATCTTATTTAGGGTGGGTTAAGGATTTAAGGCATGCTCGCAATAGTGGATGATTATTTACTATCTTATTTAGGGGGGGTTAAGGATTTAAGGCATGCTCCCAATAGTGGACGATCAATTCAGATGTATGGGAGAGAAATCATTCCCCGTATTAGAGAGTATTTTTCCCTTTTTTTTTTTTTTTTTTTTTTTTTTGAGAAAGAAACTGATGGATTTTATTAATGAAATTCAACTACATCCAATTGTAAAATCGAAACAATATGTGATGGACATCTTCCATCCATACTTGAAAATCTGGTATGCATAACGCATTTTTAGCCAGACTATGAGCAACCCTATTGTCGTTTCTCTTAATGTGAGAATACAACAATCTTACAAAACTTTTAGCAAACATTTTCGCATCTTCAGTCAGCAAACCCGTTGGTGATAAGCTACACTCTTCTGACTTCAAAGCTTGAGTCAGTCCAAGAGAATCACCTTTAAGGATAGTACTACGAAATTCCAACTCAAACGCAAATGACAATGCATTGAGGGCTGCCAGCGCCTCAATCTCTTCAGCCTTGTATGCTGGAGGGATTTTTTGTGAGAAAGAAGCCAAAACAGCTCCATTACTCTCCCGTATTCCCACTCCAATACCGGACATCTTTGCTTCATCTATGAGGTGTCCAATGTCTGCTAGGGATACGTCCTCGCATAACAGAGAATCAATAGTGCGCTTTGAGTCACCTACGAGAACAATGGCTGATAGACCACGCTCTTAAGCAAACTTAAGTGCTTCCTTGGCTGCAAAAGCCTCCACTGCATCAACAGAAAAGGGCAGAGAAATACTATCTGCCATGGATGCAATAACCCTGCCATGCTCATCCCTTATAATTACCCCAACACCTGCCTTCTGCTCCTCTCTAAAAATAGCTCTATCGAAGTTTACCTTGAACATGTGATTGACTGGAGGAGTCCACCCCGTGTGTTGATGAGCAAGGCTGGCACGGTCTAGAGGTTTTGGAGGAATTGAACGTACATAAGATGCTTGGGCAGACTGAGCATCTTGCAGAACCCGTAGGATAGGTTTCAGTGTAGCCGCTGCTAGGAATTGAGTGGACCTTACTGACTGATCCGAGGCATTAATTGGAATCAACTCGCCTGCATCTGTTGAAGGAAAAACGCAGCAAGCTCCAAGATTCTCGGGCATAATTGTGTCATCAACTCCTGCATTAATTGGCTCCGAATTGCATGGATTAGGTGGCAAAAAAATCTTTACCTTAGCTGGACTATTGATTGCATTACACTTCAGATTCTGTGCTAGCTGGTTGTTAGACTTCATATCAGGTACAATAGTCCAAGCCAATAATAACTCATCATTATTATTTATTTCTGCCACAAAATACTTTCTAGTAGAACAATAAAATAATTCTTAACGCACCGTATGTCATATCCTTTTTTTTTTTTTTTTTGAATAAAAGAGAATGATAATATAAAATAAAAAGCATAGTAACCTTGAACTGTTCTATCACAAATGTTGGTGCGATTGGATAGTCCAAAGACTGAATCTTAACTGTAAGTTTGGATAGAAACATTGGAGTAAGTGGAACTTTTAAGATGGCATATTTAATTTTAATATAACTTCACTATGCCTCTTCGTTTTTTCTTATAAGTTATAACACATAGATGAAAATAAAAATAAAAATAATAATAATAATGAAAGGCCTAGTGACTAAGTTAATTGTGCCTCCACTTATTCTAATGTTTGAATCCAAACCATACCAAACGAGAAAAAGATCCAGTTTGGACTATCCGATGGCACCAACATTACCTTCCAAGCAATAAAAACAAATCAAGGATTTAAAAATAAAAAGTAAAAAATGGCTCTACAAGTCTGATGTCCACCGCCCTTTGTTTTTCTTGTATTAGCTGATACAGCTGGAATTTCTTAATACAGTTGACCGTATTCCTTCTCAAAAAAAAAAAAAAAAAGTCTGATGTCCACCCAGCCAATTAAAGAAGACAAATATGAATATAATAACACAGAGGAACTGAACCAAATGTAATTGGACAAAACTCTATTATAGACCAAATATCTTTTGTTTTATATTTTCTAAGCAAGCAATGATTAAGAAATAAGATAACGATCCATCCACGCAGTGGCGGAGCCAAGAATTTATTTTTGGAGAGGCCATATATAATTTTTTTTTTTTTGTGTGTGTATGAAATGTAAAAAATATTTATATATGATGGTGAAATGAAAGTTTTTTACTCCCATTTGTCTGTAAGGGTCGTCCAAGCCGGTTAAGGTAAGAATGGCTGCACCCAACAACATGGTCGTCCAAGAGCATATGGGTCGTCCATAAGGCAAGTGCTTGAACGACCCCCAGCACTTGGAAAATTCCATAGATTTATTTACGAGAACCAGTAAAATTGATCCACATGTTATTATTTCAAGGCATGAATCTAATCCTGGTTTATCGCTATAACTTCTTACTCAATACTTAACTTCCAACGACAGTTATAGAAAAATATTCTAACTCCTATAACGGTTGCGGAAGTTAACCTTGAACTCTCTGACTTCCACAAATATAGGGGAAGTTACAAGACAAGTAACTGTTTCAGGAGCACACTATATAAACACTCGTTTATGCTTGGCCGGTCAGCCCCGATCTCCTTTCATCATTTGTTTTCTTTTTCAGGCCCTCAAAGCAATTGCTAGAATATCGAAGCCTAGAGCATTCAGCCTACTGATTTTTTGTGCATCATCAATATATAATACTTCATAACTCAATTTTTTCCCTTTTATTTGTTGAGATAATTGTTAAAATACCTATGTGTTCATTTTAAAGATGATGAATGTTTAATTATTGTAATTTGTTGACATATGTATTTATGGATTGTATTTTATTTAAATGAAAATTAAGTTTATTTTTAGACTTTCTTAAATATATATGTATATTATCAGGTATGGGGGTAAAATGATAAGGTTATTTAAAAATTTACAAATTATTTAGGATATTTTCAAAAAAAAACAAAATTTCAAAAATTTTGGGGGGGCCCAGGCCCCCCTTGGTTATCAAGTGGCTCCGCCACTGCATCCACATTGCCTTATATGAGATCAAATGCAAGCCTTGGCCAAACCCAGCTTCACAATAGCCCCTTCTTGAGTCAAGACCAATGGCTCTTGAGTATGAGAAATTATAAGGTCCTCATGGTGGACAAGTGATGTGGTCCACCATTCCAGTAAAAGACTCCCATTTGTTTAAAATTATGGAGTTTTAAATAAAAACTGAATGTTGACTCAGCAATTTTAAATAGGTGGGAGTCTTTTACTGGAATAATGGATCACATCACTTGTCCACCATTAGGACTGTATAATTTCTCCTTGAGTATTCCACAACTCGAGGAAATTACTAGAAATGTCTTTTCTCTTCCTCGGTTGAAAGCCCTTGGGCCGGATGGATACCATGCCATTTTCTTTCAAAAGAATTGGCACATTGTCGGACCTAGTGTGATTTAGGTCATTCAAGATATTTTCGAGAATCAAGTCATCCCGCCAGATTGGGGCATTACCAACCTTGTTTTGATACCAAAAGTGGCTTATCTGAAGATGATCACTTAATTTCGATTGATTAATCTATGCAATACTCTCTATAAAGTAGTCTCTTATTATTCTGCAACGTAACCCTTTATTGCAACGGTTATCAATCCACGCCAAGCAGGATTTGTGTCGAGTTGCCGAACCAGTAATAATATTATTCTAGGTCAAGAAATTATATGTACATTGGTGCGTAAAAGAGGACAGGTTGGGTACGTAGCGCTCAAATTAGACTTTGAGAAAGCCTATGATAAATTAGAGTGGTCTTTTATCTAGGAATCTCTAGAATTTTTTCAAGTTCTGCCAAGTCTTATTAAATTAATTATGAACATGATAACATCAACAAGATATCGTATTCAGTGGAATGGAGCGCCACTGCTAGAAGTGAGACCGAGTAGGGGAGTGCGTCAGGGGGACCGCTATCCCCATACATCTTTATTCTATATTTGGAACATCTTCCAGGCTTTTGGAAGAGGCAGTTTGAGATAGGAAAATCCACCCTATAAGATTCCGAGGGCAAATTCGCATATCCCAATTATTTTTTGTAGATGATATTTTCTTGTTAGAACCTTTGTAATGTGTTATAGAAATTCTGCATTGCATCGGGCCAAATTATTAGTACCCATAAATCTCATATATGGTTTTCACCTGCTACTCCTCGAAGAACGAAAACTCTTATTGCAGGCCTATTTGATATAGCAACTACGACACAAATCAGAACTTATCTAGGGACCCCTATCTTTACCACACGACGTACAACCATTGCATATCAATTTTTAGTAGATAAAATCCAAAAGAGAATTGCAGGTTGGCAGGCAAAATATCTTACTATGGCTAGACGGGCCACATTAATCAAATCTTCAGTGGCTTCTATACCCTTTATGCCATGCAAACAACCTTGCTCCCCCAGAAAGTGAGTCGGACACTAGACAAATACAGCTGCAGGTTCTTATGGGGAGATACGAATCAACAGCAAAAATGCCACACAGTAAGTTGGGAAACTATTATGACACCTAAGGAAGCAGGGGGACTGGGTCTACTAACAACTAGCCATATGAATGTGGCAATTCTTATGAACCAAGCCTGGCGTCTTCATCAGAATCCCAATATGTCAAAGGCTCAAGTCTTAAAAGCCAAATATTTCCCAACCATGAACCTCTTTGATAGCGTCCGCAATTCCCGGAGCTCCCATATTTGGAATGCCTTGCATGAAGGCATGCAATGGCTCTGGCATGGTATGAAATGGATCTTAGGTGATGGCCAAAACATTCGCGTATGGCAAGATAACTGGATTCCTGAGGGTACCCTCCGAAGTCGTATTGTCAGGCCACTATTGCCAAGTGAAGAACAACGTCTAGTTAGTTCACTGCGTAATAACCATAACTGGACGTTCGACTGCCTCCAAGTGCCTCTCTCTAAACATATAGAGCAAATTATTAAAGGTATACCTATAGCACAAGTTACTAGGATTCCTGATTCCTTTGTGTGGCCCTATAATAATGGTATTTGTTCGGCCAAGTCAGCCTCGAAATATATTTTCCAAACAAAAAATGTGCCCACCGAAAAATCTATGTGGAATTGGATATGGAGGCTTCTATGTCCAAAAAAGATTCAATTCTTCATTTGGAAAGCCATGCGCAATCGGGTTCCTACAAGGCAGCATTTAGCTTTTTCTAGACCATAAATAAGTGACCATTGTCCTCGATGCAATAATCTTGAAACAACGATCCACATTTTAAGAGACTGCCTATGGGCCAAGGAGGTTTGGTGTCATTCACCGGGTGTCTTGCCACTTACATTTTTTCAATTACCGTTACAATCATGGCTGCAAACCAATGCAACTGGGGATGCTGTTATCTTGAACTTGCAACTTCCTTGGAAAATATACTTCCCATTTTTATGTTGGCATCTATGGCTAGCCAGAAATGAGCGTATATTCCACAATCAATCGAGTTCCCAGAATAGACTTATTTATAAAACGGTCGAGGCCACTATTGAATTATTTTACTTAGTAGGTCTTGATAAACCAGTCCAACGTAAGGTATATCAACCAATACATGGACTGCTTCAGCTGAACCATTTATAAATTAAAGCTCAACACGGATGGCAGTTCAATAGGCAAATCAGGAATGGCAAGGGCATGAGGCGTTTTGAGAGATAGCTTTGGGAGATGGATATTGGGTTTTTCTTTGAATCTAGGCATTACATCCAATAATGTGGCAAAACTGGAAGCAGTTCGTCAGGGGCTTCAGTTGGGTTAGGACTTGGAATTTAAATTTATCCACCTTGAAATTGATTCTATGATAATCTAAGTCTGGTTAACTAATGAGAATTTAATTTCCCTCCTGATGTGTTTCCTTTATTATGTGATTGCAGGAGCCTTATGGCGCAAGCACGGGAGGTTTGGGCACACCACATATATCGTGAAGCAAATGAGTGCACCAATGGTCTCGCGAAACGGGGAAACCACTAATAGCAAGTTTTGTCTATATATGAAACTTGCCCTACTTTTGTGAATTAGTGTTATGTAAAGGATATAATCGGCCTAGGGAGTAAAAGATTGTGTGCCCGAACGCAGGCTATAGCTGTTGATGTATGAACTTTGTTTATAATTAAATAAGACCTCTGTTTCTACCAAAAAAAAAAAAACTTAAATAGATCATCACCGTGATGCTATTTGGAATATTTCATCGATTCAGCAAATTAATAAGGGTAAAAATTATTATTATCATAATATAAAAAAAAATATTATATAAATTTAACAATCAGGAACAATTTGGAACAAAGTTGGATCATTTGAAATATTTTTATGGTCATTTGACTACAAATTTGGAGCAAATTTTTTTTAGAAGTAAATTGATTTGAAATTGTAGTAGACTAGTAATAATACTTATCTTTTAACTATATATATTATGTGTTATTCCGTAGGTTTCTTTCTTAAGATTCAATCATGTGGCTACTTAACTAAAACATACACTTCCATCTTATGAGAAAAAATCCATAGAGCAGAATCTTAAAAAGAGAACCTAAGGAATAGCACCTAAGTACTGTACTTAAGTCTCTCTCTCTCTCTCTCTCTCTATATATATATATATATATATATATTGGTAAAAATCAAATAATATTGAACTGACAGTTAGAATCCCCAAACCGATAAATAATACAAAATTCCAGATTGGTATGAAAACAATCCCGAATTTGCCGCTAAAACCGTGAAAAAACGATGTTCGAACACTCACAAGGGACAAGCTGACAACAAAATTTGAATTGGCCAAGTATATATGTAATTTAGTGTTTTTTTTTTCTTTTTCTTTTTCTTTCTTTCTTTTTTTCCCAAATCGATATGCATATGTTATTTTAGTGTCTAGCAGGGCCGGCCTGATGTATTTGGGTGCCTAAAGCGAAAAATGATTATCTTGTTTTAGATGCAAAATTACTATTAATTAATATGAATTACGTAGAATTTTTTTTTAAAAGAAATTTTATAGATAAAAAAAAAAAAAATTTGACAAAATTTTTCATACTTATTGATGTGGTAGATTGATAGTAATAAGTAAAAGAGTGGCGTTAGTGGTAGATTTAGATGAGAATTAGTAAAAGTTTATTAACTCAACTCTTATTATTATTCTTATTTTTTTTAGAAGTGCAACATTCACAATATTTTTTATAACAAATCCTAGGTTTTAAGTTGCTTTTTGCTTTTCATTTGAAAATATCACTATAATTATTTTTTTGCCATCAAAAACAGGTTGTAACAACCTACTACTTAGCATTAGTTGTAAAAATGTTGTGAAAAATATTATGGACATTGTATTTTTCTCTTTTTTTTATTTGTTTTTCATCTGGAAAAAAAATTATTTTATTTATTGATTATAAATAACCTTATTGGTTAAAATTTAGGGGCCTTTTTTTTTACTTGGGGCCTTAGGCAAATGCATCTCTTGCTCACCCATTCAGTCGCCCTGGTGTCTAGATAAGAGAATATAAAGGTTTTTTTTTTTTTTTTTTGGGTAAAAAAAAAAGATATATATATATATATATATATATATATTTATATGAGTGTGATCCTTCACATTTTCTCCAACGTAGGTAACGCAAAAGTGCTAATATACGACAAAAAGGAATATTTGCAGAATGATAAAACAATATGCTCTATATATACATGAACGAGATAGTTTTTTTAAATGATTTTTTTTTTTCGAGAAAGTTTTTAAATGAAAGTTTTTAAGTGAAACTTGATAAAAGAACTTTTAATTTAGTTTGTATGAAAACTTTATAATATCTTAGTAACTAATAAAATCCCTCAACAAAAAAAAATATATATTATAAAAAAAAATATTTTCTTAATTTTAAACTCAACCACTTTTCTGAGCAAATAAATAAATAAAAATCAGCCAAATGAATTACATAAAGTGGAAATACTATTGTATGTAAGTTAAGGACCCACCCACCATTTTGATTGGTAAGAGATAATCTTATAGAATGTCTCGTTGCACCTTCACCGCAATTGATTCGCCAAAAAAGAATGGCCAATAATGTGTTTACCAAACGTACGTGCATCTTAATACATCCGGTTGATTTATTGTTGTCTATTGTGATCGGTTATAATGCTGAAGGATGGTTCACCTAACATACCTTTATTTTTTTTTTAAGAGACCTAACAAATACTTTGAACGGACCATCTAGAGTTTATATATATATAAACGTTTCTGCCTTATTAGTAAAAGATTGTACAAATTCATGGTATTGTAAAAATAATAATTTCAAATTGAGTTTTTTTTTTAATAAATATTTTCTAAGCTTTGACTCAAAATTAAAAATTTGGAAAGATACTTAACATGAAATTAAAGTCTAATTATGTAGTATAGTTAAAATCTAATTTGGATTTTTGATTGAGTTTTCACTTTAATATATAATATATAATCTCTTTAACTCACGCTCATTTTTTGATGTGGAATTAATCCACTATTTTTTTTGTGTGGAAAATACTAAGTATTTTAACATACACACATGAGGAGAAGAGAGATGGGAGAAAGTAACTCTTAGATACACAGTACAAGTTTTAAACTTCTTTAACTCACTCATTTTTCGATGTGGGATTAACACACACATGGTGTACATCACTATCAGTTTTTTTAAGACCTTCTCTCATCTCCCCTCTTTTCTCTTCCCGTGTATGTGTTAAAATACTTAGTATTCTAAAAAAATAATAATACATAATTGGGTAACTCATCTTTTCTTTTAATAAAAAGTCATCAAAGTTTAATCTACTCAAGCTTATATAAATCTATCTTCTTCTTCTTCTTTTTAATAAATTGGGAAAGGCGTAATGTACTTGTTGTAAACTTACGTGTATATTAAATAGACAGCCGATAAGATCAAGCATATTTTTTATTTTTTTTAAAAAAAATCAATTTTTGAATATTTTCTCCCACATATCATAATACTAAGAATCAATTTTTAATTAAATAAACATGATTCTTCTTTTTTTCCCCATAAATACTTGTGAACTCTTTCATTATTTTTATTTTCTCAAAAAACTCATAAGTCATAACAGTGAATGAAATACCTGAGTTAATTACATTAATATTACAGAATCACAATTTAATTATGTAACAAGTGAGATTGCATGAATGTTATACTAAACTTGAAGATTATGCCTTCGTAAAGAACAATAAAATCTTCAAGGAGTATACATGCATTGCGAATTTTAATTTTCCTATATATGGGTTTCTTGCAAATTGCTCTTCAAAACATTATTTTACTGTTCCAGAGAGATCTGAAAATTTTAAATTGTTGTACAATCTTATCATCATTCATCAATGCTATGTGATTGCTATGAAACCCCGAAAGTTTAATTAATTTTAGTGAATATTATTCATCCAGGTGCACAATCTTTTGAAGGGATTCATCCAAGGTCATATTTTTAGACAATTTCATTGGTGGCCATCTTTAGTTGTTTTTTTTTTTTTATCTGGTCTGTATTAAAAGCAGGTACGTGTATATATGGATAACTCAAATGCTCAACCATTTCTGGATTCCTCATCAGTCATCAAACATCCTAGAAAAATGGTGATTTGGACCATTATCTTTATATTTTATTTCAATAATTCGATTATAGAGAAAGGAAGATTTAAACCAGATTTAAACCATACATGTCTCTGTTGAATATATTAAAAGACGCCAGTTAAACGACAAAGCTTTTGACGACTTTGGACCATTATCTTTATATTTTATTTCGATAATTCGATTATAGAGAAAGGAAGATTTGAACCATACATGTCTCTATTGAATATATCAAAAGACGCCGACAAGGCTTTTGACGACTCTGGACCATTACCTTAGTTGTGGAGATATTCTAGGAACAAAGAGTAATATCAAAGCATGAGTGCCTTACAAAACTTACATGTTGATTAGAAAATGGCACTACCATCTCTTTTGTCATGTTGGTACAGAACTCTGATCTATGGGACCATGGAAGGGATTCGAACGTGCATGTACTACACACTAAGACTAAGTACTGCAATCACTTTTTATGTACTACCAGAAGAAAACGAGTTTGTACTGCTGAATTTATCGAACGGTACCAAATCCTGATCAGGTCAACTAATCCATCTCTTTAATCAAAATTCAAACCTAAACACACTCTGGCATTGGCTAATTGCAAGATATCTTGTCCATGGCCAAGTTTGGCTCCTCTTCAGAACTGTTTTAGTAGGTATAGCTACCCAATCCCATTGCGACATGTTGGCATTGAACAAGTACGAGCACTCACTACAACACTCAACTCTACAAGTTTTAGGGCTTCTAAGAATGAGGTTTATGAGCTAATTTTGAGCAATATTACATACACAAATTTTCACAACTTAAAATAATAGGTAGTTTTTTTCAATAATAATAATAACAATAACAATAATAATAATAATAGATCATGATTAGAACAATATCACTTTTATATAGACTCGTTATTAATATTATTTTTTTTATTATACATTAATTATTGCAAGCCATGTCAACGGTATGTAGTAAAATATTTTGTATCTCTAAATTTATTAGTTAATTTTGGTTAACATAATTAGGATTTTTTTTTTTACCTTTTCTATTGGTTGGGCTACAATTGAGGGTGGTAATCTCTTCTTATTTATATTTAAATTCCTCAATCGTCCCTAATTTGAGCAAGATATGATCATAGCTTTTTTATATAGCACCAAGGAATTTACCAACAAATTTAGTCAGTACTAACATTGCATAGTACGTATATACCATACTACCAAAGCATTAACCTTTTTTTCTTTTCTTTTTTTATAGAAACAGCCTAAGCATTAACCTTGATCTGCACATTTAAACATATTTTCATTGTTTTCTAAAATTAAAAAAACATAGTTTCATCCCATTTAGGATGTATTTTAGTCAATATAACCACATCTATATTCTTGCACTCTTGCTTTATATATTCATGACAATCTTGAATGTGTATAATCAATGAACCTCAACTTTCGTTGAAATGGAGCAATCGCTCACAAAAGTATGTTAATAAGCTTGAAAAAACCTGTCATTAATCTACTTTTTCTTTATAAAAAAAAATTATTGAGAAATTATACGTGCATGTAATTGATTTTTAATTAATTATTTTTTTAAATTATTTTCTACGTGGAGAGAAAGAAGTATCACGTAAACCAATTATTGTATACAATAATCTACCTATTCTTTGTTTATAAAAAATAAATAACCTATTCTTTAAAATAATTATTAAAAAAAAAACATGATGCATATTAATTATTACGTGTAATAATTATTTATTACATGTTAACATTTTTATTACATGAAATAGTTATTGCTTGTTACTAACTATTCCTTAGTAATAATTAAGGAATAGTTATTTATTTCTATTTCTCAGAAAAAAAAAAAAAAAAGTTATTTCATTTCTAAAACTGTTATAATGGCTATTCCTTAACATATGTAACAATTTTTAAAATTACTATATTTTTAAAAATATAAACTTTCTATTAGTAAAATTTTTTCAAACTTTCTATAGGTAACCACCATACTAATGAATGAAAATAATTATTCCACTTCATCTTTTATTTCCTGTTATAAAAGTTACTATTCTTAATGTAGCTTCACTAATTGTAACAGACTATTCTAAAAATAAATAAATAAACAAATAAAAATGTTAACGAATGTTTTAAGAACGTTTGTTAATGAATCATTTAAGGAAAGTTCTTATGAGAATAAGAAAAAAGAAAAAGCAATTAATATTTTAACATATTTTTCTATTTTCTATAAAAATTGATTCAAAACTTTTTAAAAATGATTTGTCAAAAATTACCCTAACCACACCCGAGGACCCATAAAAAAAAATAAAATAAAAAAGATTGTACACCCTTTTTTTTTTTTGAAGAACCTTTTTTTATATATAAAATCTAGAATAACACCCCAATTAATTTATTGCTTTCCAAAGAAGAAAAGTGGACAATTAATTAGCACAAAATAAAGTAAATTACTACACAAAAGTAACCTGAAATCACTAAAAAACGTGTCCTTTTTACGTTACGTCAAGGGTGATGATAAACCCTTTTTTTTTTTTTATAATGCGGTCAACCTCTCCCGACGCACTAAACAATACAAACGTATCGCTTTCTTTCCTTCCTCTACACCTTCCTTCCTCTCTCTCTCTCTCTCTCTCTCTCACTTGTCTATATAAATCTACCCAAAGAGCCCAAGTTTTTCATTGTAAAAGCCCATACCAAAAAAATCAACAACCAAATTCAAATCTCTCTTCCTCTTTTTTCTCTCCAAATCTATAGCCATGTCTCAGGTACTTCTCACCAGATCCCTCTTCTTCTTCTTCATTATTTTTCAAATCTGATTATTGTTTCATGTGTTTATTTTTCTGGGTATTTTTGCTTTTTCTTCATGTTTGATATCACATGTATGATGGGTCTTTGTGCATTAACATGTTCTGTTTCTCTCTGGATCTCTTATAGTTTTAGAGATTTGGTATCAATGTTAAGTTTGGGCTGATGTAGCTTGTGTCTGAACAACATTAAGGTACTTTGAATTGTATTCTTTGATGGGTTGACTTTGTTTTAAGGACTCAGCCAACCCAAAAAAAGAAAAAGGAAGTTTGACCTGTTCCACAGTTTGCCTACTATTTTTGGAGATTATGAGCATTGGGATTGAATGAATCCTTAGATTGGTTGAAAAAAAAAAAAGGATAATGTAGGTAGGACACAAATCAGCTTAAATTTGTGAGTTGTGGTTAATAAATCATGTGGGATTTGCTTTTGTTGTTGTTGTTGATTTATTTTTTAGCAACTAATGTGTAAGAGATTACTCTTATGGGATTTGCCAATGAGCTCTAGCTCAAATGGCGCCTCCTCCGCTTGTAAGTGTTAGGTGGAGGGTGAGGTCATGGGTTCAAGATCCACTACTTGGATTTTCTGTGTATAGAAGATTGTTTTAGAAACCCATTGGGCTTGCTAAGGCCTTTTGATTCGTTCTGTGACTGAAGTTTTTTTGGGGATGTGTAAAGTTTGACAGAAAAACATAACTTTTTATGTGAAATTTGTGGAAGATATGTCTGATTTTTATTAGATGACTAGGTTGGGACTGCTGCTAGTATTTAGTTGAGTTTTTCTTTGCAAGAAGAAACTTTTGTTCAATTGTGCAATTTTAAGGGTGTTTAAATGTTGTATTCATTTTGTACACTAGTTTTGCTTTTGGGCATTGTTATAGACTTATATCTGTTTGCATTGTGAAAATTGAGAGGAAGTAACTTGCTTTAGATCGAGATTTATAGACTTAAAAAAGGTACAGAAAAAGGAGGAAGGAGAAGGCATAGAGGGTGAATTTAAATGATTAAGATGCAGATTTGAATGTTTGTAGTCACCACTTTCCAATGTAATGAACATGCCATATATGTAAAAGAAACCTTCTTTCATGTATGCTTAACAACTTATTGAAGATCTAAACAATCAGAATTACTTTCTGAAAGTTGGGCGGTTATGGGAATTAATCAAGTGCGTTCTGTTGTTTCCAAGTGAACATACCACTTGAAGAAAAAAGGCAATTACATATCAGGGGTTATTAATAATTTGTACTCTGTAATTTTCACTAAGCTTCTGAAAACAAAAACAAAAATGACAGATCATAGTGGACTGACACTTCAGGGTCTTAAGGCTTGAGCACCTCAAATTTGCCCAAATTTTGACGTTTACACCTCAGAGCTTGATGCATTTTCTTCTATCTTAATATTCAGCTTTACACTTAATACTGTTGCATCTATCTATCTCAAATATTTATGTGATTAATGTCATTTTAGCATCATACTAATCTTCCTATGGTGGAGTAAGGTTTAATGCTGTTCTTTGTGAATGTTTTCCTTGACCTTCTTTTTCATTGTTTTTAACCTGAAACTTTATCTGGTCTTGGTGCAGACTGTTGTCCTCAAGGTTGGTATGTCCTGTTATATGCTCACTTGCTTGATATCGTGTCTATGGTTGTGCCTTACTTGGATCTATGTGTTTATGCGCTTTTCACCATGTTTCACATTTAGATCTACATCCGTACATGTCTATATGCCTAGGTCCGTGTTCTACCATGTTTATGTGCTAATTTCAACATGTTTGCATGCATGTTTCTATCCCTATATGTCTCGATATATGTTTTCACATGCTTGTGTGCTTGGATCTACATTCTCTACATGCTTTACGTGCTTGTGTGCTCCATGCCATTTTTGTGTACCTAGACCTAGGCTACGTTTGTCATGCCATGTGCTATTGTAGCCCTTGTGTTGCTCAGGGCTGACCTTAGGCTTAGGCCATTGCCTAAGACCCCCTTACTAGAGAAGGCCCCAAATTTGGGGGCAAATTTATTTATTTATTTTTTATATATAAATATTTTTAGGAGATATTAAAACATTTTAGTTTACATTTTTTCACTATTAAGAAGGCTCAAAGAATTAAGTAACGCTAGAGATAGAGATAAGACAAATTTAAATAAATAGGTCTCACAAATAGACATGTTACTAATCACAAGTAATTCAAATAGGAAAATGTTAAAAATGCTATAAATTTTACTACATAACTTTTATTTATTTAATTATTTTTATACAAGATAAAAATTATACTCTAGTATAATTTAAGTGTATATGTGTGTGAAACTTTCTTCTAGAGACTTAAATCTCTGTCATTGCCTCCCACACCCCACAAAAACTTATACTTGTGGAGTGATCACTGCACCAAGAGTGCGTGGTGGTCTCCATAACTTTTATAATTTGATGTGACAATGAATATGATAGGTAGATTTTAACAAACTATTGAATGCATTTTTGAATGAATATTTGTGATTGGTGATATATTTTTGTAATTCTCATATTGTAAATTTTATAATATTTCTAGTATTTTTGTAAGCCTTATGTCATTGATCACATCCATTACAACACCAGTTTATAGTAAAATTTGTTATAACTTTAGCATTTTCTCAACCAAAAAAAAAAAAAATCATATTAAAGAGTAAAAAGAATGGATTTAAAAAAAATTATTATATAAAATGCTAGTTAAATATTATTTAAGTGATAACATAAAGGCCCCATTTGAAAATTTCGACTTAGGCCTCCGAAAGGCTTGGGCCGGCCTTGGTGTCGCTTTATCTTTCTTTCTTGTGTTTTGGCCTATTGGTTTGGGCCCGATCTAGACCCTATGGTCTTTGTCATCGTCCATACGCCAAGGCCCACATCAAAAGGTTTGGATCACCCTATTTGCATGTCTATGCTTACTTGCTTCTATGCTTTGTGCCTGTGTTAGCCTCTCTAGTTCTAGGCTCTGCCCCATTTGACGTCCTCTACGAGATTGATCTTGTTTGGTCACACCCGACGCCCAC
This sequence comes from Notholithocarpus densiflorus, assembly GCA_030021035.2. Taxonomy (NCBI): domain Eukaryota; kingdom Viridiplantae; phylum Streptophyta; class Magnoliopsida; order Fagales; family Fagaceae; genus Notholithocarpus; species Notholithocarpus densiflorus. The sequence continues at coordinate 350,781 of JARYZH020000090.1, read as the reverse complement.
GAGGCCTTGTTCGGGTGTAACCACTTGGGATGCGTCTTCAAATGCCAGGTTGCTCCATGTGTACCCTTCCCCTTTTCAGCTCCGTGCGATGTTATGCTTGTCATGCTTGTTTGTGCCCTCATCAGCTTTATATGCATCTTTACACGCTTGCTTACATGTCCATGCGTGAGTCTTGCTTGCTAGTGTGTCGTCCATACTTCAACATGATGAAGCTATGGACATCCGATCTAAACCTACATTTGTCCCTCGTGGACACCACCTTCTGTTTGATTTCTTTCTTGTTTGCCCCGTCGCTTGTTTGCTTGCTGTCTTGTTTGTTTGCTTTCTCACTTATTTGCTCACATCCTTGTTTCTATGCTTGCCATGTCTATCGTGTTGGTCTGCTTTATGCCTCTTTCATGTGCACTTTGCATCTTTGCCTTCCATTGCTCATCTGCTGGTTTCTTGTCTTTGTCTTTGCATGTACACACATGGAGCGAGGATGCATGGAGCTAGGGCACGATCTTCCAGGCGCAAGCAAAAAGAGCGTGGGCCCAAGCGTGTCGATATGAGCCAAACGGCGGTAGTCAGTAGGTTTAGGAGTTTAGCCTCTCCCATTTGGTTATGTACTCTTTTTGAACCCCTTTCTTCCTCCTCCCTTTCTCTCTTAGATGGGTTGTATTAGGTATGTCATGCCGTTTACCAGTACCATTTTTCCTCATCTCTAGAGCATGGTTACCCCTGTTTACTTTCTTGCACCTATATTTTGGGCCATGCTCTAGGGATGTAGGCATTTACTTTCTTGCTCTGTGTGCTTGCATTGTGCATGATGTATGCATATATATACCTGCTTGGCCCCCTCCGATGTGATTGTCATAGTTCGTGTCACCTAAGACAAGCAATGCCTAATTTCCACCGTGAAAGTAAGGTGACTTGTCACTGGATTTTTGCTGTGGAAATATGGTACTTTGCTTGAAAGCCTTAGAAAAGCATAGATTGTGACCACACCCATTCAAAAGCCAAAACCTCAAAGCCCCCATGCATACAAAGCCTCGAAAGCCAATACTGAAATAATGTTTTTACTGCCAATTTTAGAAAGTTAAGGTTTTATCAAAACAAAGGACTATCCTTGGATAAGCGTTGTGGGGTGCCTAACACCTTCCCTACACATAACCAAACTTCCGGACCTAAGAATCAAGATTTTTTTCCATTCACATTAGATTAGGAAAAATGCCATTTTTCTTAACCTAGGATTGGTAATAAAATCAACTAGAAACAGGTGACCATTCACACCTTAGAAAAACCCAATGAATGGTGGTGACTCCACTTACCTTTAGTAATCCCTTAAAATTTGGCCCATATTCTTACCATAACGCCAAAGGTAGACCTACCTACCTCCACCGAGAAAGAGAGCACCTGAAGCTCCACGCGAAGCACACACCACCACATATCGTTATCGAGAGGGGCCCTCCAATGAGGCCGCGCGCGCGCGGGAGCTGTCGCCACAACGAGTGCTCGAACGAAGGCACGGCGGCAGTGGTTTTTCCGCTAGATCGATCGGGGCCGGGTGTCAACACACAATATGATAACTTAGGAAACCAATGGAACAATTTGTTCCAAAGTAAAAGTTATTGGGGGAAAACTTTCCCAAAAAGCAATTCACTATAGTAAAAAGAAGTTGAAGATTAGTACAAAAAGTTTGCCCCTAAACTCTACAAACCCAATAGATGAACATACTTCAAAAAGCTTTTACATCTTCAAATTCAATACCTTTGAGCGCTCCACAAATGACACACCTATGTTTGCGACTTGAACCTCCGATCAACTCCAAAAACCTCTTGAAACTTTCATTCATAATAGCACATTTATGGTAGTAGAGTGGCTTTTTAATAATATGTTGAGTGTTGAATATATATATATATATATATATATATTTTTTTTTTTTTTTTTTGAGATGGAATAGAATGTGTAACAATAATGATTTTTTACTATAAATTTACATATATGTATTTCATAAACAAATAACTCTACCTTTAAAATAACTAGCAGACATCTTGTATGCATTAATAGAAATGAAAAGATAACATACTTAACGTTGAAATATTAAGATTGCAAAGTGTAATTCTTAGAAATACGCCTATCCTCAAAAGATGTAACAAGCCAGTGGGAACACCTCCGAATTTAACAAGCCAGTAAGAATACGTCCGAATTTGAAGTGGAAGTTGTGGACATCTACTTTGACTGAGCTTCTAGAATCCTTCAAGGTTTTTAATGCTTCAAGACATCCCTAGGCGAAATTAAGCTTGATATATGAAGGATTGCTTCCAACTTTCCGCAAGTCTTAATAATATTAAGAGATCTACTAAAGTCATTCCACCCATGCTTGTAAGTAACAATGCTAGAAACAAAAACAATACCAAAGAGTTGGTGGATCATTGACATGCTTCCATCCTCTAGAAATTTGAGTGGGTTAAGATGTGAATGTAATTGTACTTCAAAGACGTAGTCCTTATTCCAAGATTCCTTAAGCTTGTAATCCTTCATCGCCCATATTTCTTGATGATTAGAGCCTGTCTTATTACTTAAATAGAGAAAATTTCCTAACACTCCCAAGTACATGGATGTGTTTATCTTTTCTAACTGAGGAGGTGGAGGGAAACTTTCAAATTTTTCATTCTTGAGATCAAAGAAACATATATATTCAGAACTATTATCATCGCCAACAATCCAATAAAGCGCTCTGTTGAGTGGAACACTAAATAAGTGATCATGAAGGGGGAAAGGGGCATGTCCTATGCTTCGCCACACCCTAGTTCCTAGTGTGTGAACCATACCAATGGATTGATTAACCAAGTTTTGACCAACCATTGTCCTAACAATTTGTAAGATCTTGTACTGATTAGTGTTGGAGCTAAACCCAAACGCAAAGACTTCCTTGAGTTTAACTGTTGGTTTTAAAATTGCAACGTTTTCTCCTGTGATTTGGATTGCAAATATAAAGTGAGTTACCCCAAGAAAAAGACTTAAAGAAACAAATCAATCCATTACAAGAACCAACCATTTGGATGGAAGAGAAAATCATCTAAGGGAGTTGAAGCTTGACAAAACTGCATCGTCCCAAGGCACTAATGATATCAACAAGGTGCACATTCGGTTTGTGACGATCTCTCTTAATGATCTCATTAAAGGGATTCAAAAGCATAGGCTAGTAGTGGGCGTTCTAGCAAGGCAGAGGTTGACAAAATGTGGAGATGTGAGCATGTTTTTCCAGGTTTTAGAAACACACATAAAACGAACGGTAGACTTAAGAGGAAGTCTTGAAAGTATATCTGTGATGATATTGGATGGTAACTTTGACATAGCCTTCCCAGTTTCTGCCAACCTTGACATAGTCCTCCGGGTTGCACCCCTAGTTCTGTACCTCCTCTCCATGTGATGTTGCTACGTTTTTCTAATTTATTTTGATTGAGAATCGAATATTTTTTCAGGGTGTTGCGCAAATAGCACCCCTGGACTCAAATCAATATCAGCAAATAAGCGGAAATTGAATAATAAGCTCACATAAAGAACACAAAAATTTACATGATACCTCTACAGCAACAACTGAAAAAATTTTACTATAAAAATAGGGAGACACAATGGTGTAAAGTTAAACTCTCAAGAAACTCAAATCTCAATTACATCAAAAGTCTGTATGAGCTCATGAACATGTGAATCTTGAATAACAACTCGGATAGTTTTGAGCTAAATTTGGAGATGATGGGTGTGAATGTGTGGCTTGGGGGTAGTTTGGACATGGTATATGTAGGAGAAGATGGTGAGGAGTAAAAGCATGTCACTGACTGAAATGGGTATTAAAGAGTTTGGACAAAGTTGAAAGAGTATGCATGGAATTAATTATCCAAAGTTCGTCAAAGATTTGAGGGGATTCAGTCAAAAAAAATTCCCTGTTCCAAGACAAAGAGAAGCGAGAGCTGCGAGACAAGAATCACAATATTTTCCATTTGAATCGTCGTTTTCTAGGAATCTAAGCCGGCTTAAATAGTACATGCATATAGAGACACACGTGAATCCTAATTTAGTGTTGGCCGCTGGTGTTGTTCTAGAAAACTAAGAGGCATTTTTCAAGTTACTATTTGACTATGGTATATATATTTACTATTCAGGCATTTATATACTTTTTTTAATGCGTATTTTTGGATTAGCTTTTTGTTTTGAAAACTGATTGTATTGGCTATATTTACTTATTTGTTTAAAATTGACAAAAAAATATAATTGTGCATAAACAAAAATTGAGACTTTAAACTGTTGTGCATAAACAAATATAAATGCACTATGAGCCTAAATTGTTGAGTCTATGGTTGTGTTTGCCATTAGCTTAAAAAGCCAACTTTTTTTACTATTTAGCTTATTTTTGCTACTATTCAGCTTATTTTTGGTACTATTCATAGACCCCATTGCATTTTTTGGTACTATTCATAGACCCCACTGTACTATTTCAGCTACATTTTAGCTTTATCTATAGTACTCTCAGCAAAAAGTTTTCAGTTTCAACTAAATAAGCTATTCCCAAACGGACTCTATGTATGTGAATTGTGAAACTTCTAGTTGTACCTATAAGATGTCCTGCACATCGATCTCACAGGACATCTACTAGGTTAAATAAATCAATTCATTCAAACATTTGCTTAAATGAAAAGTTAAATGAATATTAGTATATATTTCTCTTTTTTTTTTTTAAGTGACACGTGACACTAATTAAAAGATTAAATGAAAGAATTTTTAAAGAATGTATAATATGACAAACCTCGTACTCTAATACATGTGTTCCTACCGTTAACATGCATAACATGTGTGTTTAGTTTATTTCGCGGTTTATTTAGCTTGAAAAATACTATTATAAACTAGAAAATAAACCCTTTTTTTCATAGGATCTAGAAAATAAACTTAACCATACATGTTTACTAGTTTGTGCTTTGGTGGTAATTGTTTTTTTTTTTTTTATAAATAAAATCAATTACATCGGGTTGGAATTTTCCAATACTTTTAACAAATCATTAGAAAACGTTACATGCTGATCAACTAGAAACATAGAAAATTTATTTGATTACCCTTCTCAAAAATAAATAAATAAATAAAAACCAAAAAATAAACAAAGGCAAATTGTGAAAATAGCCAAATACCACTTTTTGGAAAAATTGTGGCAAACTAGCACTGTTTCGGAAATATTTAGCAACCTACCACTTTTTTAGCACTCGAGTTCCTGGGTGAGTCACCAGCGTGGTGCTGCTGACCTAGAATTTGATTAATTAAAAAAGTAATATGGTACTCGATATTACGGAATTCGAGTACTTCTTTATAGTACTCTTTCAATTTCTATTATAACTTTGAATATGGAAATTTTCAATCATGAATATATATATATATATTTAATCAAAACTAGATCTCGCAACAAAATAATAAATGATATTCTGATAGACTTTTTGATGTTATCCATTAAAACAAAATTGTTGCAAGATTTCATATAACATAAATCATTGATGATTTCTAGAATTCAAAAGAACATAGTGTTCCATTTTAGTATATCCTAAATAATTGAATTTTTTTTTTGAGAAAGTAAATAATTGAGTTTTTTTTTTTTTTTTTTTGAAGGAAACAGTAATACTTATTAGAACACACAAACACGAAAGTAATAAGAACATCATAGTATTAAGAAAATAATTTTTTCCCATTTTGTCATTATCATGATTAATGAAATGTTGGTCTGGGTCTATTAGTAGCTATTTAAGAACATCATCTTTAGTGGGTTGAGGAAGTATGGTTTGTTGGTTTCAAAACTTCCAAAATGTTATAATCGAATTCCAAATGAGGTTAAAAATAAATAAATAAATAAATAATTCCAAATGAGCTTCTAGGTTGATGGATGTTGAGTATTGTCCTTTCATAAAAAGAAAAAAAAAATTGATATAATTGTTAAATAAGTCGTACTGTATTCACTGGCAAAAATAGCAAAATATCACTTTTTTCCGAAATAATTAGTGTTTTACCACTGTTTGAGAAATATTTAGCAATCTACCACCTTTTTGAAACTCAAGTTTGCGAAACTCGAGTTTTACATGGAACTCAAGTTTATGAAAATCGAGTTTCTTAAAAATGTGCTACAGTGGCACCCACTGATTTGACATTTTCTAGTAAAAAAGTTCACTTGAAACTCGAGTTTATGAAACTCAAGTTCCTTGTGATATAAAACTTATTGCCTGTGTTTCAAACACTTTCACTACCTTTACACAATTGTTGACTTATCCCCCATCCCACGTGACCTTGACAAAAGAAAGAAAAAAGAGAAACCCACACCTACCCAATATGCAAATGAAGAATAAGAAACAAAACTGAAAGCCAATGAGAAAAAAAATAAAAAATTAGATAGAAGTTGAAAAAATAAAAAATTAAAAGAGATTGAAAGGCGTGCAAAGTAAGCTGATGTAACATGTGGTAAGAGATTTTTGTTTTTTGTTTTTGTTTTTTATTTAAAGGTAAATAAGTTGTGGCTGTGTGAGTGCTGTGGGAATCGAGAATAAGAATGTTTATTACATGGTACTCGAGTGTATTAAACTCGAGAAACACATTTGAGTTTCAAATAATCGAGTTCTGTGTGGCATTTTAGTTAAAATAATTCACGTCAACATCATTTTTTATGGAGCTCGATTTTCTTAAACTCGAGTTCCATGTCAAACTCGAGTTTTAAAAAAGTGATAAATTGCTAAATATTTCTCAAACAGTGATAAAACACTAATAATTTCAAAAAATAGTGGTATTTGACTATTTTTACCGGCAAATACATACAAACGAAAGAGGCTATACTGCGAAACGTTAGAAGCTAGCTGCCAAAGTAGCTGATTGTCTTGACTCTTGAGTCAAAACTACGACCACACTTTCAAAATCTAATGGATATATTTCACTTTAATTAAATCGATAAAACCCCCAAATTCTGTTCCATAAACTATTTTATTACTAAGAAAATGTGTAAATATTGAGACTACATTTTGATCTTTTGGTTGTATTGTAACACCCCATAATTTTGATACCAATTTAATTATTATGCGTAAATTATAAAGGAGACCTACAATTAAATGAATTAAATTGATTTGGGCCTAAGATAATTAAAATAAGATAAATACTATGGGATATGAAGCCCAAGTGAGGTGGCATAAGTAAATATATGGGCCTTGATAACCCTAGCCTTTTACCTTTTAAGTTACACGTGTATGTACATAAGAAGTTCATTTTTGTTTTCAGCCGCAACACACAAGTGAGCTGTTTCTTTTCTTCTCTACGGCTGTGCTCAAGTATTTCAGGTATGGTTTGTCTTGCTGTAATTTTAGAATGTTGAAAGATTTAGAGAGTTGGAATTATTCTATGGCTAACAATTGTCCCTACGCTTATGGGTCTGTGCATATGTTATTTTGGTATCAAGTAAAACAATTGGCATGGGGTTCACGAATCTAACCTATCACTATATTGGTGGGAAAGCCGACCATGATGATTTCAATATTATAATAGGAACTGTTTATATATATAGCCGTATGGTCCTCCATAGGCTTTGAAATTGATTACGTAATTAATGTATAGCCATATGGTCCTCCATAGGCTTTAAGATGGATTTGACAGAACTATAATATGTGGCTTCTACTTTTGATTAATAGATATATATATATATATATATTTATATTAGGTTGATCAGATAGGTTTATATATCATGTGGCTACAAGGGAAAAATGTAGGCAAACCGGATTGATAAATTAAGAATACTATCACGTGGCTTCCCATGTTAGATTGAATATATAAATATAAATATATATATATATAAATATATATATATATATATAATATTAGAGTCAATAGATATCCAGCAGCATCAAGTGGGAATGCTAAGCAACTAGATTGATAAATTAAGGCTATACGTGGCTTCCAATATTAAATTGGATAGATGTAATGTTAGAGTGAATGGATATGAATAAATAATATGGCTATTACATTCAGGTTGGTCAGATATTTATTATTGGGCCCTATTGAAGTTTCATGAATACCTATGATTACGTTAATGGAAAAATCTGATTAGGCAACAATATTTTTTAAGTCCAAAAATCTGATCAAAGCTGGAAGTGAATTGGATAGTTAAGTGAATAAATGGAGGATTTTGAATATATCAATATTGTCTAGGATAAAACCGTTTAAATGTGAAAATAGATTTTTAAGTAGGAAATTGTGGTGGGTTCCAGTTAGCTCAACTGGTAAAGTATCTGATAATTGTATAAGAAATCTGAGATTCAATCCCCATCTACACCAAAAACTGATTGGTGCTTGGTCTGATGATAAAAAACTATCATCAGGAGCGGACGCCATAGGTTGAAACTCTCTCTCCAAAAAAAAAAAGTAGGAAATTGTGTATTGATGGACCTATCTTTAGTGTTGCTAGGTTCTAATTCTACTGATCTGTTGTGATTCAAAGGAGGTTGATTTCTTTTATTTTTGCAAATAAGAGGTAAGTGGTGTTTACTAATTTTGGGGGTTTTTCCCAAACAGTGTTGATTATTAAACTATTTTATATCAAAGAAATATGTTGATATTCTATGTATAAATTGATATTTTATAAATGCTTGATGTACACATTGACTATTCGTTTTATGAAAAACTTGTAAGACAACTTAAATTTATTTAAACATGTATGTGAGAATATATCCTTATATTTTTTAGAATTATGAATGGATTATTTTTGTGAGCATCTTGAATATGTTTTGAAAACCTATGGCAAGTCGTGAATAAAAGCTCAGTATTGTATTTAGTCCTTAGCAAGGGACAATCATACTGCAGCTAGTCCTTAGCAAGGGACAGTCCCAGAAAAGGAGATAGTGCACATTTGATAGCTCCTTAGCAAGGGGGTATACTATCGAGAATCCAAAAAGGAAACTCCTTAGCAAGGGAGTGCACCTTTAGATTCCAAAGGAGTCTTCCTTAAGAAAAGGAATGAAAAGGAGGTTCTAGTCCTAAAAAGAGACAGCACAACCCTGTCAATGGGGCGTAAACATTGACCACGAGAAAAACTTAAGAAATTGTTTATATGATGATATTAATATATATATATATATATATATATATTATGATGGCTCACAATGTAAAGATATTTTTTTATGTGAAATATTTGATGACAAAATATTGATGAGTTACAAGTTATGAATTTGTTGAAGAATTATTTATTTGAAAGGTTTGTTCCCACACCTCAATGTTAGTGAATTCCACTTATTGAGTTATTTCACCCCCTTTATTTTCTCCTTACAAATACTTTAGAGGAATTATTGGAGTAGAGACTCTTGGAAGACAACAGTCACGAATTATTTTGTGAAACTGAAGACTTTATTATGATTTTTATGGCCTTAAACATTGTACTGGAGAATTGTTTTGAGGATGTGTTGTCTTTGGTAGATTAGAGCTCTGACATTTGTGATGAGATTTTAGATTACTAGTTTCTTTTATTTAATATTTTCTTATAAATTATTCAGATTAAATAAACTTTTATTACTTATGATTTTGGGGCGTTACAGAGACAAGAATCACAATATTTTCCATTTGAATCGTTGTTTCCTAGGAATCTAAGCCGGCTTAAATAGTACATGCATATAGAGACACATGTGAATCCTAATTTAGTGTTGGCCGCTGGTGTTGTTCTAGAAAACTAAGAAGATGCATTTTTCAAGTTACTATGGTATATATATTTACTATTCAGGCATTTATATACTTTTTTTAATGCGTATTTTTGGATTAGCATTTTTGTTTTGAAAACTGATTATATTGGCTATATTTACTTATTTGTTTAAAATTGACAAAAAATATAATTGTGCATAAACAAAAATTGAGACTTTAAACTGTTGTGCATAAACAAATATAAATGCACTATGAGCCTATATTGTTGAGTCTATGGTTGTGTTTGTCATTAGCTTAAAAAGCTAACTTTTTTTACTATTTAGCTTATTTTTGCTACTATTCAGCTTATTTTTGGTACTATTCATGTACCCCATTGCACTTTTTGGTACTATTTATAGGTCTCACTGTACTATTTCAGCTACCTTTTAGCTTTATCTAGGGTACTCTCAGCAAAAAGTTTTCAGTTTCAGCTAAATAAGTCATTCCCAAACGGACTCTATGTATGTGAATTGTGAAACTTCTAGTTGTACTTTTCAGATGTCCTGCACATTGATCTCACAGGACATCTACTAGGTTAAATAAATTAATTCATTCAAACATTTGCTAAAATGAAAAGTTAAATGAATATTAGTATATATTTCTCTTTTTTTTTTAAGTGACACATGACACTAATTAAAAGATTAAATGAAAGAATTTTTAAAGAATGTATAATATGACAAACCTCATACTCTAATACATGTGTTCCTACCGTCAACATGCATAACATGCGTGTTTAGTTTACTTCGCGGTTTATTTAGCTTGAAAAATACTATTATAAACTAGAAAATAAACCTTTTTTTTATAGGATCTAGAAAATAAACTTAACCATACATGTTTACTAGTTTGTGCTTTGGTGGTAATTGTTTTTTTTTAAAAATAAAATCAATTACATCGGGTCGGAATTTTCCAATACTTTTAACAAATCATTAGAAAATGTTACATGCTGATCAACTAGAAACATAGAAAATTTATTTGATTATCCTTCTCAAAAATAAATAAATAAATAAAAACCAAAAAATAAACTGTTGGAATTATACTTAAAAAGTAATAATTCAAGAGAAACACATATAATACATCTATCAATTAACAATTATATCATGTGCATATGTAATAAAATTCAACAATAAGATGTGAGAAATATACATACTAGATTATGTTATTCAAGGACCTCACAAGCAATCAGGATGCTCTCCCCAGCTGGTCAGGATTAATAAGAGCTTTATTTTCTCTTTTCACACACCCTTGCAAGTGTGGCCTTGACAATATTTATAATATTCAGAAAGGACATGACCAGCCATAAAATCCTTCCTATCGTAAAAACACTTCATGTAACAGATATGTTACATTTGTTAATAAACAACTTTATTAATTAGATTCATTAATGAAGAAGTTTATTAACGTGTTATTACTTTTGTAACTCCATGCTAATACATGGATTCATCTATCGTTCATATCCAAAACTATTATAATGACAACACCTTTAATAGGAGTTCAAGTTACTGGTAATGACACGATAGATTTATTAAAGCCAACACTCAACGTGCATGAATCTCATTATGGAAGGACTTCCGAGATTATTATGCACTAACCATCGAAAGACTAGCCCTTATTGTCTTCCATAGTCTGAGCAATTTTAACTTGCACCTCCTTTCCATCATGGTCCAACAATGTACCTATCAGAATAGGCTACATCATGATGGATATGGTCAAGTCAAGGACTACAATGAATGCATTCATAATCTTAGTCTACTAAATCAAGTAGACCTATTTCAATATATCAATATCTTACATCATAAAAGTATTGCATAATTTCACAAGAGACTGAATATTTATTTGTTAATAATAAAGGCATCATATGTATTATGTTGGGCCACATTATTCTAACATAAACAAAGGCAAATACATACAAACGAAAGAGGCTATACTGCGAAACGTTAGAAGCTAGCTGCCAAAGTAGCTGATTGTCTTGACTCTTGAGTCAAAACTACGACCAGACACTTTCAAAATCTAATGGATATATTTCACTTTAATTAAATCGATAAAACCCCCAAATTCTGTTCCATAAACTATTTTATTACTAAGAAAATGTGTAAATATTGAGACTACATTTTGATCTTCTGGGTGTATAGTATATACAGTGTTCGTCCAAAAGTAACAACAATTTTACAAACGAATACAAGTCAAAAAAAATTAATGTTCCTCACCCTTCCTATTTTATTAGTGTTCTCTGTGAAAATTTTAAGAAAACAAAATTTAATTCTCTATTAAAAATTTAAAATTTTGCAAATCACTCTCTTTTACTTATAGACTTTTGTAGCAATAGTTTTTAATTTCTTTCTTCCTAGTATACATTTAACCTGATATTAACAAAACTAAAACTAAAGTACACTTTTGGCCCTCAAAATTTAGATCCTTCTTGTTTGATTTTGTTTTCATATTAGCTTTGTCATCCATTTCTGTTAATGATCAAACCATTAAAGGCCCTTGATATTTTACAATTTCTTGAAATACTAACTCTAAAGTGTAGTAGAATGCAAGGTTTTTTTATTATTATTATAGGCAGAAAAACATATACGGATGGTCAAATTACTAACGGAAATAGATTGCAAGGCCAATATGACACAGAATCAAACATGAAAGGTCAAAATAAAATTTTAAAAATGTAGAGGATCAGAATGAAACAATCTCAAACTTACGTGTAGTTTAGTCTAAAATCAATAGCATAAGGGGAATACTATCTAGATCCATAAAGAAGGCATGTGATCATACCAACCGTAGTACGTACAATTTGAGTTCCCCTAAAATTGATACGTTATCTCTCTCTTTATATATATATATATATATGTAGTTTTCCCTTTTTAGTTGTTTTGGGGTCGATTTGAGATAACGAAGAAATGTGCTTTTGTACCTACCGTAACACCTCATAATTTTGATACCAATTTAATTCTTATACATAAATTAAAAAGGAGACCCACAATTAAATGGATTTAATTGGTTTGGGCCTAAGATATTTAAATTTGATAATTACTATGGAATATGAAGACCAAGTGAGGTGGCATAAGTAAATATATGAGCCTTGATAAACTTTTAAAAACCCTAGCCTTTTACCTCTTAAGATACACGTATATATATATATATATATATATTTATATATATATAAGGTTTTCTTTTGTTTTAGCCGCAACACATGGTTGAACAACTTATTTTTTTCTGCTTTGCAGCTGAACGTGAGACTGCAGCAGGTATGGTTTCCTTTAGCTCTAAATTTAGGGAGTTGAATATTCAATGGCTAGACTTGTCCCACGTTTGCTAGAAGGAACTGTGCTTGAAATTACTTTAGAGGCTAATAGGATAATAGGACTTCTAACTTCTAACTTCTAACCTATCAATATATTAAAAGAAAAAGGACTTCTAACTTCTAGCCATATGTTTGACTAGTCAATCTCCACCTATCTTTATATTAATTTAATGGAGAAGATGACTTATAATTGTTATTATATTGGAGTAAGAATGATGCATATAGCCTTTTTGTTTTCCCCTATTTTCATCGTCAGATATAGTCTTGACCTTTCAGCCACTAGCAGGTTGAGATGCCTTCTTAAAACAAGAAGTTTCCAACAAAGAAAATATCTAGATATTTCTTATACCCTTTCCAATGACATCAAAATAATGCTTTCTGTCTTTCTATATTAGCAAAGAAAACATCCACTAACTAGGAATTAAATTGGGCAGTAGAGAGGGAAAAGAAATTTGAGCAAAACTAGGCCCTACATATAGTTTGAATTATAAGGCAGCCTCAGTACCGCAATCAGAGTGGCACAGAGAATCTAACATCTCCGTAGGCTTTGATATTGATAGATTAAACTATTTAAGTGTGAAAATTGATTTTAAGTGGGAAATTCGTGTATTGATTAATCTATTTTTGGTGCTGCTAGGTTCTAATTCTATTGATTTAGTGACTCAAGGGTGGTTGATTTCATATTTTTGCAAATAAGAGGTAAGTGGTGTTTACTAATTTTGGGGGTTTTCCCAAAATAGTGTTGATTATCAAACTATTTTCATATCAAGAAATATGTTGATATTCTATATATAAATTGATATTTTATAAATGTTTGATGCGCACATTGACTATTCGTTTTATGAAAAACTTGTGGGACAACCTGAATTTATTTAAATTTGTATGTGTGAATATATCTTTATATTTTTTAGAATTATGAAGGGATTATTTTTGTGAGCATATTGAATATGTTTTGAAAACCTATGACAAGTCGTGATTAAAAGCTCAGTATTATATTTAGTCCTTAGTAAGGGACAATCATACTACAGCTAGTCCTTAGCAAGGGACGGTCCCAGGAAAGGGGACAGTGCACATTTGATAGCTACTTAACAAGGGAGTATACTATTGAGGATCCAAAAAGGAAGCTCCTTAACAAGGGAGTGCACCTTTAGGTTCCAAAAGAGCCATCCTTAAGAAAATGGATGAAAATGAGGTTTTAGTCCTAAAAGGGGACAGCACAACCCTATCAACAGGGCATAAACGTTGACCACGAGAAAAGCCTAGGAAATTATTTATATTATGATATTGATATATGTATTATGATGGCTCACAATATAAAGATATTTTTTATATATATATGAAGTATTTGATTATAAAATATTTATGAGTTACAAGTTATGAATTTGTTGTAAGAATTATTTATTTGAAAAGTTTGTTCTCACACCCCAATGTTAGTGAATTCCACTTATTGAGTTATCTCACCCCCCCTCTCCCCTTACTTCCCCTTACATATACATTAGAGAGATTATTAGAGTAAAGATTCTTAGAGGACAACAATTACGAATTATTTTGTAGAACTAAGGATTTTATTATTATTTTTATGGCATTAAACATTGTACTGGAGAATTATTTTGAGGATGTTTTATCTTTGGTGGATTAGAGCTCTGACATTTGTGATGAGATTTTAGGTTAATGATTGCTTTTATTTAATATTTTTTATGCATTATTTAGATTAAATAGATTTTTATTATTTATGATTTTGGAGCGTTACACCTACAACCTAGGTTCAAAAGAAAAGGGAGTTGAGCCCCTACTCATTCTAATGTTTTGAACAATGGAGGTTAGATTGCACTGCTAAAAGGTTCTCACTCACAGAAAGAAGCATGATAATGATCAGATAATGATGATAAACTAGGATTACAATACAAATGAGAGAGAGAGAGAGAGAGCGCGCAAAACTTATGCTACCACGCACATAAGAACTTTTTGAAATTTGGTGCTTCCTATAATCAGAAGCATAGGCCTAAGTTAAAACATAATTGTTGTTGGTGAGGTAGACAAAACTTGAGTAATGCTTGGCTTAGTAGATCAGAGATATGTCTAATATGCATCTTTAGGTACTGATTGAAGCTTTTGGCTGATGGATTTTTGAAAGAATGGCAACCTTCAGCAATGTGCGTTTTTGAGTATTTCAACAATTTGGTTTGCTACCAATTTTGAATAATCTGGTTAGGTAAACTAGTTTTTCTTTGCTCTTTGAGGGGGAAACGACCCCTTTAAGAACTTGCTAAATTTGAATGATCTCATCAGTTAGCATTAATAGGGTCCAAATATTATTTATGGCTTTGAGTTATGGGAACATACAACAAATTACTTAGGTGGTCTTTTTTGTGTTGCACATGGGCTCGTGGATTTCACCAAGTGTTTCAAGCTCACTTGTCAAAATTCATGTCTTGGACACATGAATAAGCTGATATAAGCCCACTCTACCCTCAAATTACACTCCAAAATTATTTAGGGCTTTGAGTTATGGGAACATACAACAAATTACTTAGGTGGTCTTTTTTGTGTTGCACATGGGCTCGTGGATTTCACCAAGTGTTTCAAGCTCACTTGTCAAAATTCATGTCTTGGACACATGAATAAGCTGATATAAGCCCACTCTACCCTCAAATTACACTCCAAAATTTTCAAAGAAAAAGGACTTAGGCTATGTTAAATATAAGAGAATAATAGGCCCAACCATAATTAGGCTTGCGTTGCATTGGGCTTTGTAAAAAAGGGGTGACAATTAACAGATTGCTAATTGTTGATTCTAATTTGCATTTCAACACTATAAAATTGACAATACGGGAGCTTCTACCATATTTGTAAGCGTTATGCCGAATATGGACTCGCAATTGCTCTATTATGCGAATGGGGTTAGGATGAAAACCTATTACTTTTATCAATTCTTAATCAACTACAAAAAATAAAAACATAACAAAAATAATAATAATAAACTGATTATGGTAGAGTTAAGTAAAAATTTTCCAAATAGAACTCATAATAATAATAATATTTAAAAAAAAATAAAAAACGTTGCCACCACTATGATTATTTTAGAACTTTTTGATTAATTATCCT
Source organism: Notholithocarpus densiflorus (assembly GCA_030021035.2). Taxonomy (NCBI): domain Eukaryota; kingdom Viridiplantae; phylum Streptophyta; class Magnoliopsida; order Fagales; family Fagaceae; genus Notholithocarpus; species Notholithocarpus densiflorus. The sequence continues at coordinate 334,661 of JARYZH020000090.1, read as the reverse complement.
TAAATCAAAATACATTATGTTTAACTGCTTAACATTTATGCAAACTACCAACAACAAAAAAATCAAATCAAATCAAATTGCATATATGTATTAGTTAACATACATATTATATATTATATCCCTTTACAAAAATAATTACATTATAGATTATACATATGTACACCTAAGCTACGCGGGTCCACAATTAGTATATATAAAATAGATCCTTTGATTTTTTTTGTTTGACTTTTTCTATGTTGACACATAAAGTTCTTCACATATTTTCACATTCTTTAGAACACATTCTTTTGTTAGAATAAAGAAACCCAACACAAAACAAACTCTAGTTAAACTGCGTTAAATATTTTCTAAACAAATTCTAATTAATTGCATTGCATATTTTCTACAAATTTTCATTTTTTTTATTGTTTATTTCTTAATAAATATTTAAATATATATTATCTATAAATATTTTTCAATAAACCTTTTGAGCATCATATTATTATAAAATGAAAAAAAAAATTACTATTATGAATTTTTCCTAATGTTGTCACATAAGAATTTAAAAGCCTACATTTTTTTAAATCATTTCTACAAATTTGGTTTTTAGAGTTATATAATAGTATTAAACTATATTGGTATAAATTAATTATAATTCAAGCCTTTTATGACAAAGTAAGCCAACACCATTGAAATTCGAATTAAATCACATTTTATTTTCTTAAAAAATTATAATTATATTAGGTAGGTTAATTTCTAAGAATTCTCTAATTAGACTCTTTATTTATTAATTTTTATATATTTTTATAGTTCTTAATATTTAAATATATATATCATATATAAATATGTTTTGTTGAACATTTTGTGCATTATACAGGTTAGAGACTAGTAATTCTTCTTTTTTGACTTCTTTAATGTTGACATGTAAGTTATCGAAAGTATATTTTTTTAATTTAGTTTTTAGATTTACAAAAAGAGCTAATTTGACTTCTTATTTTAATACTTATTAATTAATTATGTATCATATATATTATATATATATATATATATATTATCAAGCTTTATCATACACTGCACATAGATGACACTAATATATATGAAACTAATTTATTTTTTATTTAAAAAAAAAATTTATTTACAAAAGGGCTGTTGAAGACCGAGCACTTAAATATTGGGCCAGTTGGTGTACACAGAAGCTGGAAAAGGGTATTGTTTTCACAAGTGAGGTCGAGGAGCATGGGTCCACAATCAGCAAATTAAACGAACTATAAAACGAGCAAGGAGCAAGCATGAGCGGTCACATCCTGAGCGTTCATGAATCATGGCCTTCTCGTGATCACCCAATCAGTGCACTGTACCAAATGTAATTTTTTTTTCAAGTCTAAGTATCAAAAGGGTTTTGCTGTCAAAATAAAACTTTTAGTTTCAGTCCCAAAAATAGAATGCCATTTTGACAAATTTCACCAAATGAATGTTTCTTATGACCATCCTTTTATTCTATCCAGTTTTCAACTTCAATTAGCTACATCATCAGAAACCCAAATGCAGTTTTGGTTAAAAGAATTGGTTTAGATACCAAACACAAACAACCGCAACCAATATGAACAGAAAATGCACCATACCTCTAAAAAGAAGCTAAAAAATAAAACACATTCTTGAAGAGCATCTCTAAGCATCAGCATGACTGAGGGCTTAAATTTTTTCATGTATTTCTTTTTTTTTTACTTTTTCTTTTTTTCCTTAAGGAAATCAACTAAACCTCCTTGTACACGATTGGTGTGAACTTATAATAATACAGAATGTACAGTCAATCAAAATCTATACAAAATTACAATCTTTCAAGGGTAGTCTTTCTGACGACTTCCAAAAACAGCCGCAGGGCTGTACTGCAATCTTTCATGTAATAAAATTAAAAAAAAATCGCCATGCCCATCCCTCAGGAAAACCTACACCCATCAGTCAAGAAAACAACTTGCAGCATCCGGTGATTCGGCAACTCGTGCTGCTTCGGCAATTCGAATTGCCATCATGGCTCTGTAAGTTGCTAAATCTGCATTCTCCATAAGAAATTGAGCCCTTTTACGTTTGAGAATAGCAAATTCCACAGATCTGTTTGCTGATGCATTAGCTTCTTGAACTTTAAGCGTGGCATTCTTTTCTTCCAAAGCATCTTGTTCGGCTGCCATTGCTGTACATTAATAGAAGACGGAATACAGTTGTTAGGACAAAACATGTAACACAAGTACAGTGCAGATGCTTACGAAAAGACATGCACAGTAAAACTCAGTTTTCACTTTTTAAGTTTTAATATGATTATTTCAACACTACCAATTACAGTATCGCATCCAGGAGAGGACTGAAGATTTTGCAAACCAGTTTGCATGAGTTACATCCATATATGTTGACTTGGTTTTAGATTAATTCAAAAGCTTAAAATTTAGCATAATAAAAGTCCAAAATACAAATTAAGAGAAAATGCCAAAAAACTATATCAATCGGAACCAGACAAAACCCAAGAACATGGAAATGAAGCCTTGCTATTGGTTTCCCACCAAAAACAGAACAGTTCACGAAGTCACAAATCACAATAAAGTGTTTCGCGCAATTTGATCAAGGTTCACAACTCTAATTACATTAGCCAAAACAATCAATACACTTTCAGTGAGACCATTTTTGAATAACAATCAATTAACCACCACAAGATTGAGAAATTTTATTAACCAGAATATTTTAAATCCTATTTTCTCAAATTATTTTAAATCCTATTTTCTCAAATTTTAACATAATTAAAATTAGAATAATTTTTTTTTTTTTTTAAAGCATCACTAACAATATAACATACAACTGCACTTACTAAAAATTCTAAACAGCAGATATGTCTAATACTTTCCAAATAACACCATAGACAGTTAATTTAAATGACAAGAAAAGTAATCCTAGTTCAACGCCCTAATTTTGTCTCGTCACCTCAATATTGAATCCCAAATTTAACCAGGTATCAGGTACAGGAATGTTAAAACTTAAAATTGTATCAATTACCTTGCAAGATATACGGCTGTTTGCCTCTTCCAACTTGGCTCGGCTGTCGTTTTACTGATCTTCTCTTTCGTAAAATTGGCTTAGGGATCACTGGAGCCCTCTTGGGTTGATGACCCTGTATAGAAAAATCATTTACACTGATCAAATAACAATTCAACAGCAATTTATAAGCCAAAATTGGCATATGTACACCACAAAGAAGGGATGAAGAAGAGAGATGGAAGGTAAGGGGGGGAGGCAAGCAAAGGGCAGATCATCTCTCATGAATTACAGTATTAAATGAATATAAGAATTTCAAATATCCCTGGTTGATACACATAGGCTCCTTCAAGTGCAAAGCACTCTAGAGGCATATGCAACATCCATTTGCTATATTAGTGGACCAAGTTCACGGGACCACAGGAGAGCAGGAATTGAGGAAGTTCAATACTGTTTTTTTCCAAGAACACATTTCAAATGAAAGATGGTGCAGAAGATTGAAGTAGCTCACATGTCCCTTATTCAACTATCATGCAATATTTGTTTGCAAAAACATCAAATAGGGAAGAGATGGTTAAGAATTATCCGAAAAAATGATATTTTACACTCTTTCAAACATATCTCCATTTTATGATCCTCTTAACATTCTGCAGAAATGAATATAATAAAATAAAATATATCAGAAGCTCAACTTTAATCCAAGCCAGAACTGGACCCTTTTTTTATTAGGATTACAAAATAAGCTGACTAAATTGAATCACACATCAACCCACAAAGAGAGAGAGAGAGAGAGAGAGAGAGAATAAGAAATTGAATCATTAAAGAAAAACTTACAACATTATACTACGATAAAATGGTACAAACAGAAACGCTGGTTCTATAATCTAACCAACAAATAATATAACCCATGCCCAAAGCACAAATAAATAAAATAAACACTCTGCCAATCTTTTGCATAAGTAACACATTGCCAATATGAAATGAGATATCTTAAACATAATGGTGCTTTTACCTGAAAACACCTAACCAGCGCTGAGCGCTTTTGCTTCCGTTTCTTCATCCAGTAATTATACACAGCTACAACTACTTCACTCCTAGCCAGATCTAGACAAAGATTAGCAGCTGCTTTCTCATCAGGGAAATCTTCTGGACTACAATAATTAGCCTTCTCAAATGCATCAACCATTAACTCAAAATTATTCTCAGAAACATGCTGATGAAGCTCATTCTGTGTAAAAGATTCATTATTGAATTTCTCTAGCCACAACTCATCTTCAGAATCCATGTCATAATTTGCCGTCCTCCTTGCTAAAGCTCTAGACACTTCATCATATTCTGTAGAGATATATGAATTTGGTCTGCAAAAGGGAATATCATTTCTATTCCCATAGTCTAAGACTTCCAAAACCCCAGGCACAGGGATGTTCTTAACAGTTGGAGCCATACCATTACGGTCTGAACATTCCTTGTAAAGATCCTTGAAAATAAACCAGTCCTGTCGAATGGGAAACTCTAGCTTCCAACCATTATCCAAATTCCATATTACTGCATTGGTGAAACGATTGCAAGAAGAATAGGGCTTCATAATTTTTTCAGCCTTTTGGGTAAATCTTGTCAATCCATCTTTCTTGACTACAAAAACCCACTCCCTTGAAGAAGAGAATTCTAACATGACATTCACCCCTTCTTCCCGGTAACACCTGTCTGACTCAATCACCAATATATTTGCGGAGCAGGAAGATGAATCTATCTCACGTGTGGATCCCAACGTGGCAGAACTCACTTCTTTATCTTGTCGTGCAGAGGCAATCCGAACTGAACTCCTACACTTACTATTAGTCACCACAGAAGAGAAAGGTGAGCCATTTCTCCTACTATTGATTACATCGGAAGCTAGGGCTCCACCAGATTTGTGCATACCCACCATTAAAGGACTTCTAGCACTCCTCCTCCTCCTCCTCGTTGAGCTTCTCCTCTTCCGAATACCACGAGAATTTAAACCATTTCTGTATTGTGCAGTTCGACCAGCTAATTTTGAAGCTCGAACAGACGGATGTAAGATCGACCTGTTCTCAGTGTTATGAACTTCATGCATAATGCTTTTGTTTTCCGAAGAATCTCTTGCAGGGGGGACACCTTCAGACACATCTCTGTCAGAAGTGATGATAATATGGTGTTGTTCTTCGCTCTCATCTTCTTCACTGTCAGTCATTGTGTCGGAATCTGTGTCCATATTAACCAACTTATTTACAATGACAAAATTCCGACAATCAAACCTCAGAAACATCCCATAATACATGTACTTGAAACAACGAGGAACTGCAGAAAAATCCACAGAAAACATGGGTATATGCTCCAAGGTCCCAAAAAACTTGCATATTCCAGAGACACTAGTGGTGGGAGGATCCTGAAAGAACACATAAAAAAAAAACACAGAACAAATAAGCCTAAAACACATAATTCAAATCAAATTCTCAACTTTATAAAAGTAAATGACAAAAGCATAATAACATTATTCAAGTCAGATTCCCCATCAACTTAACCTACTATTACCATAATTTTTTTTGAACAGTAGTACTATTACCATGATAATGAATACAAAATTGAATAGTTCACAATTATTATCAACTATTAACAAGAATGCAGTTCAGTTCATTTTCTTCATGAAAAATTGAAACTTGAAACTACCCATGTTGTGTTACAATTAAAAGAACAAAAATAAGCCAACATTAATTCAAGTTTTCCCTATTGAAATCAGAATCAGAGCAATTACTTACCCTCGAGAACTGGATTCGACGCGAAGCATAGACGCCTGCAATCGGCTCTCTGCACAAGAATTTCAAAAGCTGAGACAATGTCAGCCTTGCCCTCCTCATGTACCTCAAAACCGAACACAAAAACCTCGCTACAAACCCATCATCATCATCGCTCCCACTACCCACAACAGCAACAGAAAGCTTGGGACGCGGAATCACCCACTCCTCACTACCATCATCAGCCTTCCTCCGTTGCCTACGGGCGAATCGAATCCCATACATCTTATCATTGTCCGAATTTCTCCTCCGCTTTCTGCTGTACACAACACCAAACATCTTATCCACACTCTCCTCAACCTTCACCACCTTTCTGCTCCTCTTCTTCGGCTTCTCAATTTCGCAATCAAGGGCGGCGCCTGCTGCTGCTTCCGCATCGGCGACACTTGGCGCGGCGACTACTCTCTTGACGTCGCCGCCGTGGGACCAGGAGGAGGTCTGCTTGAAGGCGAGTGCGGCACCGTTGTTTGGGGTCTTGATCATTTTGGACCACTCGTCACCACCGTCACCGCCGCCACCACCGCCGCTGCCTCTCCTGACCTTGGAGGAGTCGCTCGATTCAGGCCAAAGGCGGCGGCCTGACCGGAGAACCCTGCCGCCGTCTTTCACCACATTCACGACATTAAACACCCTCGTAGTCCGCCGCATCCCTACCGACGGCATTGCCGTTCGGTTCCCTATCGAATCGGCACGAGTCGTGGCTCGATTACAAATCCGATTCTCTCGACTCGCTGAGTCTCCCTCCGAGTTGACTCAGTAAAAACAAACACACAAAAACAAACTCGACTCGGACTGGGACCGGGACACGGACTCGGACTCTTTTGAGTCTCGACTCTTTCAGCGCATACTGAACAATTTGCCAAAAACGAAAGAAAACGTGTACGGAATTAGCGGAGAGAGAAAAGCCTAGAGACTCGCCGATTCCATGAACCGAAACCACCACAGAGAGATTCTCAGACTCGGACTCACCAACTCGGTTTCGGATCGGACTCGGATCCGGACCCAAATAGTTCAAAAATAAAAAAGGATAACTAACAACCAAATACTAAACAGAAAGAAGGAAAAAAAAACACTACGATACAAAGAACCGTTTCACGAATCGGGTTCCGATCAACTCAGAGTTTACAAAAAAAAAGATACATCTAATAACAAGAAGATAAAAGATTACACAAATAATTTATATTTTTATAAAAAAAAAATTAAAGAAATATCTAAAAGCCTAAGATCTGAGAAGAGAGAGAGAGAGAGATCGAAGATCGGAGAGTTATGGCGGTTCACGAAGTTTATGTGAGGGAGAGAGAGAAAGAGAGACAGTGAGAGAGTATCGGCTAGGGTTTATGATAAAAACCACAAAGGAGGGAAGAGGGATTGGGTAACCACTAACAACTACGCCGACTAATATGAGCCGTTGGATTGGGTGAAAGGACGGTCCTGATCTTTTTTGAAATATATATATATATATAAAGAAGAGTCCGAAATTTGGTTCGATGGCTCCAAAGACCCACCAAGAGAGAGAAAGAGAGAGAGAGATTCAGCTTTTTTGAGAGAGAGAGAGTGTTTGTGTGTGTATATGTGTGTGTGTGAGAATTGTAGATTTTTTATGGATTTATTAACGTGAGTGAAAAGACAAAAATGGACCTGATGTGATGGCGTGGCAGGTTGGGACCCACAAAGGAGTGTAGAGTAGAAGAAAAAAGAGAGGGAATATGGGGATTTGAGTATGGGGTTTTTGGTCTTTTTGAGAAGTGGAAAAAAGGCTATTAATATTTTTTAAATAAATGTGGGGGGTGAAAACTGAAAAGCGGCTAGTATAGCTGCAGTAAAATCGGAGTGGTAAAATGGGGTTAGTAGACACTATATAGTATATACAGTTGTAAAATCTTGAAGGGGTAAAAGTCTTGAAAGGGTAAAAAAAAGTTCAAATAATTTAATGCTTGCTACGCCAAATAAACACATGACCAATAGGAGAATAGCCGTATCATTTTATACAACCGTTGCAGCCTTTACAGCTTAGCTTACCAACACGTACCAAAAAAAATACTATCCAAGATTTTCTTTTTTCTTTTTTTTTTTAAATTGATATTTAATAGTGGGTAAAAAATTTGGAGGCAATACCATCCAAATAAGAAAGAGAAAAATGAATTATGCTAGTACTATAACTCGTCTTGTGAGTAGTAGAGGGGTGATGTGGGGTCCATGTAGAGGCACTCTCTTATCACTCACAACTTGTGCCACAAGTTGTGGTACTAGCATAACTAGAAAAATAGGCCAAGCTTGAAATGGCAATTTGGCACCTACTCTATACTCTAGTTTCTGCGTCGCAGGTTGAACCAGTCTCTGTCCTTTGTCTCCCTAAAAAAGAATAGACAAAGAAAGAAAAAAAATACAAGCAGAGGAAAGGGATGGACTGGGGATCCAGCTATGCATTTATGTAGTGCCCATCTAGATTCATAAATAGCTATCACATTTACATTTAATGATACTATGTGGATATAGTTACACAAAATTTGAAATTTGTTACCGTGGCAGAATGTTAGTGATAAGATTAAAAAAAAGTGATGTATGGAATAGATTTCAATAAGAATTAGTAAAAGTTCGCTAACTGACGGATAAGTTACTTTTCAATTAAAATAAAAATTTAGGTTTGATGCAAAATAGCAAAAGAAACATTTTTTTTTTTTTTATAATTATTGCGAATAAAAATTGTGTTTTACATGGAGGAATAAATTTACTGTGGAAATGCTTATTAGTTACAACTAGTAAATTGTTCAAGAGAGACAGAAGGTGAGAAAAATAATATATGTTGTGCTTTCATGAAAGTCAAAAGTGTCTAGACCTAACCACTTTTATCGTTGGAAGCACTTTAAAGCGGGAAAACGGGCTCTATATTTAATATTCTACCACTTTCAAGGAAAGTTTTGTACACCAGCCAATGTCACATCACAGGAAAAAGAAAATACACTCTTCTTCACATACATTTTTTCCACACCCAGTCGGCCATGAATAGGGTCCAGATTTTGCCCCAAAAAAAAGAAGAAAGAAAGAATAAAGAGTCAAGAGTCGTAACATAATACAACCAACCCTTCCCCCCCAAAAAAAGACAATACTTAATGCTAATGTAGTCATGCAAATTCTCTATGCAGGTCCACTAAAGACTTAGTAGTTACATTTAAATTCATAAAATAACTATTTTTTTAATAATTCAATAATTAAAATGGGGTGAAGGGATTTAAATCATAGATATTTTCGCCGAAAATATCAAGAAGTGTCAGTTGAGCACTTGAGCTACCAAACTATCGACAGGTTTGGAACATGAATACTTGAGAAAATTTCCGGGACTAAATGTTTCAAGGTAGGTAGGGTAGAATACTCGATGTTAATTACATGTTGCTAAAGATTTTATGATATGCAATGTATCGTGGGCTGTGCTGACCTCTAAGACTTCATCATTTGTGACCTCTAAGTCTGTCATCATCACTTTTCTTTCCCCCTTTTGGTAAATCTAAAAAACAATATTATTGAACTCACTTTTTCGATTAAGTATGGATTCCTGGGTAATCTTGAGAATCAATCAAATCTGTTATGGAAGGATTATGAACTTTTTATAAAAATTAAAGCTAAAAAAAAGGGGAAAAAGAAAGGTAGTAATTCATCATGTTGACCAATAATCAATTGGTCCAGAGACTAACAAGAAACAGGGAACCTAAGTAATCAAAATTTTTAGCGACGAGTTTCGTTTTGGATAAACCACAATCATCTATAGTCTAGGCTAGGCATTTCATGTCCACCAACTGTATTCTCTGTGGTTCTTCCAGAAGACAAGTATTCATTCAAGAATACATTCCACAGCAAAGTTTTATTTTTCTTGATATAACAAGTAATATATTTAGTGTCAATGGAGCCCAAAGGAAACACATAAAAGACAAACTGTCTGAAATCTTAGTGCAAGCAACCTTCTTTAAGTACAATAATAACCAATAATGTTTGCACGAAAAGGCTGGGACCAGTAATCTAATAGGCCACGCTTAAAAAGATTTCAAGGGCAACTGAAGAACTTAGCTTTATATTTACGATGGTACTTTGAGAAATCAAAGAGTCTAATATCTACGATGGTGTATTTAGAGTGAAAGAAATGCTAGATGCTTTGAGGGATGCGAACAGTCCTTGCTAGAGATTAAGTCATTTTTCTTACATACTCTCCTTGTTTGGAGTGTGGCTCTGTCGCATTTTTCTTTTATTTTCCTTCACGTTTTACTTGATCATTGTAATCTTGGTTCTTGATTTTTGGCTATTTTTTATTAATAAAATTTTTCGTTATCTATCCAAAAAAATAAAATAAAAACCTACAATTTATAGTTTTTTATTTTTTTTATTTTTATTTTTTTGAAAAGAAATATCCTACAATTTGTTTGTCTTTGCATCACCTGAACCTATTACTTGTCCAAACCCCACCCCACCAATTTGCAACCTGAGTCAAGACCTAAAACTATGTACACAAATGTATGCATGTGTTTGTGTGTGACGAGCCCATGCACTAAATGCACACATAAGCCAAATTATAGAAGACCACCCCAATTGAAGTGTAATGAGCCTCAGAGTGACGCAGGACAACCAGAAAAAAATAAAACAACATTAAAATAAAGGATATGACCTAGGAGACAGCACCTACGCCTTGCTTGGAGTCAGCACCAAGTGGAGAAACCATTAGGAGTCAGCAACTAGGGTGGACCTGAAGTCAACACCAGGCCAAAAAGAGACCAGACAGGCATTTTTTTCATTCATCAAAATATCAACTAACTCCTCAAGGAATACAATAGGTTGCTTATAAAGGATTGCTAAACCCTAGTTCTAATTAGCTGGGAAACCTTAATTGCCTTATTACAAATAACCTTGCTTCCAAATTAAAATACTAATAGCCTAATAAACTACTAGGACCTAAAACATACAAATACAATTGAGTTGCAAACATAAATAATCCTAAATAAAAATCTTCTTGTTTCTCCCTCATCACAGAGTCCCCTTTCTCTGGTGAATGCCATTACCACATCAGAGAGAGCCACAACCCACAATAGACAAGTGGGGAAATGAAAGCAATTTTAGCTTTTAAAAAGGTTACATGCTTCATGTTCCATGTTCTACTGGCATACAGGAAATCGTGGTGGAAGTCATATATTTACTGATAATAATATGTGGATTTCAAACATTCTTCTAGCTTAATGTACGAACAAAAATGAGTTGCTTTCGTTGAAAAAGAAGAAAAAAAAAACTTTCCACTGACTAATAGGAGTGGAGCCATCCCCTGCATGACATGCCATGTAATGAATGATATATAGTGGATTCATAGGCAACCTCCTCAATGAATGATTAATTTAGTTTAAGAGCAAGTTTAGTTGCTTCCTTTGGAAATGAGATTGATCAGAATTAAAGTTAAACTTGTCATTGACTTACAGCATTTAAGCAGCCCCTGATGAATTGCCATTGAACAAATTGAGTACTCCCAACTTCTTATCCTCCATTCTTTAGCACTGGAAGTACAGCAAAGCCTTTTTTTTTTCTTTTCTCTCTCATCTTCCTCACTGCACCATGCATTTCAACAATGATTCCAATATTAATGATTTGGCAAATTGATTGTGGCTAATTACAGAAGTGCTAAGGAGTATGGTTATTATATAACTAACTTAATCAAGTGATCATATACTTCTTTTCCTCCACATTTTATTTATTTATCTATTAATATGTGAAGACACTTTATTCAATGAGGAAACTCAAATTCAAAATATCTAAATCTTCTAGAAAAGATGAGAAAAGAAAAGCAGTCATTCAGTAATAAAAAATAATTGCTTTATTACATGCAGAGAGCAATCAACTGCAACACCTTGTGAACAAGCTCGAGTTTAATCGACAAGAAAATGAATCAAGCTTGAACATGTAATCTAATTTGATGATAAGCTCGATTTCAGCTTGTGTTCAAAATAAATTTAAATTAAGTCCTAAACTTTTAATAATCAACTCGACTCATTTACAGCCCTAGTTAAGAAGTTAACTTTATGAATGAAAACAAGGCAAGGGCCATTGCCCCCTTCATTGTAATGTGACTCCATCACTTGCTGGTAACCTCAATTCATTCATGAGGGAAAAGGCCATGGATAATGTAGACAGAATATAATTGCTTAAGTCAAGATCTAAGGGAATACTCCAAAACGAAGAGGCCACAGCTACAATATCCATGAGTTTTTTTGGGCAAATAGGAAGTAAATCAAAATATTCATTTACAAGTTTGTTTGGGCTTTGCAAAATGTCTACTCCAACAATTGAAGGAGATAATAAACTCAAGGGGTTGAAAGGATTGCCACCCAGCCCATTGCTCCAACCTTTCTAATTCTTACAAGGTGCTTGTACTACTAGTTCATTAACACAAACCATTACCAAGAGAGAGTTAGTGATGGTTGAGGTTAATAATTAGTCAAAAATTGGGATTGCAAAAATTTGACAGTATTGTCATGGGTACAAAATGTGGTGCTGCTTTGGCCAATGAGCTCCTTCCTCCTCCCATAATAATGGGTAGAGAGTAAAATTGTGGGTTCAAAATCAAATTGGTGTATGTGTAACTTACCAATAAGAAAAATGTGGTGCACCTTGACACCACCAATGAGTTTGAACAAACTCAAAGAAAATGGTTGAGAGAGAGAGGAGAACTACAACACACTCAATTCCTTCTGGCAAAAACTTAATGGGGTGATCTGCCTTTTTTTATCTCTCCTTTTAACCAAAATCACAATTCTTTTCAGTATTTACAACCTTCAATATCAATCACTCAAGACCTCTTGACTCTTTGTTTAATTGAGTGAATACACAACTCACACGTCCACATGGAATTTAACCCATGACCTAACCCTCCACTTCCCTACAAGGGGAGATGACATTTGATCCAAAATTATGTTAACCTTTTAAACAAACCTAACCTCTCTCTGTTTTTTTTTAAATAAGTAAAAAAAAAAAACATAACTAACTTCAATATCATTTCATTAGCTCATAAATAACCTTAAAAATTTTTAATCAAAAATAACTTGAGGAAATATGTTTATAAAGTCACACAAAAGCTAACAGAAAGATTCAATAATGCAAACTATGACACTCTAATGTAACACAAACAATGTCCTACTATATAACATAAATATACATTCTTACAGCACAAAGATTTAAACACAATAAATTCAAATGATATATAGTCCAAACAAATGCAATTAACGAAACAAATGACTGATCCTAAACTCACGTATAAAAATCCTAAAATAGGTCCATTTTGTGTTGACTCTATGTCGGCTGGACAATATGGCCCAAAATATAGACTTCAATATCAGTTTTTTCAGTCATATATGATGATTTTGGGAGTAAGACTAGAGAAAACACCAAATATGCCTGTTGACCCATTGATGTTGATTGATTCCATTGGACATGAATCACGATTGATTACAAATAATGTTGATTGATGTAGATGGATGCCAAGGATGTTTTTTTTTTTTAATTTATTTTCTTTTATTATTGTATTTTTATGTAATTGGTAACGATTTATTTCTTTTCCTTACATGGTCATGGAGTTATTCCTTTCCTTTCTTGATGTAACCTGTGAATCCTATTTGAAGGCCTTATAATTCACTATTGTAGAAAACTTGCTCATGGACTAATAAAATTTTTATTGGGAATTTCCTTTGAATGCATGATGCTAACTCCAAACAACCCTTGGTGCTAAATGGTTCTTATCTCTATTTCTTTGCTTGGTTTTGACTCCAAGTAACACTAAGGGCTAACTCCCGTGTTTACGTCTTTTTTTTTCCATACTTGATATTGACTCCAAGCAACCCTAAGTGCCGAGTCCTAAGTTCTATCTTTCCTTTTGCACCGCTTACTGTTGATTCTAAAATTCTTCCACTAAAACCCCAGAAGTCAAGAGAAGGTCTCTTAACTTCACAATGTAACTTTGATACCTCTGCCTAAATTATATGGTCATCAACAATGTCCAAAATCTTCTCCCTAAGTACTAGTAACTATCAAAAATGCTTATTTCGAGAACAACTATCAAGATCACCATGACATGACGTGTGATCCTCATTATTGAGTATATTTTAATCAAATAATAATGGAAGGTTACAGCTGTAGGGGGTAGCCACCCCATACCCAAATCTCTCCCCTCATATAAGTAGAACTTAAGACCTCCTTAATGAAGGGGGAGGTATCAATCAGCTAGAAGGACTAATAGTAGTATTGAGCAACTTTTGAGCCCTTATCCTTCAACAAGTCAATGAAAACTCCCTTGATGATTATCTCCTTCACAACCTGGTATGACCAATGCTCTTCAATTTTTACTCTTTACATGTCCTCAAAATCAAGTTTCTCGAAGTTTCAAATATCAATGAATAAAAACAAGAACCTTAAAAAATACACACATTATTTCCAGTAATATTATGAAGTCTCTATAATCTAACTAGAATGTCCAAGAAAGTTATTCAATTTAGTAACACCTGTTGCATTTATAGGCCAAGTTACCGAATCAAGAGGCTTCTTTTCTTTTATAAGTGAGTCTTGGCCCCAAGGGAAGATTCAAACTAGTGACCTCCACTTCATGAGGTGTGATCCCCATAAGAGGCTATACCTATGTAAACCAAAACAATGAGAAAATACCATATTTTGTAGGTTTATTTCTTGATACAAAAATGTACAACTCATGCACCCACATATGATTGAACCATCGAACTCATCCTTCACACCCTGGGACCATCTCAATAATAAGAAAAACCCCTAATCAATAAACTCTGCCCATATGCCAACTATTGAAGAAAAAAATAATTACTTGATTTGTTTTTCACTTTTTGGTCCACCTAACCTAAAGGATCAAAACCCAAATTCCAACACAAACCCAACAAATAGTCCAATACTCTTACAGCTATGCTATAATCCTCTACTGCTATTGGGAAAACAACAAGAAGCAACGCTCAAATGCTTAGTACATTGTCCAAAATTGGTTTTACGAACAATATTCAATGTGTTAACACTAACAAGAAACAAAGCCATAGAACAAAGACCAAGACTTAGAAAAGAGGTCTTACCATGATCTCACATCATCCAATAGACACAATTATCTGCTTCAACAATTGAAAATGTCAAACCCCATGATTCAAAAAACAACTATTTACACAAAATTCAGGTTGAAATGGAACAAGCACTTGCCTATGTTACTTACTTAGTCTGAGCCTTGAAAATCTGTTGCACAATCTGATACTCAGAGTGTCCAATCTTTGAGATTGAGAAAAAGAAAAGTTTTGGTGTTGTACAGAGAGATAAGGATTGATATGAAGGAGGTGGTGAGGGGCACAAGACAAGACAAGAGATGAAGAAGAAGAATTATGGGTTGTCATAAACAGGGGTTGAAGGGCTGAGAGAGAGAGAGAGGCAGATGTTGCAAAGGTCGTCCCTGGGTTCTCTGCGTCTTAGATAGAACAAGAATAAGGTAAGGTAGTTTTGTAATGTGGAAATGTATAGAGTCTAGTGCTCGGACCTGATCATGGATGTTTTTTTTTTTTTCAATTATATAGTGCCCAAAGGATTCAGATTCACCGTCAATGACTCATTTTATATAGGCTAAAATGGTGTTTACACACTGTTTTTCACGTTCTTTAACACGCGAACAAAATGCGCTGCACAACAGTGTATAAAACAATTAACAAACTCTGCTCTTTTATATATTCGTGTTTGTAAAATATAGATACGTTGAGTGTGTTATAAAATGAAGAAATAAAATAGATAAAGTAATTTTTGTAAGTTATTAAATACCAAATTCTTTTCGCTTTCGCTTAACGTGGGAACGCTTCTAACTTATTACCAGAGCTGCTATGGGCAACCAGACTCAACGGTAGACGCTTCGCCGCTCAAGTCTTTTGTACCCGACAAAACAGCCGAGCGATTTAGCTCACTAGAAATTGAAAGATTTGCTATAAGTATTGGTCCATGAGGATTTTTGGCTATCTTAACAAGTGAAATATTTTGGTTGACACTACTCCCTTTTATATATATACTATATAGGGGTAATTACACTCCCCTTCCTTAAGGTTTATGAGGGAGAAAATATTTTCCCCCTTACATCCATTTGACTAAACTCTATTAAATTGACATTAAAAATATTTTGTACTAACCTACCCTCAAGTCTCCAAGATTTTCCCCCTTATTTTTTCTTTTTTTTCAATGAGTTGTGGAGAGATTTTCAATTGCAAATTTTTTGGTGCTTGATAAACTTTTCATTATTATTTTAAATTTATACTCGTGTTTTTACTAATCATGGTTAAACTTTTTTAGTTAAAGAGAATTTTGTATAAATATAAAATATTTCAAGCATTAATCTATATCTATATATATCTAAAATGGTGATAAAAGATTTATTATCATACGCCTCCTGAAATCCACATCATCGACTATGTCACCTTTTTTTCCTTTCATTTTTTAAACAATATATAAATAAAATAGTAACTTTACACATTCTCTAACTCATTAAATCTAAATAGCCAAATTTTTGCCTTCACCAATGTGAATGCTCTAACTTATTAGTAACAAGAGGTGCAACCTGGTGATTTCGCTGTTTTCAACGAGAGACGTCTAAGGTTCAAGTCTTTTGTACCCAATTTTGCAAAACAGCCGAGTGATGAGTTCAATGGGAAATTGAAAGATTTGCTATAAGTATTGGTCCATGAGGATTTTTGGGTATCTTAACAAGTGAAATATTTTGGTTGTGACACTACTTCCTTTTATATATATACTATATAGGGGTAATTACACTCCCCTTCCTTAAGGTTTATGAGGGAGAAAATATTTTCCCCCTTACATCCATTTGACTAAACTCTATTAAATTGACATTAAAAATATTTTGTACTAACCTACCCTCAAGTCTCCAAGATTTTCCCCCTTATTTTTTCTTTTTTTTCAATGAGTTGTGGAGAGATTTTCAATTGCAAATTTTTTGTTGCTTGATAAACTTTTCATTATTATTTTAAATTTATCAATTATGTTTTTACTAATCATGGTTAAACTTTAGCAAAGAGAATTTTGTATAAATATAAAATATTTCGTTACTAATCTATATCTATATATATCTAAAAGCTGAAGTATAGCATTTATTATCAAGCACGCCCTATTGAGCCACATCATCGACCATGTCACCTTTTTTTTCCTTTCATTTTTTAAACAATATTAATATATAAATAAATAGTGCAACTTTACACATTCTCTAACTCATTAAATCTAACGCACTATGAATAACCTTACACATTCCTTAACTCATTAAGTCCAACTCACCATTAATTCAGCCCTCTTCCAATTTTCAACTCTTCATTTTCCCCTTCAAAACTGTTTGGCTCTTTTGAAGTTCAAACCCTTCAATTGCCAATCCTACAATTAGCTATGTTAGTTTTAATCTATATCTATATATATCTAAAAGCTGAAGTATAGCATTTATTATCGCTTACGCTCCTCGAGCCACATCATCGAATTCATCCCACCTTTTTTCCTTTTCATTTTTAAACAATATTAATATATAAATAAATAGTAAATTTACACATTTTCTCTAACTCATTAAATCTAACTCACTATGAATAACCTTACACATTCCTTAACTCATTAAGTCCAACTCACCATTAATTCAGCCCTCTTCCAATTCTCAACTCTTCATTTTCCCCTTCAAAACTATTTGGCTCTTTTGAAGTTCAAACCCTTCAATTTCCAATCCTGCAATTAGCTATGTTAGTTTTAACACTATAAATTTCCAATCTCTCTCTCTCTCTCTCTCTCTCTCTCTGCAAAAGTTGCCAAAGTGGCATCAAATTTGGAAAGTCCCTCTGAGGTGTGTTCTTTCCCTTCTTATTTTTTCTTTTTCCCCAACTTTGGTTTTTCCATTGGATTTCTAAATTTTGTGGATGATATGATTTTTTGTGGGCTGCCGACAATGTGATCACTTTGGGGCTATGGGTGGTTAGGATTGGTTTGTCAATTATGTTTTCAAGGATTAGAAATCTCTACAACAACTTCTTACTTCATATTCATGTTGTACAATTTTTATTTTATATTTGTGTTTTACCCATTCAATTTGTTTATCTTTGACATTTTAGTTTTCTTACATTTAACATTTGTTTAACTCTATCTAAAAAAAAAGAAAAAAAAAAGAAAAGAAAAGAAAACCAAAGTTTAATGTATTTACCTCTGATAGTTTTGAAATAATAATAGAGTATACGCTGTAATTTTACTCCAATTATTGCTTTCATATTTGTTAACTCAACGGTTCTTTTTTGTTGTGAGACATTTCTCAATTTCTGTTTGGCTTTGACAAATACTATGTTTAGTACACTGTTTCTTATTATGTGCAACACATGATAATTTGATCTTGCAGTCCAATAGACAATAAAAAATCTACCTCAAAAGTTTGGTCTTGCAGTCCATAATGCTAAATTTGATCTTGCAGTCCAATAATTTGATAATGGTAAATGTGGAAATTGGTTCTTGCAGGGTTTAGGATCATTGACCCAGATACATAAGAGTTTTACAATGAAGGTTTCTTAAGTGGCTAGAGACATTTCCAAGGAACTTTAAGAGAAGAAAGAAAGTTATTTCAAAATTTCCATTATTATATATAACATAAATATGTATATACATTGTTTTTGGTTTTTGATTCTTCATTGATTTTATTATTTAGTTATAAACATCTAAATTAAAGTAGATGAATATATAAAGGCAAATTATATGTAATGTTAAAACCGCCCAAGATGACTATGTAAAGTCAATAATCAAAACTCATTTCTTAAGGAATACTATCTTTTACTTAACTACTAATTTCATTTTTTTTTTTAACTCAATGGTTCTTTTTTGATGTGGGATCTTTCTCAATTTCTGTTTTGCTTCGACAAATACTATGTTTAGCACACTGTTTCTTATTATGTGCAGCACATAATAATTTGATATTGCAGTCCAATAGACAACAATAAATCTGCCTCAAAAGTTTAATGGTCACAAGGAAATAGAAAATCTCAAAACATTATTTGGGGTTTAATTTTTATCTGATTTTGATAATGCTAAATGTGGAATTTGGTTCTTGTAGGGTTTAGGAACATTGATCTAGATAATAGAGAGTTTGATAATGAGGGTTTCTTAAGTGGCCAGAGACATTTCTAAGAAACTTTAAAAGAAGAAAGACATCTTTTGAGCTAGGCCAATTTGGACAAAATGGAAAAGTTGATCATTTGAGGCATGATATGTGTGTTCTAATGATGGCATTAGGAAAGCTCAGAGAGCAGTAGTAAACTACAAGAGCATACCTTCAATAAATGGAACAAAGGCTAAAAGGGACTGAAAAAAAGAAGCAATAAATGATGTCCTTAGCAAGAGCAATGCAAAACACAGCAAATGAGTCCGATACATTATTGTTTGTAGTTTTTGAAACAATAAGACAAACAAACTAAGTTCACCATCATTATTTTGACACTGGTTCATTTACAAGGGATTCAAATATTTGATTCACACTTATTCTTCCTCGATAATTCATAATTAGCTCAAAACAAATGTTACAACCAGAGATGCTATTCCCAAAATAGGGCAAATAGTAATCATCACTTCATCGATTCAAACAAACCAGTTCTATACAAAAAAGATTGAAAACATAAATGCTATCTAATTTTTTTTTTTCAATAGCTATAATAGGTAGGGAGGATTTGAACCTTGAATGTCATGGACACACCAAGAGATTCCAACCATTTGAGTTGCAACACTCTTAGCTAAATGTTATCTAACTAGATAACATTAGATTTATACAATTTAATTATAATTAAAAAAAATTTGACTCCCAACTGCTGCATGAATAAAAAAACCTCAACGGGCAACTATTTAGACCCTGCAAATTGAAACTTGCCAAATAATCACTTCACAATCACCCATCACTTCAATTAGATTTCAGAATTAGGTCTTAATGATTATAAAATTTTATTCATTTTTCTTGACTACTCCACCATAAATCCTACTCTTTCTTTGAATTCGGAAGTGGCAAATTGTTGCTCACAATACCACTTCGCAAAGAGAAGTTTTGATCCACTTTAGGCTTGCACGGTGGGGTTATTTCACTTCACATTCTTATGCACCTTTATTTTTTTAAAAATAAATAAAAAATAAAAAACAATAAGCCTATACTCCTATTTGTTTGATTTCTAAGAAAATGAAGTAAATTTTAAATAAATAAAACAAGTCTTGAGTAATTGTTCAATTTCTAAGAAAAAGGTGATTATTCTTTTTCTCTCTCTTTCTCCCTCCCCACTTAAGATTGATGAATTTTTGTGTTTTTTGTATCTCTACTTTCTATTGAGGTGGTGTATTTTTTGAGTTCCCCATCGCATGCACTCTCTCTCTTCCTCTTATAGTTTTAGTTTGAGTTAATTCTTAGATATTTTAGAAGTAAGAATTTGAGTTTATATCAAAATACAATTTACGTGGCTATGTATTTGAATATGTTTCATGATGCAAAAAATCGACAGTTAAATTCTTCATCAATACAAATGGACGAAGTCAAGTTAGTGGCTGCGGAATCCTGCAAAAAGGAATAAGTAGGCTTGGAATACACTGGTGGGGTGTATGCCAAGGAGCCTCCGAAGAGCTAGTATAAACAAAAGGGGAGACTTTTTTCTCTTGAGGTTTGGGATGGAGTGTCATTCTTCCAAAGCTTAAAAGAGGGGAATGCAATTACCTCTAGTGTATATTTTAAGAAAGAGAAATCAAAACAAATCCCCTCGTACTCAACTATTAATTATTAAAAAAAAATCATTAAGTTTACAGTTTTCAAAGCAATTTAAGCACTTTTGAGTTGTGATTACTTCCAAATTTTTGTGAACTTTTTAATTATCATTAGTTGACATATGTCAAGCTCATCATTAGGGCTAGAGACTAAAAGTTATTAACGAGTACAAAATAAGGTGTCTACACCCTTGCACACATATCTAGCTCAATATCAACTTCAATACATATTCGCCCATTAATCACCGTAATTAAAAAGAATTAAAGAGTCTCTCTCATTTTCAATTTGAGATTAAACATATTACTAACTCCTTATCTTCTATATTTATGTTGTAATATAAGTTCATTTTAATTACGTAATATTAAAATGCTACTACGGAACTTGTTAGTTCATGTTGTGTGACTGAAACAAAGGCATCAAATTAGGTCTACTTGTATGTTCCTACACTAAAGCCATGAATAGACATGTTTCTCATCAATCATTTAATTCTTATACGTTCTTCACATGTTTCAACCGACTCTCTATCACTTTCTCTATCCCATTTAAATATTATTTCTTTATTCTTTTTTAATATTTTTTCATCATTCTTTTATTCATTCCCTACAAGTCTACAATTATATCAAATTCTATGTTAAGTCTTGAAATTTATCAAATTTTTATAATTTGGAATGAATTTATTCATTAAAGTTTCCCTAAAACTTCATTAATTATTATCTAGTTCTCTTTTTTGGATTATTTTTATTCTTCATTAACTTATAATTATCCCTTTCTATTTTTTTTTTCTCAAAAATAAAAAAATATCCTATTTTTTTTATGAGCATGTATCTAATTTTAAAACCCCCACATTTTCACTAAAAAAAAGAAAATGCATTAACTCAACTGTTTACTCAACCACACTTTTTCACTCCTAATTTATTACTCAAACTTTAGCCTCAGGGACGGAGTCAAAATTTTGAGTTAGAGGGGACAACTTTATTGTTAGTTGTGTGCGGCAGTTTCAACCTCTAACTCTGCTATTACTTAGCTGTTGAGTTTTTTTTTTTTTTTTTTTTTTTTTGTGGGTAAGAACAAAATTATTTTGTTTAGAATTTTTTAAAGAGCAGGGTTGTTTATTTTGGATAAAATTGGTTAATTAAGCTTAATTTATTTTAGTTTTACTATTGGTAATTTTTGTTATTGAGCTAATTTTTTTTTTGGCTTGTTTATTTATTTTTTTTAGATTTTTGATCTATACATTTTTTTTATCATCACTAAAATGAAAAAATTGCTAGAGCTACAAGTTTTTTTATTATAAATTACTGATGTGATAAGTAATTATTAGTAAGTAAAAAAATGATGTGAGTGGTGAGCTTATATACGAACGAATAAGAATTTGCTACTAAAACAATTTGTAAAAATGTTGTATAAAAGTTTGTGAGTATAACATTATTCTTAAAAGAATCAATAATATTGTTTAAAGGAAACAAAATGTAATTTCATAGAACAAAATTGCTAAAATTAGTACACATATATAGTAATATTTTAAAAAAAATTTGGGAGAAAGAGAGAAATCATTAATCACAAAAAGAGAGAGATTGACATAGCAAGACCAATTGAGAGATCACTAAAGAAAGAAATTACTCCCATACTCCAATTTCTCTTCACCATCCATAGCCATCAATTCCCCTAGAAGAATCCAAAACAAGCCCCCAAAATTTCAGATCAGCGTTCACCGTGTGAAGCTGCCTCATTTGCTCCAACGCCGCTCGTCCTCCTCCCCGTAGCCAAGTGCATGCAGCTTGGATTGGGTCAAATCGGCTTCTTTGTCTTTTTTTTTCTCTTCTACTTTTCTTGTTCTGATTCAACTTTGTTGTTCCAATTTGATTTTACTTTTATGAGTGCTAGATTGTGTTTTGTGTTTTGAATGTGTCTCCATTTAGAGACATATGAGAGAAAAATAAATTCGGTTGAAATCTGTAGCCGCTGAGAGGTGAATATTTTAATGGGTTACTTGTGACCAACTTTTTATTTTGTTTAATTGTTTTGTTAATGTAGTACTCTTCAGGCCAAGAGAGTGACTGTTCATTAGCACAAAAAAATTGCAATTTAGAGAGACAGTTGGAACATCGTTTTGTGCTTTTACTCTCTAAATTAGATAGGATTTTGTGTTTGCCGCATTTGCTGTATTTTGTCCTCCTTTTGCACTATAGACAGGACTAAAAAAATTCATGGTTTCTTTTAGATCAGGATCTACCCATGCACTAATGCTTCTTCTCAATTTCTATTTCTTCCACCTTAGTTTCTGTAGGAGATTCTCGTGTATGCTCATTTTGCACTCGAGTTTCTTCTTATTTCAATCAAATTTATTACTCTTTAAAAAAAAAAAAAATCCTACTTAGGATGGTATGAATGTGAATAGTAAACTGTTCTTGGATTGTGTATATACTTCATTCATGTCCACAAAAAAATGGTATTTAGTGTGAGTTTAGTATCAGCTTTAAGCTTTACCTTTTAACTTTTAACTTTTATGTACCTCTTTTTAAAACTTCATTTTTTTTCCTTTTTTTTTTTAGCACACTTTCAGTAAAAAATTTTCAATAAAAAACTAAATAAATTGTTCCTAAACAAACACTTAGTTGTCTTGGACGGAGTATATGTTTCGTTCATGTTAAACAAATGGAATTTAGTTGTCTTGAAGACCCACTTTTGGGCTATTTAAATACCTGTACGGAAAATGTTTATGGATTTTAATTAGGAAAACTTCTATACCAATAAAGTTAATTGGGTCTAATGTGGAATTTGTCTTGGCATTATGATATGCTTAAATAGTTTATGTAGAATTTGTGTTATTTGATCTAATTAGAACTCACATACCGTTAATTAGTTTGTTCCAACAAATCAGTGTCTCCCCCCTTAAATTCGTACTATTTAAAGTATTATATCAAATCAATTACATTTGATATTGGCTAATCATCAATTGATCAAGACTTAAAAATCTTACAAAATTTTTTTTGGTTGATCTACTCGTATTCAATGGTGCTTCTTGTTCATCCCCCATTTTAAGTTGAGTTCCTTTAATTTTGTAATACAAACAAATGTTATCTATTTAGAAAGGACTTCTTTAGTGAATTTTTTGGTCCTTGTCTAGCTCCTTCCTAATTTCTACTTCTGGTAACACCATTTTGGCAATGCAAGCCAATCCCCCACTTTGTCACACTATATTGGCCTAAAAACATCTAGCGAAGTAGCTACGTTAGCAGGCTTGCGTGGTCTTTCTTGGCCCAATCCCCTTCTGAATTAATCGAAAATAGTTATTGGGATCTCTTTATCATGTTGGTCTACCTGTCTTATTGGGTTTACATTGGTTTAGTTTAGGTTGTTGCTACTTCGGCTTTTCTTTTAGGTTAGGGTATTTTGGATTGAAAAAACATTGGACTAGTATTGCTATATATTATTTAAGTTATATTTTAATTAAAAAAAAAATTATTTAAAGTTTTTTGTCTTAAGCCTCAAATTGTATTGACCTGACCTTGCAAGAATGACCTAAAAATGTCATATGTCATATGTTCTCGTAGTAGTTGCTTTATATATTATTATTTTTTTGATAAGTAATAAAGATTTATTGATATAAAAAAAGAGACACCCAAGTATAAAAGGAGTATACAGGGGTCTACAGATCAAATACAAAATTACATAAATCAAGTAAATCCAAAATTGAAAAAAAGGGTTGGTTTCTCCACATTGACAGCTAGTCCAATAAGGTTATAAAAAAGAATAACTTGAGATCAGGCATAGAATGCTCACTATCTTCAAAACACCTATTATTTAGTCATATTTAGTCTATTAAACTAAAATTATAATGCTATATACAGAAAAGATAGTAAAAATGATTTTCACAAACACTAGCATTGTTACTAACAATAAAATAAAAATATTTTTCCTCCCTAATTACTCCTCAAAGAAGCTCTTACAGAAGGAAAACCTTCGAGCTGCACTTTCACTTTTGATTAGATGGCACAAACTATGTCTATTTAAGAAAATTCTAAAACTTAAACAACTTTTTGTGTACCTTCAATACTAATCGACATGTCAATGAAATTCTGTTAGTATTTCTATGGATGGTCTTAAATTCTTGAGTTCTCATTTCTTCACTACCTACGTCCGAACCAAATTGTTGCTGATCTTGTACAGAATGTTTCAGGGCTTCAATCTCATTTACAGCCTGAACAGAAAAATGTGAAAAAAAAGAAGCTATAATGGACATGTAAGTTCATTCAGGAATAAGTTCAAGTTGAATAATAAACTTAATTTGAATACCAAACTTATATCCAGTAGATATCACTTTTCATTTGACTCAAGTCCAATTCACCCATCTATTAAAGTAATCTTACCCCGTTGTATTCTTGCACTTCACTATCTTTTATTCCATGCAGGTAATCTAGAAACCATAGGCATAATGTTTTCAATTTTTTAGTAATTATGGTAATCTTAAATAATATAAAAGGAGAAGGCAGACTAAATACTGACCTGAGTATGCCTCGTCCTTGAATATCAATAAACTGCGAGGCATCAATACAATCGAAAAAGAGGGGTCATCACCTAAGAATTTATCTTTTCCAATGTCAGAAGTTCTACCATCAGAATTAGTATCCTCAACATTGTTTGTGCAAGATCTCAATCTTGAATGGGGAGTAAAGTCCATAACAGCAGGTGATCCAAGTGACAGAATTGCTACAACTGGAAAATAAGCAGGCCCATCCTGGTGTGGCTGTATGACAGACATGCACTTTTAAGTCATGCATAACATGAATGCATTTTGATGCTCATCACATGGAAATTATAATTTATAAACATGAAGCAATAAAGTTCTCAAGAGCAATATATCATTACCAGAATTATATTGCAGACTTGAGCTTAAATGCTACAAGGAACTTGGAATTACAATCTTGTTGGAAGGGTTTAGGGAAAAATAAAAAGATCTTGTTGGAAGGGACATTTTGGTAAGAGAAGCAATGGGGAGATTTGGAACACTGTTCCTTTGTGTATAATCTGGTGCCCTTGGAGAGAAAGAAATGCTCAGTGCTTTGAGGGGCAAGAGAAGCATACGTCAAAGTCGAAGTATTTAGTTTTGAAGACTTTGTTTGACTGGATTTTGACTTCTTAGGCTTATTCCACTGTGGACTTTTTAGAGTTCCTGGATAAAGTGAGTTTCATTACCCTCTATTGTTTTTTCTTTTTAATACTTTCATTTTTATTTTTATCTATATTTTATTTGGGCTTTTCCTTTGTATACCTCCTGTATGCTAGGATTGCACCTCTTTAGCACCTTTTCTTTTAATAGATTTTTATTACTATCAAAAAAATAATTGACAATAAGAAGAAAAAGAAACTATAAAGCAATGGCTATATATAAACTAAGGAGGGTCCTGTGCAAACCATTATGCCTTGGTTAGGAAGGTATTCGTTGATAAGAACATGATTAATTGCTGAGGGGAATAGCCCTGATTCTTCATATATCTTTTCTGTAATCTTTGTTAGCCACAGGGGCACTGCAAGATAGAGTGACGAAGAATATCATTAGTGCATATCGCAACAACTAGCAGTGGATGGACTTCAACACTGATAAATCAAGCTAATAATAATTTTCAGCAATGGAAAAACACAATTAAGCGGAATTATATGTGCATCATGCCTCAATCCTAGTGACAATGAGCTAAAATTGGACCAATCAACCACAAACAATTGCTTAATAATACACTACCTTCTAATAAAGGGGGCTGAGAAACATTGTGCACTTCAAACCAAAGAAACATTTTACAGCTAATTTAATTTCATGGGTTGAAGGGAAGATTTAAGGGTGTTTGGACATCTAATAAAGTTTTAAACAAAATAAGCATGAATTAGAGAACCAAAAAAAAAAAAAAATGAAGAAGAAGAAGCAAGTTTGAATCACATGAATTTGCATCAAACACTTCTTAAAAATAAAGCAAAGGCATGCAAAGTGCGAATCTCAAAGCCTATGGATGCCCAAACACCTCTAATGGTAATAAGGTTGTTTACTGAAAGAAATAAGAATGAACAAAGCAAACACATCTCTGTATTCCATGCTGCTTCAATTTATATGCAGCATTCAAATACCACACAGCATATATAATTACGTGATGCATGCAGGCTGAAAATGCCATAAATCATAATTCTTTTCCCACTTACATTCTTGCGGCAGAAGACCCTTTTCATGGACAACACCACCTGTCAGTTAACATAGACCACAAAAGAAAACTTTACTCAATATGAAAGAAACTGAAAAAGAAAGGTTTACAAAATAAAATGTCAACCTACCCCAATTCTGTAGTCTCCTATTCTTCAAAGATTTCCACTTTGATACAGGGGCTCCATAAACCTATAAAGCATAGGTGAAGTAATATGCAATAACACTCTAATAAAAAAACAAACAAGAATTGGAGAAAACAGAACAAGGCATGCGTAAGAAAAAGATGGAATTTTTACATTATTTAGGAGCATGGTTTGTTCGCTCTCGGATATGAAGTCAGGAATGTATATTAAGGTGGGCAGTGAACCAACTTTGAAGCCGTTCAATCCCTCTTTTGCTTCCATTGCACTGTCAAAACCCACTTGTTGCTGGGGATTGGAGAGGGGCATTGGTTTTTGCTCTCTCAAAACTAGTGGAAACCACTATCACTGTCCAAGCAGAAGAGAAAGCAATTAATTGGGCAACCCTTCAGGTGGTGTCTCATGGTATTGAAGTAGCAATTATTGAGAGTGATGCCAAGGTATATAGAGATGCTCTCACTAATCCTAGTTAAGTAGTCCAATGGAGAATTTCAATTCTAACTCAGGATACTTTGAGGCTAAAGTCCTCATGTTGCAGACTAGAGTTTAAGTGGACCCCTAGAGTCCAATAGTGCTGCTCTTGTTTTAGGATCTTGGTCTCTCTATAATAGATTTTCTGGTTGTTTTGTTTTGGGTTCAGCTCCAAAGGTTTTTGTTGATGTTATTGTAAAGGAGCAAAAAACGCATAGCTCATTTGGTAATTTTATTACTTCTGCTTTCATTGATTTTACTATATAAATGAAAGAGTAATGATGATGATGCTCTGAGATCGTCAATGAGTTGTAGGTTCCAAAGCACTCCGATGGATACCTGTGAAATAACAACAAATAGACCAAACATAGAACCCTCCGAAGATCAAGTTAGTGAATGAGAAATCTCTAAGAACTCTATAGTGAGAGAGCTAGGGATTTTTCGCGTACCTAAGAGAAGTGGAGGTCTGGAGTTTATATAGCGGTGAGTGGTGAATCGGAATCCCTTGAATGTAGGGATCTTTCCTTGCGAAGAGGGCTTAGTGAGTAGGGCTTCCAAGATTTCAAGGCCCCTTTCCATGTAAGGGAGATATGGGTGAGTATTGGGTTTTATTTGGTGCGGTGCGCAAGGCATTACCATGTATAGGCATGCGTGGGGACCAAGCAAGGCCATGGTGGACCCGCCGGTTACCCTCCTCGTCGGCCCCTAACGGGTTTCCTGTCGGCCTCCTAGAGGTGTCCTGTTGGCCTTATAGAGCTGTCTATCAAGCGCAACCCGGGGGGTCATCAAATGGTCAAGTCGTCGGCCTAGGACTCCTGTCGGTTTACGTGGAGCTAACGGGTACGTAGGCGCCGCCATCATCCTGGAAGGGCGCATTTGGGGGCTTTAATTTTCTGCCAAAAATACCCCTATCAAGTAATATTAGTGATATTTAAATATAAACCTTACAAATGGATGTGTGAACTTTCATATTTTATAAATAAAATTATTACTCCTTTTTTTGGAGAAGAAGTAAAAGCTTACTAATAATAAAGAAAGAAATGGATGTTTGATTAAATACGTAATGCTAAATATTTGGTTCCAAAAATAAAATAAAAAATCTTGCAAGACTAATTGTATTATGTCATGCTTCTAATAATTTTTTTTTTTTTTTTTTAATTTTAAACTTTGGGTGTTTTATAAGGAAAGAAAAAAGAATGTGTTGCAAGTCGTGATTTCTTTTTTATAGAGTTTCAACTTATAGTGTCTGCCTATGATGATTGTGTTCTTTATTTTCAGACTCTAGACATTTTATTCAACCATCAGAAACTTTATCAGTTAAGCTAATTACTGGAACTCACTTGCAAGTCATAATTAATGGAACATAAAGTAAAACACCTAAAATGGAACGGAAGAATTTTTATTACTAAACGTTTTTTCTTTTTGAGAAACAATTTTTATTTCTAAATTGAAAGGCTAGTAGCTGTTCAAAACCTAGCTGGTATATAAAATAAGAACTTGGCTTAAAACACATAGCTCACTAATTTTATTGCTTCTGCTTTCATTGAGTTTACTATATATTATAAATTTTATTATATAAACCTTATAAGTTAATGTGTGAACTTTCAAACACAAAACAAAAAAGTGATTAAAATTTATATTTATTATATTATTATTTGGTATTAATTATATTCATTATCATGTCAATTTGTAAACTTTTTATAATAAAATTGATGATTTTTAGAAATTTGCTTAACTTAAAGTCCCACCAAACAGTAAGAAATGATTCAAATGATAGCATAAAGTGCACCAATTGAAAATGAAATCATAATTTCCACATCTATATGGTCCTTCCACTCTTCTATTCTAAGCAATATTGGTTGCCAAGAGTCTTATAATTAACTCGATTAATACATTCTAGTATTCCAATGGATTGAGAAGTCTAGGGTTCAAACTTCAAACCCCTCCCTCCCAAAGATTGCATTTTTTTTTTTTTTTTTTTTTTTTTGTCAATGGTCATTGGCCGACTTATCTCTTTTTATACTTTTCCCTCCGTAAATACCATACTTGCCATCATTTAATTTACAATTTCCCAATTTGTGTCTGATTTTATGAAATTGGTTGATGGATGATCTTAACAGTGGTCTAAAATTGTCTCCAAGATAAGTTAATTGGTTAGGCCCTTTGACTTATTAAATTTTCAAAATCAAAACAGGAATATGAACACACACACACACACAAAAAAACGTGTGAAAATTTGTTTACAAGCAGTGTTGTGTATGTTAAATCCTAAATTAAGACTCTTACAACTTACTAATAATAAAAGAAAACATTTCTTACAAAAGAATCATACAAATTTTCATGACTCAAAAAATAGTACAAGTATGTCATAGAGGAATAGAAAATCTTAAATGCGGGCCATCCTCTATGGAAAAATAAAAGAACTTAATGCTAAAAATTGCCAATTAATTAAACTTAACAAACACATCACCTTCTCACATAACTACATAAGGGTAGGGTTTTTTTTTTGCATGAAACCACAAATGAGATTCACGTGCATCATAATTCTTACAGTATATTAATTATAACCATTTTTTTTTTTTTGGTAAATTATTAATTATAACCCTATACAGTGTGGAGCTCACATATTTACAAAAGAAATAATACGTATCATATGTTATATGTGTAAGATAATTATTGTGCTTAAGGAGGAGGACCAAATGCATGTACAACACCTTCTTTGAGAAGGACAGCCTTCATTTCCTTTTTCTTTTCTTTTTTTTTTTTTTTTTTTTTTTTTTTTGGTCTAGAGACAATCAAGCAAATTACCAAACAAAGGAAGAGAACGGGAACGAAGGACACTACAAAACTCAAAGTGTTGGCTTTGCCTGGAAATGGATGAATGCCCTTTGGGGAATGTTCCTCAAAATAAAAGTCTCTTGGGTGACCTTTCACTTCCCCATTCTCTGCTTTTTTAGACCTTAATTATCAAAATTAATGGCGAAATAAAACTCACAATAGCAAAACTCATAAAAACTCATAATAGCAAAAGCTTACTCTCAATAAAGATAGAAGCTACAATTAATGTAAAACAATGTTAATATTTGGTCCATAAAAAAATAAAAAATAAAAACTCTTGTTTTTTTATTTATAGAGTTTCAATCTATGGTGGTCACTTCTGATAATTTTGTTTTTTATCATCAAACCAAAACACCAATCAATTTTTGATGTAGGTGGGAATTGAACCTCAAATCTCTTATTCAACCATAAGAAACTTTACTAGTTGAAAAAAAAAAAAAAAAAAAAAAAAAAAAAAAAAAAAACTTGTTGATCAATGGTGGTGAAAACAAGAGCCGGTCACTTTTTTTTTTTTTTTTTGTTGGCTAAATGATGAATTTTATTGAGAAGAGAAAATTCAGGGCCGGTCCATCTGCCATCTCTACCTCCAAGATGTGGGCAGAAAGATTGGAGATGGGAAAGGCTCCAAATACATTACAAAAAGGTGCTCGCAGCTACGCCATGGTAGCACAATTGGCTAGCCTAACAACAGGAGCCAAAATGAAAAGAGCAAAGATAACTGGTTTATATCGGCAATAATGAAAGAGATGGCCCAATGTGAGGGTGATTGAAGAATTCTGAATGGGCTTTATGACATTAACCCCAGATTATGTGCAGATGAGACAACTAAAAGTTCAACTTTAGCTTCAGCTTATATAGGTTTGCCACTGACTTCAACACTTGTCCATGCATTGATAAATTTATGGGACAAGATTAAGTCTTTTATCATCAGTTAATATCTTCTTGTATTAAATTAATATTTTAAAAATTCAACCGTTAAATTAAATGTGTTATTGTTCTTCTAAACACACACCAAATTAGTATTAATAAGATATTTACTATTTAATTTATAAACTCATTTTTTGTGTATAATTTTAAATTATATAAAATTTAAAGTTTAATAATTTTATAGATAAGATAGTTATTGACATATTTGATAATTTTGATTATCTTGAAATTTCCAGACTCCAACTTTTCTGAATTATTCATCATTTATTTGATGGATAGTTTTATCTCATATCTTCTCCCAATATCATACACAAGCTAGTTGTCAATTGACTGAATTCCGTAGTTCGTGGCAATCATGTGAATGCTAAACCTGTCGTGTGTGTAGCCATGTGTTTATATATACATTAATGTGCAATAGTGTTTGCTAAACATCTAAATTGCCTGTAATGCTTTGTGAATGAAGAATTTCCTTTCATACAAAAATGGTGCTTTTGGAAGGAGCTTCATACACAATCTAAGCCTGGGGCAAGACCAAACTAACTATGCCAATATTTGGGTTGAAAATGGCCTCCTAGACCATGTTAATTTTCTTATTACTGGGTGGGTGGTAATTAATAATGCATTTATAACATCCTCTTTCACTCACATCCACAAGCATTGGCATATGTCAATTTGTAAATTCTTTGTAATAAAATTGATGCGTTTTTTAAATTTTCTTAACTTAAAGTCCAACTAAACTCTAAACAGTAAGAAATGATTCAAATGATAGTACAAACACAAACTGAAAATGAAAGCATGCTTTCCACATCTATGATCCTTCCATTCCTCTATTCTAAGCGGTTCTTAGCTGCCAAGAATCTTGTAACTTATTTAATACTTCTTGGTGTTCCAATGGGTCGAGAAGTATAGGGTTTAAATTTCAAATCCCTCCTCCCCCAACGATTACATAACTATTTTTTGGCCGACTTATCACTTTTTATATTTTTCCCTAGGTAAATACCACAGTTGCCATTGGCTAATTTACAATTTCACAAATTGTATCTAACTATGTGAAATTGGTTGATGGATGCTCTTAACAGTGATCTAAAATTGTCTCGGAAATAAGTTGGTCAAGCACTTTGACTTATATATAATTACCAAAATCAAAATTGAAATATGACAAAAAACGTATATGGAGATTTGTTTACAAGCTTGTCAAGTATGTTAAATCCTAGATTAAGACGCTTACAGCTTACTAATAATAAATGAAAACATTTTTACAAAAGAATCATACAAATTTCCATTACTCATAATATGAAGGGAGAGGCTTAGGTCCAGTACTTTCTGTGCACTGGACCAGATAGGATGTTACCACGTGACAATATTTGGACACATAACAATATCCTACTAGGTTCAATGCAGTAAACACTGGACCAAGGCTAAACCATAATATAAAATAGTACAAAAACAGTAAATTCTAAATGCACACCATCCTCTTTGGAAAAAAAAAAAAAAAAAAAAAAAGAACTATATGTGTAGCCACTCGATTTTGCTCCCATTATTTAATCAAGGAAGATGACTAGAGTGACAATTCATATACCCAAAATTCATGATTGCATTACATGCATTAATTCATATTGCATATCATAAAAATAATTTTGAGATTCTAACGGTTACGACGGTAGGCCCGATTTCCAAATCGGACCGTCGGATTGAAAGATATCGCATGATCAAGTTTGCACGATCTGCATGCATTTTGTTTAGATAAAACCAACCACACATAATCCTTTGTAATGCATGAAGGCGGGTATACAAGAGAAACACTAAAACAAAAAAGAAAACACTAAGATAGCAATGATCCAGAAAGCCATGAAGTGATTGAATACTCCAAGAGCTCTAGCCCACTCAAATACAGATCTCAAAATTAAAAATTTCAGCTGAGCAAAAGGGATTTCAATTCCCACAAATGGCCTTAACCTTACACTCTCCAAACACTTCATAATAAGCAAAGTGGGATAACTTCCCACACCTCCAACATATATTATGCTTCCTATAACCACCTCTCCAACAAGACAGCAGCTCCTTCACAGACACAGGCATCACCCATGAGACTCCAAATAATGCAAAACCCAATTGCCCACCCTATTCAAATTCATCCTCTGGTCCCTCTAATTGGCCCCCAATTCCCTTGTCGTTCACAGCACGACTACTTCGACCACTCCACTTCACTGCTCGAGCATTCAACACGCCACTGAATTCCACTTTGCATAAATACTCAATCAATCCCCATCCCTAAACCCCCTCAACTTATTTCAAGGGCTCCTAGTCCTTCACTCCTTCCCCTCTAGTTACTCTTAATACTGATGGCAGTGCTTCCTAAGATAGTCCACGGTGAGAATCTTCCCATGAGCCATCATCTAAACATAAGAGGCTACCTTTAAACATTGTTGTTAAATCTCCTCTCTCTCTCTCTCTCCATTGGTGTGCAACCCAAGTGCTTATTTTTGTTATTGGTGGTGCTTGTAGGTTAACTGGCACCACCTGATGTTTCCAACAATGACATCCAATGTTAAAATCCCAACACCCCCAATTATCAATGTATCAAAACAATCATGAAATATGACTTGGGTGTGTATATAATTATTAGTAAAAGGTATACACATACCATAAATACAGACTACCTAATGGGCACAGTGGATTCATAGAAATGCATGCGGTCGTGTTCAAACATGCGCTAGTTCTGCATATTCAGTTGGTTGTTTCTCACAGGCATTTTCACAAACAAGTAATTCAGTTCAGGCGCATGACATATAACACAAAACACAAACACAATGAATGCCAAAAACAACAATAAATATTACCATATAAAAAAAAACTAACCAACGTCGGCTGAGGCTGATTCAATATAGGTGGATTTGCTTGCGAGCGAGCGAGCGGTTTGGTTTTGTTGTTTTTGGTTTATAAAGAAGGGAATGAAAAATAATGCAATGAAAAATTGTAATTAAAGTGGTTGTGTTCTGACCCTTGGATTGTTTAAAGCCACGTGTCCTTCATCTAAAAAGAAAAAGGAGATAACTGTAGACTTGGAAACGGTAGAGGAGCCACTCCTATTTTTATATATATTTAGTTATATAGTATTTTTTATTGGGTAAAAAAAAAAGTAAAACCCCAGACACAGACCCAAACCCAAACCCAAAACCCTACACTTTGTCTCTTCTCTGCTCTGCTCCTCACACTCTCTTTCACTGTTATCTATCTTCTTCTTCTCTACAAATGACATCAATTCCCACACTTTGCTAATTCAATCGTCGATGGCCCAATTATCAACTGTGAGTCTCTCTCTCTCTCTCTCTCTCTCTCTCTCTCCCTCCCTCTCTCTGTGTGTTTGTTGTAGTAGCTTCATTTCCATACCCAAACAAAAATGTCTCATCCACTGTTACTGCTACTGCTAGCTAGAATCAACACCCACTCTCTCTCTTCCTTAATTTTCCATGCTTTCATATATATACATATATATATATATATTAATTCGTCGCTCAAATTTTCATATTTTGTTGTAATTTTTGGCAAATTTGAGCGACGAATTAAACTTTTGGTGTTTGGGTTTGCACCTTTCTTTCTTATATCAATCTTCTTCTTCTTCTGTTTTTATGGGTGAAAATAAATTTTTTTTTTTGTTTTTAATTTGAGTGAGAAATTAAAGCTTTTGGTGTTTGGGTTTTTGAACTTTGCAGCTGAACTCTTTTGCAAATTAAGAAGAGAAGAGAAGAGATAAAAATGGCAAGGAAGACGGCCTCGCAACTTCAATCCCTTCAACAACTCTACTTAGGTACCCTAAATCCATTTCTTCTCCTCTTCTCACCTTTCTCTTTTATGCCTTATTTTGTTGTTTCTGATTCATTCCGACAAAAAAAAAAAAAATTACAACACATAAAACTAAAATATTTTATTATTACTTCAAATTTCTTTGTTCAAAACTGTTCAAATTATTATTAAATTCACCATTTCCTAACAATTTATTATGCTTTTGGGACAATTTGTAATTTATGATATTCCGGTCTCCACCCTACCCACATGTTGGGGCCCACTTATTAAGGAGGAGTTTAGACCCACATCTGAGAGCTTAAGCTTTTGGCTTTTGGGACAATTAGTAATTTATCATAAACCAAAACTCTACTCGTACAATTCCTACTAAACCATGAATAACCATTCATTATTTATCTGTTTCACTACCTATAGATTTAATGCCATATCTTCTATGATGAACTTTTGTGCCATAAAACTATCTAAGTTTTATACAGTCCCATTTACACCACTCACTATTGTTTAAGTGGATGGATTATTTTCCTTTTCAACCCTATTAGATTTGATTCATCATTGTACTTTTAGAGTTTGATTTTGATGTTTGTTACCATAGTATTACATCCTGTGTGCTTGAGCTGCACATGTTTTTATTTATTAAATATTGCGTGGGTTATAGTTAGCTCAATTGCTAAATTCTCTTGTGGCCGAATAAGAGACCGGGGTTTGAATGATGCCTACACCAAAAAATTAATCGGTTTCTTAGTCTTATGGGAAAGGAAAATCATCATGGAGTAGACACCACAGGTTCAAATATTTTCATATCTGTAATAAATATTGCTATTTATCATACTTTAATTATATAATTTTACTATTAAAAATTTTTGTTTCGTAGATATCTTAATATACTGACCTTTTGTTTTTAATATATTTTTTCCTTTTTAATATGCAGAGAATAAGTATCCTACGAAAGAGTTGATGGAAGACAATGCTGCTGCTTTGGGGTTGACGTACAAGCAGGTCCGGGGATGGTTTATTGAGAGGAGGAGGAGGGATAAAAGAGAAAATGGAAGTATTGTACCATCACATTCTGCTTCAAGTAAGAAAAATCCCACTCTTACTACAAGGGTTGGGTTGGGTACTATTGCTGCTAGAAAGGTACTTAAAGGAGACCCCTTGTTGCATAAGGCAAAGGCTTCTTTGTCTTCAATATCCAATCGCCCATCTACGGTTGAGACCAGGATTCCTAAGAGAAAGAGAAAACCCATTCTTCTTCAGCATTTGTTTACTTCGGATTACATTCTAAAGAAAGTTTTCCGCAAGGAGGGCCCTCCGCTTGGTGTGGAATTTGACTCTCTTCCTTCTCGGGCATTTTGCCGCCGTACAGGTATACTCCAAATATGATTATTTGTGTAACATGTAGCTCTTGTTTATTCATATTGCGATAATAATTAGGCTGTTTTAATTCTCTTGTTCTGCATGATAATTGAGGTTGAGATGCATACGGAAACAGTTGGTAGGGAGTTCTTATATTGTTTTTTGATGCTAGTAAAATTTAACTCACAGTAGTTTTGTTTTCCTACTGGAATTAGGAAGGCACAGTTGCCATGAAACAAGTCTTTGAGCTTCACCAAGAAACTAAGCATTCTCACATTTTTGAGACATCAAGCAGCTAGGCAGATTGAATGATATCTCTTCCACTATATTTTCATTATCTACTTGTATATTGAAAGTCTCCCCAGGCTTCTTCACTTGTGCAAGAGGCCTAAGGGATGATTTTGGACAAATTATTTTCTGAAATGAGTTGATGGGTATGAAACACACTAAAAGTACTAACCCTGATCACAGAACACACAGAATATAATTTGATAGATCACCAACATTTAAAGATGGGATGGTTGACTATGCAAAAATCATTCCTAAGGGTTGACGCACATGAGATTTTTTTCTGACATGTTTTAGCCAAACCTCTTTTCTTTATGCAATGCTTGGTAACTTCTATCAATTTTGCAACTAATGGTTGGGGTTAGGATATCAAGTTTTGGGAATTGGGTTGCAAATGCACCATTAATTGGGATGTGCAATTTGGGTTTGCAGTTCTAGTGAGTAGGGGAATCCATTAACTCTGGTACTGGGTTATGGGGTCATGCATTAGTATCCTGAAGCTTGTAGATCAGTTAAGATTGGAAGGTAGATTCCATTATTTTCAATGAGCCCCTTTAGAGGTCCGAGCTGCAGGATATTAGAGGGCAGTTTTGGGTTGGTGATGGCTAACTAATGATGAAAGTTTTTACGCGACATTGTGTCGTAAGGCTTGTGTGGGATAGAATCATAGGAATTTTCCCTGAAAAAGGATTTGGTGTGCTATGCTCCTGCAAAGGTGGCTTTGTTTATTTGTAAGTAAAACACTTCAAAGAATTCTTTGAGGAGACAACTTGATCAAAAGAAATAATTTTGGTAATTTGGTGTTATGTGTGTAAAAGGGACAGGGAGTTGATGGTTCATTTTCTGTCAATAGTGTTGGGCTTTTCTCCTTACTCTTTATTCTCTTTTGGTGTTTGTTGGTTCCTTTTGAAATGTGTTAGGGGAACTTCATTGCTTTTCCTCAAGAATGTTTACGCCTTCCTTGTGGGGGTGGTTATTTTTATTACTTTTTCTTTTCTTGATATTTACATGTACTTTCCACAAACACTGGTGCTTGGAAGTTCTTTAGGGGTGTGTTTATACTTCCTATGTATGGGGTTTTGTTCCCTTTTAAAATTTTCTAACAAATTAGTTACCTAACAATGAAATGGTATATAAGGTAATCAGAGACTGATATAGCAGCCTTTTGGGCATTCATTACCCTGTTAGATTTTCTTTTATTCTCCCATTCTCTCTCACAAGATCTTAATTTGCCTTGCACTATATGGTTCTTTAATAACATTTTGTTCATAATGTCTTTGCTTGTTTAGATCCTAAAAACTCTCGTCCATCTTGCCAAGACAACCAAGGAGCAAGCAAAAGGCTTAAGGTACTTGAGAAAGATTTTTACTTGCCATTCTTTGAAGGTTGTCATGGCCTACTTCTTTTTTACACTGGCCACTCTCATTACACCGTCTTTACTAATTTTCACATGAACTCCTTGACTTTTTATGTGTGTGTGTGCGTGGGTGGTAGGTTTCCGAGCAAGCCATCTTAAGTCACCAGGTCTCTAATAAAAAGAGTGCTCCGGCGAAGAAGCATGGTATTGGAAAAGGTTTGATGGCTCCGGCAAAGAAACATGGTATTGGGAAAGGTTTGATGACTCAGGCGAAGAAACATGGTATTGGGAAAGGTTTGATGACAGTTTGGCGGGCAACTAATCCTGATGGGGGTGATATTCCTACTGGTATTGATTATACTGACAGGGAAGTGGTTGTATCTCCAATCTCAACATCTACAGCACCTAAAAAACCACAACATCGGGTGAAAAGATCACTACAAGCTCCTGTGGCTGTAAGTCATTTACTTTTAATTTTATGAAATTTTTTTGTCCATTTACCTTTCTGTATGGGCTTTGTGGATTGATGATCTTATAAATTGATCCTAATGGTTACTTACAGAAAGTTTTCTGACAAGTATATATATATTTAGAAACAGGTAAGGTTAAGAAATAAATCACAAGATAGGAGGAAACAGTCCACCAGAAGAAGAGAGGTATGTAATAAGTTGTTATTGAAATTATACGGTTTGAGTAGCAACATATAACTTCTTGTTATATGCCAGGTGGAACCCAACCAGGATGAGCATCTCAAACAACCAGATATAGTAAAATGTGAACTTGCTTTGGAAGGAGCAATATCTCGAGAATACCTTAATCATGTAGCTATGCTTGTGGATGATGAGGAGCTGGAGCTGCAAGAGTTACAAGCAGGACCAAATCCACTGAGGTGTTCAGATCATTTTGCTGCTAACGGTATACATGGTTGTTCACTTTGCAAAGGTAAAAATTGGAGGAAGAATCCGACAAAGTTCTATATCATGTTGAATGCATGTATTATTTGTAGATTTATGGTATCTGAAGTTGTTGATATCTGTAACTTCATTTGAATTGCAGATTTGCTGGCTAAGTTTCCTCCAAATTCTGTTAAGATGAAGCATCCATTCTGTACTCAACCTTGGGATTCTTCTCCAGAGATTGTCAAGAAATTGTTTAAGGTGCATAGTTTGCAAAATTTGTTATCAACTGAATTTTTTAAATTAGTCTACTACCAAGATATATCATACGCAAAAGATGCTGCATATTGTCTTTCTGTTGCAGTGGCTTTTATAATGCATGTGCTTGATGTTCTTATTCATGAATTATTTTACCTAGCAAGTGCAAGATATACATTATCTGCTATCCCTGCAACATGCCGAAAAAATTCAGTGACTCCCTACCTCTTATTTGATCTTTTGATTAGCATGTCCATTGGAATATCAAAAATGCTGACAGTATGCTTCTATATATATAAGCTTTTGTTAATTATTTATAATTTAGAAATCTGTCATGTTTATGACTTGGAATTAAGATCGTATAATTTTTAATTAGTCCAAACTGATGGGGGTTGGCTCTATCCTAATCTAAGGTCATATAGTCACTTTGTTATTTATAGCATCCTTCTCTAGACTCTCTTCATCATGTGTTGCAGGACAAAGACATGCTCATTTATTGTTCTGCATGAAAACAAATTAATGAATATACATCTTACTTATCAAAAAAAAGAAAAAAAAGAAAAAAATTAATGAAATAAGTAATAATGTTAAAGCTTTTTTCTTAATTCCTGCATTTTCTCCCTTGTAGGATTTAATAGTGGTTGTATGTGGAGGCTTTTTGTTGGGATTATTGCATGTTGATTTATCATGCTAAGACTTATGGCTGACTTTTCTTGAGCAGGTTTTCCATTTCCTTTATACTTATGCTGTTGCAGTTGATATATGCTCCTTCACTCTTGATGAATTTGCTCAATCGTTTCATGACAAGGTTAAATCTCATTTCTGATCCACCTTTACATATTGAATTTTTGTGTCTTAGCTTATTATTTGAATAACATTTAAATTACCTTTTGTTGGTTTCTTCTTTTCTCTATGCATTCCTTTCAGGATTCCCTGTTACTTGGAAAAATTCATGTGGCCCTTCTCAAGCTTCTTATATCTGAGGTAGAAGCAGAGCTTAGTAATGGATATTTTCCCCCACATTTGAGCATATCCTGCAATTTTCTTGCGTTACTTCACTCGGTGAGTATAAAACAATGCCGGTTGTAGTGGTCAACAATTAACTTGATCAACAGTAACTTTGTTTATTTTTGTAACTGTTTTGTACATTTGTATCATTTTGGGACAAGAAACAAATAATTATAGTGAAATGGACGTGACTGTATGCAATGGATGTAAATGATTTGGGCCTGCCTTTCCACTGTTAGGATGTGAAAATGATTGAGGATCTATTGCTTCTCAACGGATAGATTTTATAAAGGTCTTGCATAATAAGACGTAGCTGTTGTAAGGATTTTTTAAATTGTAGAAAGATAACCACTCTGTAGAATTTTTTCACATATTCTTACTTGATGACACTTTTTTTGTTTGGTTCAAAGATGAACTTGCGGTTGAGGTTTTAGAAAGTTTTCAAAATCATTATTGTAAATAAGTGTGACCATCATTGTAAACTTATAGGGTGCATGTGTAACTTACCGCTAAAAGTAATCAGGTGACAAGCAACCTGTGTGGCAATTGAACTGCCTTCTTCTGAAATAGAACTATATAGGTCTCAGTAAGTTGACAAATCTGTTGATACATTTAATTGAATAATGAATTAATGGTAAAAAGAGAATAGCAACTCATAATAGAAGAGTTCACTGCCCAGATTACAGAAAAAGCCTCACACTCTAAAAACATGATAAAGGGCCTAATGTTTCCACCTTTTCTAAGAATATTCTTTATGAATATGTATCCTGACTATTAGTAGCCCCAACACTTTTAAAGATCCATGTGCTCTTTGTTTTTTGATAGTTACAATGAGGAGGGTGGGATTTTGAACTCTAGACGTCTTCATTGGAAACACTAGGAGGTGCGAGTTGAGCTACAAGGCTCTTGGCAAAATCCATGTGCTCTTTTTAGGACATTAGTTTCCAAATGAATTATAATGATGCTTATAACTCTTAATTCTTTTATTATAATAAAATTAAATGGAAGGTCTTCATACTTGTGTACTTTTATTGATGATTTTGGCAGGCTGAAAACCAAAAAGTTGCTCTGGAATTTTGGAAGAGAGCTTTAAACCCTCTAACATGGACAGAAATACTGCGTCAAGTATTGGTTGCCGCTGGTTTTGGTTCAAAGCAAGGCGCAATGCGGAGAGAAGCCCTTAACAAGGTATTCAAAATATTAACCCTTTCATCAAAAAAAAAAATAAATTGTCGACTCTTGGTGATGTGATCAACTTGGTGTGATAAAATCATAATTTCTGTTTAAACAAATTTCCCTATAAAAATATAATTTATGTTTAGTTGTTGTAGATAGTACCCCCTTAATTGGTTTCTTATCATATGAATTTGATCAATAATGAGAAATAAAATTATTTGGCATTTCAAAAGATTTGAATATGTGCAAAAAAAAGAAAGAAAGTCTTTTAATGGCAACAAGAAGAAATTTTTGGTTGAACTTTTAACTTTGTACTCTTTGCCAACGTCAGAAGTGTGGTTTTGGACATCTTTTTGGTTTAACTCAAACTCTACTTTGGGACCTTGGGTTTAGAAAGTCAGACAATCTTGACATTATACTCATATAACTCTAAAGGGTTGGTCTACTGGTTCCTCGAACTCACGATTTCTCACCATAAAGTCTCGAGTTCAAATTTATCCATTAGTCCATGAAGGGTTGTACATATCTGGGAATTGGTTATGTGCTCAAGAGTATTGGACACCTTGTTAGCCAAAAAAGAAAAGACTTTATACCCATACACAAATTCATAGGTTTATTAA
This sequence comes from Notholithocarpus densiflorus, assembly GCA_030021035.2. NCBI lineage: Eukaryota > Viridiplantae > Streptophyta > Magnoliopsida > Fagales > Fagaceae > Notholithocarpus > Notholithocarpus densiflorus. The sequence continues at coordinate 292,713 of JARYZH020000090.1, read as the reverse complement.
TTAAATGGGTTACGTATTTAATCTCTAAAAAAGTATGTTTTAAAAATCAATATCCATTTTTGACATTGTTTAAACCCCAAACTATGGTGAACATCTCTACTTGTGGCTAACAGCATTGAAAAGTTGCAAAAGGACTTTTTGTGGGGTGATAACAAGACTCATTTGGTAGGATGGGACAAAGTGTGCACGCCTATGGCCAATGGTAGTTTAGGTATAAGGAAACTAACTACATTCAATAAAGCTTTACTAGGGAAATGGCTTTGGCAGTTTGGAAACAAGGAGACTCGGCTTTGGAGGAGGGTGGTAGCTTTGAAGTTTGGGGAAGAGTGGGGGGATGGACTTATAAGTTGGGTAGGGGTGCTTATGGGTGTGGACTATGGAGAGGTATTTGTATGGGTTGGGAGGATTTTAGCAAAAATACTCAGTTTGTTGTTGGGATGGGGGGTAGAGTGAGATTTTAGCAAGATGGGTGGTGTGGGGATCAACCTCTCCAACTGGCTTTCTTGGGGCTGTATGGTATTGCCACTGATAGGGAGGCCTCCTCTGAGTCTGCTTTGACAAGGCTAGGGGTGGGGGTAGGAGAAGTTGAGATTTTTGTTTCATTTAGGATCTTAATAATAGGGAGTTGGACATAAGGGAGGCTTTTCTTTGTATCTTGGAATCCAATATTCCTTCAATGGATATTGGGGACTGGATGAGATGGAAGTTAAAGCCTAGGGATTTTGACATCTGCTTGTATTATAATAAGCTGTGAGGTTCTTCTTCTGTTGTCTTTCCTTGTAAAGGTATTTGGAAAGTTAAGGCTTGTGTTTCCTTCTTTGTTTGGACTGTAGCTTGGAATATGGAATAAAATTCTTACGGGTGATAATTTGAGACTTAGGGGTTTTGATTTTGTTGACTTGTGCATCATGTGTCGTCGTTGTGGGGAGACTGTGGATCACTTACTGCTTCGTTGTGAGAAGGCTCATCGGTTGTTAAGTTTTTTTTTATTTATAAATCTTTTGGGATTTCGTGGGTCTTACTAAAAATAGTTCTTGATCTACTTTTTGGATGGTGGAATTGGTTGGGAAAGCACTCATTTAACATTTGGAATTTAGTTTTGTTGTGCTTATTGTGTTGTCTTTGGAAGGAATGCAATCGGCAGACTTTTGAGGATTTAGATAGTTCCAGAGATCAGTTGCTTACTTTCTTTAGTGGATCTCTATTCGACTGGTCTTGGACTTGGGGACTCACATCCAGTGATTCTCTCCCTTCATTCCTTTGTTCTCTCCTCTTTTGTAATTAATTTTCTTTATTGTTTTCTTTTCTAGTTTGTTTCTTTCTTTGTAATTTTTGGTTTGCTTTGTGCTTTTCATGCATAAAGTAGCCTTTTGAATATACATCTTTCCATACGCTTAGGTTTGATGAATAGAGTTCTTGTTCCTCAATCCCACCAGGGAAAAAAATGTGTTACACATGACAAGTAAATTTGGTCAAGTAGATGTTTCCTCCTTCATAAGCCTTGGCCCGATGCCCTTGTAAAGAAGGGGCTTCAAGAATTCTGCTCAATTATCATCTAATTCATGTTGAGTAGCTCTTTTCTCTCCTTTAATTTTTTAGTTTATTTTTAAAATCCATGTACTTGCGGTTAAATCCTTTACCATTGCACACAAATCCCTCCGAATATTTAGAATTAAACTGCAAGAATTGGCATTATGATAAGGGTATGGACTCTCAATAGATTAGGGAGGGAGATTGTTGAATTTAGGATATAACCTTCTTTCAATGTGACTTACTAAATATAAGTTGTTTGAATATTTGAGTGCATGTTCTTTTCTCTTCTTATGTATGGAATTTGTTGCTTTAATGCTCATAGAAGCTGCAGGATGAGCGTTTTTGTTTTTTTATTTATTTATTTATTTCAATTGGTTCTTCTACTTTCTACCCTAAATAAAAATCTTTTGTTGTTTAGTAGACCTGATGATATGTGTAATATTTAATTTTTGAATTTTAATCTTCCATGTTTCTGTTGTCTAGGAAATGAACCTCATGGTGAAGTATGGTCTACGCCCAGGTACTTTGAAGTGCGAATTGTTTAAAATTTTGTCAGAGCAAGGAAATAATGGGTTGAAAGTTTCTGAGTTGGCAAAGTCATTGCCGGTAAGTTACTAGAATGTGGAGTTCACTTGTTAGGTTAGGAGAGAAAGGATGTTGACCATGTTGCTGTTATCATTCTCACTATCACCATTACTTTTGAAGGATGATAAATAAGTGTTCTGGTGAATTATATTAGTAATGATTTTTTTTTTTTTTTGAAGATTGCTGAATTGAATATTGCCAGTACAACTGAAGAACTGGAGTCTTTAATATGTTCATCTCTTTCAAGTGATATTACGTTATTTGAAAAGATTTCTTCATCTTCCTATCGTCTTCGTATTAGTTCTGTTGCAAAGGAAGTCGATGAATTTCAATCTGACACTGAGGACTCTGGAAGTGTTGACGATGATCCTAATGACCGTGGTCCGTGTAGCGACAGTGATGATTCGGGTTGTGAATCAGGAAATTCCAATTCAAGAAAATTTAAGTATATGAACTGTCATAAAAGTCAAAATAACGTGCTGATTGTACACAATGAAATCGATGAAAGCCATCCAGGAGAAGTCTGGTTGTTAGGATTGATGGAAGGTGAATATTCAGATTTAAGCATAGAAGAAAAGTTGAATGCATTAGTGGCTATAACTGATCTTCTTCTTGCTGGATCCAGTATCAGAGTAGAGGTAATCTATAGACCATTATAGCAATGTTCTTTATTTTGAAGTGCTTTTGTTGTTTTTCCTCTGTGTGTGTGGCAAGTGACCTCTTAATGAAAGTTCTGCAGCCCTTCGTACTATAACTCTATTCAACAGTGAATGTTCCTATGTTACTTATGATATTTGGTGTAACCAAAATGAATATGATGATTTAGGACATTCTTCTTGCTTCTTACCATATCTTCATCTTATCAAATTGGGTGTCATTTTCAGTTCAACAACTGTGGTTTCATCATCAATTTACTGGGTCTTTCGTTGCTCTGTTGTTGACAGGTTTATAAATAGTGCACAATATAAATGTCTTTACACTAATCGCATAGCATTTCAATTTCCATGCAATCTATTGATTTTTATGTATACAACTGTAGCTACGATTTTTAAATGGTTTTGGTAATGCTGGATAATTCATTGTACTTTCACTTTCATGATTATTTCAATCGATGATTGAAGCTTATTTAGCTATTTTCTATATAGGATCCAACACAAGCTATTGCTGAATGCGCACCTAACATCCATCATTATGGTTCTGGTGCAAAATTAAAGAGGTCATCAACTAAACAGTATAGCATTGACAGGCCATCTTGGGGCTATGCTGGACAAATGCATAGTATAGAAGAAGCATACTCATTATTTAAGTTTCATCCAGTTGATTCTTCAGTGTCAATATCAAAGTCTTATGAGAAGGAGAGGTCCTCTGGTGAAGGAGAAAATGTAAAAGAAAAAGAAGTTGAGTCAGGTTTGCATCTCATGCAATCTGTGTTTTTGGGGTCTGATCGCAGGTACAATAGATACTGGCTTTTCTTGGGCCCTTGTAGTGCATTGGGCCCTTGTAGTGCATATGATCCAGGCCATAGGAGGGTTTACTTTGAATCTTCTGAAGATGGTCACTGGGAGGTGATTGATACCGTAGAGGTACCCTTCTGAGCCTTTGTTATAGTCTGTAGCCCTTTCTTGAGAATTATATTTATTAGACATATTTAACTAGTAAAACTACACTTGTCCATATCTAATCATCTGTTACCTCCTGTCCATATTTAACCACCACTATTTGCTCGTTTTTTCTTCAACCCAATGCAGGATTTGTGTGCCTTGTTGTCAGTTTTAGATGACAGAGGTAAGCGGGAGGCTATCCTTATAGAATCTTTGGAGAAGCGACAAGCATTTCTCTGTCAAGCAATGTCAAATAAAATAATAAAGAGTGCTGGAACCAGACATTTGACACAGTCTGATCAATCTGAGCTGGACATGGTCAGAGAGGACAGTTGTTCTCCAGTATCTGATGTAGACAACCTAAGCCTGACTGAGACTATAAAAGATTCTTTGCCTTCATCAGGGGCTGTTGTTCTAAATGTTGGAAATAAGGGAGAAGAACAGCAAGAAAGATGGAACCGACTACAAGAATTTGATTCCTGGATATGGAATTCTTTTTACTCAAATCTTAATGCTGTAAAACATGGTAAAAGATCATATCTTGATTCACTTGCTAGGTGTGAAAGCTGTCATGATCTATATTGGAGAGATGAGAAGCACTGTAGGATATGCCATACCACATTTGAGCTCGATTTTGATTTAGAAGAAAGATATGCCATCCATGCAGCCACATGTAGGGAGAAAGAAGACTCTGAAATTCTGTTCCCACAGCATAAGGTTCTATCTTCACAAATTCAGTCTCTGAAAGCTGCAATCCATGCAATTGAGGTGGGTTTCATTTGTCTACTAGCTTTGTGTGTGTGCGTGTTAAGCTGACATGCTCTGCTAAGGAACTTGGCAATATATTGGGAGGAGGGGTGCTTCTTCATAGTGGAGTTGCAATGACCAGGCCTTGGTGTTTTTTAGGAATTCTATATTTTGTTTGGGCCTAGGGAAATTATAACACTAAATGAGGTTCAGATAGGATTGATGGTACAGGGTTGAGGAATTGACATGTGCATAGAGAACTGGAATGGCTATATAGAGTTGTGCTTTGGGACTCTTGTGGTTGATTTTATACCTATCAACTCTAAGGCCTAACTTTATGATTCTGTAAGGTAGCTATGGAATATGCCATTGCTTTATGGTGCCAATAGTTTGATTGGTACGACACATGCATATGATTGACGGAAGAATGCATCTCTCAACAGGCTGGAATGGTGAGAGAGTATTTGTGCTGCCAATCTTGACAAGCTGGGATTCTTATCCAACTACACATAATTAGGATATTGCTTAATGGTATTTGGGCTTACAACTTTTTGTGTAATTAATAGCCAATGGTAAATTTGACAAATATTGACCCAGTGTAACATGGACTTACATCTCACATGCCCACACCAAACCCCCCCCTAAAAAAAAGAAGAAAAGTAATAGCCCTTCACATGTTTGATTTTGGGAGTTTCCTGTCGATGTTGAAAAAGTACACTTGTGTCTGTGTCAACTTAGTGTGGATATTTTCTGTCTTCATCAAATAAAAAACCTTTTTTTAATTATAAAAAAGAATATAGATGATGTATAGCATTCAATTCATTTTACGTGCAGTCAGTCATGCCTGAAGAAGCGTTGGTGGGTGCTTGGACAAAGTCTGCTCATAAGCTTTGGGTCAAAAGGCTCCGACGCACCTCTTCTATGGCCGACCTTTTGCAGGTTTTTCCCCCCTTCAAATATATATGAATTTATTATTTTATTTTTCTATAATTTGCAAGAGCAGTTTCTGGGTGTAAATCTTGCAGGTTGTTCTCTGAACTGCACATGTTTATTCATTCTACTTCGTAATCTCACAGGTTCTTGCTGATTTTGTTGGTGCCATCAATGAGGACTGGTTGTGTGAATGCAATGGTCAGCAAGTTTCCTTTAATATTGTTGAAGAGACTATTGCATCCTTTGCATCTATGCCGCAAACATCATCTGCGGTTGCACTTTGGTTGGTGGAATTGGATGCCTTAATTGCTCCGTACTTGGAAAAAGTTCGTTTTCAAAAGAAGCCAGAAATCAGTACCAAAGGTAAAGGTATCTTTATCTATCATATGCATTTTATTCAAAACATCATAAATTTCAACTCATGGGACTTCCCGATTTGTTTATCAATTTGCTGAATTGATTCTCAAATCCTTTTTCCAAGTATAAGTTGAGAAAGTAGAGGCAGATTGTTAATAATTTGAATTTTACAATTTAGTTGTGGTCCTTTTGTGAACCTACTGTCGTCGTGGATGCAGGCATATTTATGATGATAGGTGAATAGTATCCTTGTGCAGTATTCTTTATGGTATAATATTCACTGTTACTAATAATGATATATATATATATATATATATATATCTGGTACAGTGGTACTTATAATAATATGGAAGTTGAAAATAGCTGCTTAAGGAATTCTTCCTTTTTCCCACCTCAAGAAATAAAAAGGAGTTTCCATTGAACTGCTTTTCTTTAATTTTCAACAAGTGTTTTCTGGAGAAGAATCTCTAGCAAAAAATTTGCTATAGAATAATTGTTATATGTAATATTTAAAAGAGAAATTGTACTTATAAACAAAGAAAAGGAAATAAATAAATGAATTCTCCACATAATATGAATTACTTTAATTTTTTAAGAAAATAATAATAGAATTAAACCTGCAGGCTGCAGTTCACTTTTTTTTGTGGAAAAATTTTCCTTATAAAATTGTTCTGATTAAACAAATGGGCCTTGATGTAATCTATTTTGTTCATGGAAGATTTCTTGATACTTCCTTTGTTTGAAGTGGTTTATGTTTAGTACAATCAACAATCTATTCCTTTCCTTTTGTTTTGATCCCCTTGTCTGTCTTCCTAATGGTGGTGATCTGCTAGGCTGATTCAATCTGGCATGACAAGTGTCCATTTGACAAACTGTTGATGGTAGAATACCTTAAACCTTGTTAGGACATATTAATTAGGTGTTTCTCCATTTTAATCAAAGATCACTTGCTTTCTGTGGTTCGAGCACCACCTCCCCTCCTCCACCTATAAAAAATTCAAAGATCTCTTGCTTCTCTAAATGAACTGTATCTTACTAATTATAAGAAGGGGCAAAGGGAATGTGATCGATGAATAGATCAAAGAACTAGGTTCTTTGTTAGTTTGTTATGGCTAAATAAATGAAAAAAAACAGGAAAGTAATAAATCCCCTAATTTAAACGCTTCATTAGGAACTGTACCAAGTTGCACTGTGTCTTTTTGGAGCTAGATTGCAGAACTGTAATATACATTCTGGAGGTAATTTTTGTAATTTTCTTATTACATCGGCTTACATCCCATGCTATACTTTACACACACAGAGATTGTTGATGTATCCTCTTTAATCATAGTGGCAGTGATTTTATTTGCTGCAAAAACCAGTTGGGATGCATAGTTGCTATGATCTTTTTCCCAGAGTGGCTGGATTCTGGAAATAGATGCGAGTTATTGGTTGAAACTTGAAATTATAATACATATTTGTTTTGCACATGGATATTTTTAGTGAGTTCTCTTTTGAATATCTAAGTTACATTATCAGCTAAAATGCTCCTTTGCATTGCAGGTAGGTGTGCTCCAAAGCAATCAATGCAGCTTTCTTAAGATGCTTATGCTAGTAGGAATTAGTATCTCCATATCTGAGGCATTGAGGAACATTTTAATTGTTCATTTTTCTCATTGTCACAATATCACCCAAATATCTGTTGCGGAATCAGTGAACAGTTGTTGGCTATTGTGGCTTTTAGTTTCGAGGGGCATCACCGATGCTTTTTGGGTTTTGAATGGAAGGTGCCGATAGCAATATCTTTTTTGTACAAAGTACTGCTCTTGACTCCATTCCTTTTTTTATTGTCAATATAAACTGATAGCTTGAGCTATTGAATGTTGTACAGCATTAGATTAGATATATTCAGGAAAGCAAAGTCTTTGGTTCATTAACTTTCACAAGCCCTCTTAATTCGTTACATTAATGTAGTCGAGGCCTATTTCAAGTTGCAACCTTTTGTGTTGATAAAATAAAGTTTTGTGAATGTCTACTTTTCAATCTACTTAACAAATAGAGGAGTAAATTTTTTGGCAACGTATGCTTCTTTTATTTGTTCTCTTTTTCATTTTCCTATATTTCAATGTACACAGTGAAGAAGAAAAGGAGTTCACAGAACAGGAATTGTTTGAAATTTGGCATCTTCAGCGTCTTTCTTTTCTTTTTTCTTATTATGGTTAGACGGAAAATTGGAGAGACTTGTTGAGGGAGAGGAACTTTCTGGTTCATTAAAATATCTATGAAGATTTCTACTCTCATTTTATATTGTTATGTTAATATAAACTCAGCAGCTGCTCTAGAATGACAATATTTGTGTTTCTGCTATGCACTTTGCTGTGTCAGTTCACTTTGTTGTGCCTGATTTGCAGAGAATTGTTTGAACTGTTCTGTTGTTTGAATGAATTACTGATTCATCCCCCCAACCAAAAAAGGAAGGACATTCCCTTCCAATGGGTACTCTTACTCTGCAACTATAGAAGAAAACTAGCTACAAATGAAACAAAAGATCGAATGTTAAACTCACTGAGAATGACCTTGCAAGTGATCTTATATAGTCACGCCTTGCTCAACTCTTATGGTCTTTTTTGAAGTCCTTGTGTGGCATTGTTGCTTGCCTTTTGAGTTGAAATTCATCGGTTGAAGAGCGTTAAAGATTAAATGCTTTAAGATGTTAACAGGACAAGCACGATGGTCTTTTGTTGAACTCAAGAACTCTGAACTCAGAAGATGAGATATATAGGTCTATTTGGATACAACTTATTTTTGCTGAAAACTGAAAACACTATAGCAAAATAATATTTAAATGTGTGTATAATACCGTGTGACCTATTTTTAATGAAAAAGTTACTTGAACAGTGCACGGACTCACTGGTGCGTACTCCACCGCTTATTTTGCTGTGAACAGTGCACGGTTGATGAAAAGTGAACAGTAAACGGGTTGAAAAGTCAGAAACAACGGCAAGCAAAAGAAAAAAAAAAAAGAAACGCAAAATCGCAAACGCAAACACTCACATATTATAGTATACCTCTTGGCTACAAGCCAGCCATGCTTAATTGTTTATAGCCAGAAGAATACTTTGACGACATCCGGTTGTAATCATATGTTTGGATTTCATTGAGAAACAAATGTACAGCATCTAAAAAATTGTACGTAAATAAGGAGTAGAGTAGTCGATAGTTTTATTGGTGAACTCTCTCTAGTTACAGCTTCCATAATGGAGTTTGGTTTGGCTCCTCCTCAAGCCATACATCCAATGAACAGCATGTGTGATGCTTTGGGCTTTTGTGGCAGCAACATTTGTAACCTGTGGTAGGGAACAGCTCATGGCAGCAAGGAGGTTGTCCTTGTCGTCTCCAAAAGATCAGAGCAAGCATTGTGCAACCGTTATGTTTCTAGCTTCTAGGAGCGGATTACATCTAGTGCATTCAGTGCATTGGACTTGGACTTGTAGATATGGTGACACGTGTCCAAAAATGGACACGTGTCACAATTGCAATGGGTCCAGTTACACTGGACATAACCCGCTCCCCTAGCTTCTTATCTTGGTAACTTGATGCTTGTCTGGTTGGATAATCAATATTGAAATCCGCATTCATTTCAAGCATCAATCTTAAAGGAGACTCAGGAGGAACGAAGAAAGTGCACATGATTTTTGCTTTATCTACTCCTCCATCCGAATTCCTTACTATTTAATCTCCTTTCCCTCCAGAATGGATCTTCAAATTAAAATAGATATAAAAGGATATATATATATATTTATATTTATATAAGCAGAGACCTCATGCGGGAGAAAATGAGGTCTTGCCATGTAGGGCTCTAATATTGCATTTAGCCTCTTTAACCTCTTCTCATTAACTCTTTTTACTGTTACCCAAAAGATCACGTTAACTTTTTTTTTTTTTTTTTTTACCGTTATCTAATATTGCATTTAGCCTCTTTAACCTCTTTTAATTCTTCCTAAAAAAAAAAAAAAAAAAAAAAAAAAAAAACCTCTTTTAATTAACTCTTTTTACTGTTACCCACAAGATCATGTTAATTTATTTTATTTTATTTTTTACCGTTATCTAATATTGCATTTAGCCTCTTTAACCTTTTCTCATTAACTATTTTTACTGTTATCCAAAAGATTATGTTAATTTTTTTTTTTTTTTTTTTTTTTTTTTACCGTTATCTAAAAGATGAGTTGTCGTTGAAAATTAGACAAAATTAGACCAAACTTTATGAAAAACCCAAGCCCACTTATTCACTTACATATTATGACCCAAGTATGATCATTTCCCAAGTGTAGATGAAAGCCAAGACTCTATCCCACTTACAAACTCTCTTTCTTCTCCCCCACATGTAGATGAAACTCAAAAGCCAAGATCATAACTCACTTAGAAGTTCTCTTCCTTCGTGCAAGTTTCCCTTCAGACACACACTCTTCAGCTTATTTAAAAACAATGGTTTGCAATCCGTATTCAATGACCCCATCTAACAAAACCAACGTTCCTACTTATTTTTGAAGTCTTAATTCAGTCTTCCTATGTAACTTCCTATGTAAACTAATGGAGATATATAGTCAAAGAAAATATGCAATCACTAAAAAAAAAGGAAATTTATAGTCTAACCTCAATAGTCTCACCACTCTATTTTCTCTTCCTCTTCCAAAACTTCTCTCTCTCTCTCTCTCTCTCTCTCTCATTTTGAGTGGTATATTAGGATTCCCCATATTGAAGATAATATTCAATCTTATCAATGGGCTACACATTGTAAGGATTGTCTTCTAAAATAATGAATACTTCTCTTGCTGTGCTACAAAAAATGTCAAATGGTATGCGATATGACATAGTCATATTGCATTCAACTATATTCATATTAAATTTTGAGTTGTCAATGATGCTATGGTACTAGGCATGAAGACCAATTTGTTGATATGACATATGATATACTCCTATAGTTGATTAAGAAATTCACAGCAAATTGGATCAAATTGTTTGTGATGCCTTCGAATTGCAGATTTTTTTTTAATGCAAAATGCATGAAAGTGGTAGGTCCATCATAAGCATAAAGATGATCATAAGTTAAGATATGAAAAATAATTGAGATATTGTGGTCATAGATTCTGATAGCATTTGTCCATTTTGAAAGTCTAAACAATTTATGGGATTCTAGCAAAAAATTATTTGGCATATAATCTATGATGCAAAAATAATTTTCGTAGAAACTAGAGAGGACTTCTAAAACTTTTAGTTAGATGCATACCAATTTTTTTAAGTCTTCCTATAGTATTTACATGGTTTGGCTTAAAGCAGAATTTCATTGGCAAAATCAATGATGTGTTCATTCAATCAAATCCATGAGCAACAAAGGTATGCCATTTGTGATCTTTTTATTGTAAATGTTACTTCATTCAATTATTTAATTATATATGCACTACTTTTTTTATTGTTAGTTCCTGATTTATATTGTTTTTAAAATTAAAAAAAAAAAATTGTGGATAACAATATGTACTTATTTTACTTATGATAGCAAATCTATGTTTATTTAGATGTTCTTTTCTCTGAATCCTCTTAAAGCTTTTCTTGCTTACTCAATTCTTATTGATGTAAATAGTGAAGATCTGAATTTTATAGAAATCAAGTTTATTGTTTCAATTGGAGACCAACATAATTTAATTATAGTTTTTATGCAAAACTTGAGATCAACATACTTTTAGGCAAAGTTTTCCCGTGCATCGCACGAGTTTTCAACTAGTTAGATTAGTAGTAGGCTTATATTGGATTGGTGTTTATGGTGTTTTTTTTATTTTTTTATTTTATAATTTGATTGCAATGCACATGTACAAAGACACACATACAAATACTGAGTTGCAGTGACACATCAATTGATACATAACAATTATTTGTTAATAGATATGAATTGGCAATAAGAAATAAATCAGGGATGAACCCAGGATTTCAAGCTGGGGGGGCCAGAGATAAGCGAAAAAAAAATTTTCAAATACGCATCCATATAGTATTAATAAACTATCAACCAAGACAAATACCCAAAAATCATTGTTTCTTAATATATCAAGATCAACTTTTTGAAATTGTGTTTGAGAGATATGGTTATTTTCCGGAATTGGGATATCGGCATTTTTTGGAATTGGGGAATAAATATTTCTTGGGATTGGAACATCGACATTTTCCAGAATTGGGGAATGAATATTTTCTAGAATTGGAACATCCATATTTTTTGGAATTGGAATAGCAACATTAGTTGTTGGCAATCCCACATTGACTGCGGAAGAATTTGAATATTTTCTTTTGAAAAAATCAAACATTGTAGTTGATTTTTTCATGATCTACAAATAAAATAAGAATCATATATATTATCTCACAAACGGTTGTTGTTACTAACTAAAGACAAATACTAGAATCTAGGTAATATGCATGATGCATTTAATTATAAATTTAGTATTTCTCACTTATTTTCAATTTATAAATTTATTTAAAAATTTATTTAATTTAGCATTATGAGTTAACAATAGGCGCAAGTGAATAACTGTTATTTTCTTAAATTTGTGATGTGTGACAATTTTCTATATTATATGATTTGTTTTTTTCTTTTGTTTTTGGTCTTTGCCTTTATTTATCTTTGTCTTTGTCTTCTCTTTGTGAACTGTGAAGGCTGGGTCTCTCACTTTCTTTGTCTCACTCTCGCCTCTCCTTTTCTTTTCTTTTCTTTTTTTTTTTCTTTTTTTCCTTCATTTCTGGCTTTTCCGTTTGGTTTTGGGGTCTTACTAACTGTTGGGTTTTCTTTTTTTTTTTTTTTTTTTTTTTTTTTTTTTTTTTTACATATAAATATATATATATATATATTTTAAGGTTTTCATGGGCTTTGAAAACTCCTAGACTGGCCGGCTGGAATAGGGATGGTTGAGATGAGGGGGGCCCAAGCTAAAAATCAAG